>CM044880.1:52711408-53938908 GCA_024500155.1 Chenopodium formosanum | reverse complement strand
TTTTTTAGTAATTTGGGAATTTTGTTATAAATTAAATTTTTGTAAACCTGGATCCACTGGGGTGTGGGTTAGTTTGATGCAGCTTGAAGATGAAAATTAGCTTCTAGAGAATATTGCTAATATCGTGTCATTAACAAGTTAGAATGTTCTTAATTCTAGGTTATTTACTGCATGTGATAAAAATTTGAGTCTGTGTTCATACAATGTAATCTTTGTAGTACAGTTAGCAGAGAGACACTTTGTGACATTTAATTTATTTATCTTGGTTTTGATGGTATGATTAATATATACTAATAGATAGAGTTAATGGCTTGGTTAGATTTTATAATACACTTAAGCTTAGCCGTTTAAGATCACACTAATAAGCTGCTCTTTCTGAAAAAATTATTATGCAATTTATCTCCATTCATTATTAGCTAGCATTGTGCTTGGTATATACTTCGTATTAAATTAGTGTATTGTCATAGAGAGAATACAAACATAATTCATCATAAATTATATTAGTATCTTGTCATATAGAGAATGCTTATATGATATGGTCCAAAAGTGAGGTACCTCTGTTCTATGACCAGCCTGATGAAAAGAGCAGTTGTGTGCTCTTGTCCATCAGATCATCATATCTATATCCTGATTTGCTCGATATATTTTACTCTATTTTATATGCTTTACCATAAGAGATTGACAGGCATGTGGACTCATTATAGATATTATATATATGACCTAGTTGCTTCTTTACATGGCAACACACATAGACTTATTCTACCCCCTCAACTTGTAGCTTTACTTTAAGCTAGATAGAATATGTTATAGACAGGTAGTATTGTATGCATGAACATGGGACCTTTTTTTAATTGGTGTAAAACAAGTTATAAATTCTTTAGCTGTAAAAACATCTATTAGATTGTTATTGTTAGTTAAATGACCTATATTTTTAAAAATTTTGTAGCACTCAAGTTCAATTGTATGCATAATCAACATGGTGAAACTTCTAAATATTTTTCTTCAATCCTTCTGTTTTTCCCATATTAAGATGTGCCTTTTTTTTACAAGTTTGTAAGGCCTCAATTTTTGAGAACAATCCTTTGTTTTCTTTCGTTCAATATGTAATAAGGCTTTATCCTGATTAATGATGATATTAAAATGCTTAGTGGGTGTTCCAGTTGATCTTTTTGCCTTCCCTGGCCTTTTAGGTTGGTCTTGTTGCCTTGATTTTTGATTTTGTACTGAAATGTGACATTAAGCATCATCTTTTTAGTGAATTTACTTTTTATGTGAAGCTAAAACCTTTTTAGACTGTCTTACTACTAAAAGAGTAAAAGTTCATTACATCAAAAATAGAATTTAGGTTCTTTTATTGCATAGTTTGATCAAAATTTATCTAAATTCTGAATTATTGCCCTTTTACTAATTCACTTAAAATTCAATTCATAACAACTCTCCATTTTGTTTGCCTAATAATTACTGTGGTGAAATCTAATTAAATTATCTCGTGGGAATTGTTAGTATGTGATTTTATACCTATTAGTTCATCTGCTTGATTGTGAAAGATGGTTTTGGAGACTTGAATTCTTTTAGTGTATATTCATTTATGTAATAATTAGGGAAGATCGAAGTCTTCTTGGAATTTTTTTTCGTTGACATACCTTCTTTTACTAAAAACCATAACCACATATTGATCTGAAAAAATGGCAGGGAATGAGAGATCAAGTCATTCATGAGCATAGAAAATCATATTTGGCAATTTGTCGTACAACATTTAACAAAGATTGGAGTGCCAAATTGCACTACTCGTTCAGCTTTTACTAAATGTAATAGAGTTTTTTATATATGTTAAAATAAATGAATAGTTTTACATATTTCAATGAACGGAGAAACTGGATAGAAGAAGAATTATCAATGAAGATTCTGATCACTTTCATTACAGTTTTCAGAAGCACTAGAATTGGACTTCTTGAGAGCTAAGCCTACTCAAATTGCATTGTTATTTGGCATTGATGATCACTATGTCAGTTTCATTAAATGTCTTGGATGATGATACACTTTGTTAACATGTTTACTTTTTTTGTATTGATGTTTTCTTTTTAAGAGGCAATTTTCTTAAAAAGATTTGATTGTTCTTAACGCTATGCAGGGATTTAGAGGCTTTGGCTGCAAAATGTCAACTTCGGAAGGAAGAGAGAGGTTCCTGTATAATGGTATACAACTATAGGTATACATTCTCCAAAGAAAGTCTAAAAGGTTAATTAGTGGCATTTTTTTCCTCTTTGGATTGTGGTCTGAGCATTTTGTCACAATCCGTACTTTGTTTTACTTCTCCCCTGCAAGCAAATCGAGAAACCATAATTGTGCCTTTCGACTAGATGTGTAACGAGAATAGCTAAGAAGAAAAAAGGTCCTTCACCATCCACTCTCTCTTTCTATCAGGGCTCTACATATATTTTAATCTAATTAATATTTATTGCAGAAATCAAAACATAGAATTTTGATAATACTGAAAAATGATGTCTTGTCTTTTGATGTATGGAAACCCTTACTTTTGGTAAGTTTTTTTACTCCATAATTTTTTATGAAAGTTGGTTGTGGTTTTGGTTTGCTTAAATTATTAGGTGGAAATTATATTTCAGAGATTGTATTCTCTGTATTTTTTGGCATATGGCTCCCTAGTGTTAGACGTACTGTTAGTAATCTTGATCTATTATTTTATTTAGATTCTCTTGTTGATGTATTGATCGATGCATATGATAAAATGTGTTGCAGGCTCAAAAGATTATGTAGACATACATGTATGAATACCGAGAAACGGTAGAAAAGGGCTGACAATTAATGCTGCAATATTTCCAGGATGGAAGAAAGATATATTAAAGCTATTTAAAGATTTTAATTAGTGACTCCGAATTTGTTCCACTACAACTAGTCATGAATATGTATTTGTAATAGAAAACTCATTACTATGAGTAGATATTGTACATATGCTATAATATATTTATATGTAATAATTTTAGGCATAAATTTGTTCTACATGTATCTTTTTATTTTTAATTTTTTTTATTAATATTAGTATATTAGAAATAATTTTTAGTGAATGAAATATTTTATTTGGTATTCTAGTTATTTTTTTAAAAAAATTTGGACAACAAAAAGCGTCCCCAAATTAGAAAATATGGACAGGAAAAAGCGTTGCTGAAATGTTAGGTAGCAAATGTATTAAAATGTGGACATAGAAAACCGTCACCAATTTTAATATTCTTGACCTGAAAAAGTGTCGCCAAAGTTAATATAGCGTGCCAAGTGGAAAATAGCGAAGCTTCGTATAAAAATTTGGACACAATAAAGCGTCGAAATTCGCGACGCTTTTTGATGTCTAACAAAATTTTCGACTCACATATTTCCGACGCTTTTTAAAAGCGTCAAGAATGATTTTTGCGACGCTTTTAGGTGTCGAAAAAAGGCTTAAAAGCGTCTCAAAAGCACGCTTTTTGTAGTAGTGACGGTAACTATGATTATTGTGTTCCCAGTGGGAGTGACTTTAGGGGTGATCCTAACTACCCCTATGAACACCCCGAGCACCCTCTATCGCTCGCCTAGCCCGAGAAATTCACTCCCCTTGTCCCTTGGCAACAAGATAACTTTAGGGGCATTATGGTTGGCCACCCGGTTACACCGGGGGATAGGATCCTTATGGTCCCCCATCCGGGTTTTCCTATGATGGGGATAACAATGATGGCCCCGGACCGAGGGGTAGTGGTAGCTAGTTCCCTCATTTTTGTGTCATTTGCCTCCTTCCCTTGTCTTATATGTGCTTGCTTTGTATTGATGGGATTTTGAGATGTATCTATGATTAGCTTGGGGGAATTTTTCCTTTCCTTAGGGGTTTGTCTCGGTAGTCAATTTGTTGTTGTAGCTCACCTTGTTTCTTTCGCCTCTTTGTATGATGGTCTCTTTCTTGATTTCTCTTTGATGGTGTTTTCTCATTCTTGGTCTTGTTGTTGTTGTGATGATGATGCTTGAGTTTCTCCCTAGAATCAAAACCCCTAATATCCAAATCCCATGAATCCAAACACTTGAATCCAAATTTTGTAGTTTAGTACTTTGTTGATTAGTTAGATTTTTAGTTGGTTCTTTAGTTCTTATTTTCTTATTTTTGCTTTCTTGATAGTTTAGTTTCTCTTCTTTCTGCTTTGTAGTTTCTTTCCTTTCGTTTTCTTTTCTTTTCTTTTCTTTTGAAGTTACAAACCGTTTTCTTTGTCTATAGTTCTCTTTTCCATTTTTGTTCTCACATGGCTTTGATGATGATGCTTTGTTTCTTGGAGTTCATGAAGTTGTTGATTCTTCACCTTACTATTTTAGCATTTCTCGGAAGCCGGTGAAATCTTTCTTATTTTTCTTTATCTCTTTTATTTTCTTGGATGCATAGTTTAGGATTAGTTTTAGAAAAAGTTGAATGGTTCGAGGATGGATGCTTTTAACACCTAGAGTGTTTGGGATCATTGGTGATGTTGTCATTTGATCACTTGTTTATTGATTGGGAATTACATGCATGTTAGACTTGCATATTCGTTTTATTCTTTATTTTCCTTCGTTTCCTTTATTTATGTTTTTCTTTTTCTCCTTTCTTATCTTTTATTTTTCTTTCTTCTTGTTTTTGGTTTTTGGTATGTTTTGAGGCTTTATTTGTCACTTTTTGTTTTTCCTTTGAATTGGACTATATACAACCGATTTTTGCTTTTGAATGAATATCTTCCTAAATAGTATGGGTATGCACGGTTTGAGAATATGCTTGGTTGACTCTATGATAGGTGTATGCTAAGGTAGCATGTTTTAGAACTAGGGGGATCATGAAACCGGATTCTACTTGTTTGTGGCATGTTGGTAGTTGCTTCCTATGGTCGATTTGACACCTATAGTGAGTTTTTGCTACATCCATGTGAGGTTCATCATTTTTCAAGCCTTCTACATATTTTGCATGAACGGCATGGATCCTTGACTATTGCGGACCTAATCTTGAATCTTGACTCATAATTCTCAAACACGAGACCGAACCATCTAGGGATGACAAAGGCATCTTTTCGGGGTGGTAATTTTTCTTTTCTAGGTTAACTTTCTTCTTTTTAGTCCATTGGGTTTACATTTTCCTTCTTGCTAACCATTTGAGTCTTTTCCCTTCTTTACAAGCCACATCTTTATAACATTGAGCCTTTTGTTTCTTTTTGTTCCATTTTTGGTTTTTGTGAAGCAAATGGCCATGTTTTTGGAGTTTGTGGTATATAAGTATGGATTTTGGTTCCTTTTGTAAGCAAGCTTGTGTTTGTATATTTCGTGAATAATGGCAAATGATTGGTGGAAAAAGCCGTGCTAAGTATAAAAATGGCAAGGACTTAATAAATGCAGAATTATAAAAGCCGTCCTAAGTTTAAGAGGCATGGACAATTGTTTTGAAAGAAATAAAAAAAAAAAAAAGAATTGGAAATAAGAAAAATCAAATATATTTTGATGTGATTCTTTTCCCCTTTTCAAGCATTAAGGACAATGCTTCCTTTAAGCTTGTGGGAGAAGCGTTTATGCTCTTTGTATATATGATTGTAGTTATAGCTTTGAATGAGCTTGGGGGACTTAGTTTGTTTTTGTTTGGCGATTGCTTGATTATGAGGAGACGGTTTGATCACCCTTTGCTTTACTAATTAGGAATACCGCCAAATTCTAAAATTTTAAGCCTACCCCCACCCTTTTTGCCGTTACATTACAACCATTGGGAAAGATCTTTTGACCTAGAGATTGAGTCAAATTTCGAGGGAGGGCATTATGAGTTAAAGCCTAAAGAAAGGGGATGCATAGTCAAGACGTCGTGTAGCTCAAAAATGTGTTCTTTTCCGGCTCCTTCGAGGAGCTATTGAGATGCTCATTAAAGGGAGATTTGAGACTACAGGGAGAACGCGGTAAGATTGAACGGGATGAAGGTGAATTGTTATAACTAGTTCTCTATGCTTAGCATACTCTATGTTTCAATTAACCTCATATATCTTGAAACGTGCTTACCCCTATTTGCTTAAGAAATATGTTTATTCATTTCAAATGTGGTCATTTTGTAAAGTCCAATTCGTAAAGGTTTCAATTTTGTTTTTCTTTATTTTAGTTTCCTTTTTGTGGTTTGCCTCATGTATGTTGGTGGAGAGTTATAAGTTAAGCTCTTAGGAAACCTTTACGAGACCTCACTTGTCCTCATAGGCGACTTTTAGGTTTAAAGAGCTTGTTGTAGCTAAAAAAAACTGTGATTCCTACGTTAGTGAGTCTTAGTGTATATTCCTGTCTTATGTCTTTATTTTTCTTTTTGAATAAGTCTTTCATCCTTATTCTTTCTTGCTTTGTTTTGCTCGAGGACGAGCAAAAGCTTAGCTTGGGGGAATTTGATGAGTGTCATTTATGGCACTCATATGATTATTTTTAGGGTGAATTTCATGCTATTCTATAGCTCTTTTACTTAGCTTTTCCTAAATTTTACTCTTTATTTCTTTTAGTTTGCATTTTGTTAGTTGGATTTCTTTCTTTATGCATTTCTTGGTATATATTGTTATTTTCTCTTTTATTTGTTTTTAATCCTTTATTTTTCAAGTTAAGGTCGTTATCCAAGTTTCCCGAGGCCTCTTCCCAAGTTTGGCATTGATTAGGATGTCTAATGTTCTCTATTTGAAGCTTAAGCATGGAGAAGTGCAAGTTCCTAAAGTCCTTAAGCCGTGCATTCAAGCCGTTGGGGCATGATTTCTCGTATTGAACCCACAAACATGGACTTTAGAAACTGCAAGGTCCCGTGTTTATTAAGAGCATTAAGTGGAACGCACGAGGAGCATCAGCAAGATAGTAAAGAGGGTTGCCCTGTTCCAAAGCGCGGGCGTGCGCGACTATGGCGTGGCTGTGCGACCTGGTGGTGCGGGCGCGCCTCTCTCGGGTGCGGGCGCGCCTGTCTGGGTCTCTATTCCGTACCTTGATTTGCGCAGCCGCGCTCTCTCTTATAGTTGGCCGCGCCTGTACGGGTTCATTTGGGGAAGATCTAACTAATTTCTCTTAGTTAGTTTTACTATATATAGATTTTCTTTTTATTTTTAGAGAGAGTGGATTTTTTCAGTTTTTAGAGAAGAATTAGAATTAGAATTTTAGAAAGAGAAACTCTAGATTGTAGAGAGAGAAGTTCTTGATTGATGATTGAAGATTGGTAATTCTAGCATTTTCTCCATTGAATTGAAGCAAGTTTGTAAGGATTTCTTTTACTTTAATGCAATCTTTAGCTTATCATCTCAATTGTTTTGTTGATTGTTCAAGTTTTAATTGAATTTTTGATTGAATTATTTTTATTGATATGATGATGATGAAATTGTTGATTAGCTTAGTTTTGGTCTTGATTTTAATGGATTGCGAGTAGTTCTTTTTCTAGGGGAATGGTTAAGCATATATGAGTAATGGATTGATGCTAATTGGGGGAAATTGATGGAGTTGCTGTTGTGATTAAATTGGTTGATTGATTAAGTGCATGTGTGTGATTAATTGAAGAGTAGCTAACTTTGATTGTTACACTAGAATGCATTATAAGCTCGCATTGATACGGAAAATTGATTTGTGGCTTTCTTTTGTCGATTGAGTAGGTTTGGAAGGTTCCTAGTTAGAGTCTCTCGTAGTTGACGCTAGCTTGACCTCTAGGAGATTATCCTACCTTACTCTCTTGATTGCTTAATTGATTTTCCCTTGCAACACTCGACTTAGTCATCTCCAATTCCGATTAGCTATATCCATTCCGCGTATATGCGGATCCTAACCCTAGTTCTTGATAAATTTGATTTTGTTTTGATTGTTTGATTGTTTAGAATATACACACTTCACTTCATTGCTTCGAAATAGCTTAGCTTTAACATTAGCATTCACCTCCCGTTCCTAGTGGTTCGACCCTCGACTTACCCTGTGCTAGGTATAAGGGTGTGTTGAGAGATTACAAATTTTGATTTAACCGAGGTTAGATTAGTTTTCAACAACCTAGTCTCCACCTAAGATCAACATATCGAGGGAATTTAGACCAGTGATGACAAGATTGAGAGGATATCATCCCCTTTATTATTTTTAAACCGGTCTCTTTTCATGACTTGACATCACCTAGAACACCTTTACTTGTAAAAGCGTTCTATAATTGCGAAGGATTAATCTAGATTCTTTAGCGTGTTAAGACTAAAAAATAACTTTTTTTATACCTTAATAGCTACTTGTTTCAAACACTTAGCAAATCAAGGATCGTTTCGACATCCTTAACATTTCTGAAAGATTCTCTATTCTTTGAGAACTTTGAAGAATAAGCCTCGTATTTTCCTTGACTACTTTGATCCTCGTCTATTCTAGACTCGATCAAAGTGGGGGGCTAACTTGTAGACATCTACTTTTGGCCTCCTGTCTTGACAGGAAGCACAATGACGATAAATAAAACCATCTTCGTGTTGGATCAACGTGAAGAATAATTGTGGATAATTGATTGAATCACAAAAAACACAAAAATGACTAGCCTCACCCAAAAACAAATGCAATAAGGTCCAATTAACTAAGCCTGATTATTATTAGGCTTAAGCCCGAGCTTAAAACCTAAAAATGACGGATTTAGAGGCGCGTAGGTTAAAAATTAATGCTACCGCAGAAAATTCGCGCGCTTCTCAATGAGTTGCGCTGGTCTGGTGCGAGCAACTAATTTAGTTACGCGCGACACCCAGCGCAACTGCTAGTTATGGGCTCGCGGAAGATTCATAATTTCATGAAAATATAAAATCGAATCTTACCAAAATACCGCGCGCAAGACATTTAGTTGTGCTACCCATAGCAGCACAACAAATCACTTACTCTGGGATGCCACACGCAACTCATTCAGATGCACGCAACACCTGCTGTGGCAGAATGTTCAAAACCCTAAATGCACCCATTCCATATAAATAGAGGCTTAATACGTGGCTCAAACAGACAAAAATTAACCTAAAACTCTGGCAGAAACTTTGTGAACTTGTGTGCTACAAAACCCTTTTGTCCTAAACACTCACCCCCCCCCCCCTCATACTTATTACTACGGTGGAGGTTCTTGAACAACAAAGAGTTTATAAGTGTTCTAAACGAAGATCTAGAAAAGAGAAGTGGTAAAATCTCGAGCACATAGATCAATCACCTTTATTTTATTGTTTAAAATAACTTTAATTAATTAATTAGAGTTGTTTGATCACTTGAAACGGACTTTTAATTAATCAATTCCACATATTTTCTTGCGTTAAATAAGAATAGAATTGAATAATTAATTGTTGATTAATCACTTAAGCCAAGGTGAAACGTGTTTATTTTTTTTCTATTCACGAATAATATTGATTAAATAAAGAATAACGACTTTGCAATGTAATTCCCACGTGATTGATCCGTGTAAATAAAATCAACTAACTTAGTTTTAGGTATCACATTGCATATATTGTGTTGGTGATGAAGTTGTGAAAAGGAAAAGCTAGTAGAGGCAGTACTAGGGCTAGGATAGCGATTCCCCTCTAAAGGGAACATTATCTTAGTACCCCCGCTCCCGAAATCATTTCTTGTTTATGTAGACCAATTTGGGCTTGGGTAAACTTACGATTCGTGCTAATTGTCTCATGAACTCTACTAATTGGGAGAAAGTCATGAACGAGGTTTATCAGTTTTCCTAAAACTCATTGGCAACTCCTACTTGTTTCTTACAAAAATACATAATGATAGGATCAATTCTAATTCAAGGTCCCCCAAACAGTCAGGAATTCAAATCCTAATACACCTTAACAAGTGTAAAGTCTTAGGCTTTTAAAGGGCCATGGGCATTTAAGGAGAAGGGTCCCCTACGATGGGGACACCCTCCTTACAGGAAGTATAGGTAAGCTATAGTATGGTCATAAGTAAGCAGTCAAATACTAATTTACAAATATGTTTCACATTGTAAGGCATATCAACAACCATACATATTAAGATATGACAGTAAAAAAAGATTTCACACAACATACTAATTAATGCAAATAAGCAATAAGTCAAAAACTTTATAATATGAGAATACAACCATTAATGCACTTACCTTAGTAGTTGGATATCAGAGAGAATGATCTGCAAAGAATCTTAACTCTAAAATAGAATTCAAGTGTACGTTTTATATGAGGAAAGTAATCTTGAATAGAACAAGGGAAACATCAAAACTAGCTTATCTCTATAGCTGAAGCATTTTCATTAGCTAGAAAAGTAAAGTTGTGCAATGTTCACCGGATATAGTTCAAGTTTCTTATAGTTCAGGTGGTATAATGATACAAGTAACCCAGTTGTACGCTACTTTGTTGAGACATATGACTAATTTGACTTCTATATTGACATATAAAAATCCAAAAGATTAAAAAAAATAAAAATAAATAAATAAAATAACAATTTTTTAAAAAATTTATTGCTATTTTTCATTTTTTTTTTACAAAATTACGTGCATTACTTATTCAACTTCATTAGTTATTATAATGTACTATTTGTATTTTAATGTTATGAAGACATAGTAGTATATTAAAATAAGATGGCTAAATATAATATTAATCTTTCAATTTAAATTCATCTATCATGAGCAAATACACAAAATATGTACACATCATCTTAAGATGTGGCTTATCTAAATAGCCTGGCTACTCTGGCCATTGTAGAGATTTCTAAAATGTGTTACATTTCTCCAAAAGAACATCAAGCATCACAAGTTTAACCTCTGAAAGCCAATGTCCTAACAAAACACGACACATTTACAAGTCAACCTTCAAAGTGGCTGCAAAATAATAAAGTAAGATTAAGTCAATATAACACACAATATAGTTATAAACAAAGGAAGCTGCTTCAATTTATACGTCTGAAAGCAGTGATGATAAACTTTAGTTTACCTAGAAGATGACATTTTAAATGATATTAGCTAGTCGCAACACATCATATGATACAATATTCTTTCCACTTGATTCAGGAGCAGTAGTTGGTAGTCAAGGTGTATAGACTGTAACCATATCAGATCTCTTGGCACATTAAGGAGAAACATATAGTTGCCCATGATAGTGTGGAAGATATACTAATACTCGATTTATTGTCTAACCTTGAGACTTTTCTACTATCACAGCAAAGCTTAATTTCAGTGGGAATTGCTTACGTTTAAACTGAAAAGGATACTTAGAAGAACCTGAAGGCGTTAAGTTCACTCGGGGTACAAAGTAGAATGTGCTTTTATAATGGCTTGATGATATCTCAGATAATAGAATTAGTAAGCAATCGCCTACAAATAAGGCGAGTTCCATTGCACATGCCTTTAGAAGGTGCTAAATTGCGTAATATCTTCAACTCAAGTTTATGAGAACTCATTTCCCCCGGTGGTGTAATCAGTTTCGTGGGGTGAGGTGGATTGAACTATGTATGTTATTCTTATATAAAATGTGTGAGTTTAAAGGTCTTATTGTTTCTTAGAAACCATGATAGAAGGCCTTTATATATGATGTATTTCATGTATTTAATTTGTATTATTACTACTGATTAAAATATGTGAATTTTTGGCTTAAAATGTCGTATTTAAATATGAACTTTTATGTAAGCTTCTGGTTGGACTTAGTTTGGGGTATATAACCATGTTTAAAACCTTGTTTTGGCTCATATTATACTATATAATACTTGTGTCAAAGTGAGGATCAATGTGTGCAAGTCTGGTAAGTTTTAGAACAATATTCCAAAAATTGTGATTTTTAGAAGTATGTATTTATAATTTTTAAAAATTGGACAGCATGTATGTATGTTTATAGTGTGCATATTTCTGATTAAAAGACTTCTCATAATGTTGGTAACAAACTATTTAACCTATGCATATGGCGGTGTTTGATTTGATAATTCTTGAGTATAAGACCGTATATATCTGGCATCTCTGCTAATCATTGATATTTTTTGATTTAAAATTATATTATTTTATCGAGTCTTATATTGACTGTAAGTTAGGAGCCATTGGGTTGTGGGATTCTAATGGTTAGAACATGTTAACTACTTGGCCGCGGGATTCAAGTAGTATAACATGGTTAATTTTTGTCGTCCGAGAGGTTTAGAGGTGTAAGACCATATTTGGCTTCTATCCAGCACTGAGAGTTTTGTCATTCTTAGACACGACCTCCTGTGAGTTGACTGGAGGTTCACCTAACAAACCTTAGGAAGTGGACTATGGGCTTCCACTAGCGTCCGATCCTACTTTAGTCAAATTGTTTTTTCTATGATATAAATATTAGGTTTTTTGTAGAAAATAACACCACAAATATCAAACTTTTATTATAACACAACATAACAACACAAAAATTTGATTTCACTACCACTTAACGGATTCTTGGATGGAATCCGTTAGTGGGGCTCTCTTTGGAGACGTGTCAATGCTATATTGGTTAAAAAAAACCTAAATCCTAACACAACCATACTCCTCCACCGCCGGCAGCCCTGCCCTCCACCACCGGCAGCTCAACTCCCTCTACCGCTGCCGAAACCTGCTACTTCACCGGTAGAACCACCCTAGCCACCTCTCCCTTTCTTCAAATTAACAAACCTGATCCTGCCTCTTTTCCCCCTCCCTGAAAACCACCACAGCAGCCACCTCCACCCCTATAACAATTGAAATCGACAAACCCTAAAACCATAATTGCCAATAATTGAACCCAAACTACTCTCTTGAGTGCGCGAGGTGGTTATGTAGGTCGGTGCGATGTGCGAGGTGGTTATGTGGGACGGTGTGGTGCGCGAGGTGATAGTGTGGGTCGATGCATTGCCCGAGGCAATTGCGGGGGCTGCTTTGCTTTGGTGGGTTGATGTTGTTCTTGAGGTGGTTATGGGGGCTGAGGTGGTTTACGGGGAGGGCGAAGGGGCTGAGTCGCCGGTTTTGGTGGGGTCAAGGGGTGCCGACGGCTAGGGCAAGTGGTGCTGGTAGTAGGGCTTAGTTGGGTTAGGGTTTAAGTTTTTGTAAAAAAATTTAAATTTTTGTTTTTAATTTTTTATCTTAAACCAATAGATTATTGACATGTGTTGTTTGAGGGTCCTACTAACGGTTTTCATCCAAAAAACCGTTAAATGGTGGTGAAATCCATTTTGTGTGTTTTTTTTTTTATGGTGTTACAATCAAAGTATTTTTTTTTTTTTATGTTTTTTTTTTTTTTTTAAAGTGTTATAATCCATTTTTTGCAAAATTTTGGTGTTATTTTCTAAAATAACCTAAGTATTATTACTAAATTGTTTAATCTGTTTTGCTTGTTTGAATTATTATATGAACTTTAACAATTATTTTAAGCTGTTTTCAAGTTTCAATTTACTAAGTAACCCTATTTTTCATTGAATAGTTTCTTTCTAATATCTTTACTTTCTTCTAGTTCATGTCATGTGCCTTTGTTTTCATATGTCTTTTTCTTTGTTCTTAACTTGTCTTGATTCTTGCTATGTGATCTCCTTGTCTTTGGGTTGGGATGGCAATGGGGCGGGTTGGATGCGGAGGATGGCACCTCCTCACCCGTACCCACCTAAAAATGTTGTACCTATCCCCGCACCACCACCAATGGCGGGTCCAATACCCACAATCCATGCCCGTCCCGCCGGGTACATTGTAGGATCCATCCTCTCCCCACCATCTGCTTGGATATCCATACCCACCCCATACCCGCCCCAAACCTGCTGTCATAAATGATACAAATTTCACAAAAATGGCAATTATATCACACTAACAACAATATTAACATATTTAACATTACAAAGTCCACTAAAAAATTACAAACTCATTAATTATACAGTTTCATACTTAGAAAAATTCACAAATCCAAGTCCATAAAACTATACAAAGTTATAAAATTCCAAACGCATGTAAAATTAATCGGTCACTCCGGTTACTTCGGTATCACTTCCATCTTCTAGTTCCTCCAATAACCATTGATTCTGCACTTCCTTCAACTCACCTACAAAATATATATAACTCATATTAGTAATTTTCATCATCTACTGCAATCGGAGTACAACTTGCACATGTTGATGGCTTAGAGATATCAGGGATACCATTTCCACCGTTTGATGTCATTACTCCTTGAAACAATGGAATATATATATATATATATATATATATATATATATATATATATATATATATATATATATATATATATATATATGTAAAATAAATAATCCTTAACTTAGACTAATTATATGCGAACATCTACCGTAACCACCACCCATAAGCACTACAAAACAATGGAATATCCTTAACTTAGACTAATTCATGCTTTCATTATTATTTATTCCACCAAATAATCACATGAATTTATTATAACTAACCTACTGATTTTTCACAAGGTAAAAATCTACTGTGTTTACTAACTTTGTACAAAGCTTGTTTTTTAATTCTTAATTAGGTTCCTCATTCTAGTTGGTAAATTTATTTTAGAATTTCTCAAATTCATACATTTCTATAAATTGTCTAATATAATCATAATAATCATCACATCTTAACCTCTTAGATTAAAAAAAAAAATGCAACATCAATATAAAATCAACAATTACATTACAAAGTGTTGATTCTTTAATATAGAATCAATTAGTTCCATAATAAATTAGAACTCAAAGTCAATCAGAAAATCAAAATAAATATGATAATAATCAAGAATCTAGATAAATACCTTGGGGAAGAAGATGTCAAGATGAACTGGACAACAATGGTGATAGAGGCAAGGTCATGACTCCAAGGAAGAAGATAAATGAGTGAGGCAGGGAGTTGTGAGGTCTTGAGGATTCGAAAGAGAGTGAAGATAGACAAATAGCGGCTGTAAGGTCTGTAGAGGAAATACAAAAATTAGGTTAATGATTTGGGTATTTGGACATTTGGGTGTTGGGCCTTTCATAAGTATATTCTAGATTCTTCTTAGGGTGGGTATTAGGCGGGTAAGGGACGTGTCTAGGCAGGGCGAGGCGGGTCTAGGTGGGACGGGTTTGGAGCAGGTCTGCTATAACATCCATACCCTCCCCACCACCCGTGGTTGGTATAATTTTTATACCCATCCCCGCACCGTCACCCGCCAAACCTCCCTCCATAGCCGCCCCATTGGGGCAGGTCTTCCATTTGACCCGAACCACTACCATCCCTATATTTGGGAGAACTGCTAGTTACTCCCCACTGATTGTGGAACCTATATGTTATTTGTCGGTGAAAAGTAGCTTATGTTGAGTCTAGGCTGAGAGAAGAGTGTTTAGTTTGTTTTATTAATAGTTTTATTAACTTCCCTATATAATCTTTAGACCATATCTTTTTAGAAAATTGGATTTAAGGTTGTTCTACCTCATTTGAAGTTTTCTATTTTCATTGAGTTTTCTTTCACTTAAATATTTTTATATCGATTATTCATTTATTTCCTTTATTTTTCTGTAACCTTTAGAGTGACATTACCATCTCGACGTTATTTCCGCTAATGTCTCGCCTTCTATTTCAGACGGGGTGTTACAGGCACGCCCCTATTTTTAGATTTCTTAGTGACAACTCTCCATCCCACATCTGCACCAGGCCAGATTGGGTCACAGGTTGAGTTTGATGTTCGGGAGTTGCAACAGGAATAGAAGGAGGTTTCTGAACTTGCTACTGCTTTTAGGAACCAAACTCTATTTAACAGCTTGCTTAGCAACAGGTTTCTAGACCTTAGTAATCTTCGAGCAATCATGCCCTGTCATATTACACTTAGAACAATAGGAAGGCTTCCAATCATAAACTACCTATTGCTTGAATTAAGCACCTAACTCATCCTCTATCCATACATGATCAGGATGAGTCTTAGTGACATCCATTTCCACAAGAATACGAGCAAATGATACTCTCTACTATTTAGTAGTACAATCATCCGCAAATAGAGGAACACCTAATGTACTTTAGAATCAGCACTCGAAAAATTAAGAGGGAGATTAGGAAGCTTAACCAATAGAGGAATAACTTTCAGAATCTCTTCATAGAAATTAAAATTAGCGGACCTTGGTTTGATAATCACAGGCTTATTAAGAAAGGTGTAAGGGCCACCATCTAAAATCAAATATTTATGCTCAACAGATTGAAATTGCATCAAGAAATATACATCATCATGTAGAAAAATATTAGGCAATTGAACCTGATCTTAGACAGATGAGACATATCTCTTGATAACAGTAAGAGTAGAAGTATCACCAACAACATACATGATAATAGAGGCCAGCCACTTCTTACTCATAGCAGCAACTTCTAATTTCTACATTGTAGCAATCGTTTTCCCATCTATTACAATCTGAGCAACAAATTGAAACGCCACCCATTTACTGGTCAGAAGAGACCGTTGCAAAAAGCTAGACCAAGCAGGTGCTTGCCCGTTCAAGTCAAGTCGCCTCTAATCTGACTTTCCTTTTCCAGCATTTTCAGCTACTTAAATAGGCTTTTGAACCTTTTTAATTTCTCCCATATCATCAAGCTTATGAGTTTCATCAGTAAGGACAGGTAATTCTGCTGTAATCGCAGGATTTACAACTCTATTAATTATCTCAAGATTACACAAAGTTCGATTAGTCGCAAGCATATTTTCATGGTCCTCCCGCGTCACCAGATCTTAAACCCATCGATTTTGTCGCCATGGTCTTCCTATTACCTTGAGAAGAAGCTTATGAGTTCTTAATGCTTCCCAATATACTTTCCATATTAACAATAGAAGAATTATTAGAAAATTTCTTCTTCTTTGCCATTAAAGATTAGCTCATGATAGTAATCGCCCGATACACTAGCTAAACCAGAAAGATTCTCATAAGCATCAACACCAGTTAAAGCAGTAGCAAGAAGAGTATCAACCCATGGTACTTCTCAAGGATGATTTTCTGTAAATGCTATAGTAAGTACACCGAAAAGAATGGCAGTCGAGAACAAAAATTCTCGGAATTTCCTCCTCCGTTCCCCCTCTGCCTCCTGTAGGTTGTTGTCGCACTCTTCTCCGCAACGACGGTAATATTCGACAAGGATTAACTTACACCCATATCTCAATGCTCAATTAGTAGGTTTGCAAGTTTTTATAGATTTGTATCCATATAGTGTTCTTTTTCATAAATGTGTTAAGGGTTACATATCGTGTTAATATTCATTTACCTAAACACTAACTATTGTGTGTATAAAATGTGTTTACAAATTTGATGTATAATTTGTCAATACAATATTTACGTCACGCGAAATGATATATATTAAAATATTTTATACATTAACAAATAATATAAAAAAAATGCATGTATATTATATTACACATTATATGTTTTTAATATTTCCTTTAATTTACTATAATATAACACAAACAAGTTAAGTGGGCTTACAAATGTATCTTCTCTATTTACTTGCTTGTTTTATAATGTAAGTTACTTTGTAAAAAAAGAATCTCAACGTAGTAGTACAACTATATTCTTGATTAGTTTTATCATGTAAATTAAATTGATTTTACAAGATTTTATTTAATTGATTTTAATTAATCTTAATTATTTAGGAATGATTTCATTTATGCTAGCTATTTTAACAAGATTGGATTAATGTGAGTGTGACAAATGTTGCTCTATGATGTATTTATATTACAATATTATACCTTTTCTGCTAAGACTAAGAAGATAGAAAGTAGTTTCATTAAATTATTTTTAGGTATCGCTGTTGTATTGTATATATATGTATGTATAATTGCAAATCTGTGATATGACAATAATATGATCATATTAATTTAATTGTACATATTTGCTCTGTTGTAACATGATTGTATACAAAATATTCCTGTATGCTCAAAACTTACCTTTTCTTATCACCATTCACTACATAAAAGTACTTCCTCCGTTCTTTATTACTTGACCCGCTTTGACTTTTACACTATTCACCACCCCTCCTTTGTTCATCTTTTGTAAATAATATGTAAGGAAAAATATATTCATGTATGATATTTTTGGATTCGTCTCAATAAGTACTATCATAATATATAACTTTTATAATTTTTACTTATAGAAAATTTAAGAAATTGATCGTTAAAGTTTTGCATTGGAAAGCGTGATAAAAGAAACAGGTCAAGTAAAAAAGAACAGAGGAAGTAATTGTTTTCAGTTGATTTCTATACGTGAAGCTAGGTACCATTATACAAATATTCTAATATCATAAGAAAATCATAGCTATCATCTTGTTGATTTTCTTATAAGCAGTACATATTACAGTTAGATCACTAATAACATGATACTACAGATGTCACATTATGTATCAACAAAGTGTAACGTGTCACTCATATGACTACCAATTTTCCCATATGTACTCAACTAGTTGCTAGTAAAAATAATAATTAAAAATTTACAATCAAGTTTACTATTCAATAGAGGCAAAGTCATTTTCCCTAGTTTCCTAAGCTTCATAATTTCGATGACTATAAATCTATAGTAGTGTATCAAGTCATTACGTAACTATTGCTACAAGTATACACATCAAACTTGTAATAGTTGCATTGTTTAAGGATTATTCTAAGAAGCATAAGCTGAATTCAAAGATAAAGCATGATACTACTATTAGTCTTTCTTGCATTTCCCTCTGTTATCTTTGTTTTCTAAAAGTTAAGATAATGAACCATGGAATCCCCCTCATGGACCTAGCTAAAGGGATTCCTCTTATCGAAAACTCATACCAATTTGACCTCTCAAAAACTCACGTGTACTTTGCTGAGTAAGCTAAAATCTATGATAGGGCCTTGTCTTTGAGATTAGAAAGTGTACCTGTTGAGGTAATTCAATTTGCCAAGATGAAAAAAGAGGTCATATACACATAAGATCTAAACTTCTTTCATAGACAACCAAAGTTAGGCTCGTAAAAGCTGAGTTATAATGGGTTAGACTTAGCTTTTGCTTACAACCATGGTTATCTTGGAGAAATTAAGGAGGTATGTATGACGTGTTTCTCATGTATTTAGTCCAAGAAAGTGGAGGCTTATTCAACACGAAGAAGCATTGAGCATGATGAGTAAGGTATCTACCTTGTCTTTATTCTGCTTCAGATTGAGAATCCGCTAACTTGAGCAAGGTTATAATGAGTTTCTCAAGCTCTAATATATGCTGATCCGCTTTTTGGCAAAGGTAACACACATATTACTTCTCATGACCTTATGTTTGACAATTTACATATAATAATAATATTAGTAATTATGTAAGGTAATGCATATACACAAAGTAAAAACATTGAAATTCCTCCTATCACAAGTTATAAACTTGTTATGTAAACTTATCCGAGGGAAAACTTTAAAATACTTTGTTGTCTCTATATATATGATCCTTGATCAATAACTAGCTTAGTCTTGAAGATAACGAAGAAAATGGAGTTACTAGTTTGAGATCAAGAGAGTAACATGTTTTAATAATCGATAGCATGTCACAGGTACAACGATGATGATGAAGAGTTTAAAAGGATCATATTTCACAGCCTTGTAAATGATATATTTCTTTGCCCATTATTTCCCTACCATAGGCTGGCTAGCTACTAGGACAATATTCAAGGCTTAAGAAGACATTCAAGGTTTTAGATACATTTTATGAAGAAATCATTAATGATAATCTTATAAACTAATTCAACAAATCTAAGCATATGTTTAGCAACTCATAATTTAATTTCATGTCTAATTGAACATCTTCCTTTATTTTGCCTAGGCCTGCAACACATTGCACCTAAGCATGTAAGCTTTTTTTAGTAATTAACCTTTTTAAATTGCTTGTACTTGTGCACTACTGCACCAAGTCAATTAGGTGTCTACAATTTCCTACCTTATAAAAAGTATAAATATACTCTAATGAACAGTGTGAAGACAATAATATCCCTAAAAATGTGTATTTACATACCTATCCTGATTTAAAATTTTGATACATTTTGACCCTTCCTTTCTTTATCGTCTATGGATGTTGTTTCATCATCTCCATTCAAGCATAAGTAATGTTTCTTCGTTTCTCTATTCTCTAATACCAACATCCTCTCATCTTTCATTATCTTCTCCATCTCTCTGCTCATATTCTAGCCTATATTTTTGAATTTATTTAATTGTTAATTTTAATTTTTTGATTTAAGGTATTCTAGAAATTATTTGAATAGTGATTTTTTTTTTGTGTCCAAATCATTTGAGAGAGTCTATGGCTCTATTTCAGTAGCTAATTTTTAGGCGACAATTGCATGCTTCAATTAAGCTAAAACCCATATGGGGTCGCATTTATAGTTGTATTACCTCCTTCTCCTCTTCTTCTTCTTCTTCTTCTTCTTCTTCTTCTTATTTTCTGTCATTTTTATATAGTGTCGTGAATCTAGGTTCCTAATTTTAAGGTTTCAATTGTTCGATATTTTACCAATTGCATGATCTGCATTAATACTTAAAATAATTTGCCTTTCCTATTCAGGTGTTTGTGCAACAACCTATCTTATTGTTTAGTTTTGAGTATCGATGCAATTGGTTCAATTAGATTTGAAGAAATACAATTGAAACAATTTGTTTTTTTTTTCCAGCATCATCATAAAATGTTCATTAAGAGTTGTTTAATAGAATATGGATTTGAGTTAAATACGAAAGAATCAACAAGGCAGTGAGTTAGATTTGAATAAATACCTTGAGCATATTAGCAAATTAATTATCAACCAACTTGTAAGAAATGTTAAACCAAAGGAGGGCTTGTTCAAGCACTTCAGTGAGCTTGTTTAAATTACCTAAGCAAACTCTTTAGGAAAAATCCCAATCTCATTTCAATATAAAGCCAAGTACAGAGTATTTATTTGTTCAGATAGAGATTAAAATTGGTGTTACCATGCCATGACCGTCTCGGAGAATCATGTAATATTAATATATCATAATGTGGTTCACATACGTTAAGTAGCAAAAGTGTATAAGTTAGGTTGGAAGTTCATGTGTAATTTAAGTTTTTGATTGAAAGTTGTATACAATTTTCGGCATTTATAAAGGGTTATACCACAACTTTTTCTAACTTCTTGAAATGCAGAAATTCTAATAACCTCTTTATATTATGTTCCAATTTCTTAGGAAAATGCTCCTGAATTAGATTGATTATAGGTTATTATCCTTTATTTATAGTAATTTTTGCTTAACTCTCTTTTTCTTACTTAAGGAAGTTCATGGTTGCCCTATTGATTGGGTAAACATATGTTTTAGCATGCTACCTTAGGAACACAGAATTAGCGACAAATGGAATAATTAGTTGGTCCTCTATAGAACCCTTCCTTGTATTGAATAATTTGCAGTTGTATCTTCATAGTTCATGAACCATTTGGATTGTTGCGATGTCGTTATCATATGTTTTATACTAATCAATTATTATATGTTAGTAATGTTACTGCTATCACTATTTTTGCGTTATAACTATTTTGAAATATTAGTGTCTTGTTCCTCATAATGTGTAAAGTTGCTTTTCTTGGTATTGTAATGTAGTCTCACATTGCAACATGTCACAATACATTTTAATACTACTTTATACTACTCATCATTTTTCTTTTTTCCCTTTTTGTAGTGTTTGAGATCAACTGAACACAATTAGCAATAATGTTTTAGTTTGAACATAGAAGTTTTAAAGAAAATAATCTTTTTAGAAGCTATTATGGACTTAACATCACCTAGTTATTCTTTCTTTCTAATAGTTATTACTATTGATATATAATTCTTGCTAGATTCATAGAAGTCGTTCATGAAGCTTATGTCAAGTTATGCTTACAAAACTCACAAAAAATATCCAACTTGACTCATGTTAATGGCCATTAACTGTAAATTACAAATAGACTCAGAATAATTTGACATGAATACGATTATCTAAGGATAATTGTAAAATTACAAATAGACTCTACAAAATTTGACTCGAATGCGATTATCCTAGAGCATGTAAGCTATTCATGGGGTTAATGAATATTGAGATAGTCTACAAGCTCAGTGACTCTTAGCTAGGTTCAAGCAAAAATGTGCAAGTTTTTACTAATTATATCAAGCTAAAGGCATGCTTGGTTGATTAGCCTTGGGACTTTATTGACAAACACAATCATTCTACATCTATTTTCTTTTTTCTTTTTTTTTCGTCCTTAGGACCTTATTTCTCCACTGAATTTAGTCTCCTAGATTATTAATTTGAATGAACTCAATATTTTTTACAACTCCCTCACTAATTTAAAAGTAGATTGCTAATTAACGCTTTAAGCCTTGTAAAGATACACAAACATTTAACACATTAATCGTCAATACAAAATTATTTATAATAAAACATCATGTAAATAGGCATAAGGAACTAGGACTAACTGCAATAACTCTTCCCAAAAGTCCAAAACTATAGCTATATCGCGCGCTTGGGCACCCTTAGTAACTTAAAGGATGCTCTCAGTTGACATATCGTTCGAGTTGTTTCCACCCTCAGAAATTACAAACCGCCCAGCTATCTAGATTTTATTCATTCTCATTCACTCAAGCTGAAAGGAATGGTGTCTTTTGAACAAGTGTATGCTTTCGATAGAGGGTTTGGAATTAACTAGGGTAGCTAATTATTTAGTGAAGTCAAGTAATAGAAATATCGTTGCTTGTTCTTGACTAAACCCAACGGGTCACCCAATCGCATAACCAAACTAAGGCTACGAATTAATCTGAAGGGTTATATACGTGTAACCAAAATTGTTGCATAAACCAAGATTAGTGCATAAACCAAAATTATTATTTAAAATGATTTTAGGCTAACTTGATGCAATAAAAAACCAAGGGCTTGTCTCATGATTAATTTATCCTAAGATTAAAATTAATTATGAGTTTGACAAAACAAGTTGAATAAATTAATTCAACCATCCAATGAAAAGTAATTAATCAAACAAATACTCATGCATATTTGAATGTTTCAACCTGCCAATGAAAAACAATATTCAAGCATAAATATGAGGAAAAATTAACAAAAATTATTTCAATTTTTCCCGATTCGGCCAAAATAATCCTAACTATGGTTTTTTTTAAATAATCCCAACTTTATACCCCAATCTTTTTTTTTTCTGGTCCCAACAAGTTAATGCACCTATTATAGCCGGTTTGTAGCTGACGTGGCACCCAACAGTTATAAGAAGTTGAATTTAGATTAATTTCCCTTTAATTAAACGTTAGTTGGGAAAAACAACCCCCCCTATTTGTTTTATTTGCTCTGACTCTCTTTTCGCTCCAACCTTTCACATTTTTGCTTTGTTCTCCTTTTCTTTTTCTTTTTCTTTTTCTTTGTTTTCGTTTTGTTTTTCTTTCCCTAATGAATTATAAAGGGTAGTAGGAGGCATTTAGGTTCTAGTGGCTCTTCTTCCTTAACAATTGTTGTGGGGTTTTCACCAAATTTGAACTGCAATTGTGGGCATGATACTGTTGTAAAATGTTGTAAATATTAGAATGAAGTTCTATGGTTGTCCTAAATGGCCGATAAGTGTATTTCTGTTCTTAATTATAGTTCAATTAATTTAATTAACTATTTATTTGACCATAAAAAATTGAATTGGGTTGAAACTAAGGTTTATGTTTGCAATTAATTAGGGACTTTTAATGTGTAGGAGACTAATTGCGAATTTTTTCAGTGGAATACTACTTACCTAAAGAAGTAATTTCAACTTAAAAGTTGACAACTTTTGCCTCCCAGACCACCATAATGAAGTAATTAGACCTTATGATGTATGAGGAAGTACAATTATGGTTGAAACAAATTATGGCTGCCAATTTTATTTTTTTAATTTTTTTTTATGGCTAAACATGAGAAATTTTGGTGAGGTGATCTTAAAGGGGGTAGTTGGGACTTGGGAGGGAGAAAGAAATGATATGGCGTTAATAAGGAGAGAAATTAAAGTCCAACAGTCAACAAATGAAGACTTCACTATTTTAGCAGGTTTAAGTCACTCGGGACCGTTAAAAAAGATCGGGGTATAAAGTTGGGATTATTTATAAATAATTTATAGTTGGGATTATTTTGAGTAAATCGGACAAAGTTGGGATTATTCCTGTCAATTTTTCCTAAATATGAACATTATTCATGATTTTAATCAATTTACATACTGATTAAAACTCAAAGTGCGTTCATTTTGGATTTCATAGCAAGTCAAGATTCAACCAATCAACCATTAAAGATTCAATCTTTGACTATTTCAAGGGTTCAAAAATCACGTTTGAACATTAACTCATTCATTTCAAACAATCTAATTGCAAAGATGAACAATTTCCAAGTTTATGCAAATTTTAAAGCAATCCTAATTAAGCAACCAAATCATTTCAAGACATACTATGGAATATAAATGCATTAGATTAATGTCATAATCAATCGCATAATCCATTAATTATATGGAATAAGTAATCAAGGTTTATGGACTTAAGATTTTCTCATTCTAAACCAAAAACCCTTAAAAAGACACATTTTGGGTAGATTTTGGCTTCAAAAAGCCCATTTATAAACACTTTGTTGGTAAAGGTTGATTTAGAACATCGATTTCACCTAAAAAATACTATTTTTAAGTCAATATCAAGGTTCGCAATCACAAATCATCAATAATAGGATTTTATCTAATAAAACCGAGATCCTAATCTAATTAGGTTGCTAATGCTGATTTTTAAATATATTTTAAAGGAAAAATACACTTAAATTTCCCAAATACTGTTGTTTACTTCTAATAATCTCAACTAAGGTTTTTTTTTTAACAATCCTAACTATTGGGTCAGTTTGCCCCTAAGAGTCCCAAAAAATCGGTTACCTATTGAAAGGGTATTTTTTTTTAAAAAAGCCACGTCTCAACACTTGAATGGTTCAAAATTAAGAATTAAAAAAAAAATAAAAAGTTCAAAAGAAAATTAAAAAAATTCAGCCACCCTTTCCCAACCCCCTAACTTCGCTGGAGCCCTAACTCCACCCCCTAATCTAGCCAGAGATCAGTAGGCCAACCCCCTGAACCACTAAAAAACGGTCGACCGTTCTTCTCCTTAACACACTCTTTCATTTCCCACCTAATTAATTGCTTGATTATATCTCTTCTTCAATCTCTCGATCTCTTTCTCTAACCAAATCACCAAACCCAAGTCATCGACGACATCAACGAAGGAACGGTGGTGGACGAAGGAACAGTGGTGGACGAAGGATCGGTGGCAGCCACCCACTGAAATAGATCGGGCCACAAGCAAGGATGTCCAAAATAAATGCGGTTGCAAATCCTTCACGGCGGCGGCGACGAAGGGAGAAAGCTGGCAGGACTTTTCCGGCGAGAGAGGAGTCCTAGCCGGCAAAGTTAGGGGGTCGGGGTGCATTGCCACAAATATAGGCCACGACGAAGGCTAT
Source organism: Chenopodium formosanum (assembly GCA_024500155.1). Lineage (NCBI taxonomy): Eukaryota > Viridiplantae > Streptophyta > Magnoliopsida > Caryophyllales > Amaranthaceae > Chenopodium > Chenopodium formosanum. Next base: position 53,913,525 of record CM044880.1, on the reverse strand, counting down.
CCAATCATTATTTTGGGGTCGCGGTGGGTTAGGTTAGTGGTTTTTCTGGTCCAGGTGAGCAGGGTACTGGTTTCGGAGATCGAGGCCGGGTAGGTTAAATGGGTGGTAGAGTGCCAGTAGTCCGATTTTGGTGGTTAGAGGGGATGGCATGTCAGTTTTGGTGGGGGTTAGGTGGTTAACTAGGCTGCTGGTATTTTGGGGTTTTTTTTGTGTTTTTATTTTTTATTTTTTTTAAAATACCAATCACGTGTTAACACGTGTCATACCTTTGAAACCTGTTTCCACTTAGCACGAACACGAATTCATGAATGGAGCCAGAGCCTCAAACGCAACTCCTCCAGGTAATCCACCCAAGCGCTCAAACTTGGCCTCAAACACGACTCCTCCAAGTAATCCACCCAAGCACCCAAACTTTGTTAATATTATCGGCTAGGGTAATATTAACACTACTAACAAGATGATATCTTTTTTAGGTTTTCTCAATGCAAATGCCTTTATAGAGTTCAACTCTTCCCTTTTGATATTACATCAATGTCGGACTTTTCAAAGTTAAGAAATAAATGCTAAATATCTAATTCAAAAATAAATTTAAAGTAAATAAAAAATAATCAAATAAAAAAAGGCACTCACATGGAAAGGTTAGGTAAGGACCATAAGGGAGGACCACTCGGCCCTCCTTGTTCCCCAAGAAAGACCAGACCTAATACTCGCGCGCCAAGTGGAAGACCATTTACCAGCATCAAGGCAGCCTCAAAGGGCTTGCCAGACCTCGCAAGTTGGAGCTTATTGTGGGCTTACTAGTGCGCGTTGTTAGCAGGCCTGCTGCGAGCTGCAAACATGTGGGCTTGCTTGGTGCGCCATGCTGCTGCTCGCTACTGCTACCCTCATAAGCCCGTACGCTTGTAGGCTGTTGGTGCTTGCTAGTCGCAGCACATGCTAGCAAGGCCTGGCTAGCTATTGACGTGGGGTTGAGACTAGGTCGTTATCTAATCCTCCCTAAAGCTAAACAAAATTTATAATCACTTAACAAACCTAATTATGAGTATAGAGGTAAGTCAAGAGTCGAACAACTAGGAATGAGGGATGTTTATTACAGTCAAAGTCAAGCTACTTCAAAGTGTAAAAGGTAATGTAGGTAATCTACATTCAACTAAAGAAACAAAGTAATTCAATATATCAAAACACTAGGGATTAGGATCCACATGGCTTGCAATGGCCACACACTAATTGGGTTGGACATTGATTTAATTGAAGTATCGCAAGGGAAGATAGACAGTGCAATCAAAAGAGCTCGACAAGCTATCTCCTAGAGGTCTAGCTAACGGTCACTACGAAAGACACTAACAAGGAACGAAACCAAGCTTAATCAATTGTCCGTATCAAAGTAGACTCACAATGCAATCTAGTATGTCAATCAAAATTAGCTACTCTTCAATTAATCACACACATGAACAAAATCAATCAACCAATTTAATCACAATGCTAAATCAATCAAAATTCCCCAATTAGCATTGATCCATCACTCATACATGCTTCACCACATACCTAGCAAGAAAACTACTCACAATTAATGAAAGAAATCAAGAACAAAACTACACTAATCATCAAATTCATCATCATAATATCAATCAAACAAATTCAATCAACTAATTAATAAACTTGAACAATCAACAAAACTATTCAAATTAAAAACTAAAGATTGCATAAAAGTAAAGAAAATGCTTACAGGCTTTGATCAAATTAAAAGAAATGTGCTTGAAATCAAACCTAATGTAGCTATCATCAACCATCAATCTTCATGTTTCTCTCTCTAAAAATCTAAGAACTAGAGTTTCTCCCTCTAAGAAAATCAAACCTAATTCTAATTCTCAGCTTCTTTAATCTATTTCTCTCTTTAGAAATAGAAGAAAAATCTATATATAGTAAAACAAACAAAGAGAAGTTAGTTAGATCATCCAAAATAGATCCGTACAGGCGCGGCCTTCTCCAAGAAAATGTGCAGCCGCGGAAACGAGGGTACGAAACAGGGATCACCAGAGGCGCGCCCATGCTTGGGAGCAGGACAACCTTCTTCCCCTTCAACTTGACGCTCCTCGTGCGCTCCACTTTGATGCTTTTTATGAACAAAGGAGATCTAAGAGACTTCTATGGTGGGTTCAACACCACAATTGGTGCCTCCACGGCTTAAATGTACAGCCTAAGAAAGAATAAACCTTGCACAACACTAGACTTGGGCTTCAAAATGAGAACACTAAGCATCCAAAGCAATGCAACACTCGGAAAGAGACCTCGGGAAACCTTGGACAACGATCTTCACCTGAAAATAAATGAAAACAAACAAATAAAAGGGAAAAAGGCAAAATAAACCAAGAAATACAAGAAAATGGAAAACAGACTAAGAAAAATGCAAATTAAAGAAATAAAGAGTAAAACTAAGGAAAAAGGAATATAAAGAGCTACAAAAGCAATCTAAAATCACCCTAAAAGAGAACAAATGAGTGTCATAGATGACACTCATCTAATTCCACTAAGATATACTTTTGCTTGTTCTCGAGCAAAACCAAGAAAGCAAGAAAAGGTTGAAAGACTTATTCAAAAAGGAAAAAGAAAGACAAGAGATGAGAATGTACACTAAGACTCACTAACGTAGGAATCACAGTTGTTTTTAGCTACAACAAGCCCTTTAAACCCCAAAGTCGTCTATGAGGATGAGTGAGATCTCGTAAAGGTTTCCTAAGAGCTTAACCCATAACTCTCAACAAACAAACATGAGGCAAATTACAAAAGTAAAAGAAAGCAAAAGAGAAGTAAAATCAAAACCTTTACGAATTTGACTTTTACAAATGAATAAACAAGTTTCTTAAGAAAATAAGGGTATGCACGTTCCAAGATATCCAAGGTTGATTGAAACATAGAATATGCTAAGCTTATAGAACTAGTAATCACAATCCACCTTCATCTCATTAAAGCTTACCACGTTCTCCCTACTAGTCTCAAATCTTCCCCTCGTGAGTATCTCAATAGTTCCTTGAAGGAACCGAAAAAGAAAATAATTTTGGGCTACTCGACGTCTTGACTATGTATTCCCTCTCTATAGGCTATTACTTATATTTCCCTCCCCTAATTTGTGACCCAACCTCTAGGTTAAAAGGACTTTCTTAGGTTGTAATGTAAGGGAGGAAAGGGTGAAGGTAGGCTAAATTTAAAATTTGGTGGTATACCTAAATTGTAAAGCAAATATTGGCAAAATCTTAACACCAAAACCAAGTAATCACCAAACAAAAACACCAACACCCCCAAGCTTATCCAAAGTTATAATCACAATCTTATATACAAAAAGCGTAAACGCTTCTCCCCCAAGCTTAAATGAATTATTGTCCTCAATGCTTAAAAGGGAGAAAGACATTCACATCAAAATATTTTTTGCATTTTCATTTTTTCACTTTTTTTTTCATTTTCATAAAACATTGTCCTCGCCTCGTTTAACTTTGGACTGCTTTTTCAACTATGCACTTGAATTTCCTTGCCTTTTTTTTAACTTTGGACTGCTTTTTTCATTTATTCACTTGCTATTATTCACAAAATAATCAGAGCACAAGCTTGCTGAACACCTTCACCTTTGATCATGTTATTTATTCCAAACTCATCCACCCCAATCTCCAACAATAATGATCAATTGCTTCACAAAAACCAACAATGGAAAAAAATGAAACAAAAGGCTCAAGATATAAAGATGTGGCTTGAAAAGAAGGATTATGGCTCAAATGATTAGCAAGTAGGCAAATGTAAACCCAAAAACAAAAGATGAAGAAAACTACCCTGAAAAGAAAAATTACCACCCCGAAAAGTTGCCTTTTGTGCTCCCTAGATGGTCCGGCCTCGGTCTTGAGAACCATAAGTCAAGATTCTAGATTGGGTCCGCAATAGTCCAGGATCCACGCCGCTCATGCAAGTAAATGTTCATGGCTTAAAGAAGAATGAACCTCACATGGATGTAGCAAAAACTCACTATTGGTGTCAAATCGACTTAGGAAGCAACTAGCAATCATTCAACAAACAAGTAGAATCGGGTTTCATGATCCCCCTAGTTCTAGACCAATACCTTAGCATACGCCATCCTAGAATCAACCAAGCATACTCTCAAATCGTGCATACCATTACCACATAGGAAGTTGTTCATTCAAAAGCAGAAGTCTGTTGGTATCTAGTCCAATTCACAACAGAAACAAGTAAATGAAAAATAAAGCCTCAAAAACTTTATACAAACCAAAAACAAAAAGAAAAAAAAGAAAAAAAAATAAAAGAAAAGAGGAAAAGCAAATATAAAGGAGAAATAGGAAAAGATAGAAAGGATAAAAAATGCAAGTATAGCACATAATTCCCAATCCTCAAACAAGTGATCAATTAACAACATCGCCAACGATCCCAAACACTCTAAGGTGTTACAAGCATACATCCTTGAACCGTTCAAATTCTCCTAAAACTAATCCTACTCTATGCATCCAAGAAAAAGTAATGGAATAAAAGAAGGAAAATAAGAAGGATCTCACCAGGCTTCCAAGCAATGCTAATAAAAATAGGTGAAAGAACAACCACCATCATGAAGCTCCAAGAATCAATAGCATCAACATTAAAGCCAAGTGAGAGAAAAAATAGAAAAAGAACTATAAGCAAAGAAAATGGTTAGTAACTTCAAAACAAAATAAAAGAAAGCAAAAACAAAATAAAAAAAAACTATAAAGTAAAAATCAAGCTATGCCGCCAAAAATTAAGAATAAGGCAAAGAAAAGCTAAAGGAACTGTACACTAAACTAACTACTAGTCACTAAACTACAAGATTTGGATTCAAGGGATATGGATTCAAGGGTTTTGGATTCATAGGAGCAAACAACATGCATCATCATCATCAAGGAATCATCACAACAACAACATAATCAAGAGAAAAAGAATAATCATGGAAAGCTCATAGAAACAACGAACAAACACCATCAAAAGTAGACCAAGACATGCAAGAATCAAACATCAAGGCAAAAAGGAAACAAGGCAATGCTCAAACAACAATATTGACCACCGAGACAAACCCCTAAGCAAATAAAGTTCCCCCAAGCTAGTCATGAATACATTTCAAAATCTCATTAATACAAAGCAAGAAACACATAAAATAAGGGATGGACGAAAAAGGCGCAAAGCAAGGGAACTAGCTACCACTCGTCTTGGCACTATCATTGTCGTCCCTATCATAGGAGAACCCGGATGGGGGACCATAATGATCCCATCCCCCGGATGGCCAACCATAGTGCCCCTTGAAGTTGTTTGGTTTCCAAGGGACTAGGGAAATATATTGCTCAGGAAAAGCGAGCGGTAGCGGATTATCAGGGTGGACATAAGGGTAGTTAGGATCACCCATATACTCGCTCCCACCGAGAACACGGTAATCGTAGTTACCGTGCTCATCGGGGAATGAGCAAGTCTCGGTGTTAGACCCCGGGGGTTCTTGCCAATATGGGTACGTGGGTACCCTATCACCCCCTCTCAATGGTTTTGGACCATGTTGGGGTGGAAAGTAAGTATAGTTAACCCCGGGAAAGACCTCTCCACGATTAATACTAGCATCATATAATTGTTGTTGTTGTAAGAACGTACCTTGTTGCATCTCCGAGATGCCTCTCATTTGATGATAAATTGCCTCAAAGTATTGGTCGTACATGCCTTCTAATCTAATTTGCATCCTCTTCATTTGTGCACTTAGAGCATCTATATCGGGGTTAGCAAATTGGTGTTATTTTTTTTCCTGATGTTGTTGTTGTGGTTGTTATCGTTGTTGTTGTGGTTGTTGATGTTGATGTGGTTGTTGTTGTTGTTCTTCTTATTCTTCTTCTTCATATCCCATCTCCTTATCATCATCCTCAAAGGGGAAGTGGTTACTCAAGGGTACATGCCACACATTAGGCACATCCTCTAGATGGATAGAAGTCAAGGAGGGGTTAGGGAGATAACACCAATGTTTGTTCTCTCTAAGCCAATCAAACACCTCATCATCTTCAATTTTGGCCAAAAATTGCATTTGCTTTAATTATGCAATGTTGAGGTAGAGGGTTCGCGAACTACCCACCGAGGTACAGGAGGGTAAGAAGTGGACAAGATGGAGGTTGGTAGCAAGCCTCGTGACCATATATACTACCACAAGGGATCTATGGACTCCCTACTTTGCAACCCCTTGTAATATCTCAAAAACATGTACCCCAAATTCAATCAATCCCGGTACTCCTCCCTAGTAGCCAACCAAAGTATTCGAAGCTCCAATAGACTCATCTTTCCCAATTCTTGCTTTGGGATTATCAAATATCTTAAAATCCTATGAAGAACCCTAATACACGGTTGGAACACCTTGCTTATGGAGGCATAATGAGTAATGAAATCACTTTCCCCCGAGATGTTATCCCACCAAGTATTTTGGTCATACTCATTGAAGAAGAACTCGGGGTTCAAGACATCCGCCCTCGGATTGAGATCAAGTGCCGCATTGAACTCGGCAAGTGAAAGATCATGATGAATGTTGAAAAGTTCAAAATAGAACCGATAGTTATCCTCCTCTATCGCCTTACATGAAACTGTAGCAAAAAATTCCAAAGTTAGCTCAAGGTAGGTACAGTGGAACATGTTCATAAAAGTGCTCATGCGGAGGTTGCTAAACAATTCCCTCAAATCCTCATCTATACCCAATTTGATCATGTCTTGTTGAAAATAGTGTCGAGAGGGTTTAAGGGTCAGTTCTTTTTTAGCTTAGCATAACGATCTTTGTGGATTGGGTCATTAATTTTTAATTTGGGCAAAGGAGTTGGTTGTCGTGTTTGGGAAGTGGAGAGGTTGCAAGAAGGTTCTTCGATTGTGATGTTGGTCTTTCACTTCTTAAAGGGAAAAGCTCGAACAAGCTTAAACATGATGTTTTCTCCAAATGTATCAACCCAAAATATTCAATCAATCAACACCACAAAACACTTCCAATCACCAATATCACAACTCCTTAACCAATATCACCAATCACACAAATACCACTTTACTACAAAAATTCAAGATTTTCAACTTCTCACAATCACCACCAATCAAACCAATTTAGCTTCACAAACATACAACAACACAATGTGAGCCAAAATCAATTAACAACAACACAAATAATCAACCAAATTTCACATTCAATCAACAATTTCATCAAAATACATACTACTACTATTCACAATCATAAACAATCAAAATCTTGCAACAGTATTATATAAAAATGTGAAAAAGAGTTAAAGAAGATGATTATACAACACTAGAAGCAAGATTGATCAAGAATTAGCCACCAATTCCCACCAAATCAAAAAGCCCCAAATTGGTCTTCAATGGAGGAGAGAGTTGGAGATTGAAAAATAGAGGAAAGTAGTATAATTTTTGTTGTAGAAGATGAATTTGTAAAAGGAAATTTATGTTTTTGTTGATTGTTTTGATGAATTGAGGATGAAATTTGATGACCAAGGGGTTAGGGTTTCGGTTTTTGCTTAGAGTGATAAAGAGGTGCGGTCGAGTGTGAGTATGAGGGTGATAATGAAGGAAAAAAGAAGAAAAGGAAAGAAATAAGAAGCATGGCCTAGGTGCGCGGTCGTGCAACCTGGCTGCGCCCCCACGCCCGAGTCTCACGCGGTTGTGCCCCTGCCTAGCGCTCCCACGCCACTGCTTGGCCTTCTCTTCTTGAAATTTTTTCTTGGTGCGTTCTATTGTGGGCTCATTGTCCAATGTCATCCCGGGATTATTGAACCCACCAAATATGAAAACTTCAAAACATGTTGAAAGTGGGTTTAGCATCCCAAAATAATAAGAGCACCACAATGAACCCACCAAGTTCAAACTTACTTCAAATTTTTAGCACAACTTTCCCTAACTTACCTCTTTAAAAATCCTTACCCTTTCAACTCAAAATTCGATAAAATCAAACACATTCTCATCAAAAACCACGAAACATCTTTCCATTGCTCATGCTCGCTTGAAATAATCCAATTCCCATGAATTCAACCTATCAATCAAAATAGAAAACAAGTGAAAGAAAGGAAAAAAAAGAAAGAAAATCAAGAAAAATAGAAATAAAAAAAAGGTTAGAAAACCGACTTGCCTCCCGGAAAGCACTTGATTAAGGTCCTTAGCTTGACCCTTCCTCCAAATCATGGAGGGTCAAAGAACACCACCTTATTCAAAGTGGTGGATTGAACCAACTCTTCTTCAATTTTTAGCAACTTCACATTGTTGCTAGATGAAACTATACATGATGAAACCTCAAAAGAAACCCTCTCTAGCTTCAACTCCATTCTCTTCTTCCTAGAAGATCTCGCCTTCTTCTTTACCTTGTTCCTTCTAGTAGACGGTTTCTCACCATCCACACTATTGGAATCATCATTCTGTTCTTGAGGGTAAAGCTCAAACCAATGAGGAATGTCAATCACCTCCTCGTCTATAGACTTAAAAAATTCCTTTTTCTCTTCACTAACCATCCTCTTTGGAGCTTTGAGATCCACATGTCCACCACTTGAAGAACTATTTTCTTCATCCTTCAAAGAAAGCTCAAACCAAGAAGACATTTCAAACTCATTCTCAAGCCTTAAGGAGTCCTTGTCTTCTTCACTAACAACCTTGAACATCATCACAAGCTAAGTATATCGTTAGTAGAAGACATAAACATGGAATTATTGGAATTCGAAGGCAATAAATTTATGCATATAGGATAGAGACTCATACATAGATTTGAGCTTAAAAATTGCCTTATCATTACCAACACATAAAGTAATCATGCCTCCTTTCACATCTATCAAAGCATCCAAAGTTTCTAAGAATGGTCTCCTTAGAATGATAGAAATGTTGTCATCTTCCGCAATCTCTAGCACAATGAAGTCAACGGGGATACTAAACTCTCCTATCTTGAGGGGGAAATCCTCAACTTTACCCTTTGGGAATTTAATAGAACGATCGGTCAATTAAAGGGTCATGTTGGTTGGAAGGAGCTCACCTAACTTAAGTTTCTTGAAGACGAAATAAGGCATGATGCTAACACTAGCACCAATATCACAAAGGAGATTTTAAAATAATTTACCATTAATATTGCAAGGGATGGAGAAATTCACCGGGTCTTTCAACTTTTGGGGTAAGTCATTATGGATAAGGGCACTACAACATTCCCCTAAACTCACTGGTTCAACCACATTGAAATCTCTCTTACCGCTCAAAATTTCCTTAAGAAACTTATAATAGTTTGGCATTTGTTTAAAAACATCGGTGAAAGGAATATAAAGATGAATTTTCTTAAGCATCTCGATAAATTTCCCAAATTGTTCATCCAATTTGTGCCTATTGAACTTTTGGGGGTAAGGAAGTTTGGGTTTGAATACCTCATCTTGCTTCCTCTCTTTATCCTTAGTCTCCTTATTATAACTCTCACTCATCTTGCTGGACTCATCTTGCTGGACTCATCATGCTTATTCCCCTCACTCGAATCGCTCTCCTTTTCACCCTCCTTACTCCTCCTAAAAACACTTTCTTCAAGGACCTTACCACCACTAGTGGTGATAGAATGGACCGGTTCCTTAGGATTAATCCCTTGTGAGGGTAAAGAAAAGGGGCTAGCATGCTTTATCCAAACATTGGCCAATCGAGAAATTTGGTTCTCTAACATCTTACTATGAGTCATCATGTCATTTAACTTCACATTACTAATGGACATATGAGTGATCAAAACTTTGGTTTGGTTCTCAATGACATCCTCTAAACACCTTCTAGAAGAAGATGGTTGAGCATAGAAACTATCACTTTAACCTTGGGTCTTTGGAGTAAATCCGAGTGGGGTACCTCTTTGAGAATTGTTTTAAAAATTTTCCCTATTTTGATTACTTAAATTACTCCTACCTTGAATTTTGCCATAATTTTGATTATTGTTACCATAACCTTAACTGGTTATGATCCCCATATCCTTGGTCGTGACTTTGACCACTATAACTTTGGTTGTTATAGTTACCACAGGAACCTTGGTTTCCTTGGTTCTTATAACCACTATTTTAGTTATAATTATAATAGTTCCCTTGGTTGTGATAATTCCTACTCCCAACATTCCCTTCAACGTCAAATCTAGGTCCAAAATCATTATAGCAACATAATTCACATGCTCACTCTCATTTCCATTATATTCATCACATCCATCACAAGAAACATTGGGGCAAATAGAAGCATCATGTTCATTCATTCCACATGAATCACAAAACCAACATTTTCTAATCATGCAACAAGAAGAGGGAAGAGTGTTAGGGTAAGGAGGTGTACCTCACCCCTTAATTTGGGAGGAAAGAATTGGTGCTTGTAAAGTTGCACTCTTGAGCTTAGCCTTGATAGAAACCACCTCTTTCCCTAAGTCCAAAATTTGTGTGGACAAATTGTTGATTTCATTGAGTTGATCAACTGACCCACTTTTGCTTGTTGACTCTTTCTTACCCTTTTTCCAATTCATGTAATGCCTCACTACATCGTCTATCATGTCCACAACTTCTTCCTCCGTCTTGTTCATGATTGGGCCTCCGGCATCAAGACTTGACCTTCCTTCAGGACTCAAACCACCATAAAATATTTGAATGATTTGGTAAGTCGAAATTCCATGGTGAGGACACTCTCTGTGATATTCCTTGTACCTCTCTCATGCTTCATAGAGACATTCACTAGGACTTTGCTTGAAACTTTGAATCAAAGCTCTAGTCTCCGACATTTTCTTTTGACGGAAGAAACGGGAAAGAAATTCTTTAGTAACTTTGTCCCAAGTTCTCAAGGAATTAGGCTTCACTTCCTTGTTTAGCCACTCTTGAGCTCTTCTGATTAGAGAGAAGGGAAATAGCTTATGCCTTATGAATTCTTGTGCGACCCCGCTCACCTTAATCGTGTTGCAACATTTCTCGAATTCCATAAGATGATTGAGGGGACTTTCATTTGTTTCACCACTATATTGTCGCCTTTCAAACAAGGTTATCATTGTCGGCTTGATTTAAAAGTCACTTTCCGGAATTATAGATGGAGCAATCTCGCTTTCATACTTATATGCACCCGGAGTGCCCAATTCCTTCAATGTTACTCTTGGTACTTCTCCCCATGCTTTCTCGTTCTTGTTCTTGTGATTCTTCTTCACTTGAAGAGCTAAAACTCAAAGAACGTCTAGCAACTCTTATCCTTGCGATTGTCCTCTCAATCGCTAGATTAAAAGGTACTAAAGTCCTTCCTCTTATCCTATGCATACAATCTTAATGAAACAATTAGTAGCACGACTACAAGTGTATCCTAAAACAGAAAAATCTTTTTGTATTTTTGAAATAAGATGAAATAGACTCAACAACAATAGCAAACAGCTACGCCATTCCTCTGGTAACAGCGCCATTTTAACGTAGGGCGTGGAGACTAGGTTGTTATCTAATCCTCCCTAGAGCCAAACAAAATTTATAATCACTTAACAAACCTAAATACGAGTAAAAAGGTAAGTCAAGGGTCGAACCACTAGAAATGGGGGAAGGTTGCTACGGTCAAAATCAAGCTACTTCAAAGTGTAAAAGGCCAGGTAGTGTAGGTAATCTAAATTCAACTAAACAAACAAAGTAATTCAATATATCAAAACACTAGGGATTAAGATCCATATGTACTTGCAATGAACACACACTAATAGGGTTGGAGATTGATTAATTCAAGTATCGTGAGGGAAGATAGAAAATGCAATCAAAAGGGCTCAACAAGCTATCTCCTAGAGGTCTAGCTGGCGGTTACTGCGAATGACACTAACAAGGATCGTCACTAACCAAGCTTAATCGACAATTGCGAACTACAAATCAATTGTCCGTATCAAAGTAGACTCACAAAGCAATCTAGTTTGTCAATCAAAGTTAGCTACTCTTTAATTAATCACACACATGCACAAAATCAATCTACCAATTTAGTCACAATGCTAAATCAATCAAAATTCCCCAATTAGCATTGATCCATCACTCATACATGCTTCACCACATCCCTAGAAAGCAAACTACTCACAATCTATGAAAGAAATCAAGAACAAAACTACACTAATCATCAAATTCATCATCATCATATCAATCAAACAAATTCAATCAACTAATCTATAAACTTGAACAATCAACAAAACTATTGAAATAAAAAAACTAAAGATTGCATTAAAGTAAAAAAAAAAAAAAAAAAAAAAAAAAAAAAAAAAAAAAAAAATCCTTGCAAACTTTGATCAAATCAAAGGAAATTTGCTTGAAATCAAACCAAATGTAGCTATCATCAACCATCATCAATCTTCAAGTTTCTCTCTCTAAAAATCTAAGGACTAGAGTTTCTCTCTCTAAGAAAATCAAACCTAATTCTAATTCTCAGCTTCTTTAATATACTTCTCTCTTTAAAAATAAAAGAAAAATCTATATATAGTAAAACTGACAAAGAGAAGTTAGTTAGATCGTCCAAAAAAGACCCGTACAGGCGCGGCCTTCTCCAAGAAGATGTGCGGCTGCGCAAACGAGGGTACGGAACAGAGATCACCAGAGGCGCGCCCGCGCCTGGGAACAGGGAAGCCCTCTTCCCTTCTACTTGACACTCCTCGAGCGCTCCACTTTGATGCTCTTTATGAACACGGGAGTTGGCAGATCCAAGAGGCTTCTATGGTGGGTTCAACACCACAATTAGTGCCCCCACGGCTTGAATGTAAGGCCTAAGAAATAATGAACCTTGCACAACACTAGAATTGGGCTTCAAAGGGAGAACACTAAGCATCCAAAGCAATGCAAAACCCGAGAAGAGACCTCGGGAAACCTTGGACAACGATCTTCACCTGAAAATAAAAGAAAACAATAAAATAAAAGGGAAAAAGGCAAAATAAACCAAGAAATACAAGAAAATGGAAAACCAACTAAGGAAAATGCAAACTAAAGAAATAAAGAGTAAAACTGGAAAAAGGAATAAAAAGAGTTATAAAAGCAATCTAAATCACCCTAAAAGAGAACAAGTGAGTGTCATAAATGACACTCAGCAGCTATGATAGCTTCTGGCCCTTGCTAGCGATGCCTACACACCATGCACTCGGGCAACATGACCCAGCTCGCGCACGCATGTGGCTTTTTGGGCTTGCAGCTAGTGCTAGCCTAGCCCTCGCAAGGCTATGCCAATGCGAGGCTAGAGCTATGCACTTCACTTTCTTATTATTGTTTGACTTATTTGTATGTCTCGTTAATTCCTAGAATTCAACTCGACATTTGAAGTTCGGCTTTGACGCTCTAACCTCGGAATCTGATGTCGGTGTGCGTACCCTCTTGTTTGACGTATTAAGACCTACGACTTAATTCGTCGACTTAGTTTTGTTACACGCTTGGGTGTGACTCGTTGGGTTCAGTCAAAGGAAAGTAATGACTTATAAGATAAATGTAATTAATCTCACTAATTGGAGATGACCTCTAGCCCGATTTTTCGATCATTTAACTTCATTGAATATTTAACTCCGTAATTAATTCTGAACCCTCTATTAAAATAATACATTTGTTCAAAGGACACCATTCCTTTCATGATAAAGGTTTGAAATTTCTATGTTTTGGATTACTAAGAAATGAGGAAGATAATGTAATGTTATGGAATCTTGCTATTACTTTAGAATTAAATCTTGCAGTTTGTGCCTTGAAGGTCCATGATTATGGACAAACTAAGGAACTTTGTACCTTAGTCATCAAGCTTGATGGTAGCAATGCTAAAGGCCTAAAGCTCTTTATAGAAGGGCTTTAGCATAGATCAAGCTTAACCATGCAACTTGAAGAGACTTATGAGGACCTTGGCAAGGCAATCAAGTCAAAGCCTAATAACCAAGATATCCCTCGTCAAAGCCTAAACTCGTTGGTAAGAAGGTTGTGAAAATTTTGTCATGACTAATTAAAACTCCAACAAAAAAGGGGAGAAAAAATCAGTGAGTCACCTGTTAGCCTAGTGCAATACCTAGTTTCTATAGCAATGACTAGAGCGATGACTAGAGCGATGTTACTATCTTGCCCTCTATTGGCCACGCTACACTACTACAAAAATGGCCTAAGAGACCAGGTAACATATGCCTAAGAAACCGGAAAAAATCTGGTGCCTAGGTAGTAGGTCGCTAAGTTTAAGAGACTGGATATTTTGTTTGGTTTCTTAGAGTAAGCAAAGAGACCAGTTATTTCTTACAACAGGTCTCTTAGATTCTTCTGAGAGTATAAAACCACCAAGGCAAAGGCATCGGATATTTTTGTATCACCGGTTTCCTAGGTATTGTATAAGAACTGGTTCAATGAGATAACCGGTCTCTTTGATTGTTTTTTCAAAAACAAAATAATGATTTGAGGTTGTTGCTTTGGCCCACAATTAATGCTCCACACATATATCAACATTTATTATAAATTAATCTAATAAAAAAAATACGTAATATGAATTAGTCAAGCACAATTACAAATCTTTATTATTAAAACTGTAATACTTCGTACATCAAAGAAAAAAACATTCATTAATCTAATAAGTAAGCCTCTAATTTTCACAATCCGAAGTAATAACATTGTCGACTATAACATTGATCTTCAGTTCTTGACCATATTTGAAGCTGCTTCACTTCAGCTCCTTTTCAATTGCATATATACATTGTGACTTAATCAGATTCAGTTTATATACTGCAAAAACATAACTTTATATGTAAATTAATTGAATTTCAAAAAACAGTGTAAATCAAGTACTTCAAAATGTGCAATTTAATTGAATTCAAAGAATCAAAAATCCATAAGAAGAAAACGAATTTTTGTGTGTATAAAACTTTATGGCAGCAATTCTAATACCTTAGTTCTATGGGTTTTTGCTATGGATCTAGGATTACATAAAAAAAAAATAAAAAAAAAATAAAAAAATTATGTTTCAAGGATCAATCTATTGCCTTTTTTTACGATATTATTTGTCATTCTAGATTACTACTTTTAAATTAAGAGAAAATGATAAGATTAAAAAAAAGCTAAGATAGACGAAATTAATTTGGAAAAAAAGGATTACCAAGTATTGAAATTGAAACTGGCTTACTTGGAATTCGAAGGAGGTTAATGTCAATCTTGTTGAAAATACGATGATGTTGAAGCGTAGCAAGTTCTTAGATTTTGTTAATCTGTTAAGGTTTTTTTTATTATGAATGAAAGAGTTAACGAATAAGAATTATTAAAGAACAGTAGATAAGAATTATTGAGGAACAATAAAGAATTTAGAAAATGAGTAAAGGAGAATACAAATATTACTGAGAGTTAGAGGGTTTTTCTTTTTTCTTTTAATAAAGGTGGGTGGTTTTTTTTAGTGTAGAATAAGGGGGGTGGTAAGGTAGTTTTTATGGGAATGGTTTTAGGTTTTTATTATTTATTAAATATTAAAACATTAAATGAATCTCAGAGACCGGATTTAGTGATATATGGTTTCTTATCTTTACCTAAGAAATCGGATATCTCTAATATAAGGTTTCTTTGACTAAGAAACCGTATTACTAATTTTTATGGTGTCTTTGTAGTAGTTCCTTAGGCCTTTTTTGTAGTAGTGCTAGTGAGATGAAGGTAGAGAGTCCTATCCTTACCCACAATGTGTATTCTCCTTTGAAAAATGAGAAAGATGATTCAACCTGCCCCCTAAACGATCAGGAATCAAGACATGTCATAAAACCTGAAAAAATCCATTGCTTCCCCAATGGAATGAAAAGAAACAAGTCCCTCAAGTCCCTTAAGATTTCCTCCTTGTCCTATTCTAATCAAGCAAGGGAGGACTTTGAGATTCCTTAAACAATCTGTCGGTTCGTGGATGTATGTATGAATAAAGGAAAAGACTACTCAAGATAGGATTTTAGAAATTTGCAAGGATACATATTCCAAATGTCCAAATCCCTTGTCAATGCCTATTAAGAAGATGAGTTCGGGTAAGAGGAGACGCAACGAGATGTCCAAAAAGAAAAATGTCATGATGCCCCTCCTAGTCCAAAAGTGGTCAATCATGTTGTTATGTCCGGAAAAGCCTACACTACTGCTATTGAGAAGTTAGTGAGCCTATGTCATCATGTCTAACTAATAACAGATATGAAGGTTCAAGCATCGAGAATGGATGTGAAGGTTCAGTGAGAGAGAATCCTACCACTGAACTTATAGAAGTGGAATCCATTGGATCTAATGAAGATGACCCCCTTGCATTATGAAGCCAACAAGGTATAGTTCATCCCTACATCCACTTGTAGGGAATTATAGGTACTACGCAGTGGAAATAAACATGAATCATATTCATATAGCACCTAACCAAGGATCTCATGCATAACACATAAAGAGTAAGAATTATACCTTTGAAGCGTGATTCCACTAGTAATCGAGCAAGAACAAGGAAGACAAAGAACCTCAGACGTGATTCCTCTACTTGGTCCACAGGCACGGATTAAGACCTCCACTAATGCTAGTTAGTCGCGATTGAACTCTTCAATCGACTTTCTACGGAGAAGTATGAACAACGAACTAGTCTAGCAACAGATGATGACGCCCCAAGAGAATAAACTTATTATCTCCATATTAGTGATCCTTGATATATCTAGTAATTGCACTTATCAAAGACATAACTCCTTCACCACTACCTTCAAGTTCTCTGCCATGACAAGAAAACATAGAAGTGGAATCCATTGGATCTAATGAAGATGACCCCTGATGTGTCTATTTTATATAGTATATTACCCCCGTCCCTTGGTCATAATTAGTAGTGTTTTTGGCTCTTTAGAGCCACTTTTATTACTAATTGGTGTTTTCTAGTGTTTTTGTAGATTTGGTTGACTTTTGCAGGGATTTGCACATTTGGAGCATTTTCCCGATTTATTATGGATCAATTACGAGCACTGGAGAAGCACGACCAGTTTTTATAGCCCAGGGCCAGTTAGAGCCATTGAACAGGTGATTAAGGGCTCGGTATATGTGATACCAGGGCATTTAGATCGAGTATTTAAGACCCGAAAAAGGATACCCAGATTGGCCTGAAGAATTGGAGCCCAATCGTAGTCCAAATAGTGGCCCAAGGGAGCCGCCCGGCCAAAGAGGTTGGCGCCCGGAGGCGCGCCCGGCCGAGCGAGAGAAGCAAAGGTCGGCGCCCGGTGATGTGCCCGGCCGGGCTCGAGATTCGTACTTGATGAGCAAAAAGGCGCGCCCAATCGGGCGGTGCCTCGCCCGATCGGGCGCGTGTTATTATTAGGAGTTAATTTTGACGTTTAAGTTTGTTTTAGTTTAGGATTCATACGGAGTATAAATACTTCTCCGTAAAAAGATTTTAGTACCTTCTTTTACTCTCTCTTTATTATTTCTTAGATTTTCTCTCTCTACTTAGCTTTTAGATTAGTTTATTTCTCTTATACTTTGTTCTTAATCTATTCTTAATTCCAGATTTATTTGGTAACGATTTCTCTTCTCTTAATCTTAGTTGTTTATTCTATTACTTTGATCATGTCTTATTCTATTGTTTTTATTAGTTTAGTTCTTATTATGTGTGAGTAGTTCTATTTCTAGGGTTTGTGGGGATCCATAAATAATATGAAGGGGTAATTTATTGTTATTGATTGTCAATGCTAGATCAATTTCCTATTGATTGATTTAATGCTCTGTGACTAGATTAGACCTGATCTTTTATGCATGAGTTTGACAATATTGATTCGAGATTCGACATATAAGAATTGATGTTTAGGTCTAGTTTCAATAGGCAGGTTAATTTATAAATGGTTAAGTCGAGATTCGAAAGATGAAATTTAATACCGGTAAATTAATTGTGTGATTGTAATACGTAGCGAAAGCCCTTTATAATCTGATTAATGTATGCATTGATGAATGATTATTATATTCTACCCTGGAATATTATTTACTGGTGAACCTATGCCCTAGATCCTTTTATTCATTGTTTTCTCCCTATTCTTAATCTTCGTAGTTTAGTTTCATATTTAAATTTATATATTGGTTACTTCATAATCTAGATTATATTAGTTAATTAGGAATAGAAAGACCCGTTTCTCTATGGATTCGACCCTACTTCCCTATCTACATTAGTTAGAGGATTTAGGAATTACTTTTGATTAGGGGATACGACTTTACCATGTCAAAATTTGGCGCCGTTGCAGGGGAAACGGTTTTATTTTTGTTTCTTATTATTTTTGTAGTCTAGGTTATTTCTTTTTGTCTCAGAGAACGTTAGTTCTTTGAAGCAAATCTCATATTTGCTTTTAGTTTTTTTTGTTTATGCCAAGGTGTTCCAGATCAGAGTACATCCCATTCGATCCTGAGATCGAACGTTCCTTCCATAGACAGAAAAACCTTTACAAGCAAATCCTGGCGGTTTCTGGGGATAATAATAATCACCGAGATCCTCCAACTGGTTCTAGCGATTCAGAGGTATCATCAGATCCAGAATCAGAGATGACGACTCCAAAGAAGCTTAGTGATTACTCACAACCAAAGCTTACAGATTTTCCACATCTCACTCCCACTCCAGCTCTTGATGGGGTACAATTTGATATTAAACCCAATTTATAACGATGATAGAGAGGAAGCAATTCAGTGGAGCTAAGGGTGAAGACCCAAATCTTCACATTGCCGACTATTGTCAATATTGTAATACCATCAGGCAAGCTGGGGTCACACAAGACCAAATCAGGGAGATTCTCTTTCCTTTCTCTTTAACTGGAAAAGCTAAATTGTAGTTTAATGGTTTAAATAGAACTGCACTTGGTATAACTGACTGGGAAACTCTTGTTTTGAATTTTTATAACAAGTATTATCCTGCAGAGAGAACAGCAGTACTACGGAGTGCAATTCAGAACTTTGCCCAAGAAGCCAATGAAACTTTATATAAGGCTTAGGAGAGGTTCAAGGACCTACAAAGAGAACGCCCCCACCATTATTTGGCACAATGGCAATTAATCCAAGCCTTTTACAATGGCATTGGAAATTCTTCTAGAATAATTTTAGATTCTGCAGCTAGTGGGAGGTTTATGAATCTTAATGTTGATGATGCAGGTCAGGTTATTGAAGATATAGCGATACATAATTCCCAATATGGGAATCCTAGAGGATTTTCTAACAAGGGGAAGCATAGTGTTGACTATGTATCCTTTTGGCAAGCTCAATTGACCTCTATCTGCCAAAAATTTGATAATCTTAGCACTGCCAATATGGATAATGTTTCTGCAATTAATAATAATGCTAATGAGGCTTTCTGTGAAAATTGTGGAATTTTAGGTCATTGGGAACAAGATTACAGGAGTTCCGTGGAGCAAGTTAATGCCTTTCAATCTTATAGGCAGAACAACCCATACTCCAACACCTACAATCCTGAGTACCAGAATCATCCGTACCTTTCCTACCGGAGTACTAATGTTCAAAATCCATCACCAAAAAACCACATGCGCCACAACAACAGCAGCAGAAATATTACCATCCCAATGCTAGCCAGAAGATCCAATCACAACAACCCTCCTCATCTTTCGACCCCTCTTTGGTAGAAATTAGAGCGATGCTAGTTAATATGCAGAAGCATATGGAGAGTAGAGATGTGCAAATTGATTCAATTCTAGCACATAATAAAATTGTAGATAATCAAATTGCGCAACTTTACGCTACTCTACAAGGCCGCCAACAGGGAGCTCTGCAGGCACAGCCGACCAGGCCTGCGGATCAAGCCTATGTAATTACTCTAAGGAGTGGTTCAAACTATGAAGGGCCCCCTATGCCCAGAGTTGATGAACCTGTTTTATTAAATAATGCTAATCTTGATTCCATTAAACCAGACAATGTAGCTAATATCCCAGCAGGGCTAAACCATAGTACTAATATATCTAACTCTACATTGTAGGGTACGACTCCAGAGAAGGTGGCCACTCCAGATAAGAGCAATAATGCTCCAAAGCCAATTATCAAACTTCCATTCCCCAATCATCACTTGAAGACGAACTTGGATAAGCAGTTTGGTAAGTTCCTGGAGATGGTAAAAGATTTGAAGGTAACAGTTCCCTTCACTGAATTAATCACACAAATTCCTTCATATGCAAAATTTATGAAAGAAATATTGACAAGAAAGAGGTATATTAGTGAGTTAGAGACAGTAGCTTTCACTGCAGAGTGTAGTGCCGTACTTCAAAATAAATCTCCACCTAAATTAAAAGATTCGGGTAGCTTTTCTATCCCTTATCATATTGGAAATCTAATGATTGATAATGCATTGTGTGATTTGGGTGCTATTGTTAGTGTTATGCCATTATCTGTGTGTTCCAAATTGAATATGGGTAAATTAAAAGCTACTAATATTACTCTACAAATGGCCGACCATTCTTTCAAATACCCCTTAGGTATCTTAGAGGATGTCCCTGTTAGAGTAGGTAAATTTTATATACCTGTTGATTTTGTTGTTCTTGATATGGCTGAGGATATGCAAACCCCGATTATTTTGGGTAGATCATTTCTTAATACTGCAGGAGCAATTATAGATGTGAGAAGTGGCAAATTAACACTATCAGTAGGGGACGATAAAATTATTTTTTATCTTAATAATATCCCTAAAAGCCCCATGACAGAGGAGAAATGCTTTAGTGTTAATGTGGTTGAGAATTATTCTAACAAGCCCCAAGCTCTTGAAAAAGATCCCTTGGAGGCGGTATCTTGTGTTGCATCCCTTTCAGATGAGATAGACAAATGGCAGAAGGAAGTTGATGCAATAGAAAGAGCCCTCTACACTGTCGGTCTTGGTTTTGAGGATGAAAAGGTGGAATCAATCAAGCAAGTTGTGCAAATTGAGCCTACGGTAAGTGTTCCGCTAGATCGAGTTGCAAGTGTTGAATTCAATGACAATTTGAAGCAACCCTCGATCAAAGAAGGATCTTTGGTGCGTAGCATTGAAGAACCCCTAACCCAAGTCAAGGAGGATCTTCCAGATAAGGTGAATTGGCGTCCCACAGGGCATGTCAGGAAGCCGCGTCGTAGCCAAAACACCGCTCGACCGAGTGAGAAACCGCCTGATCAAGCGTTAGGCCGAGGGTCCTAGTTCCTGTACTTGGTAAGAAGGTCGTGCGGGACCTAGATAAACCAGCGCTTTGCGGGAGGCAATCCGTATTTTTAATGCTTTTTAGACAAGTTTTTCTTTCTTTTTTCTTATGAGAGGAGAGATGAGGGAATTTAATGAGTTTTATGAGTTTTTGTACAGTTTTGAAGGAAAAGAGTTAGCCAAAAATTGTAGAAAAGAAGAAAGCAAATAAAATCGTCAATTAGCCTCGAGCTCGATCGGACGAAGCTCGCCCGACCGGGCGCGAGAGCTAGGTTTAAAAATTGAGTAGTTTCGCCCGACCGGGCGATGGGCGCCTGACCAGGCGCGAAACTCGTCGTATACAAACATATTTATCCGCCCGATCGGGCAAATCTCGCCCGACCGGGCGCGAGAAAAGGCGAAAATTTGAGCGTTAGATCGCCCGACCAGGCGCGAGAGTTGAAGCAAAACGGGCATTTAGATCGCCCGACCGGGCGAATGCCGCCTGGGCACGAGAGCATGGCATATATTGGAAATCAGATCGCCCGACCGGGCGAGCACCCGCCCGACCGGGCGCGACGCACCCGACCCCTCCTCTTCTTCTTCTTTCTTTGGTTTTTCTCATTTCATTCTTTTTCCTCCATAACTTTCGCTCTCTAAAACTCAAATTCTCTCTACCTTCTCTCTAAGATTCTCTCTTCATTTCTCACCCAAATCCAAAACTTTTTACATATTATTAATCCCCTCTTCATCCCCTACATTTCTATATCAAAATTTTCGAATTTCATTCAAATTAATTTTCATACCCATTTTTACCATGGCTTCAAAGAGGGCTCGGTCTATTTTTCAGTAGGAGTTCTAGTTTGAGGGAGGAATATGATCAAGATTTACAACTCCCGTACTGGCCGACGATCCGTATTGCTAGCCAGGAGCAAAAGGAGCGGCTAGAACACCTAGTTAGGCGCGAGGTAATTCCTTCACGGAGGTTACACCGCCCTACTTTAGAATCGTATGGTTTGTATGATTTTGTGAAACGATTTTTGAATGACATAGGCATGAGAAAATTCGTTGATATGCACTATCCTACATACCGTGAATTAACTTGTGAATTCTTGTCTTCTTTAAAAGTTGTAAATAGTAGAAATGGACAGAATTTAATTTCTAGGTTGAACAATAGGAATATTAGTTTAACTTATGTCGAATTTTGTAAATTGTTTGAATTAAATTCTGAGTTACCTCACCAATGGCATGCTGATTATAAAATGGGAGACATTTATTATGCTCTGACTGGTTTGCCTACTCCCGACCCCCAACATGCTAGTACCAAACATATTCATCACCCTATCCAAAAACTCTGGCAAAGATTTGCGGGTTTGTGTTTTTTAGGTAGGAACGAGCCCCATAACGCCTAAACTAACGAGCTAGCTGTTATAGGTCGCTATGTGTCTGGGTTTGGGAAATTGAACATAGGTAGGTACATTATTCACCATCTGAGCAGACATGCCACGACCAGTACCCAATCTCGCACCCCTATTCGTATTGGAGGCCTTATCACTAGAATAGCAGTGAAAAAAGCCGGTTTTGCTAAGGGTGGACCCCACCAACTGGCCAACTGTGGACCATATGGCTGCTAGGTATTTTGAGGAGTTGGGGTGGGTACGACCGGATAGTGAGCAAACATCCCACTGGTGTATTAGGACTGGGACCGAGCAACCTTTGCCCATCTTTCCCCCTACCTAGTCATGACTTGACCGCCTTTCCCCCAGGGCAACCATCCTACACGTATGACCTTTTAGTTGCCAACGCTAGGGGGCAAGCACCACCAGTAACACCACCAGTTCCACCACCTCAGCCTCAGCCTCAGCCAGAGGTGGCAGTTTCTCCACCTCGCATGTCTCACTCCGTCCCCCATGTTGACTCTGACCCTGTTTGGGACCTTCAAAGTATAGGTCAGGCTTTAGGCCGTATCGAACATTCTCACATTGACCTTAGGAGGATGGTAGGCTCCATAGACCAGAGGTTAGGGTACCTTGAGAGGAACAAGGATAGAGCTCTCTACCCTATGTGCGATGATTATGCTTGTCGGGGCAACATTCCCGACGATGCTATTTACCCTGACTAGTTTTAGCCTCCACCTCAGGGATACGATAAGGATCCCACTGCCCATGGTATTTACACTGACTATTATGCCTTCCATGGGTACGGTCAGGACATTCCTTTCGGGGGACCGGCAGGGAGAGTTTTCAAGCTGATTATTTTGGTGGTAACTCTTCTGGTGCAGGTGGTGCAGGTGGCAGTGGAGGTGCAGGGTTCGGCTCCATGGATGAGGATGATCAGGACTAGCTATGCTGGGCTAGTTCCCAAGCCAATGAGGACATTGTCTAATTCTGGCTTGGGGAAGATTTTGGATTTGGTATCTTTCTTTTTCTCTTTTCTTTTATTTTTGGTGTGTTATCTTAGTCTAGATTTATTGCTTTCTTATATATGAAAAATACAAAAAAATTGAAAAAAAAAATCTAAAAATATGTTCCAATGAATTGTAAATCATGCTTCCCTGTGCCCCTAACTTGAGAAATTTGTTTTTATTCTTGGTATATGATGATAAGCATTGTGGATTAGTTGATCATGATTTGATGTTTGATTACCTTGAAACCTTAACATGCGTCAATTTTGTCCAACTACTTGTGAATATAATGCTTGACTAGTTGATTTGGTTAGGAATGTGTGTTAGTTTCTGGTATGTCAATGAATTTGAGTATTGGTGTGCAACTATAAGTAATGTTTATATGATTCATTATTATGCACATTGAGGAGAACGAAGGCGTTCATTCTTTTAGGTGGCCTCCAGATGATTGTAGATACATTTGTTCCCTTCTTGCTACCCATATTGTTGCCTTGACTTTTTGTTGTTTATTAGCCACATTACAAGCCTATTTTGCCCCATTGGTTACTAGTCCCAAGCTTGGCTTGGGGGAGCTATTAGTGAGTGAGGTGAGGGAGTTTGTAGTGTGCTTATTATTTGCACAATTTGGGCGGGATTTGAGAAGATGTTTTGTTTTTTATCATGTTTATTTTTGATGAGTTTGAGAGTTATATTTTCTTGAAAAAATAAAACATGATGTTATGAAAAAAAAGAGAAGTTCAAGGAAAAGAAAAAAATAAGTGAACTTCAAAAGGAAAAAAAAAAGAACAAAGAGAAAAAAAAAATGTTCAATGTTCAAATGTTCTAGTTGGAGGTTGATAAAAAGAAAAAAATAAGAGCTTCAATGAAAAATTCAAGTTTGGAAATAAAGTTTGTTTATTCACTCCACTTTTTTCATTATTATATCTTATGAGTGAAATTGTAAGTGTTGGGATTGTTTATTATGATTGGAGTATATTTGGTGGATGTTAGAGTTGGTTGTGTAGGAGATGTTGATCATTATTTATTTTGATCATGGTTTTTACTAGGATTTGCTCCCTTAAGCATAGCTTTTCTCTCACTTGTTCCCAAATGATTCCTATCCTTTACCCTAGCCTTACATTACAAGCTTTAAAGACCTTCAAACCTTTGTGCATAAAGTTGTATGAATGTGAAAGTGTTTTTTATCAATGCAAGTTATGATTTGACATATTTCGAGTCAACTAGTAGGTTGAGCGTTCATTGTTTTATACACACGAGAGTGTGAGTTGGGAGGGCATTGTTCACATAAAGGGGTTGGTTGAAGAGCGATCGAGTTCATCTTTTACTCGCCACATAAATGAGAGTTGAGTGTGTGAGCACTAGTCTTGAATTCTATATTCTCTTGTGGTTTGCTCTATTTGACAATTGTTAGGGAGGAAAGGTAATTGGATGGATTTGATTGGTTGATTTTAAAGCATGTTTATTTGATTTACCCTGAATTGTTCATGCTTGATTTTTACTTTTTGGGGTGAAGCATATTTATTGATTCATTGATGAGATTTTTGCTTAGGGACAAGAAAAGGTTTGGCTTGGGGGAGTTTGATGTGTCTATTTTATATACTTCCTCCGTTCTTTTTTTATTGCACCATAGGAGGTTGGCACAAGATTTTTGGTAGTGGAAAAAATGATGAGAGAGAAAGATAAAAATACAAGATTGCCCATGTAATGGTATACATAAAAAAAAATTAAGTGTTGAAAAGTAAAGGTATATTTGGTATTTGTAGTGTGAACAAGTATTTATTTTCCTAAAATAGAAATGGTGCAATATTTGTAATACTTCCTTAAAAGGCAAGTGGTGCAATATTTAAAAAACGGAGGAAGTAGTATTTTACCCCCGTCCCTTGGTCATAATTAGTAGTGTTTTTGGCTCTTTAGAACCACTTTTATTACTAATTGGTGTTTTCCAGTGTTATTGTAGATTTGGTTGACTTTTGCAGGGATTTGCACATTTGGAGTATTTTCCCGATTTATTATGGAGCAATTACGAGCACTGGAGAAGCGCGACCAGTTTTTATAGCCCAGGGCCGGTTACAGCCATCAAACCGGAGATTAAGGGCTCGATATATGTGATACCGGGGCATTTGGACCGAGTATTCAAGACCCGAAGAGGAAACCCAGATTGGCCCGAAGAATTGGAGCCCAATCTTAGTCCAAATAGTGGCCTAAGAGAGCCGCCCGGCCAAAGAGGCTGGCGCCCGAAGGCGCGCCCGGCCGGGCGCGAGATTCGTACCTGATGAGCAAAAAGGCGCGCCCGATCGAGCGCGTGTTATTATTAGGAGTTAATTTCAACGTTTAAGTTTGTTTTAGTTTAGGATTCATACGGAGTATAAATACTTCTCCGTAAAACGATTTTAGTACCTTCTTTTACTCCCTCTTAATTATTTCTTAGATTTTCTCTCTCTACTTAGCTTTTAGATTAGTTTCTTTCTCTTATACTTTGTTCTTAATCTATTCTTAATTCTAGATTTATTTGGTAACGATTTCTCTTCTCTTAATCTTAGTTGTTTATTCTATTCCTTTGATCATGTCTTATTCTATTGTTTTGATTAGTTTAGTTCTTATTATGTGTGAATAGTTCTATTTCTAGGGTTTGTGGGGATCCATAAATAATATGAAGGGGTAATTTATTGTTATTGATTGTCAATGCTAGATTAATTTCCTATTGATTGATTTAATGCTCTGTGACTAGATTAGGCCTAATCTTTTATGCATGAGTTTGACAATATTGATTAGAGATTCGACAGATGAGAATTGATGTTTAGGTCTAGTTTCGATCAATAGGCAGGTTAATTTATAAATGGTTAAGTCGAGATTCGAAAGATGAGATTTAATACCGGTAAATTAATTGTGTGATTGTAATACGTAGCGAAATCCCTTTATAATCTGATTAATGTATGCATTAATGAATGATTATTATATTCTACCCTGGAATATTATATACTGGTGAACCTATGCCCTAGATCCTTTTATTCATTGTTTTCTCCCTATTCTTAATCTTCGTAGTTTAGTTTCATATTTAAATTTATATATTGGTTACTTCATAATCTAGATTATATTAGTTAATTAGGAATAGAAAGACTTGTTTCTCTGTGGATTCGACCCTACTTCCCTATTTACATTAGTTAGAGGATTTAGGAATTACTTTTGATTAGAGGATACGACTTTACCCTGTCAACCCCATGACTTTTAAAGCTAACAAGGCGTAGTGAATCCCTACATCTAGTTCTCTACCACGAAAAGGAAACATAGTAGGCCGCATATGTCAAGGGTGAAGAACAAGAAAGGTTAATTTTGTTCCAAGTATTGTTTTTGCAAGTCTAAGAAGCATACGGGAAAAAAATCCGAGCATCTTATGGCTAGCGTCTACAATGGAACCTGTCAACTCCCACGTTTGTATCCCATAGCAAGTCATGAAAGTTATACCCCCATTCCTCGGTATAATTCTTAGTTATTATAGTTAAGAAAGCCAGATCCTCTCCTTGTTTTACTTGTAATCTTGAGCTAGCCTCTTTTTTGGACCGTTGAACAACAACAACAACAACAACAACAACAACAACAACAAAAAGGAAACTAAGGAAATATACATTCTTTACATGCACAATGCTAGTCATGAGCTCTTTTAGTTGTTGATTACATTTATGTGGGAAAATTTGTAAGCAAATATTTTTAGGGGTATAAATATCCACACTTTATTTTTAAGAGTTTTAAAAACAGGCAACTAACATTAATAAGGTAAATAAGTAAATAAATATTTTAGAGGGTTTAATTGTTCAAACACTATTCATAAGAATTATTAAATCACACAAGGAAAAGCTTAAAGGCAATTAGCATCATATGATCAATAAGGGCATATTGGTAAATAAAAAATATAAGGATATACATATCCTCACACTATTCATAAGTATTTTATCATACTTTTTGGAAAACATTGTCAAAAAAACTTTTTAAATGCCTCATTTTGCAAGAAAAAAACTTTTAAAAGGAATTTTTTGTTTAAAAAAAGAGAAATTATCAATGGTACACCTAAGGTTCGGGCTTTTATCAATGGCACATCAACTTAGTTTTTGTTTATCAGCGGTACACCCAAGGTGTAATACACTCATCTAAAGTAACCCTAACGTTAATCAAACGTTAATTAAAGTTTACTTTTAGGTTAATCCACTTAAAATGAAATGACTAATTTGCCCCCCACTCCAAATACATTAAATCGCTCATTTCAAACCTCAACTACCTATATTAAAAAATCCTAAGTCAGAAGATCGTTCATCTTCTTCTTCCTTCTCACTCTCTCCCCTGTTTTTGCTGCTGTGAGGTTCCATAATCGACAAGCGAAAATTCTAGCAAATTTTGCACCATTGTTGATCGCTTAAGGTAAGTTTTCATCTGAGTCTTTGATTTTCTGACTTTCGCTTAGTTTTGGTAGTATATGAATTTTTTGTTTAAATGGTAGAATTTTGGCTTCCATGTACAATTGTTAGCGAATTATGGTTTAAATTATGCACAATGTGCCTGTGATTATTATTTGTTGCTTTATTGTTGTATTTTTTGCACAAATAATTCGAATTGGGTGTGTTTGAGTAGATATATGTATGTTTGTGTGTGAAAAGGGAAAATCAGAAAGGAGGGAAACTATATATAGAGGAAGAGGGGGTGGGTAGGGTAGAGTACATAAAGGAGGGAAAATGAAGAGGGGAAAAAAAGGGAAGGAATTTTTTAAGTTAAAAAAATCAAATTAAACCCCAACTTAACCTTTACTTAACGTTTGTTTAACGTTAAGTGTATAGTTGATAATCGTGTGAAACCTTGGGTGTACCGCTGATAAACAAAAACTAAGTTGGTGTACCATTGATAAAAGTCCGAACCTTGGGTGTACCATTGATAATTTCCATTAAAAAAAACTTTCACGATCAATTTTTTTTGTTAGATGAAACCTTCCCTCCCTTTTTTGGCATTGACTTAGGGTTTTAAGCATTGACCCCTTATTTTCTCTACTTGAAGCCAAATTTAGGGTAATTTTCACTCTTTTTTTGGCTCTTTAATTTCTTCTCTATCTTTTTAGGGTATGTATGCTACATTGAAAGGTGAATTAGGGCGAAACTACCCAACTCATTTAATTGAAATGTAAATTAGGGTTTCAATTATCTTTCTTCCACCATTCGAGTGGCCAATACTCTTTCTAACACCATTGTAGTGGTCAAATCTCTTTCTTCATCTCTCTAATTCCTTAATTATTTTTGTCTAATTTTACATAATTAATGGCGAATTGTGGGTGTGAGATTTAAGGAGAACTTCATGGACTCATGAAAATCCAAAAAGAAAGTGGCTTGCAAATTCTACAACCACAATCGACCCTCTTCTTCCTCCTTAAAGTAGAAAGGTGAGTTAATGAAATGTATTTTGAAAAAAAAACCCAATTTTGATACTATTTACAGCAATTATTTAATGAATTTACACTTACTTTAGATTATTGTTGCTAGTGCACCAGAGGAGAGAGAGAGAGAGAGAGAGATCTCAAATATGATTGAAGTGCAAAGCCTTCATGAAAGCAAAGGAGAGAGAGAAGATAGGGCATTTACTTTGAAGGGAAATAAGAGGGAAGATAGAAGAAGGGTGTGCAAATATAAACTTGGGTGTAAGTAAATAAAATAAGGGGTCAACGCCTAAAACCTTCAATCAATGCCAGATAAGGGAGGGGAGGTTTCATCTAACAAAAAAAAACAAAAGGATACGTGAAGTTTTTTTTTTTTTACAAAAATCATTTTAAAAGGTTTTTTCTTGCAAAATGAAGCATTTAGGGCGTGTTCGGCAAAAGTAGCTGTGTGGGTAGCTGTTAGATGTAGTAGTAGCTGTCGGTTGTATACCTAGTTGTTAGCTGCCAACTAGCTGTTAACTGTGAATACTTAAATTATTTAACAGTAGTGTTCGGTAAACTACCAGTTGAGTCTATATAATTTTAAATAATAATAATAAATTATTATTTTAGCTACGTCTTTTGTAAAGGAATGACAATTTTTTTTTAATATGATTTGAAATGAAGAATGCAAAATAGAATGTAGACCAAGTCATATATAGAGCTATATCATAATTGAACGTTAGACATGAGATAATTATCAAAACAAATTTCAACGTTAAAATTTTGATAAGTATTAAAACAGTATTTGAAATTTGAAGGATAAAAAAAAAACAGATTGGATTTTATTTCCTAAAATTTGGATAAAAATTCTATACCTATTATTAAAAAAAAAATTTTAAAAAATTTAAAAACAAAATAAAAAATTCCACAGCTATTTCAATGTTAAAAGTTTTAACTTTTGGCAAAATATACTTAAAACGCTAAAAGCTACTTTCACCACTACCTTGCCGGATATGCCTAATTTTAATCAAGTAGCGTTTTGACCAAGTCAAAAAACTAAAAGCTACTTAAACGCTAGTGTCAAGCACGCCCTTAAAAGGTTTTTTCTAACAAATTTTCCAACTTATTTACAAAAAAAAGTTAGGGATTGTTATGATGAAAAGGCTCTACGCAAGGTAATGTAAAGAATCTTAGTAAGTAAATGCTATGAAAAAAAATCTTAGCAAGTATAATGTATGATAATGAATTGGTGTTACAAATAAGATGGAGACTTCCTGAAATGATAATCATTATGCAAGTCTTACAAAAGAATTAAATGTCGTAACACAAGAGAATAAGTGATGAAACATTGAAGAATGTCAGTGCGATAATCATCTTGAAAATAAATGTGCGCCATTAAGATAACAAGCAGACGACGGATCTTGAACACAGGTGCAGAAATCATTCTCGTCTTTGGGAAAAGATGCTGGAAGGGGATGATCCGGTTTGATCCCCACCTACAATGTCAATGAAAACACGATTTAAATGCCATGCACAACAAGAAACATCCAACAAAACACAGAAACATGAAAAGAGAGATAAATAAGGCAAACCTTGTCAATATCTGTGTGAGCAGGCGTCTCATAACGAGCAACTGTGACTGCCAAGCCAGATCCATCAGATAGCTCAAAAACTGATTGTATCTTGCTGCGAAAAGGAAATTAAATTAATCAGAAGGTTATATAAGCACATTCAAAAGATGAAGAATTTTTATTAGCAAATACCCTTTCCCATATGTTGGCTCTCCAAACACCACAGCTCGTTTGTTATCCTTTAATGCACCAGCTAATATTTCACTAGCACTTGCAGTCCCCTTGTTCACCTAATACGAATCGACCAAGGTTGAAAGAAAGAATCAAATAATGGACAGATTGCATTAAATATGTTTTAACAAAAAAGTAGATGGAAAGGATTTACCAAAACAGCAAGGGGTTCTGATGCGGCTATAGCGTCGCTTCCTTCAACATCATATATATCCCGAACACCACGACTATCACATATATACACAATAACTCCTTTGTTCAACCTAGATAACAGAATATATTAAAATCATTGGTTCAGTCCATGAAAGAAAATATGAAAAGGAAATAAAAGAGATTTTAGATCTATGATAACATCTACATAAACCATATGCATCAATGCTTGTAAAGAAACAATGCTATTTGTCACTGCCCCAAGTGCGTTACAGCATAAGACGTTTATGCTCATAAATTGTGCAATATTTTAAGAAAACTAAGCAGGTTTAGAGCCTATTGGTTTCGCTCTTTTGCTCATGCATCACCTGGCCTATCCCTTTCATTTATATTGGTGGGCATTTGAGCTACTCCCCAGACAAACCAAGCCCCAACTCTATTCTCTCCTTTCTAGCAACTCCTGCCCTCCTTGTCACCACCCTACACCCTCTAATCCTCCCTATACCTCAATCCACCGTTCCGACCACAAATAGTAACCATGCTCAAGATTGTAGAAAGTACAGTAAACAACATCTTACTATAAGACAAAGGCTTTAAGATTTAAGACTAAACAAACTGATAATAGGCATCCCAGCTATTGCAACAACTACCATGGCTGCTCTGGTCTTTTTACTATTACTATCAACATATGGACACAGATGAAATTATTCTATCAAAGAGCATGCAACCGTGCAAGCCGTAGAGAGAGACCTTTAGTATGGGAAGACAAATACATGGATTTTGAAAATGTAAGTTGACATTTCCAATTTTTGGATTGATGTATGATATGGACAATATGGTTCTCAAGATCTTTCCATGATTATTTAGTGAAGCTTTGAATATATATATGCGTGATTGCATGCACATGGATGGAGGTGATTATAATTTGGCACATGAATACCTTATAAAAGAATCATCACTACTATTTCTTCTCAACGCACATAACACATAGAAATGGATGTAGGATTCCCGCACATAATAGGTTTCACTGGAAGACAGTCATAATTAACTCTGAAAGAAGGGAAAGGAGGTGCCAGAGTAACTAAGCTTTTCAAGCACATTAGATTTGGTCGTTTAATTCACAAGAAAAATCTTTATTTCAATTCACTTCTATGGAACTTATACAAATTTGTCAAATACTCTTTATACCTAAGCCCTTCAAGCACAGTGGATTTGGAGCTGATACAATGTTGTTAAATAATCTTCAACTAGTTTATAGGCCCGGGCGATGCCTCGGATCATTATAAATTACTTTAATCGAAGTTTGTTTGTCGCTGAGAGTTTAAGTGGCTTTTTTTTTTTTTTTTTTTTTTTTTTTTTTTATAGATAATAGCTTAAGTAGTTTGTTGTTTGTATGAACTGGTTTGACTATAAAAATAATCTTTTTTTTTTTCATTAAAATAAAATCTTTATAAATTTGATGTCAAAATATATACTACTCCATAATGCACAAAACCCTTTTACTCTATAATTACAGTTTTATGAATTAATGCACAAAATAAAAATGGAGTAATGTTAAATATCTTACAAACTTTATTATTGTGTAATTATTAAGGATTGGAGTTATAATCCAAGGGAAATTTAGATAGGTTGTTATGCATATGAAGAGGTTATCAATTAAATTAAACATTAATACGTGGAGTTTAATGTATGAAGTTTTTCAATTATTAATGGTATGATATGATTTGGCGACACATTATTGCCAAATGGCAAATTGATGACACATGGCAAAGTAGCATGTCTAGTCATGACTTTTAATAATATATATTGATTTTAGTTAGACCTGGTTATCACTGGGATACCCTACCCAATTACCAGGTCTAATTTTAGCTAATCAAATTGTAGTCTTGTAGATTCAGAGATGATTTATGGATAAGAAAGTGTGCATGTCTACTTTACAAAGATCAGATACATGAAGGAGGAAGGAAAGAAAGCCATGGCATTCAGCTGTTGGAAAATCTAGCTGAGCTTTAAGTTGATACAATGTTCGTGTAATTTGGATGTAGGTAGACTATGGCTCATATGAGAAGACCACTTATGGAGAGAAGAGTTAGAAGAAATATCATCCATTAAATCTGGCTTTTAGTGATCAAGATTATAAGTAAATACAAGTCTTTTACAGCTATAACTAAAAGAAAAGATGATGATTGTTTTCGAACTTCTCTAGCAAAGTCATTGGTTCCAATTCTTCATAAACAAATAAAATCCCTTTGATCTTCTCCCTCTCTCTTCCTCATCCAAACTCACAACCTCCATTAACATAGCTCTAATCAGCTCAAATGGAGTGTGCAAGATTTCACCACCACCTATTCGCAAGTATATTTATTCTCTCCTCCCACGACCCTTCATTGGCAATTCTTCAAATCTATTAACAGACCCTCTCTCCTTCACTCTGCAATTACTCAACTCAGCCTTGTCAAACCTGAGGTATGTGGCTATAAAGGGGGGATAAAGTGTGTGTGTGTAGAGGAGGGGGGGGGGGGGGGTGTTAGAGCGCTTTGAAGATGACAGAGATTGTACTCTGTGATTTGCTGACATTTCAAAATTGATTCCATGAATTTTAATTTGTCAATGGTGTTGAAGATGCATATTGATTTTGGATTTCTGCAACTTCTTAAATTTTCTTCTATTTTAGACATACGCTCCTGCACCCCTTAGCTTGAAGAAATATTACATTTTAAAATATCTACTTGCATTTCAAATTAATTGGTTGGTAGTGCTGGTTTTTATTGCATGTTATTGATGCTTCATTAAATTTCAGAAGTTGATAGCAAAATCTTCAGTACATTAAGAAGAAACTTTGTTATGTCCTTGTATATAGCACAGCTTGGTAATAGTTCAGATTCTTTGCACATCAGCATTAACTCTTACACAGCTTGTAGACAACTATATACAAAACATTAGTGTATATATACGCATATAGCATAAGGCTTACCAAATTTTGGCTGTCTCAATTCCCTCTGGAAAGAGGCCACCACTGCAAAGTTTACACAAATCGTGAAAAAAAAAGTGCAGTAAGGTTAATATTTAAGCTGGAAAAGAATGCATACCAAAT
The DNA here is from genome assembly GCA_024500155.1 of Chenopodium formosanum. Classification (NCBI taxonomy): domain Eukaryota; kingdom Viridiplantae; phylum Streptophyta; class Magnoliopsida; order Caryophyllales; family Amaranthaceae; genus Chenopodium; species Chenopodium formosanum. The sequence continues at coordinate 53,879,590 of CM044880.1, read as the reverse complement.
TTCTTTACCTATTATCCCGGAGATCCAGCACAAAAGCATTAACATCATTACTTCTTAGTGTTTCTATGGCTTCCTTGACTGCATCTGTTTATGAAATGGTCAGAAAACAAGTTAAGCACATAGAGTCCATGTAAGTTTCATGTTAAAATTCCCGATTACAGTGTTACTCCATAAATTAAATAGTTATTATGAAAAACCTTCTTAAATGAATGCAAATGCAAAGCTCAAAGAGCTTAAGAAAGCAAATTCCAGCATCCACTTAGCTTGTTTTCCAAAAAGCATGTATTTTTCTATTAAAACTAGGAATCCATACAGATCAGACTAGATCTGTAAACAAAAAATACTCCAGCTACCAGTAACAAGTAAAACCATCATAATCAACAAATCAATTGAAATAGAGCAACAATGTTAATAAATGCATGGGAAGCAGGCAGCAGCCAGCTTCTTAAGAAACAGACATTGATTCTGTATAAGCGAAATATATCAGCAAACAATAGAAAAGAACTCACCAGAAGCATTCTGAGTGAAAGACATTAACTTAATATATCCTACTTTTTGAGGAGTATCCTTCGCTGAACCAGGCATCTCACATAATCTGGATTTTACTGGGTTTAGAGTAACTCTCTCACGCCTGAAATTAGTTTTCAGTCATAAAATAAACACAAATTTCCCAATACTTGCGCAAAAGATTAACATTACTGCATATTTGGAATTTAGCAAGTATATATAGCTAACATCATATATGAGAAGCATACAACAAGTAGATAACTGAGTATATGGTAGTTCTTAAGAAATATACTTTATAGTACTTACTTTAACCCCACATGTTTTAATTCATCTTTACTACGGATTGTCAACTCAACAGAACTTCCATCAGGTCCCCTGTAGTAGACTTGCAAGAAAAATTGATTCAGTCATTGAACATTTTCTCTATGCAATTGTGGTATCAAATATTCACAGTATTATACAAAAAAAATTCTCAATTCTTTGGGGCACATTTACTTACACACAACCTGGACCATCAATATCTTTATTTATTTACTAGTTTGGTGCCCCGTGCGATGCTTAGTTATTTATTAAATTTTAAAATTTTATGTATGTAGCAAGTTTTAAAATATATCATTAATACAAAATTGTTAGGAATTAATATGATTTTGTGACAATTTAAATTATGTAATGGACATTTAATGACTAATAATAATATTGGTGAAAATGTTTGATTTAAAAAATCTTTAAAAAAAAGCAAAGTAAGCTTGAAATATTAGAATTTTTTTTAAATTAGCCAAAACGAAATCAAACAAAAAAAAATATATTATTCTAAGACTGTTTGGTTGACCCGAACCCAAAACATTGGGCCAGCATTGAAAATATCTTGACCCATGACTTGAAATGACTTGACCTGAAATGACCTACAACCTTACTTGATTGACAGATCTACATACAATAATAAAATCATATGAGATTGTGAAGTATTTTATTTCAATTAATTAGAGTTCATTCAAAATGAATGTTGTACATTTTGAACTATTTCCTTTGCTCCAAAAAAAAGTATATAAAAATAAATTTGTATGATAAATAAATTTGTATGATAACTTTTTCCCGCTGCCAGTCCCAAGCCTGGATAAAGGAGGAGGGTTACGGTAGGCCAGTGACAGCCAGTATAAAACTTCGTCACATCCCATGACATGAGCCAAACAGATATTTTCGTGGGGGCGTTCCCTACTCAGCGACGCGCTGCACTTCCTAGACCCGGGTGTAGTGATAAGTATGCAAGGGTTGCTAGGTCGTCGCCCAGAAGCGACGCGCCACATTGCCCGAGTGTGGTGTCAAATGAGCAAGGGCGTGCCATTGGGGCGTTCCCTACTGAGCGACGCGCTGCACTTCCCAGACCCGGGTGCAGTGATAAGTATGTAAGGGTTGCTAGGTCGTCGCCCAGAAGCGACGCGCCATATTGCCCAATTGTGGTGTCAAATAATCAAGGACTTGGAGTTGGGATCAGGAGGGAGCGTGGGAGAAAAGAATTTAGTTTGCGGATTGGTTCTTGGAATGTGGGGTCTCTTACGGGAAAATCAGCAGAATTGGTAGAAGTAATGAAAAGACGACGCGTGAACATCATGTGCCTCCAAGAGACAAGATGGACAGGAGAAGGAGCTCGAGGCTTGGTTTTGGGGTATAAGGTATGGTATGTTGGGCAAGAAACGAGCCACAGAACAAGGAATGGTGGAGCTAGGAACGGAGTTGGTGTGGTTCTCGATGAGAGGTTGGCAACAGAGGTGATCGAGGTCTATCGGAAGAACGATAGGTTGATAAGGCTGAAGTTGCTATGTGGCAAGGAGATTGTGAATGTTATCAGTGCTTATGCTCCCCAAGTGGGTTTAGATGCAGAAGAGAAACGACAATTTTGGGAGGACCTAGACGAGGTGGTGCAGGGTGTCCACCACTCAGAGAAGTTATATATTGGAGGGGATCTAAATGGGCACGTTGGGGCGAGCCGAGATGGCTATGAGAGTGTCCATGGAGGCTTTGGGTATGGGCAGAGGGACGCCGGTGGTGAAGCTATTATGGATTTTGCCCAATCATATGATTTAATTTTGGCTAATACTTGGTTTAAGAAGAGGGATTCACACTTGATAACTTTTCGGAATGGAGCAAATGCAACTCAAATAGACTTCCTGCTCACAAGGAGCATAGATAGACAAAGTTGCATAAACTGTAAGGTTATCCCAGGGGAGAGTGTGGTCACCCAACACCGGCTATTGGTAATGACTATTCGTCTGAAAGAGAAGGCGAAGAAAAAAGTTAGACAAGAAGAACCAAGGATAAGATGGTGGACCCTAAGGGATGCAAAAGCTAAGGTTTTTACAGAAAAGGTAATTGAAGAAGCGGATTGGGATGGAGAGGTGGATCCGGACATGACCTGGTTACGAATGAAGAACTGTTTCCTAAGAGTGGCCAAAGAGGTCTTAGGGGAAGTAAGGGGAAGAACTTCGGTACAGAGAGATACTTCGTGGTGGAATGAAGAGGTGAAAGCAGTAATTAAGCAAAAAAGGGAATGCTATCAAGCCTTAGGAAAATGTAGGAGTGATGAAACCTTTGCAGCGTATAAGGAGGCTAAGAGTAAGGCGAAGGCAGCTGTTCGCCAAGCAAAAGAAAAGGCATATCAGGAGGTTTATGAAAAGCTTGATTCCAAGGAGGGAGAAAGGATCATTTATAAGATGGCAAAGAGAAGACAAGAGGCAAGGAAGGATATTGGCATGGTGAAGTGTGTCAAAGATAAGAACCAAATGGTCCTAGTGCAAGAGGAGGACATCAAGGACAGGTGGAAGGGGTACTTCGATGAATTATTTAATGGAAGTAATGGAGTTGTGATAGGAGATACCTCTATGAGTGATGAAGAAATCAACATGGAGTATGTGCGAAGGATTAGGAGAGTAGAGGTGGAGATTGCACTGAGGAAGATGAAACCTAAGAAGGCGGTTGGCCCTGATGGGGTACCAATAGAGGCGTGGAGGTGTTTGGGTAAGATTGGTATTGATTGGTTAACAAACCTTTTCAACAAGATATGGACGGCTACAAGGATCCCACAAGATTGGAGGAAGAGCACCTTGGTCCCGGTTTATAAAAACAAAGGAGACGCTCAAGATTGTTCTAACTATCGAGGAATTAAGCTTATGAGCCATACTATGAAGTTGTGGGAAAGGGTGATTGAACAAAGGTTGAGGGCATGCACAAGCATTTCAGATAACCAATTTGGTTTTATGCCTGGGAGATCTACTATGGAGGCAATCCATTTGATAAGACAAATGATGGAGTTTTATAGGGTAAAGAAGAAAGATCTTCATATGGTCTTTATTGATTTAGAGAAGGCATATGACAAGGTGCCAAGAGAGATACTTTGGTGGGCAATGTTGAAGAAAGGTATCCCACGAAGGTATGTAGACCTAGTTAAGGATATGTATCGGGATGTGTCAACAAATGTGAGGACATGCGGAGGGTTGACAAAAGATTTCCCTATTACAATCGGATTGCATCAAGGGTCTGCATTAAGCCCTTTTCTTTTTGCAACGGTTCTAGACGAATTAACTAGACCAATTCAAGATGAGGTTCCATGGTGTATGCTGTTCGCAGATGATATCGTTTTGGTGGATGAGACTAAGGATGGGGTTAATGTCAAGTTGGAGCAATGGAGGCAAAGGTTGGAATCTAGAGGGTTTAAGCTAAGTCGGAGTAAGACTGAATATTTGGTATGTCGTTTTGGCACTCAGAGGGGGACAAGCAATGAAGTGGTGAGTTTGGATGGAAAGGATTTGACCATGAGTGAATGTTTTAAGTACCTAGGGTCGATCATCCAGAAGAATGGTGACATTGATCAAGACGTGACCCACAGGATTAAGTCAGGGTGGCTTAAATGGAGAGCGGCCACGGGAGTGCTATGCGACCGCAGCATTCCCTTAAAGTTGAAGGGAAAATTCTACAGGACTGCCATAAGACCAGTGTTGCTCTATGGTACAGAATGTTGGGCTTCTAAGAAAGAGCATATTAAAAAGATGGAGGTTACGGAAATGCGCATGTTAAGGTGGATGTGTGGAAACACTTTAAGAGATAGAATCAGAAATGAGGTTATTCGCAAGAAAGTAGGTGTGGCGGGCATTGTAGATAAATTAAGGGAAAATCGTCTGCGTTGGTTTGGACATGTAAGACGGAGACCCGAGGGTGCACCGGTGCGAAGAGTGGAAGAGTGGGACCATGGAGGGATTAAACGAGGAAGAGGGAGACCAAAGATGACTTGGTTGGAAGGAGTGAGGAAGGATATGAAGTGCATGGATTTACGTGAGGATGAAGTTTTGGATCGTAAGGGATGGAGGAGAAAGATTTATGTTGATGACTACACGGAATAATCAAATTTGGTTCATGTTAGCCGACCCCACTTTTGGGATTAAGGCTTTGATTGATTGATTGATTGATTGATATGTGGCGCGACATTGGTGAAAAGTTCAAACGTCAAGTGTCGTTGTCTCGTAGTGTGGCTAAACTTAAATTTTAACAATTTTATCATATAAATCTATCCAAATTTTATTGAAAATAAAACTCTAATCTAACTTTTTTATTAACTTTTTTATCCTACATTATCTATCTAAGTTTTTATCCTAATAAAAAAATACAAATTTTTTATTCATAACAAATATATCCAAAAAAATCTTACGTGTCATACTAATATTTAATTGTTTCCTACGTGGCGCGACACTTGGCGAATAGTTAAAATGACAAGTGTCACTGTTTCGTAGCCTGGCTAAAAGTTTAGCTTTATATATTAGTTATATGATTAGCAAAAATTATAGTAATAAATAAATAAACTATGTTTTGAAAATATAAATTGAGAGTAATTATCCAATAACAATCTAATATATATATATAAAGGGGAGTTTTTTCCCGAGTTTTTATAGAGCCATATAGGATTTAATTTTCTTAGTGCGCCACGTAGGATTATATATTTAAGTTGTAGCCAATTAAATAAGAGATTATTAATTTCTTTTACAATTAAATAATTCAAATGTCACATAAGCAAAATTGACGAATGAGATTTTAATGTGTAAATTAATTAAATCGGAGTACAAAATATTATCTTTTGAGATTAGAAATTTTATCTAATATTTTAAAACTAATATAATAACAATTTTAATCACATAAATATGAAAAATATTTTTTTAAAAAAATACTAACAAACCGTGCATCGCACGGGCTTCATCTAGTTTCATAATAAACACGAGTAGTTTATACAAGTATAATAGTAAAACAAATAGGTCAATCTAAGCTCATGAATAGTGCAACAAGTCAAAGTCGGAAGTTTTTTGTGGAACGGAGGGAGTTTTTAAGAACGGTCACCAAGTGGCATATCTTGGATCAAGCAACAAATGAAAATATTAATCTACACCAGAGAACAAACATAATTGCAAACAAATACAGAATAAGGAAAAAAAAAATGAGAAAGATAATTTAATGTATCACTTCCAGTGCAGTCAATGGTCTTCTCAAATTAATAATTGTTTTCAAATAGCCTTACAAAAAGTATAGAAATGTGCCCTGTACAAAGTTAATCAGCTCTTATTTGCCCTTTTCAAAACTCATTTCAGTTTTTGCATTTATTTATTGCTTTCATAAATTGTTTTCTTACACTTACTTATTCCCTAGTCAAAGAATTTCTTTGACAAACATTTTACTAAAGAGTTTTCGCAGCCTAAGGGGTGATCAGAGATATAACACAAAAGGTATGCACTTTTCAGTGATTAATTAACACTTTGTATGCAATCTGGTAATTTGCTTTTTTGTATCTAAATGAGAAGTGAAGAGAGTCTAAATTTGTAACTCAGAAAGCATGCTTGCATTTGATAAGATACATTAAAATGACTGGAGACACTCTGATAAAAAAATATGAAAGGAATTTGTTTCTCTAGTTTCCTTTACATCAATTTGATAAACTCACTTTGGTAACAGATTTCAAGCTCTTGAGACATAGAATTGCATGCAAGATTTAGACATAGAATGTCAACTAACATACTATTACCTAATTATATTAGGTAGTACATCTGTCAATGGCCCAATAGAAAGAGATTTCGTTATATTGATATCAAATAACATGTAAGTATAAATCTTGGGAGTAAAGATATAGAAGTGAGTTTGAAGGAAACAAACAAAGTACATTACTTGCTAAAAAGTTCAGTAACAGAAAATTATAAAATTCCTCGGTCTCCCCCAGATGAATTACTAATCTTTCATTTCTGAATTCTAATGCAACCAATGCCTACTAACCAAATTGCTTCTGGGCAATATAGTGTCGAATTATAGAACTATAGCTAATGTTTACTGCTACATTGCTACTTCCTTAAAAATTTATGCGAAGTTAAACTAATCAAACACATGAATCAGTTAGGTAATACTCCCTCCATCTCATAACATAGTTTGTATTTCTTACAGTTTACGGGAAATAAGAAATAAAAGGAGAAGTGTGTAAAAGTGCATAAAAATCAGTAAAACTACATAAAAGACAAAAAAATTCTAGAAAAATAAAATAGCAATAATAAATAGAGGAAAAATCCAAAAAGCATTTAATATGGGCAAAAACTAGGAAAAAGGTAAGGTTAGTTTGTTATGGGAATTTTAAAAGGTGAGGGTATTTTGGTCATTTCAAGTAATGTAAACAAGGAAAGAAAATAAATGGAAAAAACATTTTGGGACACCCAAATTGGAAAACGAGAACTATTTATGGTTCAAAGAAAGCAGCATTTTTTTACTGTATTGGAACCAACTCCAAAGAATTCCTGCAGATATTTAATTATCAGGGTAAACATGCTAAGCCAAAATCTCAAGTGAAAGATAAAAAATAACTGTAGAAGCTTTGGGTCCTAGAAGAAATCAAAGCCATGAATTGACATTTGAGAGCAAATTCAACCTGATATTAACAAAAAAAAAAAAAAAATTAAAAAAAATAAATAAATAAAATAGATCTTGAAAACAGACAGTTCTCAATAGAACTTGAATGTATCATAGACATCTCACCTTCTTGTGTATCTTCCTATAGATATAAATGGGAGAAATTGAGGAAGGCAAGGACAGTGAGAATGGTACAAAGCCAGGAGTTTATGCCCCAGTTTATAATTATGAGTATGGAGGAGGGGCCAGGAGGGAAATCTTAGTAATTAGTACTTTATACAGGGCACATTTCTATACTCATAATTATAAAGTATAGAAATGTGCCCAGTATAAAGTTAATCAGGTGCTATCCTCTTGCATCCAGTTTCAGAGACTATCATGGCTGGGTGGTTTTCTCATACAGGAGGCAACCAAAAGCTCAGCAGAGAGTTGTACAGGGTTCATTAAGTCAACAACAGATAAAAGGGAGGAAAAAGTAATAAAGTGTTTATTAACATTAAAAAGGCAGAAAAAACGAAAAACACAAGCAGGCAAATACTATAGGACAGATTATTCAAGTAGAAAAGAATTACAATACTTAAGAGAGACAAGGGGAAAAAGAGACATCTTATGATAAAGCAGAATATGAGAATAGCAAATAGGAAAAGGCCAATTCATGCAAGAAAACCCACTGTAAGATATTTGCTGCCTCATATATGCCCATTCCTTCAGTGCTCGTACCATCAATAGCCAATATTATATCACCAGGCAAGATGCCAGCCCTACTGGCAGGTCCCCCAGGAGCAGCAGAGATTACAACTACTCCAGTAGATGATCTGTCAAAGGTGGTGGGACCAATAGATATCCCTACACCCGTAAGCGAACTCTGAGTTCCAGACTGCCTTCAAGAAATGATATAAAATAATTTAAAAACGGTTTAACAATGTAGATCAATTACATTGAAAATTGAAGTTTGGTAGAGAATATGAAGCACACACAACGTCACAAAACAAATTGGAATTGAAGCCATACCCGCAAATTCTTCAATTTTTCAGGCTCCAAAAAACGCGTGAATGGATCATTCAGTGTAGAAATCATCTTTCTTATTGCTGAATCTGTTCAAATTAAGAAAAAATAAAGAAGGTTTTATCATTAGTAAACTGTTATATAGGCAAGAAAATAATTGTCGTATCCTGTATTCCAATGAATATGCATTACTTTTTTGATCAATTCTGTCAGAAACAACTAGATAAATCTTCCCACATCATACTACTTTCTAAGATTAACAATAGTATGGATTATAGTTCAGAAAGTACATTCTTTAGGAGTAACATGAAACTTTGAATATGGATCTTGTATAACTAGAACAATTTTGTTGGCCACTTTTTCGTTCACTGTTATAGGAACAAATAAAGACTAAAAGAAATAAACATACAAGTCTCTTCTCTGCTGTTCATGGGCTCATTGCGCAGTGCGTTCTCCCTATAGCGAAACCAACTTTGTCCATTAAAAGTCTTGTCAACATAAGCACGATCTAATGTTCTCCAAGCTTCTAAGAAAAGGCGATTCTCCTCAGAAAGGGACCCTGCAGAATATTCATGAGACCTGACATCCGGAAATTTAAAAAATGAACTTCAGTATCACTTCGAGCTATTCCATAATTCAAACTTACAAGATGGGCCTTGGTTTATAGATACAGAAACAAACATAACCAATACAACTTCAACAACCAAACGAACAAAGGAGACATAGATATGACGTTTTCTTTTTCCAAAGTTGCTGACTATCTTATAGATTTCAGCACTGCATTTCTTGGCTTCCCACCTTATTGTAGATAGACCATTCTGGAACAACCTCTTATGGCTTTTCCAACATGGCCAAAGATCTAACTGACATGAGCGACAAAAGTTTGGGATCCAACCAATAGCATCACATGCATGATTCAATTTCCTCAGCAAAACGTGCCAGATATGAAATTCCGCAATCTTTGTGGGGGCACATTTCAAGGAGAGTACCTGCAAAGCTAAAATCAGTAAGTAGTAAGACTCTGAAGTCTAAATTAAAAAAAAAAAAAAAAAAAAAAAAAAAAAAAAAAAAAAAAAAAAAGAAAGAAAAAGAAAAAAAGAACGTACGTGAATATTTGGTATACATTTAGTTATAAAAAAGCACACATGTTTAGATTAAAACAAAATAACATTGAAAGATGTTTGTAAACTGACCTTCTCTAAGATGGTGGGTTCAGATGCATTAGCCAATTCAAGGAGACGAAACAAGCCAGCTGCAAAGAACCGACTGTAACTAAAACCCCCATTTCCACCAGCTCTAGCAGCAATTTCCTTAAAGATGTCCTCTATTTCACCTTCTCTTGATGAGAAATCAACCAGTGAAGTCCGTGTTTGGGTACGAGCCCACTCCTCCAGTTTCTGAGCATCTTTTCTAATGGACAGAAGGTTAAACTGTCACTATTTGAATCATATATATATATATATATATATATATATATATATATATATATATATATATATATTGTTCAGTGCTTATGGAAGGGGTACTGACAATAATATAGTTTGACACGAAGGCTACAATGTACAGAGCCTTACGTCTAGGCAATTGAGATTAGTTAAGTACTCTCTCCGTTTTACAATAATTTCCCCCCTCTTACTGTAGCTCCACATGCAAAGGCAAAGAAGAATGTGGGGTAAATGGGCACCTTATACACACCCAAAAGTATACTCAAATAAAAGTGAGGAAAGTATATCCCATAGGATGGGCAAACTAAAGCTAAAAAGGTAATTTTTTTCTGCAGAAATAGGAATAAAGCAATGAAAAAATAATTTGATTGAATTTTACTTCAAAGGAAAAGAACTTTGGAAATGGAAATAAAGAATAAAAAGCCCTATTATATTAAGGGTTAGTATACTACCTTAAATGCCCCATTAAAACATAGAGAAAGATACAAGACTCCAAAGATACCAAGACATCTGATTGAATAAACAAGAAAAGGTCTACTTGAGTGACTTGAAAATGAACATATAAGGATAATATGGGAAAGTCATAAACTAAGAAATACATGAACTTGTGACTGAATACTTATGTGGCTAACGTGCACGATGCGCGCGCCATAGCTAACCATGTTCGGAGAGCTTTTTCTGTCCGCACACTTTTCTTAAGTTTTTCAAAAAAAAAAAAAAAGCAATCAACATTAATGAGGGCAAATAAATAAATAAAAAATTTTAAGGGTATAATTGTAAAAAATTATCCACAAGAGTTATGAATAACTTATTAATATGTAGAGATTTAAGAAAAGGCAATCAACATCAATGAGGACAAATAAGTAATAAATATTTAAGAAGGTATAATTGTACAAACACTATTCATAAGAGTTATCTCAAACTTTTTAAAAGGTATGGAAACATGGAGGAAAGTTACACCGAGGTCACAAATGTAATTATGAACAGAAATTTCCTACATAAAATAGAGAAAATAAAATCTAAAGATTTTGATGGTAGATGTTCTATAATCAACCTTCGTTATAACCTTAATACTAAAGGGCGGACGGCGCACCAAGGTGCAAAAAGTCCTTGGAGCCTAGGCGCGAAGCAGGGGCAAAGGCGAGCGCCTTTTGTAGGTGAGGCGCACTTTATTCATATAGAAAAGAAATAATAATTTCTATTACATAAATGAAATTATGAGAAAAGGTGAAAGGGCCATGTGATCAATAACAAGAGTTCTTCAAATCGAAGTATAGGATCTGGGATTTCTCTCCACTAGAATTGAAAAAAATTTGCCCATAACAAAGCCTCATGGTATACTTTAGGAAAATTAAACTTAAATAATAGCTATTGATGCTTTAAAACATAATGCGCAAAATAAGGCTTAAAGGCGCAAGAAACAGCCTAGAAAAAGCGCAAAGGTGCACGCCATTTGTAGGTCTTTGAGCCTCAAAGAGCTAAAGTGCCAACTCTTAAGCCTCATTTTACCTTGCGCCTAAGCGCGCCGCAGTTTTTAAAACTAAGGTTATAACATGAACAGTGACATGTATTGAAGATACAACTCCTCAACTCGTTCAAATCCTGTGCTTACACAAGTGAGCAGCATGGAAAATTTTAATTCTTATCACCTAAAACTCTAGTAGGGGGACATGCTTTTTGCTAGTGGGAGTCAACTTCACTTCCAAATTTCCAATTTTCATCTTATAATCCAAGAACATGACAAGTAATTGCAATCAACACGAACCTGTACTGCTCGGGATCCTCATTTAGTGCCCTTATGTAAGCTTCAAAGATGGCACTTCGATCTTCATCACTAGGATACTCCTCCATCAGCTGATCATAGATAGTAACAAAACCAAGGGCAAACACAGGATCATATCTGTATGTTCTTTTGTATCTCACCAAGTGTTGTTGAACAAACAACTCTTGTAGCACATTGTTGAAGATACTAGGAATTGGCCGTTTGTAGGCCTTGAGAAAATTTAACTTCGTCTCGGATATTGTGGGGGTTTCTGAAAGTATATACAATTAAAAATATTATTAAACTGAAAAAAAGAAAGAAAAAAAAATTCTTTTTCTCATTCTTCCTTTGAAAAGCTTGTATAAGGAACTAAAAATAAAGTTAAAACTTGTTCCCCTTTACAGTAACTAAACCAACTACCAATATATATATATATATATATATACATATATATTTGACTTCACATCCATTGGTCATCACTCATTTAAAGAGCTTTATTTTGGAAATACACACTAAATTGACAGAAACACCATGATTGAATCTAAAGCATTGAAAATCTTAATTAAAAAATATATATATATTTAAAAAAAAAAAAAAATCCTAAAAAGCATCAGATAGGGAAAATACAAGTAATTGAAGGCAGGTACTATTCATTAGCTCTTTCCATTCTCACAGATGCTAACACTTACACTACTCTTAATATACATTCTCTCTATATGAACAAACTAGGTAAAAAAGTTCAGAACCATTGTCAATTAAGAAGCCACATTTTGAAATGGAATTTGTCTTTACAAAAAAAATACTAGAAGAGATTGTTCATCAATAATATTAAATCATCAAACTGACACTTATATTTTCTCATATCTCATAATTACTCATTGAAAATGTTTTTTTTTTTTTTTTGGAAACCATTACTCATTGACATTTGACAATGTGAGCAATTAGCAACTGTTCAAAAACCAGACATTATATTTATTTTATTTTTTCAAAAATGCTGAAAAAAACAGAATTTGATACAAATATGAAGCAGAGGAGGGGCAACTTAGAAAACACAGGCATAATTCATCCAGAATTCACGACTGCTTACAAGCATACATTGCCACAATTACAACAGAGTGATTCGTCCCAACTATAGTAGAGGTTCAAAGCAATTGTTCACAAATATTCTTCTCCTAGTTTAACCAAATGACTCAGTCACACTCACACTGGTGGTTGCAACTTGCCAGGGACTGTCATTTGGTTCATTTACTCACTAAACTAAAAACCAGAAGTTCATAAATCACTTTTTTTTTTCCTAGCCACCACATATCGCTTTACCAACCAACAACCTTTCGTCCTCATTTTCCCATTATCCTTCAAAAAATACTTAAATAGGACATTAAACTTCCACCGAGACTAATTCTTCTCAGAGCCACTCATATTCAATAAAGATAAGCATTAAACGATTGGGTTAAATTCTTAGTTCATGCTTGGATTAAGGCCAATATAAATGAATGGTTAGACTCTTAATTCACGCTTGGATTAAGGCCAATATATACGAATGGTTAAATTCTTATTTCGTGCTTGGATTAAGGCCAACATAAACGGTGGTGTTAAATGAAAGATGCTAGAAATAGTATAAGAAAGAAAAAGGAGGATAACAATTACCCTCAAAATGAGGTTAACAGTTTCCCCTCCCCTTTATCATCACAATTCACAACATCATTACTTCAATTTTCTTGCAATCACACCATCACTACCTCATTTTTTATCGCGATGACAATTGAAGTTTCGTGCATAAAAACTTCTTCCTCCATTTTACTATTAATTCCGACAATTGAAGTTTCATGCATAAATACTTCTTGCTCCATTTTACTATTAATCCCGACAATTGAAGTTTCGCGCATAAAAACTTCTTCCTCCATTTTACTATTAATCCCTACAATTGAACTTTCGTGCATAAAAACTTCTTCCTCCATTTTACTATTAATCGAGACAATTGAAGTTTCGTGCATAAAAACTTCTTTCTCATTTTTACTATTAATCGTGAGTTCGTGACAGTTGAAGTTTCGTCCATAAAAATTTCTTCCTCCATTTTACTATTAATCGCGACAATTAAAGTTTCGTCCATAAAGCTTCTTTTTCCATTTTACTCGCGACAATTGAAGTTTCGTGCATATGCAGAGCTTTAAATTAAGAAGGGTTGATTTTGAGAAAAAAAACAAAATGAGACTAATCCAACCAGATTACACAACTTATTAATTATTAAATGATAATTAAAATGAATAAAAAATATGGTCAAAGATAGTACACATGCACAGAATTACCAAACCAAAAAAAAAATAAAATAATAATAATAATAATAGTAATTATTATTAAAAAAAAAAGAAAAAGCATTGCATAATTCAATACCAGTAATAGCAGAGGTAGATGACATGTACTGTATTACAAAACCAGAAGACGCAGCAGATAGATCGGAAGACGAATTACAGCGCAGACGAATGGATTCGAAAGTTCGAGTCGAAGAAAAGCTCAATTTTCGCTCAAATGATTGAGATAATGCCGAGAAAGATAAAGATGTTACAGCCGCCATTGGAGACGAAATCCAAGCTCAATTATTACAGAGTATTGAGTTGACGATGAGAGAGATTTGGAATATTTATGGTTGAATTTAAGCAGAGATATTTGCCACTTATGAAAAGATAATGAGAGCTTCTCTTTGTGAATTTTCTGTTGCTACAGCCTACATGTAGTCATGTAGAATACGAGAGAAGAGAGGCTGAAAATTGTACTTTATCCGAATTATCAATAGTCAAATACTGAACTGTTCTTTCCGTTTTTAAATACTTGCTCCATTTTTCAATGTAAATTGTGAAAAATAATAATGGAAGAATAGGATGAGAAAGAATATTATATTGGGTCCACTAAAAATATTAAATGAATTAAATATTGTAAAAGTTTTATAATGTGTCTAATTTATATAGTATTTTACCCCGTCCATTGGTCATAATTAGTAGTATTTTTGGTTCGTTAGAGTCACTTTTATTACTAATTGGTGTTTTCTAGTGTTTTCGTAGATTTGGTTGACTTTTGAAGGGATTTGCACTTTTGGAGCATTTTCCCGAGATATTATGGAGTATCTACGAGCATTGGAGATGTAGGACCAGTTTTTATAGCCCAAGGCCGGTTAGAGCCATCGAACCGGTGATTAAGGGCTCGGTATATGTGATACCGGGGCATTTGGACCAAGTATTCAAGACCCAAAGAGGAAATCCGGATTGGCCCGAATAATTGAAGCTCAATCTAAATCCAAGGAGTAGCCCAGGAGTGCCGCCCGGTCAAAGGAGCTTTCGCCGAAGGCGCGCCCGGCCGGGCGAGGAATAGAAGCTGGCGCCCGAACTCGCGCCCGGCCGGGCGCGAGATTTGTACTTCTGAGTAAAAAGGCGGGCCCGATCGGGCGGTGCCTCGCCCAATCGGGCGCGTGTCAGCATTAGTAAATTATTAATCGTCGTTTACGTTTGTTTTAGTTTAATATAAATACTTTTCTGTTAATCAAGTTTAGTATCTTTCTTTTTACTCTTTCTTACTTCTTCTCTTAGACTTTCTCTCTCTACTTAGCTTTTAGATTAGTTCCTCTCTCTTAGTACTTTGTTCTTAACTCAACTCCTAAATTCAGATTATTTTGGTAACGATATCTTCTACTTTTATCTCAGTTATTTACTTTAATTCTTTCATCATGTTTTATTTTATTGCTTTGATTTGTTTAGATTTAATTAAGTGTGAGTAGTTTTCTTTCTAGGGTTTGTGGGGATCCATAAATAATATGAAGGGGTAATTTGTTGTTGTTGATTGTTAATCCTAGATTAATTTCCTATTGATTGATTTAATGCTCTGTGACTAGATTAGGCCTGATCTTTTATGCATGAGTTTGACAATATTGATTCGAGATTCGAGAGATGAGAATTGGTGTTTAGGTCTAGTTTCAATAGGCAAGTTAATTTATAAATGGTTAAGTCGAGATTCGAGAGATGAGATTTAATACCGGTAGATTAATTCTGTAATTGTAATATGTAGCGAAAGCCCTTTATGATCTGATAAATTATTGTTTTACCCTGGAATGTTATTTATTGGTGAACCTATGCCCTACGTCTTTTATTCATTAATTTCCTCTATTCTTATTCTTCCCTACTTTTACTCTTATAGTTTAGTCATCCGTTGATTATAATATATTGGTTACTTTATAATTTAGATTGCTTTAATTAATTAGGAATAGAAAGACCAGTTTCCCTGTGGATTCGACCCTACTTTCCTATCTGCTTTAGTTAGAGGATTTAGGAATTACTTTTGATTGGGTGATACGACTTTAGCCTATCTAAATTTTGGCGCCGTTGCTGGGGAAACGGTTTTATTTTTATTTCTGATTATTTTTGTAGACTGGATTATCCCCTCTTGTCTCAGAAAACGTTAGTTCTTTGAGGCAAGTCTCATATTTGCTTTTAGTTCTTTGTTTATGCCCAGGTGTTCCAGATCAGGTTATATCCCATTCGATCTTGAGATCGAACGATCCTTCCATAGACAAAAGAATTTTTACAGGCAAATTCTGGCGGGTTCTGGTGATAATAATTATCGCCGAGACCCTCCAACTGATTCTAGCGATTCAGAGATACCTTCAGATCAAGAATCAGAGATGGCGGTACCTAAGAAGCTCATTGATTATTTACAGCCAAAGCTTACAGATTTTCCGCACCTTACTCCCACTCCAGCTCTTAATGGGGTACAATTCGAGATTAACCCCAAATTTATCATGATGATAGAAAGGAAGCAATTTAGTGGAGCTAAAGGTGAAGACCCAAATCTTCATATTGCAGATTATTGTCAGTATTGTAATACCATCAGGCAAGCTGGGGTCACACAAGACCAAATCAGGGAGATTCTCTTTCCTTTCTCTTTATGTGGAAAAGCCAAATTATGGTTTAATGGATTAAATAGAACTGCACTTGGTATAACTGACTGGGAAACTCTTATTTTAAATTTTTATAATAAATATTATTCTGTAGAGAGAATAGCTGTACTAAGGAGTGCAATTCAGAACTTTGCCCAAGAGGCCGATGAAACTCTATATGAGGTCTGGGAGAAGTTCAAGGACCTACAGAGAGAATGTCCCCACCATAATTTGGCACAATGTCAATTGATCCAAGCCTTTTACAATGGAATTGGAAATTCATCTAGAGTAATATTGGAGTCTGCAGCTAGTGGGAGGTTTATGAACCTTAATGTTGATGATGCAGGTCAATTTATTGAAGATATGACAATACATAATTCCCAATATGGGAATCCCTGAGGCTTTGCTAATAAAGGGAAACATAGTGTCGACTCTATATCCTTTTTACAAGCTCAATTAACCTCTATTTGCCAGAAATTAGATAATCTTAGTACTGCAAATGTAGCTAATGTTTATGCAATGAATAATAATGCTAATGAGACTTTCTGTGAAAATTGTGGAATTGTAGGTCATTGGGAGCAAGATTGCAAGAGTTCCGTGGAACAAGTCAATGCCTTTCAAGCTTATAGGCAGAATGACCCATACTCCAACACCTATAATCCTGGGTACCGGAATCATCCATATCTTTCCTACCGGAGCACCAATGTTCAAAATCCGCCACCTCCACAAGAATCACAGGCGCCACAACAAACTCAGCTGAAATATTACCACTCCAATGCTGGCTAGAAGAACCAACCACAACAACCCTCCTCATCTTCCGACCCTGCTTTGGTAGAAATTAGAGCGATGCTGGCTAGTATGCAGAAGCATATAGAGAGTAGAGATGCCCAAATTGATTCGATCATAGCACATAATAAAATTGTAGATAATCAAATTGCGTAGATTTCTGCTACTCTACAAGCCCGTCAACAGCGAGCCCTGCCAGCACAGCCAACCAGGCCAACGGATCAAGCCTATGCAATTACTCTAAGGAGTGGTTCACACTATGAAGGCCCCCCTATGTCTAGAGATGATGAACCTGTTTTAATAAATAATGCTAATCTTGATTCCATTAAACCTGACAATGTAGCTAATAGCCATGCAGGGCTAAAGAGTAGCACTAATATTTCTGATAATACATTGCAGGGTACAACTCTAGGAAAGGTAGTAACTCTAGATAAGAGCAATAATGCTTTAAAGCCAGTTATCAAACTTCCATTCCCCAATCGTCACTTGAAAACAAATTTAGATAAGCAGTTTGGTAAGTTTCTGGAGATGGTTAAAGATTTGCAGGTAACAGTTCCCTTCACTGAATTAATTACACAAATTCCTGCATATGCAAAATTCATGAAGGAAATATTGACAAGAAAAAGGTCTATTAGTGAGGTAGAGACAGTAGCTTTCACTGCAGAATGTAGTTCCGTACTTCAAAATAAATCTCCACCTAAACTGAAAGATCCGGGTAGTTTTTCTATCCCTTGTCATATTGGCAATCTAATGATTGATAATGCATTATGTGATTTGGGTGCTAGCGTTAGTGTTATGCCATTGTCTGTGTGTTCCAAGCTAAATATGGGTAAATTAAAATCTACTAACATTACTCTGCAAATGGCCGACCGTTCTTTTAAATACCCCTTAGGTGTTTTAGGGGATGTTCCTGTTAGAGTAGGTAAATTTTAAATACCTGTTGGTTTTGTTGTTCTAAATATGCCTGACGATACGCAAACCCCAATTATTTTGGGTAGACCATTCCTTAACACTGCAGGGCAATTATAGATGTGAGATGTGGCAAGTTGACACTATCAGTAGGGGACGATAAAATTACTTTTAATTTGAATAATACCCCTAAAGCCCCATGACAGAGGAGAAGTGTTTTTAGTGTTGATGTGGTTCATAATTATTCTAACAAGCCCCAAGCTCTTGTAAAAGATCCCTTGGAGGCGGTATCTTGTGTTGCATCTTCTACAGATGACATAGACAAATGGCAGAAGGAAGTTGATGCAATATAAAGAGCCCTCTACATTGTCGGTCTTGGCTTTGAAGATAAGAAGGTGGAATTAAACAAGCAAGCTATGAAAATTGAGCCTACAGTAAGTGTTCCGCCAGATCGAGTTGCAAGTGCTAAATCTAGTGACAATTTGAAGCAACCATCGATCGAAAAGGGGTCTCTAGTATATAGTATTAAAGAACCCCCAGTCCAAGTCAAGGAGGATCCATTAGATAAGGTGAATTGGCGTCCCACAGGGTATGTCAGGAAGCCGTGTCGTGGCCTAACCACCGCTCGACCGGGTGAGAAACCACCCGACCAAGCGTTAGGGCAAAGGTCCTAGTTCGTATACTTGGTAAGAAGGTCGTGCGGGACCCAGATAAACCAGCGCTTTGCGGGAGGCAACCCGTATTTATTTGCTTTTTAAGACTAATTCTTCTTTCTTTTTCTTATCAGAGGAGAGAGGAGGGAAGTAAATAAGTTTATTGAGTTGTACAGGTTTGGAAAGAGTTAGTCAAATTTGGAGAAAAGAAAAAAAAATCAATCGTCCAAAGTTGCCTCGGGCCCGACCGGGCGAAGCTCGCCCGATCGGGCGCGAAAGTAAAGCTAGAAAAATCAGCAATTTTCGCCTGATCGGGCGCGAGTTTTGACGTTTACGGTGATTTAGATCGCCCAACCGGGCGAAGGGCGCCTGACCGGGCGCGAAAGAACAGGAACTTCTAAGCAACAGATCGCCCGATCGGGCGAAGCTCGCCTGACCGGGCGCGAGAGCAAGAAAAAATAAAGAAATAGATCGCCCGATCGGGCGATAGCTCACTCAACAGGGCGCGACACCAGCCCTGCCCTTTTTCTTCTTCTTCCTCCCTTCTTTTCTTATTTCTTTTTCTTTCCTCCATACCTTCTCTCACTAAACCTCCATTTTTCTCTACCTTCTCTCTAATTTTCCCTCTCCATCTCTTACCTAAATCCAATAATTTTTACATATTCTTAATCCTCTCTTCACCCTCTACACTCTATACCAAATTTGCCCAAATTTAATCAAATTTTTCTTACCCATTTTTCTATTATGGCTTCAAAGAGGTCCCGGTCGATTTTTGGGAGGAGTTCCAGTTCAAGGGAGGAGTATGATCCGGATTTGCAGCTTCCTTATTGGCCAACAATTCAAATTGCTACTCAGGAGCAAAAAGAACAACTAGAGCATCTCGCCGGGTGGGAGGTGATTCCTTCACGGTGGTTACACAACTCTACCCTTGAATTTCATGGTTTGTATGATTTTGTTAAACGTTGTTTGAACGATATAGGAATGAGAAAATTTATTGACATGCATTATCCTACATACCGTGAATTAACGTGCGAATTTTTGTCCTCTTTGAAAGTTGTAAATAGTAGAATTGGGCCGAACTTATTTTTTAGGCTGAACAATAGGAATATTAGTTTAACTTATGTTGACTTTTGTAAATTATTTGAGTTGAATTTTGAATTACCTCATCAATGGCATGCTAATTATAAAATGGGTGATATTTATCATGTTTTAACTGGTTTACCCACCCCGACCCCCAACATGCTAGTACGAAACCTATCCATCACCCTGTCCCAAAAATCTGGCAAAAATTTGCAGGATTGTGTTTTCTTGGTAGGTACGAGCCTCATAATGCCCAAACCAACGAACTAGCGGTTATTGGACACTATGTGTATGGGTTTGGTAAACTGAACATAGGTAGATACATCATCCACCATTTGAGTAGACATGCCACGGCCAGTACCCAGCCTAGTACCCCTATCCATTTAGAAGGTCTGATAACTAGGATAGCAGTTAAAAAGGCCGGTTTTGTTGAGAGTGGACCCCACCAGATGACTAATTGTGGACCTGATACCTATATGACTGCTAGGTACTTTGAGGAGTTAGGTTGGGTCCGATTGGATAGTGAGCAAACCCTCCACTGGTGTATTAGGACAGGGACTGAGCAGCTATTGCCTATCTTTCCCTTACCTAGTCCTAACTTGACCGTTTTTCCTCTCGGGCAAGCATCCTACACATATGACCTATTAGTTGCCCACGCTAGGGGGCAAACACCGCCAGTTCCACCACCAGTTCCACCACCCCAGCCTAAGCCTGAGGTAGCGCTTTCACCACCTCGCATGTCTCACTCTGTCCCCCATGGTGACTCTAACCCAGTTTGGGACCTCTAGATTATAGGTCAG
This sequence comes from Chenopodium formosanum, assembly GCA_024500155.1. Lineage (NCBI taxonomy): Eukaryota > Viridiplantae > Streptophyta > Magnoliopsida > Caryophyllales > Amaranthaceae > Chenopodium > Chenopodium formosanum. The sequence goes on along the minus strand of CM044880.1, from coordinate 53,858,801 downwards.
GCTTTAGGCCGTATTGAGCATTCCCACACTAACCTTAGGAGGATGGTAGGCTCCATTGACTATAGATTAGGGTACCTTGAGAGGAACCAGGGTAGAGCCGTCTACCCTATGTATGATGATTATGCTCATCGGGGAAACATTCCTGACGATGCCATCTACCCTGACTGGTTTCAGCCTCCACCCCAGGGATACGATAGGGATCCCACTGCCCATGGTACTTATACCGACTATTTTTCTTTCCATGGGTACGGCCAGGACATTCCTTTTGGGGGACCGCCGGGGGAGAGTTTTCACGCTGACTATTTTGGTGGTAGCACTTCTGGTGCAGGTGGCAGCGGAGGTGTTGGATTCGGCTCCATGGATGAGGATGATGAGGATTAGCCATGCTGGGCTAGTTCCCGAGCCAATGAGGACATTGTCTGATTCTAGCTTGGGGGAGATTTTGGATTTGTTATCTTTCTTTTTCTCTTTTCTTTTGTTTTTGGTGTATTTTCTTAGATTAGATTTATTGCTTTCTAGGTTAGTTTTATTGCTTTTTTATATAAGAAATACCAAATAATTGAAAAAATAAAAAAATCCAAAAATACGTTCCAATGAATTATAAATCATGCTTCCCTGTGCCCCATACTTGGAAAATATTGTTTTGATTCTTGGTATATGATGATAAGCATTGTGGATTTGTTGATCATGATTTGAAGTTTGATTGCTTAGATGACCTAACATGCGTCAATTTTGTCCAAATGTTTGTGAATATAGTGCTTGACTAGTTGATTTTGGTTAGGAATGTGTGTTAGTTCCTGGTATGTCAATGAATTTGAGTATTGGTTTGCAACTATAAGTAATGTTTATATGACTCATTACTGTGCACATTGTGGAGGACGAAGGAATTTGTTCTTTAGGTAGCCTTCAGATGATTTTAGATAAATTTGTTCCCTTCTTGCTACCCATGTTGTTGCGTGCCTTGACTTTTTGTTGTTTATTAGCCACATTACAAGCCTATTTTGCCCCATTGGTTACTAGTCCCAAGCTTGGCTTGGGGGAGCTATTAGTGAATGAGGCGAGGGAATTTGTAGTGTGCTTATTATTTGCACAATTTGGGTGGGTTTTAAGAAGTTATTTTGTTCTTGAGCATAGTTTATTTTTGATGAGCTTGAATGTGTAGTTTTATTGAGAAAAAAATAAAGTATGATGTTATGAAAAAAAAGTGAACTTCAAAAGAAAAAAAAAACAAAAGAAAAAAATTGTTTAATGTTCAAATGTTCTAGTTGGAGGTTGATCAAAAGTAAAAAATCTTTGAGTTTCAATGAAATTAATCAAGAAAGAAGAATTAAAGTTTGTTATTCGCTCAAGTGTTACATTATTTTTTCTTTATGAGTGAAATTTGTAAGTGTTGGGATTGTTGTTTTTGTTTGGAGTTGTATTTGGTGAATTTTTTTTGGAGTTGAGTGTGTTGGAGATGATTGGTCATCATTTATTTTTGAGCATGGGTTTTATTAGGATTTGCTCCCTTTAAGCATAGTTTTTCTCTCACTTATTCCCAAATGTTTCCTACCCTTTACCCTAGCCTTACGTTACAAGCTTTAAAGACCTTCCGACCGTTGTGCATAGAGTCGTATGAATGTGAAAGTGTTGTTTATCAATGCAAGTTATGATTTGACATGTTTCGAGTCGACTAGTAGTTTGAGTGTACATCTTTTTAAACACACGAGAGTGTAAGTTGGGAGGGTATTGTTCACATTAAAGGGGTTGGTTGGAGAGCGATTGAGTACATCCTTTACTCGCCACATAAATGAGAGTTGAGTGTGTGAGTGATGTGTCTATTTTATATAGTATTTTACCCCCGTCCCTTGGTCATAATTAGTAGTGTTTTTGGCTCTTTAGAGCCACTTTTATTACTAATTGGTGTTTTCTAGTGTTTCGTAGATTTGGTTGACTTTTGCAGGGATTTACACTTTTGGAGTATTTTCCCGAGATATTTTGGAGCAATCACAAGCACTGGAGAAACATGACCAGTTTTTATAGCCCAAGGCCGGTTAGAGCCATTGAACCGGTGATTAAGGGCTCGGTATAGGTGATACCGGGGCATTTGGACCGAGTATTCAAGACCCGAAGAGGAAACCCAGATTGGCCCGAAGAATTAGAGCCCAATCGTAGTCCAATTAGTGGCCCAAGAGAGCTGCCCGGCCAAAGAGGCTGGCGCCCAGAGGCGCGCCCGGCCGGGCGGGAGAAGCAAAGGTCGGCGCCCGGTGACGAGCCTGGCCGGGCGCGAGAGTCTACCTGAAGAGCAAAAAGGCACGCCCGATCGGGCGGTGCCTTGCCCGATCGGGCGCGTGTAAATATTAGGAGTTAATTTTGTCGTTTATGTTTCGTTTAGTTTAGGATTTGTACGGAGTATAAATACTCCTCTGTAATACGATTTTAGGATCTCTCTCTCTCTCTCTCTCTCTTTTTACTCTTTCTTTACTCTCTTAATTGTTTTCTTAGATTTTCTTTCTCTAAAACCTTTGTTCTTAATCTACTCTTAATTCCTGATTTATTTTGGTAACGATTTCTCTTCTCTTAATCTTAGTTGTTTATGTTATTCCTTTAATCATGTCTTGCTTTATTGCTTTGATAAGTTTAGTTTCTATTATGTATGAGTAGTTTTCTTTCTAGGGTTTATGGGGATCCATAAATAATATGAAGGGGTAATTTATTGTTGTTGATTGTCAATGCTAGATTAATTTCCTATTAATTGATTTAATGCTCTGTGACTAGATTAGGCCTGATCTTTTATGCATGAGTTTGACAATATTGATTCGAGATTCGACAGATGAGAATTGATGTTTAGGTCTAGTTTTAATAGGCAGGTTAATTCATAAATGGTTAGGCCGAGATTCGAAAGATGTGATTTAATACCGGTAAATTAATTGTGTGATTATAATACGTAGCGATAGCCCTTTATAATCTAATTAATATATGCATTGATGAATGATTATTATATTCTACCCTGAAATATTATTTATTGGTGAACCTATGCCCTAGATCCTTTTATATATTATTTTCTCCTTATTCTTGATCTCCGTAGTTTAGTTTATTATTCAAATATAAATTTTGGTTACCTCATAATCTAGATTATAATAGTTAATTAGGAATAGAAAGATCCGTTTCTCTGTGGATTCGACCCTACTTCCCTATCTAAAATAGTTAGAGGATTTAGGAATTACTTTTGATTTGGGGATACGACTTTACACTGTCAAAATTTGGCGTCGTTGCCGGGGAGACGGTTTTATTTTTATTTCTGATTATTTTTGTATTCTAGGTTATTTTCTTTTTGTCTAAGAGAACGTTAGTTCTTTGAGGCAAATCTCATATTTGCTTTTAGTTTTTTTTGTTTATGCCCAGGTGTTCCAAATAGGGTACATCCCATTCGATCCTGAGATTGAGCGATCCTTTCATAGATAGAAGAACTTCTACAAGCAAATCTTGGCGGATTCTGGTGATAACAATAATCACCGAGACCCTCCAACTGGTTCTAGCGATTCAGAGGTATGATCAGATCCAGAATCAGAGATGACGGCTCCAAAGAAGCTTAGTGATTACTCACAACCAAAGCTCACTGATTTTCCACATCTCACTCCTTTTCCGGCTCTTGATGGGGTTCAATTTGAAATTAAACCTCAATTTATAACGATGATAGTGAGGAAGCAATTTAGTGGAGCCAAGGGTGAAGACCCAAATCTTCACATTGCCTACTATTGTCAATATTGTAATACCATCAGGCAAGCCGGGGTCACTCAAGACCAAATCAGGGAGATTCTTTTTCCCTTCTCTTTAACTGGAAAAGCTAAATTATGGTTTAATGGCTTAAATATAACTGCACTTGGTATAAATGACTGGGAAACTCTTGTTTTGAATTTTTATAACAAGTATTATCCTGCAGAGAGAACAGCCGTACTACGGAGTGCGATTCAGAACTTTGCCCAAGAAGCCGATGAATCTTTGTATGAGGCGTGGGAGAGGTTCAAGGACCTACAAAGAGAATGCCCTCACCATAATTTAGCACAATGGCAGTTAATCCAAGCCTTTTATAATGGCATTGGAAATTCTTCTAGAATAATTTTAGATTTTGCAGCTAGTGGGAGGTTTATGAATCTTAATGTTGATGATGCAGGTCAGGTTATTGAAGATATGGCGATACATAATTCCTAATATGGGAATCCTTGAGGATTTGCTAACAAGGGGAAGCATAGTGTTGGCTTTGTATCCTTTTTGCAAGCTCAACTGACCTCTACAAGCCAAAAATTAGATAATCTTAGCACTGCCAATGTAGCTAATGTTTCTGCGATTAATATTAACTCTAATGAGGCTCTGTAAAAATTGTGGTATTTTAGGTCATTGGGAACAAGATTGTAGGAGTTCTGTGGAGCAAGTTAATGCCTTTCAAGTTTATTGGCAGAATAACCCATACTCCAACACCTACAATCCTGGGTATCGAAAACAATCCGTACCTTTCCTACCAGAGTACTAATGTTCAAAATCCACCACCACAAGAACCACAGGCGCCACAACAACAGCAGCAGAAATATTACCATCCCAATGCTGGCTAGAAGAACCAACCATAACAACCCTCCTCATCTTCCGACCCTTCTCTAGTGGAAATTAGAGCGATGTTGGTTAATATGCAGAAGCACATGGAGAGTAGAGATGCGACAATTGATTCAATCCTAGCGCACAATAAAATTGTAGATAATCAAATTGCGCAACTTTCCGCTACTCTGCAAGGCCGCCAACAGGGAGCTCTGCCGGCACAGCCGACCAGGCCTACGGATCAAGCCTATGCAATTACTCTAAGGAGTGGTTCAAACTATGAAGGGCCCTCTATGCCCAGAGTTGATGAACCTGATTTATGAAATAATGCTAATCTTGATTCTGTTAAACCAAACAATGTAGTTAATAACCCTGCAGGGCTAAAGCATAATACTAACATATCTAATTCTACATTGCAGGGTACGACTCCAGAGAAGGTGGCTACTCCAGACAAGAGCAACAATAATCCTAAGCCAATTATCAAACTTCCATTCCCCAATCGTCACTTGAAGACAAATTTGGATAAGCAGTTTGGTTTGTTCCTGGAGATGGTAAAAGATTTGAAGGTAACAGTTCCCTTCACTGAATTAATCACACAAATTCCTTCATATGCAAAATTTATGAAAGAAATATTTACAAGGAAAAGGTTTATTAGTGAGGTAGAGACAGTAGCTTTCACTGCAGAGTGTAGTGTCGTACTTCAAAATAAGTCTCCACCTAAACTAAAATATCTGGGTAGTTTTTCTATCCTTTGTCATATAGGCAATCTAATGATTGATAATGCATTGTGTGATTTGGGTGCTAGCGTTAGTGTCATGCCATTATCTGTGTGTTCCAAGTTGAATATGGGTAAATTAAAAGCTACCAATATAACTCTACAAATGGCCGACTGTTCTTTCAAATACCCGTTAGGTGTTTTGGAGGATGTCCCCGTTAGAATAGGTACATTTTATATACATGTTGATTTTGTTGTTCTTGATATGGCTGAGGATATGCAAACCCCAATTATTTTGGGTAGACCATTCCTTAACACTGTAGGAGCAATTATAGATGTGAGAAGTGGTAAGTTAACACTATCAGTAGGGGATGATAAAATTGTTTTCAATCTTAATAATACCCCTAAAAGCCCCATAACTGAGGAGAAATGTTTTAGTGGTAATGTGGTTGAGAATTATTCTAACAAGCCCAAGCTCTTGAAAAAGTTCCCTTGGAGGCGGTATCTTGTGTTTCATCCTTTTCAGATGAGATAGACAAATGGCAGAAGGAAGTCGATGTAATAGAAAGAGCCCTCTACACTGTTGGTCTTGGTTTTGAGGACGAAAAGGTGGACTCAATCTAGCAAGTTGTGCGATTTGAGCCTATGGTAAGTATTCCGCCAGATCGAGTTGCAAGTGTTGAATGCAACGATAATTTGAAGCAACCCTCGATCAAAGAAGGATCTTTAGTGTGTAGCATTGAAGACTTCCCAGTCCAAGTCAAGGAGGATCCACCAGACAAAGTGAATTAGCGTCCCACAGGGCATGTCAGGAAGCCGCGTCGCAGCCAAAACACTGCTAGACCGGGTGAGAAAACCGCCCGATCAAGCGGTAGCCAAGGATCCTAGTTGTTGTACTTGGTAAGAAGGTCGTGCGGGACCTAGATAAACCAGCGCTTTGCGGGAGGCAACCCGTATTTTTAATGCTTTTTAGACTAGTTTTTCTTTCCTTTTTCTTATGAGAGGAGAGATGAGGGAATTTAATGAGTTTTATGAGTGCTTATACAGGTTCGAAGGAAAAGAGTCAGCCAAATTTTGAAGAAAAGAAGAAAATAAGTATTTTGATAATTAGCCTCGGGCCTGACCGGGCGAAGCTCACCCGATCGGGCGCGAGAGCTAGTTCCAAAAAGTGAGTATTTTCGCCCGATCGGGCGCGTAACTTGTTGTATACGGACAAATTTGTCCGCTCAATCGGGCAAGCCTCGCCCGACCGGGTTCGAGAAGAGGCAAACATTCGAGCGTAAGATCGCCCGATCGGTCGAAGGGCGCCCGACCGGGTGCGAGAATTTACGCAAATCGGGCATTTAGATCGCCTGATCGGGCGAATGTTGCCCGACCGGGCGGGAGAGCAGAACTGATTTTAAAAATTAGATCGCCCGACCGGGCGAGCCCCTGCCCGACCGGGCGCGACGCACCCGACCCTTCTCATTCTTCTTTCTTGGGCTTTTTTCATTTCATTCTTATTTCTCCATAACTTTCTTTCTCTAAAATTCAAATTCTCTCTACCTTCTCTCTAAGTTTTCTCCTTCATTCCTCACCCAAATTCAAAACTTTTTACATATTTGTAATCCCCTCTTCATCCTCTACATTTCCATATAAAAATTTTAAGATTTTATTCAAATAAATTTTCATACGCATTTCTACCATGGCTTCAAAGTGGGCTCGGTCTATTTTCGGTAGGAGCTCTAGTTCGAAGGAGGAATACGACCCGGATTTGCAACTCCCTTACTGGCCGACGATCCGTATTGCTAGCCGAGAGCAAAAGGAGCGACTAGAACACTTAATCGGGCGTGAGGTAATTCCTTCTCAGTGGTTACACCGCCCTACTTTAGAATCATTTCGTTTGTATGATTTTGTAAAACGATTTTTAAATGACATTGACATGAGAAAATTTGTTGATATGCACTATCCTACATACCGAGAACTAACTTGTGAATTCTTGTCTTCTTTACAAGTTGTAAGTATTAGAAATGGGCCGAATTTAATTTTTAGGTTGAACAATAGGAATATTAGTTTAACTTATGTAGAATTTTGTAAATTATTTGAATTAAATTCTGAATTACCTCACCAATGGCATGCGGACTATAAAATGGGTGATATATATCATGCTTTGACTGGTTTGCCTACTCCTGACCCCCAACATGCTAGTACCAAACTTATTTATCACCTTGTCCCAATAATCTGGCAAAGATTGGCGGGTTTGTGTTTTTTAGGTAGGAACGAGCCTCATAATGCCCAAACTAACGAACTAGCTGTCATAGGACACTATGTGTATGGGTTCGGGAAATTGAACATAGGTAGGTTTATTATTCACCATCTGAGCAGGCATGCCACGACCAGCACCACATCTCGCACCCCCATCCGTTTAGGAGGCCTTATCACTCGAATAGCAGTGAAAAAGGCCGATTTTGTAGTAGATGGACCCCACCAACTGACCAACTGTGGACAAGATACCTATATGACTGCTAGGTATTTTTAGGAGTTGGGGTGGGTACGACCGGATAGCGAGCAGACACCCTTCTGGTGTATTAGGACTGGGAGCGAGCAACCTTTGCCCATCTTTCCCCTACCCAGTTCTGACCTGACCGCCTTTTCCCCCGGGCAACCATCCTATACATATGATCTTTTAGTTGCCAACGCTAGGGGGCAGGCACCACCACCACCAGTTCCACCACCCCAGCCTCAGCCTCAGCCCGAGGTGGCATTCTCTCCACCTCGTATGTCTCACTCCGTTCCTCATGTTGACTCTGACCTAGTTTGGGACCTTCAGAGTATAGGTTAGGCCTTAGGACGTATCGAGCATTCCCATACTAACCTTAGGAGGATGGTAGGCTCCATAGACCAGAGGTTAGGGTACCTAGAGAGGAACCAGGGTAGAGCTCTCTACCCTATGTACGATGATTATGCTCGTCGGGGCAACATTCCCGACGAAGCTATTCACCCTGACTGGTTTCAGCCTCCACCCCAGGGATACGATAGGGATCCCACTACCCATGGTATTTACACTAACTATTCTTCCTTCCATGGGTACGGCCAGGACATTCCTTTCGGGGGATCGGCGGGGGGGAGTTTTCATGCTGATTATTTTGGTGGTAGCTCTTCTGGTGCAGGTGGTGCAAGTGGCAGTGGAGGTGCAGGGTTCGGCTCGATGGATGAGGATGATCAGGACTAGCTATGTTGGGCTAGTTCCCGAGCCAATGAGGACATTGTCTGATTCTGGCTTGGGGGAGATTTTGGATTTGGTATCTTTCTTTTTTTCTTTTCTTTTATTTTGGTGTGTTTTCTTATGTTAGATTTATTGCTTTCTAGGTTAGTTTTATTTCTTTCTTATATATGAAAAATAAATAAAAAAAATTGAAAAAATAAAAAATCCAAAAATACGTTCTAATGAATTGTAAATTATGCTTCCCTATGCCCCTTACTTGAGAAAATTGTTTTGATTATTGGTATATGATGATAAGCATTGTGGATTAGTTGATCATGATTTGATGTTTGATGGCCTTGAAACCTTAACATGCGTCAATTTTGTCCAACTACTTGTGAATATAGTGCTTGACTAGTTGATTTGATTAGGAATGTGTGTTAGTTCCTTGTATGTCAATGAATTTGAGTATTGGTTTGCAACTATAAGTAATGTTTGTATGATTCATTATTATGCACATTGTGGAGGACGAAGACATTTATTCATTTAGGTAGCCTCCAGATGATTGTAGATACATTTGTTCCCTTCTTGCTACCCATGTTGTTGCCTTGAATTTTTGTTGTTTATTAGCCACATTACAAGCCTATTTTGCCCTATTGGTTACTAGTCCCAAGCTTGGCTTGGGGGAGCTATTAGTGAGTGAGGTGAGGGAGTTTGTAGTGTGCTGATTATTTGCACAATTTGGGTGGGTTTTTGAGAAGTAGTTTTGTTTTTAATCATGTTTATTTTTGATGAGTTTGAGAGTTATATCTTCTTGAAAAAAAATAAAGCATGGTGTTATGAAAAAAAAAGGAGAAGTTCAAGAAAAAAATGTGAAAAAATTAAGTGAACTTCAAAAGAAAAAAAAAAAAAACAAAAAGAAAGATAAAGTGTTCAATGTTCAAATGTTCTAGTTGGAGGTTGATCAAAAGAAAAAAAAAAAAGTGTTCAATGAAAAATTCAAGTTTGGAAAGAAAGTTTGTTTATTTACTCCACTTCTTCCTTATTATATTCTTATGAGTGAAATTGTAAGAGTTGGAATTGTTTATATTGTTTGGAGTTTATTTGGTGGATTTTTGTTGGAGTTGGTTATGTAGGAGATGTTGATCATTATTTATTTTGATCATGAGTTCTACTAGGATTTTCTCCCTTAAGCATAGCTTTTCTCTCACTTATTCCCAAATTTATCCTACCCTTTACCCTAGCCTTACATTACAAGCTTTAAAGACCTTTCGACCTTTGTGCGTAGAATTGTATGAATGTGAAAGTGTTTCTTATCAATGCAAGTTAGGATTTGACATATTTCGAGTCGACTGGTAGGTTGAGCGTTCATTGTTTTATACACACGAGAGTGTGAGTTGGGAGGGCATTGCTCACATAAAGGGTTGGTTTGAGAGCGATCGAGTACATCTTTTACTCGCCACATAAATAAGAGTTGAGTGTGTGAGCACTAATCTTGAATTCTATATGCTCTTGTGCTTTGCTCTATTTGACAATTGTTAGGGGAGATTGGTAGTTAGATGGATTTGATTGGTTGATTTTGAAGCATGTTTAATTGATTTACTCTGGTTCGTTTGTGCTTGATTTTTTACTTTTGGGGTGAAGCATATTTGTTGATTCATTGATGAGATCTTTGCTTAGGGACAAGCAAAGGTTTGGCTTGGGGGAGTTTGATGTGTCTATTTTATATAGTATTTTACCCCCGTCCCTTGGTAATAATTAGTAGTGTTTTTAGCTCTTCAGAGCCACTTTTATTACTAATTGGTGTTTTCTAGTGTTTTCGTAGATTTGGTTGACTTTTGCAGGGATTTACACTTTTGGAGTATTTTCCCGAGATATTTTAGAGCAATCACGAGCACTGGAGAAACACTACCCGTTTTTATAGCCCAGGGCCGGTTAGAGCCATCGAACCGGTGATTAAGGGCTCGGTATAGGTGATATCGGGGCATTTGGATCGAGTATTCAAGACCTGAAGAGAAAACCTAGATTGGCTCGAAGAATTGGAGCCCAATCGTAGTCCAATTAGTAGCCCAAGAGAGCCGCCTGGCCAAAGAGGCTGGCGCCCAGAGGCGCGCCCGGCCGGGCGCGAGAGTCTACCTGAAGACCAAAAAGGCGCGCCCGATCGGGCGGTGCCTTGCCCGATCGGGCGCGTGTAAATATTAGGAGTTAATTTTGTCGTTTATGTTTGTTTTAGTTTAGGATTTGTACGGAGTATAAATACTCCTCCGTAATACGATTTTAGGATCTCTCTCTCTCTCTCTCTCTCTCGTTTTACTCTTTCTTTACTCTCTTAATTGTTTTCTTAGATTTTCTTTCTCTGAAACCTTTGTTCTTAATCTTCTCTTAATTCCTGATTTATTTTGGTAACGATTTCTTTTCTCTTTATCTTAGTTGTTTATGTTATTCCTTTAATCATGTCTTGCTTTATTGCTTTGATTAGTTTAGTTTCTATTATGTGTGAGTAGTTTTCTTTCTAGGGTTTATGGGGATCCATAAATAATATGAAGGGGTAATTTATTGTTGTTGATTGTCAATGCTAGATTAATTTCCTATTGATTGATTTAATGCTCTGTGACTAGATTAGGCCTGATCTTTTATGCATGAGTTTGACAATATTGATTTGAGATTCGACAGATGAGAATTGATGTTTAGGTCTAGTTTTAATTGGCAGGTTAATTCATAACTGGTTAGGTCGAGATTCGAAAGATGAGATTTAATACCGATAAATTAATTATGTGATTATAATACGTAGCGAAAGCCCTTTATAATCTAATTAATATATGCATTGATGAATAATTATTATATTATACCCTGGAATATTTTTTATTGGTGAACCTATGCCCTAGATCCTTTTATATATTATTTTCTCCTTATTCTTGATCTCCGTAGTTTAGTTTATTATTCAAATATAAATTTTGGTTACCTCATAATCTAGATTATAATAGTTAATTAGGAATAGAAAGATCTGTTTTTCTGTGGATTCGACCCTTCTTCCCTATCTACATTAGTTAGAGGATTTAAGAATTACTTTTGATTTAGGGATACGACTTTACCCTGTCAGTGAGCAATAGTCTTGAATTCTATATACTCTTGTGGTTTGCTCTATTTGACAATTGTTAGGGAGGAAGAGTAATTGGATGGATAAGATTGGTTGATGTTGAAGCATGTTTATTAGATTTGCCTTGAATCGTTTGTGCTTGATTTTGATTACTTGGGATAAAGCGTGTTTTATATGTTCATTGATAAGCCCTTTGCTTAGAGACAAGCAAAGATTTTTCTTGGGGTAGTTTGATGTGTCTAATTTATATAGTATTGTTCCAGGTGCGGATCCAAGGGTTCTGCTAGATGAACCGGGTCCCGTCAACTACCTACACAAGGCAGCACACGTAAACTGCCCTCGGGTGTGGCTCGAGGAACCCCCTTCCAAATCTTAAGTTAGAGAGTGTTTAGAGAGATAGTGTACTTAGAGAGATGTAGAAAGTATAATGACTTGATTGTCTTACCCCCTTTCCGTTGTACTTTATTCTCTATTTATAAGCGTACCATCTCCTTTGTGGAGAGTTCAGCCTGGTCAGCCCTGCGGGCTGACTCTGCCGGGCTAGTGAGCCCTCCTTTAATTGCTTTCTCGGCAGTGAGTGCGCACCCTTGGGGCTGGGCGATAGTTCAGCGGGAGCTATCCTATACAACTAGCCCCCCAAGAAGTGGTATGAGGTCACTCATGCCGACTCTTTGCTTGTAGGAACATTCTTCTTAACCGAGCCTAACTGGAAGGAATAGCTCAGCAGGAGATATCCCCTACAACTAGCCCCTTAAGAGATGGCGTGAGGTTCTTTTCATGACAGCTGTTCTGAGCGTGTAGCCTTATAGGACATGACTCAACGGGTCGTATGGCTGAGTTAACCTGCACACTCCTAGCCCCTCAAGTCTCTAGGGTGTTGATGCGCCCTGGAGACTTTGGTGGTCAGGTGGTGTTATTGTTGAGTCTGTTGCTGTATTGTTTGTATGGTGACGTTGGTTTCAGTCTTAAGAAATGACGAGCTTGCGGGGAGGAATTTTAATCACTCCCGCTGAAGTCTGAGAAATGACGAGCTTGCAAAGAGGATTTTCGATCACTCCTACTGAAGTCTGAGAAATGACGATCTTACAGAGAGGATTTTTTATCACTCCCGCTGAAGTCTGAGAAATGACGATCTTGCAGAGAGGATTTTCGATCACTCCCACTGAAATATGAGAAACGACGATCTTGCAGAGAGGATTTTCGTTCACTCCCACTGAATTCTGAGAAATGACAATCTTGTAGAGAGGATTTTCGTTCACTCCCACTGAATTATGAGAAATGACAATCTTGTAGAGAGGATTTTCGATCACTCCCGCTGAAGTATGAGAAATGACGATCTTGTAGAGAGGATTTTCGATCACTCCCGCTGAAGTCTGAGAAACGACGATCTTGCAGAGAGGATTTTCGATCACTTCCGCAGAAGGATTTTTTTTTTTGGGGCAGAAATCGTGTTTGCATGAGTGGGACACGTGTTGACGATCCGGGCTGTCAGTTTGATTTTACTGAATTGACATGGCGGTTTGGCTTTGCCTTGTGTCTAACTTCCCATTTACTTCGTATTAATTTCACTGTCCCCTCTTTTCACTTATTTCTTTTACTCCTCTTACTTTTTCATCTTCCCTCTTCATTAATCTGTCATTTCAAAATTTTCGCTCTTTGCTCTTCCTCTTTCAAGCGTTCGTGATCCTCCATTGTTGTGGTAAGTTCTCGCTTCTTCGTCTTTGTTTTTGTCTCAATTTTCACTTTATTTGCTTTTTCCCTTCTTAATTCTTGCTTCTTCACTGACTTGTTTTTTCTTTGTTCTTCTTAATTGCAGGTTTGAACTTTCGTCTTGCTGGGCTTTTATTTTCGCCATTGTTGTTGTACTCTGTTGCTTCTGCAACTTTTTCTGTAAAGGTACTTACTTTGTACCTTTTGTTGCTTGTACTTACCTCATTTTTGCTTCTTTTTTCTTTTTCTTTGCAAGATTGTGCCTTTTTATTCTTCTCAATTGTTGTTGTTCCCATTTCTTCTCTTTGTTGTTGTATTTGCGTTCTTGGCTTTTTTCTTCTTATTCTGTCATGGTTCCTAAACTGATTCTTTGATTTTCTGGTGCCCATTACCTTTTCTTTCCTTTGCGGGCTTGTATTTCTTTGTAGATTTCATAATGTCTAACGCTTCTGATAGTCAGAACATGAGTGAGCCTCAAACGGCCACTGGATCGGATTCCTCTTCCCAATCTTCTCTTTCAGGTGAGCGCCCTGCGCACACTTCTCCTATTTCTCCTTCTTCTTCTCCTACCCCTATACGAACTGTTATCCCTCATGACTTTCCCCCCGCTGTGAGCAGAACGGGTACTACTGCGACTCCTGCTGCTGCGTTTGGGTCGGGCAGTAGTCGTCCTACTGAGGGTAGTGCATTTTGCCCTTTCTAGCGCAGGGCCCGCCCTAATTTCTTTGATCCTTATTGCGAGCGAGTACTCACGCTGGATGGGATTCCTTTATCCTATCTTACTCGCTTGAGGCTGCGCACAATACGCCATAAAGCGTTAGCTGATGCTGTCAAAGCTAATCCCCATGATGTGTCTCTTGTTAGCCCCATTCCCCATGTTCAACCTTTAAACAGTTTTGCTTGGCTTGATGACATGGCTGACATGCATCGATTTGATCATTATGTAGTGCGAGGTGGGAATACTAGGACTCCATCACCATCTCCTTCCCCAGCAGTTCAATCAAGCAGGATGACTGAGTTTCCTGGTGACCAATCATATTACGACTGTCAGCCCATTTATGTTGTGGAGCCCGTAAAGGAGGGCAAAACTGAATTCTTTCTGGACGACAAGTGTTATGGGCCCAAGAACTGTGTGTTGGATTCCGGTTGGCACAAGGATGCTGAAAGGCTGGATTTGGCCGTTGTTGGGAAGAAGTTCTATGGTTTTGGGGAGGGTTACAAGTTGGTTCTCCCCGCTGACGGTGCGAAGTTATCGGCTCCCCCTGCAGGTCATATTGCTGTGTTTGCTTTGCAGCTAGATTTGGGTTTGAGGTTTCCTTTGGACCCCACCTTAGAGAAATTGCGTCGTGCTTTCAATATATGTATCTGTCTGGTGCACCTTGCTTCCCTTCACACCCTGATTTGCCTACTGTGGTTTCTAAGGTTTCGAAGGTATCCTAAGTCCCTACACTTGTTCAAGTCTCTCATGAGCCTAAAGAGGTTTGCTTCTGGGACTGAGTCGGGGTGGTACTATGTTGCTCCCAAGGAGAGTAGGGTCTTGTCCTACCCAAAACTTGGACGTTTCAGGGACTGGACTGGCAAATTCTTCTAGGTGAGGGTGCCTTCCAACTTTGTTGCCCCGCGCAACTTCAGAGAGATTCGTACCAACATGGACGGGGTCACAGTTTCTCCCTCTGAGCCTGCCCGTGAGACAGAAGCTTTTGAGGCTCTGCAAGGAGCGGGGACTGGTGACTCCAAGTTTCCCAAGGTCTGGCTGCCCAACTCCATCTACATTGTGGCAATGAACAACTATCTGCCATGAGTTTGTGCCATACGCATGAGTCTGGTAAGCTTTTCTGCCTTTTGCCTTTCCTTTTCCTTCCTCGTCTTATTTAACTTTTCTGCTATTTTGTTTTTCAAGCTATGATAAGTTGGACAAGCGTATGCTCGGGCTGGTTGATAATTGGAAGGACCCTTTGACCGCCACTCCTGAGAATCCTTCTCAGCTTTTTGATACGCTGGAGGTGTTTGCGGGCTCTTTGAAGGGTGAGGTGAGCCTGGCTCCCGCTGAACTGCGGGCTGTTGTTGGCACGACAGCTATTGTTGAGCGTTGAGCCTGAGCCTTCGTTCTCTACTGTTAGGAGTAGGTGTGAGACTCGCCCTGCTCCTCGAAAGGAGGCTTCAGATTTTGAGGCGTTAGATGCGCCTGCTGCTTCTCCTGAGAAGCAGTCTGTCGCGGCTTCCGGCCAGGTGGCACCTCAGACCTCTCCTGCCAAAAGGCAACGTGACCAAGCTTCTGATGAACCAAAGACTACTGTCGACGATTTTGCTTACAGTGTTCTCCAGTTTCCCTCTAAGGGGATTGAGACTACTTCTGCGGGTGAAAAACACGTTTCTTTTGCTGAGCATGTTCTGCTCTTTCCTTCTTTTGTTGATGATACTACCGCTGCGAAGGACACTAATGTTCCTTCTGCTGCAACCGCTGATTTTCAGCTCCCTAATGAGTCTATCATGGAGCTTCCTAGATTTCCGCCGCGTCCCTACGGGCTAAGAGGGCGGCTCTGAAGCGCTTCACGGGGTGGGCTCTCCCAAGCAGGGGGTTCTCACCTGCAAGATCGTCCAGTGATTGACTTGGAGGAAGATCCGGTGTCTTCTTCCCCTGCCGGAGATGAGCTAGAGGCGAAAAAGGCTCGCACTTCTCCTGTTCCAGACCCTCTTGCCTCCGCATCTGCCAACACTGGGCTTCCAGGTGGGAACACTGGTGGGGAAGACAATCAGAACTCCAGTGAACTTAACCGCTGTGTTCACCAGTCCTTGAGGGATGCCTTTGAGAATCCTTTGCCTGCGACCTCACTTTCTGCTGGAGGGACTTTCCGCCCCACTGGGGCTATTGAGTTTGCTGAGGTTCCTATTGATGTTCATCTCCGCCCCATACTCTTTCCTGCTGGAGCTGAGAACGCTCCCTTTCGGCCCTTAATGAATGTGAGGGATGACGAATCTTTGTTTATGGACGACCCTCAGAAAGGTGGTACCTTAGGGTACCATTTAACTTAGGGGGTTCGTCTTCCTGCGGATTCTACGCATAGCTCAGTCAACCTCCCAGCTGCTACGGCCTGCCATGACCTGCAGAAGGTTAGTTTCTGCTTTCGGTCTTTCTTTTTCTCGTTTTAGCCTTTCTTTTCTTCTCTGCTTATTCTGTTGCTACTGCTTTATTTTATTTTTATTTTATTTTGTTAACTCTCGCTTTGGCTCACCCTTCTCTTCCTCTGCTTTTCTTGCAGCTGGTTATGTCTGTGGGAGATTTGTCCAACACTCTGCTGTTAGTGGAGAAGGAGTATTAGAATCAGGGCATAATTCTCTCTCAGAAGAATTTGGAGGTCTAGCGAGCTCAGGCTGAAAGGGATGTCATGGCCAGTGAGGTGACTCCGCTGAGGGAAAGGGTGGATGCCCTTCAGCTCCAATTAGGAGAATTTCAGCTCACTCAGACCAAGTTGAAAAGCTGCGAGGAACAATTGGGGACCTCTCAGGCCAGGGTGAAGACGTTGGAGGCGAAAATGGCAGGTCTGCGAGCTGCGCATACTGTTAAGCTGGAAGCGGCTAGGAAAGAGGCTCTCAGATCTTTTGCGTTCTCTCCTGCTTTTGCTAAGCTATTGGCTGATCGCCATGATGGTGGATGGGAGGCTGCGGCTCGGTGCGTTAGCATCTTATATGGTGAAGATGAGGAGCAGCAGACTCGCTTCAGCGCTTTTTGGGCTAAGGTTGAAGCTGCAGGTGAGGCTGACTTGTTTGAACTCCCTGCTGATCATCCTCGTGTTGTTGGCTGCAAGATTCCCAACCAGGCTGTGCTAACTTGGAGGTGCCTCTCTGCCCTGACGTGCTGCGGCTATTAGAGTGGAGTCCTTGACTGGTGATCTGTTGTAACTAGGTAGTTTTTGTTACTATCTTTGGGGTGTATAGCTGCCAAAGATTATGTTTCTTAGTGTAATTCCTGAATACTTTATCTTTTGTTGCCGGGTCTTCCCAGCTTAACTTGAATTTTTGTTCTCCTAACTTTACCTGCTGAGTGTTTCCTTGTCCTGGTGGACGAGGGCTCGACCTCATTTGTCCTGCGACTGTCTTGCTGAATGTTTACTCTGCCCTGGGGGGCAGGGGCTTAGCTATATAATGTATGCTTTTTATGATCTTCTGCTGCTTCGCCTGCTGTTTATTTTATTATTTGCACATTTGCCTTGAACTATGCTTTTCTTAGCAGTATCCAGATCTGTTAGTGCTGCAGCACTTTTATTGCATTTGGTGGGGCCTCGTAGGTTGGGCCTCCCTGCAGAGACTTATTTGTGTCGATCAGCTTACTTATGCTTCGACTTGTCATTTTGTGAGTTGTCATTCAGCTTGTTTTGTTGTGACTTATTTATGTCGTTCAGCTTGTTTATGCCGCGACTCTGTCATTTTGTGAGTTGTCATTCAGCTTGTTTTGCTGTGACTTATTTCTGTCGTTCAACTTGTTTATGCTGCGACTTTGTCTTTTTGTGCCTACTTACTTCTTTTTGTAAGGGCTTATTGTCTGGTTGTCTTCTCCTCTCCTTTACCCCTCAAAGAGATGAGCTAAGTGGGACTAAGAGAGCCTTAGTGTTGCCCACATAGCTCATCTTCTTCTTTTCCCCTTTTCTCTCCTGCTCAAGCTAAACGTGTCAGGCTTTCCCCTCATGCATCCCCGAGGTGGTGCCCTGTTTTGCTGTGAGCAGGTGAGGTGAAGTTTTAGGGAGGGATGCGTTTGCTTTGCCACTTTGCGCTAGAGTGCTTCTTGCCTCTAACACTTTGTTATTGTCTTTATTTGACTTCTTCATGTTAGCATATGATGCTTGAGCATAACATATTAAACAAATTTACGTAGCATTCTCCTCACGTAGAGGCTTGTATTGCATTTAATAAAAATGGCTCAAATGCCTTAATTAACATAACATGGACTGAATAAAAGTTTATCAGACTTGAGACAACTATGTTTGTTTTTTCAGACTGTTTAAACAAAATACTTCTTTAACACATCCGCATTGAAAGTGTTTCTTAAGACCTGACCTTCTTGATCTGCAAGGAGGAACGCTCCTGGTCCAACTTGCTCGTGAATGATGAAAGGGCCTTCCCAGTTTGCTGATAGCTTTCCATGCTGATTTCCTCTTCCCACTACTGCTGTCCTTCTAAGGACCAAGTCTCCGGGCAGGAGCTCCCTATGCTTGACCCTCTTGTTGAAAGCTTTTGAAATCCTGCTCTTCTGAGCTGCCAACTTGAGAGCTGATTTTAGCGTTACTTTTGGCAGGAAGTCTAGCTCTTCCAACATACGCTTTTCATTTCCTTGCTGCTCATAGTGCTGTATCCTCATGCTGGGGATTTGTACTTCCACTGGGACAACTGCTTCAGCCCCGTAGGCCAGAATGAATGGGCTCTTATCGGTTGACTCATTCTCAGTGGTCATGTTTGCCCACAAGACCTCTTGGACTAGGTCTGCCCACAGTCCTTTGTACTCCTCTGGCTTTTTCTGTAGGGCTGTCAGGATCAGCTTGTTTGCTGCTTCTGCTTGACCATTGCTCTGCGGGTCGCTGACTGAGGCACTTGCATACTTTGTGCCCATGTCCCCTAAGTAGTCCTTTATGGTGTCACAGTCAAATTGACACCCGTGATCAAAGACTATGCACCGTGGCACCCCGAATCTTGTGATGATGCTTTTCCATATGAATGTCCTGACTTGGGCTGCTTTTATGTACTTAGTGGGTTCGGCTTCTATCCACTTTGTAAAGTAATCTATCGCCACAATGAGATACTTCCTGCCCGCTGACCCAGTGGTGAAAGGTCCCAATATGTCCATTCCCCATTGAGCAAACGAGATCGGGCTGAGGATTGGAGTTAGATCGTTTGTTGGCTGATTTATGACTGGTGAATACTTTTGACACTTGTCGAATTTTTTCACACATGCTAGTGCGTCTTGTGCGAGAGTTGGCCAATATGCCCCCCTTATGAGGACCTCTACTCCCAATGCTTTTCCACCAATGTGGTAGGCGCATATTCCGGAGTAGGCTTCTTCCATAATGCCCTTCTGCTCCCACTCTGGAATACACCTCAGCAGTGGCTTTGAGATGCCATTTTTGTTGAGTTCCCCGTTCATCACTACATACCAGTTAGTGTCTTTCTTCCCCTTCTTTGCCTGTGCTTCATTGTTGGGTAGTGAGCCGTGGACTTTGTACGCCAAGATGTCTGAGAACTAGGCTCTTTACCTTTCAATGCAGTTTACCTGCTCTTTTTCGACAATGCTGCTTTCTTCTAGTACTTCAACTATCTCTGTCCTTGTTAGGCTTTGTAAAGTGGAACTGGCTAACTTGGACAAGGCGTCGGCCTGAGAGTTTCCTGCTCTGGAGACCAAGTCTATCTGGAAGTGGACTAGCTGGGCAGCCAGTTCCTTTACATTGGCTACGTACTTTCAGCATGGTGGCTTCCCTTATCTCATACGCCCCCTGCAGTTGGCTGGCAACGAGTTGAGAATCAGTTTGTAGGTGTACTTTGCGGGCTTCGGCTGCGAGACTCATACGCAGGCCTGCAAGTGCCGCTTCATACTCATCTTTGTTATTTGATGCTTTGAACTTGAACTTTATGGCATACTCGAATACGTTTCCTTCTGGAGATGTCATTATGACTCCTGCTCCACTCCCCGTTTGGGCTGAGGACCCATCCACTTCCACCTTCTGGACCCCAATATCATCCTCTTTCTCCTCGTAGGAAGCGTCCACTATGAAGTCTGCTAAAGCTTCTGCCTTGATGGCTGCTCTAGGTTTGACCTCGAATTCGTACTCAGAAAGCTCAATTGCCCATTTTAAGAGTCTGCCCGATGCATCCATTTTTTGTAATGCTTTCTCCAGCGGATGGTTTGTGAGGACTTCTATTACATGCGCGTCAAAATATGGCTTTAGCTTCCTTGCTGCTGTGACCACTGCGAAGGCTAGCTTCTCTACCAATGGGTACCTTTGCTCTACCTCGGTTAGTACGTGGCTCACAAAGTATATTGGCCTTTGTTGCTTTTGTCTTTCTACCAGCAGAACGGTTGCGATTGTCTATATTGACGCAGAGATGTACATCTGCAGCTTTTCCCTCAGCTCTGGGCTGATCATTGTTGGGAGCTTAGTCAGATGCTCCTTAATGCCCTCAAAGGCTTCTTTCTCTTTAGCCCCCCCACTTAATTACTCTGTTCCCTTTCAATAGCTGATAGAACGACAGGGCCTTATCCGCTGACTTGCTGATGAACCTGTTCAGCGCGACCATTCTGCCTATCAACCGCATGATATCCTTGATGCACTTAGGCTCAAGCAGGCTGAGGACTGCTTCAACCTTTTCTGGATTGGCATCTATCCCTCTCTCGCTGATCAGAAAACCCAAGAACTTTCCTGAGCTCACCCTAAAGACACATTTCTTTGGGTTGAGTTTGATTTTATATTTATTTAGGGTGGCAAATGTTTCCTCCAGATCTATGATATTCCAGCCTGCGTGACGCTCTTAACAATTGAGTCGTCAACGTATACTTTAACATTTCTACCCTTCTGGTGAAGGAATACTCTATCCATTGCCTTCTGAAAAGTTGCCCCAACATTCTTCAGCCCGAAGGGCATAGCTATGTAATTATACACTCCCCCTTCAGTGATGAATGCGGTTTTTTGCCTGTCTGGCTCATGCAGGCTGATCTTATGGCACCTTGAAAAGGCGTCCATAAAGCTTAGCAGGGCATGTCCGCTGGTTGAGTCTACCAACTGATCTATCCGCGACAACGGGTAACAGTCCTCTAGGTAGGCCTTATTAAGATATGTGAAATCAACACACATTCTCCACTGGCCATTTGCTTTCTTTACCATGACCACGTTGGCTAACCACTCTGGGTAGTCACAAGGTTCAATGAATCCTACCTCCAGGAGCTTCTCCACCTCCTCTTGGATTGCTTGGTTTTTCTGCGTGGAGAAGCTTTGCCTTTTCTGCCTAACTGGCTTAATATCCTCCTTCACATTCAACCTGTGTACCATGACTGCTGGGTCAATTCCGGGCATCTCATCTGCGAAAAATGCGAAAACGTCTTTGTTCTTTCTCAGTAGCTCTATAAGGTGTACCCCTACTCCTAGGTCAATGTATTTCCCGATTTTCACCGTCCTTGAGAGGTCACCCTTTGTGAGCTCGACTGTGACATGTTCCCCACTGGGAAGTGGCCTGGCCATTTCCTCTTTTGCGGGCTCAAAGTTTTCCATTGCTAGCTTCTGTTTATCCTTTTCCCTGTGATATTCTTCACGCTTCCTTTTCCTCGACTTCCTTTCAGGTTGTTCAGTGTGCCTTCTCTCTGAACCAGGCTGCTGTCTGATTTTGCGGGCTGCTTTAGGGCGGTTATGTAACATTGGTGGGCTGTCCTTTGACTTCCCCTGAGCTTTGCTGACCGTCCCTCATTAGTTGTGTAGGCCATGGCAAGGTGATAGGTGGATACCACCTCGCCTATCTTGTGGATGAGTGGTCTTCCCATGATCACATTGTAGGGTGAAGGGGAGTTTATCACGAGGAACTCTGCCCGGACATCACGCCTTCTTGATCTTTCCCCTACTCGGACTGAGAGTTCGATTATACCTTCTAGGGTAAGCCCTGATCCATTAAACCCGGTGACTTCGTAGCTCACCCTCTTCAGGTCTTTTCTGTCCAACTTCAGCTCGTTGATCGTACTGATGTATATGATGTTGGCTGAGCTGCCTTTGTCTATCAGTATTTTATCCACCTCCTAGTTTGCGATTCTCATTGTCACCACTAGTGGGTCATCATGGGGGTAAATTATGCCCTTGTGGTCATACTCATCAAACGTGGCCTGCGGCTACGGGGGAAGAGGTGGCCATCTACGCTTATCATTGTAATTTATTTGATGTATCATCGCCTGCAAGTCAGCTCGCGCTCTGTTGAATGTACCCCCAATGCACTGGGCCCCCGCTGATCACATACACCCTGCCTTCTGGCTTGCCATCTATGTCTTTGTCTCCGGCTGGGCCCCTTTGACCTCCTCTGCGGTCAGAACGACCTGCTCTATCTTCATCCCTCCTTCTGGGAGGGTCATCGCGCTGCTTAAACTAATTCAAGTACCCTCTCCTGACCAAGTCTTCTATGTTGTCTTTCAAATGCGTGCATTTTTCAGTGGTGTGACCATGGTCTCTATGGAAGTCACACCACTTGCTGGTATCACGATTTCTGTTAACCATCCTCGGGGGTCTCTGCCACTTGTCATCAGTTTTGTTCACGCTGAATATATGAGACCTGGAATGGGTTAATGGGGTATATTGGTCAAACCTCCTAGGCCTTGGCCCTCTCTTTGGGTCTGACCTTCTCAGGCCCACTGCTCTGTCCGCTTCTCTGCAGTTTTGCTCATCCCTGCTCGGCTGGTCCACCCTGGGCGTGTTCTCTGCCCGGGTGACCTTTGCTCGCTTAACTGAGTCACCAGGTGCTTTCCTACCCAACATTGCTCTGTCAATCTCGTCTACTTTGATGAACTCGTGCGCTTTGCCCAACGCTTCAGCAAGTGTATTGAGGCTCTTACGCCCCATATACGCTCTGAACGGTGATCTTGGTAGTAAGCCACTCTACATTGCTAGTAGCGCTACCTCCTGGCTCATATTTGGGATGGTTGTTGCCTCCTTGTTGAATCTGGTGATGAACTCCCTCAGGGGCTCGTCTTTCCCTTGAACCAACGACATCAGCTCGGTTGTCATCTTGGTTCGGTTACCAGGGTTATGAAATAATCCATGAACATTCTCTTCAAGTGGCTGTACGAGTATACGGAACATTTGGGAATGGCTCCATACCACTCCGCTGCTAGCCCCTCCAGGAACGGCGGGAAAGCTTTACACCAGACTGAGTCTGTCATAGTGTAAAGTACCATATGGTCCTCAAAAGCTAACATGTGGCTTTTGGGTGTTGTGGTTCCGTTGTATCTGCAGCTTGGCATCTTTACTTTCTCTATTGGTTCCTCTAGAATCTCCCGGCAAAATGGGAAATCATCTGGAACAACCTAGATTCGCGCTCGTTTATCTTTCTCCGGGCTGGGTCCTCGCTCTGAGGTTGGTGACCTGCTGCATGGGACTCGGTTCTCCGGGCTGATTCGAGCAGGGGTTATTTCCTCCACACTCCATTCTCGATTCAGGTTACGAGCTTCCAGCTCAAATACCTTCTTCCTCAGCTGAATGAGCTCTTTCTGCTCAGGGGTGAGGGTCAAGGACGCCAGATTTTTTGCAACGGGCTCCGCAGCTGCCGCTGTTGGTGACAGAATTGCCCCCTTACCCATATTGGTAAGGACCGTAGTCATTGCAGCTAGCTGCTCCTTACTGCACCTAGAGAGGTTCTGTAGAATGGCTGACATATTTACAGGCTGCTGTTTCTGAGCTGCGGGTGCTGAAACAATGAGTTCATTGTTTGCTCCTGTTAATGGCATTCCGTATTTGAAAATGGAGCTAGATCCCACCTGGTCTACTGGTTTCGACGCCGCTTTAGCAGCAGCTGATGTCGATCCGATGGGGTTGGATTTCTGCGAGATGGTCGATTTGGGGTTTCCAGTGGATCCTTTTGGATCGACAGCTACTGGGGGTTTTTTTGTGGTGTTTTGCTGGTCTCATTAGTTTTGGACATGGGTGTCGGTACAGTTTCTTCTCCGGCCATGGTGGTTAGTTAACTAGTCCCTAGCTCAATTGGTGAACCTCAGGTTAGATGATCCTACCCCTCCTTCTAGCGCATATTGTTCCAGGTGTGGATCCAAGGGTTCTGCTGGGTGAACTGGGTCCCGTCAACTACCTACACAAGGTAGCACACGTAAACTGCCCTCGGGGGTGGCTTGAGGAACCCCCCTCCGAAGCTTAAGTTAGAGAGTGTTTAGAGAGAGAAAGTGTACTTAGAGAGATGTAGAAAGTATAATGACTTGATTGTCTTACCCCCAATCCGTTATACTTTATCCTCTATTTATAGGCGTACCATCTCCTTCGTGGAGAGTTCAGCCTGGTCAGCCCCGCGGGCTAACTCTGCCGGGCTAGTGAGCCCTCCTTTAATTGCTTTCTCGGCATTGAGTGCGCACCCTGGGGGCTGGGCGATAGTTCAGCGGGAGCTATCCTATACAAGTATTTTACCCCCGTCCCTTGGTCATAATTAGTAGTATTTTTAGCTCTTTTGAGCCACTTTTTTTACTAATAGGTTTTTTCTAGTGTTTTCGTAGATTTGGTTGACTTTTGTAGGGATTTGCACTTTTGGAGCATTTTTCCGAGATATTATGGAGTATCTACGAGCATTGGAGATGCATGACCAGTTTTTATAGCCTAGGGCCGGTTAGAGCCGTCAAACCGGTGATTAAGGGATCAATATATGTGATACCGGGGCATTTGTACCAAGTATTCAAGACCTGAAGAGGAAATCCAAATTGGCCTGAAGAATTGGAGCCCAATCGAAGTCCAAGGAGTGGCCCAAGAGTGCTACCCGGCCAAAGGAGCTTCCGCCCGAAGGCCCGCCCGGCCAGGCGGGGAAGAGTTAGTAGATTATTAATTGTCGTTTAAGTTTGTTTTAGTTTAATATAAATACTTTTCCGTTAATCAAGTTTAGTATCTTTCTTTTTACTCTTTCTTACTTCTTATCTTAGACTTTCTCTCTCTACATAGCTTTTAGATTAGTTCCTCTCTCTTAGTACTTTGTTCTTAACTCAACTCCTAAATTCAGATTATTTTGGTAACGATTTCTTCTAATTTAATCTCAATTATTTACATTAATTCTTTCATCATGTATTATTTTATTGGTTTGATTAGTTTAGATTTAATTATGTGTTAGTAGTTTTCTTTCTAGGGTTTGTGGGGATCCATAAATAATATGAAGGGGTAATTTATTGTTGTTGATTGTCAATGTTAGATTAATTTCCTATTGATTGATTAATGCTCTGTGACTAGATTAGGCTTGATCTTTTATGCATGAGTTTGACAATAATATTTCGAGATTCGAGAGATGAGAATTAATGTTTAGGTCTTGTTTCAATAGGCAGGTTAATTTATAAATGGTTAAGTCGAGATTCGAGAGATGGGATTTAATACCGCTAGATTAATTCTGTAATTGTAATACGTAGCGAAAACCCTTTATGATCTGATTAATTATTGCTTTACCCAGGAATGTTATTTATTGGTGAGCCTATGCCCTAGGTCTTTTATTCATTAATTTCCTCTATTCTTATTCTTCCCTACTTTCACTCTTATAGTTTAGTTATCCTTTGATTATAATATATTGGGTACTTTATAATTTAGATTGCTTTAATTAATTAGGAATAGAAAGACCAGTTTCCCTGTGGATTCGACCCTACTTCCCTATCTGCATTAGTTAGAGGATTTAGGAATTACTTTTGATTGGGTGATACTACTTTAGCCTGTCACTTTCCAAAAAAAGGAAATGGAGTAAGCATTTAAAAACGACCAAAAAAGGAAAGTGGAGGAAGTATTTAATAACGAAGGGAATAAAAGAGCACAAATTTTTTTTTTAATAAAAAAAACACAAATTACTTTTTTTTTTTTTTCCGAAGAAAGCGGTTAGCGGCATTATTATTGTACATCAAGCTCTGCTAAAGTAAGAATACTTTGGGGGAAAGAGTTCATACAAATGAGTTCCGAGCTACCACGAGTATCCCACCTAGCTACTAAGCGAGCTACCGTATTACCACCCCGCTTTACGTGAGACAAATGCATTACATCAAAAGATTTAGAAACATTATAAATATCATCATAAATCAAAGCTAGTGGAGAGCAGCCCACTATCATACTTTTTGACCTTTTGACAGTGTTGATTGAGTCACTTTCAATCCATGCTTTCTTGTAATAAAATGCCTAGCAATGAGCATACCATACCCGACGGCAGCAGCTTCTGCTTGGTCAACATCCCTCACGCCTTCTAACCTCTTCACAACAGCAAGAAGTATATCCCCAACCTCATTTTTGACGACAGTACCTAGCCAACATGCAATCCAGCAGCAATGTGGGCGTCTACATTCACTTTAACAAGACCACTAGGCGGACAACACCAAGTGGAAGCAGACAACACACTATGTTCTTCCTTCTTTTCAAAGACCCTATGCGGATACAAGCAATACTCTTCAATGTGTTTGACAAAACCTATTGCTGTGCATACAACATCTAAGGCTATATTTTCATATATGAATTTATTCTTGCAGAACCAAATAGCCCACATCAAGCCAAGGAGTCTTCGCAGCTGTGACTTATCAATTTTGCTTGCTAGCCTCACTAACTTGGATGCAAAGGGAGCTTGCGGCGTCTCATCAATAAGCTGACCAAACTCATTAGTCTCCCAGACAGATCTAGCCGAGTTACACTCAAAGAAGACATGATTTATAGTCTCCTCCATAATCCCACAGTAGCCACATATTGCATCAGGAGCAATATGAGGACGATGCAGTACCTCTTTCACTGCCAAACTTCCCTTACAAGCCTCCACACAAAGTGGTTTAATTTCTTAGGAACCCCACGATGCCAAACAATTCGCCAGACCTCTCTCTCATTTTCAGAAATTAAATTTTCTATGCTATTGAGATGACCAAGTCCACCCAACCAATAGCCAGTTTTGACACTATACTCACCATTTTTGGAAGGCCACCAATAAAGTTAATCATTTGGCAGAGCCATAGAGAGGGGAAGTTCGTTGTAGGATTGCATTGCAGTCTTCTTCAGAAAAGTGGGATCCTAAGACTGGAAGATTCCATTCACCACAATCACACACAATTAATTCAACTACCTTGAGTTAAGGATCATATTGAGGTCCATGAGAAGGGACAACAACATATGGTTTTCCGAAGAGCCACGAGTCTAACCAAACTCTTACAGTTTCACCATTGTGAATACGCCATTTAAGACCATCTAACAACAGAGATTATGAGCCCCACAAACTATGCCATGAATAGCTTGGATCATACCCCTATAAAGCATCTAACACTGAGTCATTCTTGAAGTATCGAGCCTTTAGGACAGAATGCAGCAGGGAATTCGGCATTGAATGTAGTCTCCATATTTGTTTAGCAAGAAGAGCTTGATTATAAATTCTAATATCACGAAACCCCATTTCCCCCCATTAATTTAGGACGAAAAAGAGACTCCCAACAATGCAAATGCATTTTCCTTGAAGACTCATTCGATCCCTGAAAGGAATGGTGTCCTTCGAACAAGTGTATTATTCTGATAGTGGGTTCAGAATAATTAGAAATCTAATATATTCATTACGGTCAAGTGATCGGAACGCTTGGGTGGAGGCTGCTTCCGATCAGTAATATAAATGCATAATTAATATTACAGCTTAATCTTGATTGAACCCTTTGGGTCACACCTAAGCAGCCAACGAGCCGAATTGACGAATTAATTCGGAAGGACTTAATGAGTCCGCCGAGTTATTTATATTTAAACGTTGGAAATTAGAGCTTGGAGCGTCGAAACCGAGCGTCGAAGAATCTCAAATGTCGAGCCAAAATTTAGGAATTGGCGATACGGGAAAATGCTTCAAGTAACAAGCAAAAACCCTATCCACGCAAAACAAGGGAAGCACGCTAAATAAGAGCGTGCCACGTGGCAGCACACATGGTAGCATGCCATGTGGAAGCACGCATGATAGCGTACGTGGTAGCCACCACGTGGCAGCGCGCCATGTTGGCAGTGTGCCACGTTGGCAGCGCATGTGGCAAGGGGGCCGTGGACCAGGGTGACGGGTCATGGACACGGGCTTAAAGAAAGTGGACCAACCGAACCCAACTTGGGGCTCAAGGTTGGGTGACACATGGTTAATTATCTCACAATGCATGTGAGTTGCCTTGGGGACCAAGAAAGAAAGTGGTCCTCACCTAACCATGTGACACTTGTTACTTGTTCCATGTTTTATTTAACTAAGGGTTGAATTCATCAATCTTTCCATATGGGATATTTTTGTGAAAAAGTCCCACATTGAAAGATGAGTGGAATTCACAAGGAAGCTTTCCTTATAAATAGTCAAGGCATGGCTTGGGATTACTTGCTTGAGTAAGAGTTGGAATAAGGATCACTAGTAGTGAGTAAACCTTTGAACTCAAGAGTTGAAAAAGGTATCACCTTTGTGATCTCAATTACTCGGGTTTTGCTAACCCCAAGACATTGGACCTAGTCGGTGATCGTGTTGCGGGTGGATTATCGTTGGAGGCCTTCGTAATTTTGAGGCTAGCTTTCAAGTAAGAGCCCTAGCGGTCGGGCAAAGCGCGCTTCAAAGGTAATCTTATTATCTTAATCTTGTCATTAAGTTAATTATGTTTATGGTTTTATTTATTACGAGTGCGGTCTTGTTTTTTGGGTTTGTTTCCGCGGTGAGTCGGACTCACCAAACCCCAACAATCCCCACCAAAACCGTGCAAGAAGAGAATGTATTTCATCAATCAAATCATTTGGGATCTTAAATATGCTCATCATATAGGTCGGGATTGTTTGTGCCACGACTTTAATGAGAACCTCCCTTCCGGGACAATACAACAATTTTTCTTGCCAACCTTGAATCCTACTTCACACTCTTTCCTTAAGGATTGCAAAAATCAACTTTTTAGATTTACCAATAATCGTAGGTAAACCTAAATATTTTTCATGTTTTCCACTTCCTTTACTCTAAGAAGATGAACAATGGCATTTCTTCGGTCAACATTCACTCCTTTGCTAAAGACGACGTTGGTCTTATTAAGATTGACACTCAGCCCGGAAGCTCTTTCATATGTGCTGATGATATCAGCTATAAATGAGCATTCTTCAACCGTAGCTCTAGCAAATAAAATGCTATCATCCGCAAAGAAAAGGTATGAAACTCTAGGGGGCCCAAAGCACAATCTTGCCCCATGAATCCGATTATCCATTGCTGCTCTCGATAAAAGGGTCGAAAATGCATCCACGGTAACCATATGCTAGTGAGATGGTTTCACGTATTAGAATTACATTGTTTGATGTGTTTAACGAGTATAAAGGAGTTGCACATGGCCCATCTTCTCCAACTTTTGCCGCAAGCTCAAGGAAAACCAATATTTCTTAAGCTTGCAAAGTTGAACTCTTAAGCTTGTTTTAACTTTGTGCAATTAATATATACTACCTCCGTTAAGTATTATTTGCAACAAAGGAGTATTATTTGTGAGATATAAAATATTCCTTTGTTGCAAATAATAGTTAACGGAGGTAGTACTATTTTGTAAAAACTAAATTTATAACATGTACTTTAATATTTAGCTGAATGCATCATCTATTTCAGGGTCCATACTCTTATTATTTAAGGTTTTAAACCATAACAATCATAAGTTGCAATTTTTTAAGAAAATAATCCACCAATCAATTGAAAAATAATGAAGGTTAATATTAGGCCCGTTAACCCGCGGGCAAGCCCGACCCGGTAAAAGGCGGGTATGGACAGCATATTAAGCCCGATAAAAAGGGCTTGAACTTCCACATTAAGCCGGTTGGACAGAATTATAGGGTTTGGCCAGGCCGAGTCCAGCCCAAAACCGTAAATGAGCAGCTCTATTTTAGACACAAGTTTTTATGTGTCAATTCAGGAAAAAAGTTCGGCTTAGGGTTAGGTTAATTGGCTTCGGGTAATAATTGGTCGGTTTATAATAGTTTGAAATGATTAGCAGATCGTTTTAGATAATTTTAGAGTCAGTTCAGTTTGGTTTATTTTAGGAAAAATTAGAAATAATAATCCTAGCTTTCATTAATTTTGCTACAATAATCCAAACTTTGGGGGTTCTTCTTTTTCTTCAATCCCTAACCGGTCAAAAAATGTTAATGACCTATTATATCAGGTCACTTAACACATGTTAAGCCCTAATTGGTCCAAAAAAATTAAAAAAATTAAAAAAAAAATTAAAAAAACCCAAAAATCACCGAACCACTAGTCATCTCCGCTTCCCCCACTAACCCACCACCATAACCACCACCCCATTGCAAGCCTACCGCCCCTTTCTCGCCGGCCAGTCGCATGAAACAACCCACCGCGTTGTCGTCTTCCTCCATCCCCGTAACACCCCCATTCCCCACGAAACCACCACCCCAAAACCCCGAATCCACCAATGAAAACCCTACCCACTGCCAAAATCCCTAAATTGTTCCTCCCACAACCTCGAAACTCTAAGCGGCTGGGGTTTTCGTTGGTGACGAGGAATTTTGGGGGGTTTTTGGCAGTGGGACAGGTGGTTTTAAGCGATTTTTTAGTGGAGGGAGGTTAGGGGTTTCGATTAAGGGTAGTCGAAAAACGGGAAAAGAAGGACCGACGAGTGGAGAGGGGAAAACCTGCGCAGGGGGAGGGGAATAAGCGGCGCAGGGGGAGGGGTAAGGGCAAGAGCCGCCGCCCCTTAGTGTTAGGCTGGTGGTTTTTTAGGTTTGGCTGGTGATTGGGATTTTGGGGTTTGATTTTTTTTTTCTCTTTTTTGTTTTGTTTTTATATTGTTTGAGTCAATTCAATTGTGACACGTGTCACTTAAAAAAAATTTAAAAAATTAACCCATTAAACCGGTCACCAGTTTTAGGGATTGAAGAAAAAGAACAACCCCCAAAGTTCGGATTATTCCGAAATAAACCAAAGTTGGGATTATTGTAGCAAAATTGATGAAAGTTGGGATTATTATTTCTAATTTTTCCTTTATTTTAATGCAGAATTAATACGGGTCTAGTCTTAATCGGTTTGGGTTGAAATAGATCAGTTTGAAAACGAGTTTTCCCAGTTTAAATCTGTAGGGAATATTTCAAGAATTATCCCTAGCTTGAACCCCACTGTGATCATACACTAAAGTACAGTGGCGTGCAAAGGGAAAGAAGATAGAGCAAAAGAGTCGCCAACAAGTTTTAGGAACTTGTAAACCGTTCACGAGGTGAAGGTTACACCCCTTAACGATCCAGGAGATCATCAACTCCAATAAGTCTGGAACTATGACTGGTAGTTCGGGGATGAAGGTACAAATCCAACCTAAAAGAGATTGAACTGCCCTAATAATAGGCCTCTACTTTATTCTGATCGTATTCATGTGCATTTTTTGACTAACATGCAATCAATAGGTTTACCTTAAACCTGTTTATCTATGTTGGTTGAATATTAATGCACAAATAAAACTATTGTTGGCGATCACTTGAATTGTAATCAAATTAACCCTAAACAAGATTATTAATTATCTTATTAAGCGTGATTACAAGTACCAATTCCCTGTAAACATGCATAAAAGGCGTGATCAAGCAATAACAATAAATATCAAGCAACATAATAATCATAACAATTATAATTAAAATAACCATGTTAAAGCATAATAGCAAGATCCTACGCATGATACTAACAAGATTAATAACTAACCCTAGTATGTCACTAAACAATAAAGATCAAATATTTATATTTAACCCTAACATGATACTAACATGAATATTAGGAAGAAAATAGGAAGAATCACAGAAATCACAATTGTCATATTTTATATTAGAAATTATAGTTGTTACCCTAAACATGATAATAAGAAGATCAAAGCGCCCTAACATGACATTAGGAATCATAATAACAACCTAGACATGATTTCTATATCATAATATCAATAAACTAATTAAAGCAATTACTTAGATGCCTCGTATCTTTTTCTAATAACAAAATACACGCGTTAGTAACTTCAAGGAAAATAATAGAATCGAAAGAATTAAATTAAATAATAATTGAACGAGAGATTTGGGACCAAACCCTCAGAAATTAAAACCTTTCACGTCTAGGGCGAAGGCAACTTCGAACTTGGCTAGGTGTTTCTTGGTCTTGTGAATGCGAAATTTTGTATGCAAAAAGCTAGAGAGAGAGAGAGAGAGAGAGAGAGAGAGAGAGAGAGAGAGAGAGAGAGATAGAGAGAGAGAGAGAGAGAGAGAGAGAAGAAATCTTGAAAACTAGAGAGAATAAGAAAAATAATTGTTGTTGATGATTCCAAAAGGAGGTTTTAAGAGGCTATTTATAGAGAAAATCAGCCGGACGGATAGAAAGAGAGTAAAATAGGTTTAGCGCCAAACGCTAGACATTAGCGTCAGGCGCTAAGGCTAGCGCCAGGCACCAAGCATCAGAGCCAGGCGCTAGTAATTAATTTCACGCGTTTTATTAATTTTGATAAAATTTAGCCGTACAGAGGGGCAAAATTGTATTTTCCTTAAAAACACTTCTGTTATTCTGATTAAAACTCTAAAAAGTCAACTAAAGTCAATTTATCAATGCTAATTGAATTAGGAATGAAAAGAACCTTTAGAAGAATCTAGAAGACTAAAATCAATTCTAATTACATTAGGAATGATAAATCAATATTAGGCCCTCCTCTAGATAATTGGGCCGCATATAAAGATCAAACCAGGCCCAGTTTAGTAATTTGGCCATAACTTCCTCATTATTCATCGAAATTGGGCTTATAATGTATCGTTGGAAAGCTCTTTTCAAGCCCCATCCAACTACACCATTATTGGACCCTTTCCATGGACCAAACCAAACTGGATTGGCTTTTTTCTTAAAATAGGTTTTCAAAAACAGAGAGAAAGAAAAAAAATAAAAACTATCTGCAACACCAGACTTTCCACACTTTCACCTCATTCAATTATGATTCGAAGTGAAAGGTACTCATCACTAGGTTTGGTTTTAGGGAGACACAAATAATTGTCTACAGAAGCCTCCACTTTGATTGAGTTTGGAGAAATGCAAGTTTCGAAAACAAAAGTCAAAGTAGCGATAGGGGCGGAGAATGATTCAGAACGTTCTGCGATCCTAAATCACTCTTTTACCGCCGATACCTGCAAAACTAGCATTAGTAAAACAGATAAAAGAGTTAAGAAACGCGTATCTTGCACCGTCGAGCACACGTCTCTAGAAGTAACCGATTTGTTGCTATATTGTTGTATTTGTGATAACCCTCCACAAGCCAGGGAACGTCATCCTGCTGTTTGTTTTGACGATTTTCAGCAAGTTAGAGAATGCCGCTTGAAGACTGCTAAGCCTGTAACCGCCTCCAATTATGCCGTGATAGACTTTTGCAAGCTATAGAACCGCATAGAAGATTGCTTCGCTTGAAACGACCATCTAGCGCTTTGTGACCATCTTCCGCAAGCCAGGGAATACGATCAAAGATAACTTCGCTTGAAATCACCTCCAGTTGTTTGTGATAACTCTCCACAAGTTAGGGAACGCTGTCGAAGATATCCACGCTTGAAGCTATCCTCATTTGTTGCGATAATATTCCAAGGAAAATTACCGAAGACCAACGCCTGCCGATCTTTTGCTTTGCTATGCATTTATGTCAGCACTTTTGCTGCTTTTTGAACCTGTACGTCGGTGCTTTCTGAATTGTGAACCAGTATGTCGGTGCCTCTGCTGTATGAACCATTATGTTGGTGCTTTACGATGAGCCAATGCTAAGGCGCTTTAAAATAAGTGAGACGATCATTCATCAGGTCAATCACTTTATGCAATTGTAATCAAGCCGATTACTAAATCATCTCAAATTGCTTAGAGGGGTTAACTAGCGTACCAAGGAACCCAAAATTGCTGTAAGAGGTCGAAGTAACCGTTCTGAGTGGCTGATCAATCTGTCGCCACTGAAATTCTGCTAACGCCACAAATTTGGCTCTAGCGCCAGGCGCTAAACCCTATCGTAAGGCGCCAAAGCCTGACGCTTGGCGCTAGAGTCGGGATTTCCGTATATATCCCTCCTCATTGTCATTTTTGCTGTTGCTCGTTTTTGTTTGAAAAATCGCCGCGTGAGTTCACTTCACTCGTTCTTGCTCGTTTTTCAACCGAATTTGCTTAAATTTGTTGCAAATCGAAGCTTCTTTCATTTACTTTCCCGATCTATGTAAGTTTCCTTCAAACTCAGTCCAATTTTGATGAATTTTGCACATGTTTGTTCACGAATTTCTTGAAAATTCAAAATTTATAATGCTTAATTCACTTTGTTTGTCAAACTTTATGCCATGAAATTTCTTGATTATGTTCATATATTTCCTTAGGAGTAATTTGGGACTTATTTGACTCAATTTGGTGAAGAAACGAACAAATCACCATTGTTGGACCTCTTAAGGCCGGGAATACAATGTGGCTTATTTTTGATGTTTTTGCTAGCAATTCTTGTCCAATTTGTCACAATAATTACCATATTATTGTAAGAAATTGTTTGGATGCTTGAAAAATGCCGTGTATGCTCAATTTGAAATTGTACTATGTTTTAGTACTACGTACTCTGTTTTTTTGCGAACATAGTATCATGCGGCTAGGCGAACCTAAGATACTATAGAACCTTAATTTATGTTGGATTTGCACAATGTAGCATGGCTAGACAACGAGGTACGGGTTCACGGTCCCGAGACACACAAAGGGAGCATGAGCCCGTAGAACAGGACGCCGACCCGTCCACTTCTCTTGGTCCCCTCTTTGAGTGGGATGAGCGGACTCTGTACTTCTCCCCCGTCCACCCCATCTCTGAGAGGGTGCGACGTGGGATCACGGCTGGTAGGACGCGCTACCACGACTCAGGCTGCGATACCTTGGGCGACCTGTACAAGATGCACATCGGCGTCGATGGAGAGGTGAGACTTTTCTGGGAGTCTTGTGAGTTGACTATGCTGTTCGAGACCTCGGAGGCCATGATTGCCTCTAACGCGGGTCACCGCGTGGCTCGTGTCCTGGTGGAGTTCTTCTGGGACACCACCAACACTTTCCACTTCCCTTGGGGTGAGATGATTGTCATCCCGACTGACTTCAGTCTCATTACGGGACTGAAGTTTAGTTCTACTACGCTGCCGTTCAACAGCGACATAAGTGTCTTCTCTCTTGAGGTTGAGGAGCTATTGGGTTCGATTGTTGTTTGGGCTCCTGCTGAGGTAGAGTCGACTCAGTTTAGTGTTAAGGGCATTCGCCGATCAACTCTGGTGGCAGCTTTCGAGGTTGATGCGACCACCCGAGAGCAGTGGGTGCGCATCTTTGCGCTTATCTTGTTGTCAGGGAGGTTTTCCCCTAAGAAAGGTAGTAGAGTACTGCGTTAATACTTGCCTGCGACCCATAATCTTCACCTAATCGGGACCTATGACTGGGCCAGCTTGGCCTATGCTGTTTTTGTCCGAGCGTTGCGAGACTCGTGTCGACACCGGTCCTTCACGGGGAACGTCGCTCTGTCCGGCTTCTGGAGAGTAGTAGAGGTATACTTTATCTCCTATAAAGTTTAGCTCTAAGCTTTGGTTAGCACTTGCTGATACTTTTTGCCTTTTGTAGATCTGGTTCTACAAGTACTTTCCTTCTGTTGCGCCAGTGAGACCGTCGCCATGCAGGTTTCCGGTGAGCACCTGTTGGGGAGGCCGTCGCGTTGGGATGTCTACGGCTTATTGCAGACACCCATTTGTGTCTCCCCAAAACCAAACCCAGTGATGAGTACCTTTTACGTCGAATAATAATCGAATGAAACGAAAGTGTGGAAAGGTCTAGTGTTGCAGAAAGTTTTCATTTCTTTTCTCTTCTCTCTGTTTTTGAAAACTTTATTTTAAGAAAACGCCAATCCAGTTTGGTTGGTCCATGATATGGGTTCAATAGTAGTGTAGTTGGATGGGGCTTGCAAAGGCCTTTCCAACGATATATTATAAGCCCAATTCCGATGAATATTGAGGAAGTTATGGCCAATTTGCTAAACTGGGCCCAGTTTGAGCTTTATGTACGGCCCAATGATCTAGGGGAGGGCCTAATATGATTTATCATTCCTAATGCAATTAGGAATGGTTTTGGTCTTCTAGAATCTTCTAGAAGGTTCTTTTCATTCCTAATTCAATTAGCATTGATAAGTTGACTTTGTTGACTTTTCAGAGTTTTAATCAAGATCAAATAGCATTTTCGAAGAAATTATATTATTTTATCTTCCAGTACGGGAATTTTATCAGATTTTCGAAAACGCGTTGAAATCCAGTTTGGCGTCCAACCCCAGGCCTTGGCGCCTGGAACCAAGCCTGGCGCCTGGCGCCAGCTAGCCAGGGTTGGCGCCAATCCTGTTTTGCGATCGTCAGACTCTGTTTTGTTAAATTATCTTTTTTGGCTGATTTTCTCTATAAATATCGTATCAAAATCTCCGTTTTCATTCACCAATTCTCTCATTCATCAATTCTCATACATTAATTCTTTAACATTCTTTTCTTTCTTCAATTCTTTCTTGCTTTTTCATACAAATTCCGCATTCACAAGATCTAGAAACATCTAGCCATATTCGAAGTTGCCTTCTCTCTAGACGTGAAAGGTTTTAATTTCTGAGGGTTTGGTCCCAAATCTCTCTTTCAATTATTTAATTTAATTGCTTTGAATATTATTTTCCTTGAAGTTACTAACGTGTGTATTTTGTTATTAGAAGGAGGTACGAGGCATCAAAGTAAGTACTTTAATTGGTTTTAATTGATTTTATGATGTAGACATCATGTTTAGATTGTTATTATGATATTCCTAGTATCATGTCTAGGATATTTTTTATATTAAATATGATTGTTACGATGCTTCCTATGTTCTTCCTAATATTAATTCATGTTAGTATCATGTTAGGGTTAAAGATTTGATTTTTATTGCTTAGTGACATGCTAGGGTTTGTTATTAATCTTGTTAGTATCATGCCTAGGATCTTGCTATTTTTATGCTTTAATATTAACATGAACATGATAATGATTATAATTGTTATAATTTATGATGATTATGAATATTATTATTATTATTATTATTATTATTATTATTATTATTATTATTTTGATGATGATTATTTTATTTATGATGATTATTATTATAATGATTTATTATTCATGATATTATTTATTATGTTGCTTGATTATTTATTATTTATTGCTTGATCACACCTTTATGCATGTTTAAAGGGAATTGGTACTTGTAATCATGCTTAATAAGATAATTAACAATCTTGTTAGGTTAACTATGATTATAATTTAAGTGATCGCCAATAATAGATTTATTTGTGTATTAATGTTCAACCAACATAGATTAAACAGGTTTAGGGTTAATCCTATTGATTGCATGTTAGTCAGAAAGCGCACATGAATACGAGCAGAATAAAGTAGAGGCCTATTATTAGGGCAGGTTCAATCTCTTTTAGGTTGGATTTGTACCTTCATCCCCGAACCCTTATTTGGTTCTAGACCTTATGGAGTTGACGATCTCCTGGATCGTTAAGGGGTGTAACCTTCACCTCGTGAACGGTTTACAAGTTCCTTAAAAACTTGTTGGCGACTCTTTTGCTCTATCTTCTTCCCTTTTGGACGCCACCGTACTTTAGTGTATGATCACAGTGGGGTTCAAGCTAGTGGGATTTTTAAAGTCTTGAAATTATTCCCTACACTTATGTTTGAGATCAGATCCTCTTGGTATGGTTCTTTGTATAGTGGATCACATTCGTATTACCTTAGGTAGATTCTTATCTGATAGACATTCTTCGCAAGACCCTGATGTGCAGTATCGGCCGTGGATCGGCTTGGTTGTCCTTAGGTTAGCTGCGCAGTACACCGCTGAGAGTCGCTACTTTTAATGGACATATGGAGCGATTGCATATCTTGGAGAGAGGGTTGCTATTCAGCATTCTTCATACACTTTCTTCGTTCCTGCTCCTCCGCCGTGTCATATGTTCAATGACGCAAGGCTGGTGAGCATATTAGAGAGGGCTAGCACCCCTTGGCGATCTCATGCGATCCCTGGGCGGTGCTATGAGGAGGATCTGTTGCCGCTGTTAGCTCCAGCCCCTGTTTTGGCTGAGGAGGTGGCGGTATGATTTTCATATTTTACCTTTTATTAAGTAGCCCCTAAGTGATATTTTATTAACTTTGATTTGCTTTTGTCAGGCTGGACCTACTGAGTTCGAGCCACCTCGTATGTCCATCCATTACTAGGGGACATACGGGCCGATCGAGGAGATGATTTCTCCTGCTTCTGAGGACGAGCGCTTCGTGGAGCGGTCGATTCCATGCCACCGCAGCCTCAGCCTCAGCCTCAGGGCGATCTTGGGTGGACGGGTCCCTTGCTGAGTTTTCCACCTCCCGAGGAGACTGGAGCTGAAGCTGGTGGAGAGGTTACTCTTCGTACTGCGCAGTTTTATGATATGATGGGCGTCTCTTATCATATGCGTCCTCTGGTGCCGTAGTTTATGCCTGTGTTTTTTTTTTTTTTTTTTTTTTTTTTTTTTTTTTTTTTTTTGGACTTGTATAGAACTTTGCCTTTATTAGACATACTTGTATATACATATCATTTTAAGTTATTTATTTAACATTTATTTTTCATGTTTATGTGCATATTTGTGTGTGTAGCGAATTATGATAATTAATAATTTTGCACAAAAATTCCGTCATTTTTATTATTGGAGGGTATCCGACTTTCTCCCCAAAAAAAGAAAATGAAAAATGAAAATATTGGATTTAAAATTTAGTCTAAATAAAATCCAAAAAATATAATTAATATAATTATAATATATTTAATTTAAAAAAGGATAAAAAATTGTAAAGTCATTGTTCAGATTCGAATTAGCCAAAACAACGCGGTTTTTGAAAAGCTCGCTTGATAAAACACGTCAGCGTCACGTGGCGCCACATGTTTTGCGTTAGCGCTAGACGCTACTGCTTGGCGCTTGGCGCTAGGATCTGGCGTCTGGCGCTGATGAGCGCTGACTCCAAATCCTTTCCGGATTGAAACTGTGCTGATGTTGTTTATAAATAGCCCCCTGGTCTGCCAATTTTCTTCATTATTTCAACAGGTTAAATACAGTCTTAGCTTTATAAAAAAATAATCATCATGTCTTTAATCACTAAGTGTTTTACCAACTTCACTCATAAATGGTGTCGATCTCTTACTTCAAGGAGAGAAAAGAATTAGACTTTTTTCATAAGGGGGGTATTTACGGTGTCAAGGGGGTAGATCTTGAGATAGACTTCATTCATACCGCCTTAGAATATTGGGATGTGGATACTCATTGTTTTAGACTAGGGTGTGATGAATTTAGCCCTTTGCCGGAAGAATTCGGTGCTATTTTAGGCTTCCTTGCATTAGATCTTGTAATAATCCCTAGAATAACTGAATATTATTATAAAGATTTTGAGCGCCTCTTTAATTTAAAAGACAAAGATCTAACAAATATAGTAAATGATAGCATAGTCAATTTGAAAAAATTTGCACGCCATTATTTTGATAGACCTTATTCTGAGTCTTTTCATGTTTATAGAAGAAGGGATTTTCTCTTTTGCATGCTTAACCAACATCTTCTCACTAATGGTAGAACTAATGAGGGTCAAGATATTATATCAACTGTTTTGGAGCAGATTGAATCTGGGAGAAATCCAATGCCATTAATTGTTGGAGAGACTATGCTCAGTCTTGATGAATTGAAGAGAAATCCAAAAGCAGCTTTTCGGGGCTCTCCAATTTTATTACAGGTAGAAAAATAATATTTTTAATTACAGAAATCAAAAACATATTTTTTTATAGTAATAGTAATTTATTTGATTGAATTTTTTTTTGCAGATGTGGTTAATGGAGAGACTAGATTTAATTAGTTATCCCGACAATGTTGAAAATTACACTCCAAATTGCTTTGTGAGACGAAAGAAACGCTTCTCTAAGATGGGGCGCCATGAATGGAAGAAAGTCTTTGCCTCTTGAAACTTTGCCATCAAGTGGATCATCCCTTGATGGAAAATAGAGAATATGGTTGGTGTCAACAAGCGACCCTTCTGTCGTCTTCCAAGCTTAACCAAGATGACTTTTTATTATCCCTGCACGGTAAAAAGACAATACGGCCTACTTCAAACAATTCCTTCTAGGGATCTTCGTCGTCCTTATGAATTCCCTGTTTCTCAACAAGTAGAAAAATTTGATGCTTATTAGAGCTCTAGACCTTTATGGGAAGTGATTACCCAAAAGGTTCCTCCTTCCTTGCCCAATGATGTGAAGAGGTGGCTTCTCAAGAAACCTTCAAAGGACATGGAGAAAAATCAGAGTAAAACTA
The DNA here is from genome assembly GCA_024500155.1 of Chenopodium formosanum. NCBI lineage: Eukaryota > Viridiplantae > Streptophyta > Magnoliopsida > Caryophyllales > Amaranthaceae > Chenopodium > Chenopodium formosanum. The sequence goes on along the minus strand of CM044880.1, from coordinate 53,818,474 downwards.
ATGTGAAGAGTCGTCTAGGCGACAAAGTGATTCCCGTTAAGGAATGCTTGGGTGAAAAGGTTGAATTCAAAACACCTACGACGCTTTAGAAGAAGAGTTCTACAAAGGATACAGGGAAAAGAAAAGCTGACACTTCAGAGAAGAATGTTTGGGTAGAAAAGAAACATGGAGTCCTAGCTAAGAGAGAAACTATTTACTCCAAAATTTAATGTAGGTCCTCTAAAGGATGCCTACTAGCTAAAGGATGCCTACTAGCTAAAGTCATGGATGTAGACAAAAATCGGAAGAGAGCAAAGAAAGAGAAGAAAGATTAAAGCATTGCTTAACTTTCAATTATTAGACTTAGTTTTAAATTTAAAGTTAATTTGTTTTATTTAAGCTTTATTTAAATTCCATCAATAATGTAATTTGTTAGTTTATTTTATTAATGAAATTTCAGCTTTTAAATTAAATTATCTCCTTTAAATTTAATTTATTAAAGCAATGAAAACCGAAAACTTAATTTTCCAGAAATTCTTTCGTGTACGGAAGTCAAAAATTTTCCGAAAAACATTGTAATATTCCCAGGTGCTCCTAGAAAAATGGCATCGCTTTTTTATGATTAGCGCCAGCTGCGGCAGTCTGGTGTCAGACAATAGACACTGTCTTCTGGCGCTAAAGTTAATCGGCTGGCAACGGAACTTTTTCTGTGACGCCGATGCTTCGTCGAATTTCTGTCGAATTTATTTTTAAATCTGGGATGCGAGGTTAGTAAAAAGTAAAGTGGCCGCACCCGTAAAGGGTTGCCTACGTATCCTTTCTTAAGGAATTAGGCCAAAAGTAGCTCTCTTGAGCATCCTACTCAAGTAATTATGAGTAGTACCTTTTAAATTGGTCAGGATTTGTCATGTTTGAGAACGCATTGCCATCCATATCAGTTAATTTTGCTGCACCTCTTGATAGGATTGTTTTGACAATATAGGGTTCAGACCAATTCGGCCTAAATTTACCCCTTGGATAAAAAACATTCTTCCTTAATTCTATTAACACCAATTCTCCTACTTTTATGTTTCTTGTCTTGACCTTCTTATTAAAATGCCTAGCCATACGAGTTTGATAGCATTGAGTATGATGTAGAGCTTCTAGTCGTTTTTCATTAAGTAGAATTAGCTCCTCATATCTCGCCCTAGTCCATTCAACTTCATCAAGTATGCTTTCTAATGCAATGCGTAGAGATGGTATCTCTAACTCTACAGGTTGTACGACATCCATTCCATAAACCAAGGAGAATGGCATATTTCCTGTTGATGTGCAAATTGACGTGCGATAAACCCACAGTACGAAATGGAGTTTGTCAGGCCAATCCTTGTAATTTTTTGTCATTTTCTCGATGACAGTCTTTAGATTTTTGTGAAAGGAATGGTGTCCTTCGAACAAGTGTACTATTCTGTTAGTGGGTTCAGAATTATTAAAAATCTAATATATTCAGTAAGGTCAAGTGATTGGAATGCCTGGGTGGAGGCCGCTTCCGATTAGTAATATTAATGCATAATTAATATTATAGCTTAATCTTGACTGAACACTTTGGGTCACACCCAAGCTACTAACGAACCGAAGCAACGAATTAATTATGAATTAATTAATAAGCTGCTCAAGTGTACACTGCCGGTCAAGCTAGTCAGCCGACAACTCGTTGGCAAGAACCGAGTACGGACAAGATTGCGCGTACATGTAAATGGCCGACGCAAGACGATCCCCCATAAGGTCGCGCAATCTCTCGTCTAACCCCTTAACGAACTCTATGACTATAGGCTCGCCTCCGAAAGGAAAACCCGTAATCATAGAGAAGTCGAAAGGGGTAACCGTGATCTCACCCCATGGAAAGTGGAAAGTGTTGGTGGAATCCCACCAAAACTCCAGTAACCCAAGGAGGAAAGCTGATGATGCAGGTTGACTCAATAAATCCCGAAGAGCCGCCAGCTAGGAGTTAATCCCAGAAAGTGCTACAATCTCCTTTGTCACCTCTCGCAAACTCTTAAAACGGGCTCACAGGTCACCAGAGCAAGACAAACGCATGCTAGGCTCACTCTAAATAAAAAATAAAAATAAAAATACGATTATGGTTTAAAAAGGAGAAACAAAGGAAAAGAAAAAGAAACAAAAGGGCGGAAAACTCACGATGTCGCGCCTTCCTCTATTCATAACGTGGTGATCTGGGTCCCACTTAAGGACCCTAGGGTCCTAGTTGGGAGGAGCCTCCCAAACCACCTCTTCTTGGCGACGTCGATCGACCATTACCTTTCGCTCTCGAACCTCCTCTCGAGGACGAGATACTCTCTTCCGAGGGCGAACCGCCTCGTCCGGACCACCGAGAACCTCCTCAGCATCGACAAACGGAGGTGAGTCCATGCTATGACGGATAAAGTTTCTTTAATTAGTTTACTTTATTTCCTAAACTAAACTAATATACGTATTCTAGACCCATTTCGGCAGCATAACGGCTGCCGATAGGGCAAAACACAAAAATCGAATGCCATCCATACCGGGGGACTACGATACCTGCAGTTAAACTCAGTAAATGGGGGCTTCTTACACCCACAAAAGCCATCCTATAGCAGTTTAAACTAAGTATTCAAGGGATTGTATTCCAAAATCTCAAAGAATTAACTAATTCTGGATGAATAACAGTAATAAAAACATAATTATCGTCTACCAAACAATTTTGAAGTTCGAATATGGCAGATATAAGCTAATAGTATGTTTCGCGCCATTTTTCAACAATTCAAAATTCACAAAAATGAATCATGAAAGTTATATTAGTTCCATCACTATAATATACTTCATAATCAGAAATTATAACCAAAATGAACAAGAAAAAGCAATAAAATCAAGCAAAAATTCGAAAAATAAGCAAGAACGAACTTGAACAAAGAAATGCTCATACAAGGTTCAATACTTAACCATTTTTCACAAAATTTGTTGCAAAACACTCCTTAAACATAACATTATAACATAAGGTAAACAATTTCAAGAAAAACAAGCCGAACCGAAAACTCCCAAATTCAAAATTTAGGGTTTAACGATTCGAAAATCGTTCGAATTCAGCAGAAAAAGAACAAATTTTAGCAAAACACTTACATTGGATTACGGAAAATATGAATTAAGGACCATATTTTCTTCCTTTAGCTTCGAAAATTGCAAAAAACCGAGCTTCCCTGAGAGAGAAAAGGTCGAAAATGGCGAAGGAAGGAGAAAGAAAGAGTGAAGTGAAAAATCGCGTTTGCGATTTTCACTTTACTAAAATAAATGTCGCGAGCAACTGAATCTGTTGCGCGTGACATACCAGCGCAACTCAGACCGATGAGCGCGCCTTGCCAGCGCGACCATCTGAGTTGCGCGCGGATACTGGTCACAAAAAGACCGAGATTTTGATTTTGATCCGTTTGATCATTTTTTGAACGGCTTTTGCTCGTCATTAGACATAATGGCGCGCAAATTACCAAAATATTTTTAAATTGCTTTGTATATTGTAGTTTTTTTTTCTTTTTTGATAGTTTTTTGCATCATATTGCATGCACACCGTGCTTTGTACCTTCCCCAAGCATACGTTTTGTACGTTTTTCGTAAGAGTGCCTAAAGACGTTCCGTGCTGGTGCTTTACGTAAAAGCACGCATAGACAGGTTTGTCAATTTACTATACAGACGTTACAAATGTCTGGGTTTTCTTCTTTTTTCATGTCCGAAGCAAAAAGGAAGGTGTTTCATGCAGCGTAAAAATGCAAATGGCGTATTGTACGACGCAAAATTGTACGGCGTAGGTGTTGCATAAAATTTCACTCAGACCAAGCTTTGCTATATCTACCTCTCGGTACTAAAAGGTAGAGAATAACTGTAGGCGTTAGCTCACGAGTTGACAGGTGTGTCGAACCTTCAAAAACAGGCACTTCTTGAATGGGAGCAAATACGGAATTTAGTGCGCTTACTAATTTACCGGACAGTTAGGGTGTTGAATCCATCCCCTGTATAAAGAAGTGACGGTACGATGTCGCGCCTATGTAGTCACGTGCCCCTAGTCGTGAGACACGTGTACTCGTGTGGTGGACCAAGCTGATGAGAGAATTGTTGTCTTTCTTCCATCTCACTGAATTTGGATATATGCCTTCTGTCCCGAGACATGTATTTCTATCTAGTGGACTTCCGGCTCGAATACCGGACCATCTCGGCTCTAATACAAAAATCCCTTTTTCATCTTTTACTTTATTAGAGTCAGGCTAAAGTTTCAATGACATATTGAGGGACTTTATGAAGGAGTTATGTCTTCGTCGTGTGCAATTACTAGATATATAAATGGATCAAATTATGGAGATAATTAAGTTCGTACATTTGGGTCGTCGTTTTATCATAGCTAGAGGTACTAACGATCTTTAGACTAGTAAAATAGCCCAAATCCCAATTGGACGGATCCTATAAGGTCACACAAAGGGGCTAGATCGAGCATTAGAGGACGAGGCCCATCATGGGCCTCATCACTCTAGGTGGCCGTCCATATGAAGGATTAGAAGGAGTTTTGGGCTTCGTGCCCTAGTCTAATTATAATGAGATTATAAATAGACTAGGTGCCTAGGTTTGCAGTAGACGTATGCAATTAATTGATCAGTGTGATCAAACCCTAATTAGCAAACACGAAACCCAACCCTCTCATAGTCCTCTCTCTCACACGGCTCTCTCCTCCTCCTAGGTGCCAGTGGTGTCTCGTGGTGGTGGTGGTTCGTGCGGTGGTTGGTTGTCCATAAAGGTGGTGATCGCGGTTTTCCTCAATCACTCGACCAATCTAGTATTGGTGGACGGCTCGTTCGAATCTCGTGGACTAAGTAGAGGAGCAATGCTTGGGGCTCTATTCTCTCCCTGATTTGCCTGTCGAATAGCTTCGTGGAATTCACACGTCAAAGGTATGATTATGTGTCTTGTGTGTTATGCATGTGATTCTTGGGATTGGTACTTGTTTGAATATGATTCATGTTTTTCCGCTGCATAGCGCCTATAAACTCCTACAGTGGCATTAGTTAGCATCTTGCATGAACTCGCTAGATCATAATAATACGATTCTTTGATGTCCACGTTAATTTTATAATCAATTAAGAGGGAGAAATTAATTTAATAATGGTTCAATTATTATATTTAATGTGATTAAACTTTTGGAATCGATTAAATGTGATTTAATTATGCTCAAAATAGCCATGAAGAGACCTAATTTTAGCCCTAAATTGTTCGAAATTTTCGAACCCCCTAAACCCTAAATTTTAAGGTTTTCGAAATTTATAGCCCTAAAATATGATTTTTGTGCTTGATTTTGATTTAATTCGATTTATTTTATGATTCATAATTTTAATCAGATTGATTTATGCATAAGAATGTTTTATGTATGATGATTAATTTAATTTTTAAAGTTAGAATTAAATTGGGATTAATTTTATAAAGAACCCTAATTTTAAAGTTGAATGTGATTTAATTTTAATCTTTTGGACTGATTTAATTTAATTTTAATAAATGTTATTTTAATTAAATTAAAAACACAAAAAAAATTGTTTTAGATGGCTGGCAACCGCGGCTGGGTGGCGCAGCCACGGCGGCTGCCGACCAGGTGGCAGTCCGAGAGGGAGGGAGGGTAGGCGGTCGGGGTGGCTATGGGCAGCAGCGTGCAAGCTTTGCACGGCTGCTGCCACGGTTGCCAAAGCAACTGCCCGCTGCTGCCTTGCGGCAGTGGCTGCTGTTATGGCAGCCAACCACCGTGGCTAGCCTCGCCTAGCTAACCACGGTGGTCAGCAGTGGTGGCTTGCGGTATTTCAAAAAAAAAATTTAATTATCTTTTTTTAAAAATTATTTCAAGATAATTGTGAATTATTTTGGGATAAAATCAATTTTATTTTGGATAAGTTAAAATATTTTGAAAATATGATCTTTTATTTTAAAAGATAAAATTGGTTTTATTTGGATAAAATCTTTTATTTTAGGATAAAATCAAATATTCAAAAGTTGTTATATTTGATATTATCCATATTTAAAGTTGTTAAATTAGTAATTATCCTAATTAAAGTGGTTAATTTTGGATAATACTGACTAGGATATTCTGAGCATATTCCAAAAGGATAATAATTGATTTAAATAATGTGATTATCCCATAATTAGATTAGGATATAATTGGTTTTAATATTATTTGATTGGCTAGTAATTAGGATAGAATCTCCAAAATTTGTTAGGATAATCATGTAAGATTAAATATGATTTATCTTTCTAGATTAAAATATGATTTGATTCTATCTCATGACTAAATTAAATATATGATATTTTATAAATGGTCATGAATAATATATGATATTATCTAATTATGATTAAAATATGAGATATTTTAGGAAATGTGTTCACTTTATTATGAACATTCGATGTTGTAGTTTACACAAGCATGTTGATTGATTTATTATATGCCACTTTTATAATATATAATATTATGTTGTTGTATATAGACTAGTATGACCCATAGATTCTTAAATACGATCTGCGCATCGTAAAGTATTTTTGTAATCTAAATACGGTCTGCGTACCGTTAAGTATTTTTGTAACTTTTATTTAAAGTAAATAGAATAGTTATTTAAATGGTGTTGGTCCAAAGAAGCCCATGAAGTGAAGGCCTAAAGGAGCAAGGTGGATGGAGATCCATGATGATTCAAGTGGGAGCTTGTTCATTTCTAGTTTTCTTAGGACTAAGGGGCCATACTATGTCATGTTTTATTGCATTAGTAGATTATGCATGTTAGATTTTATTTATGTTGATTGATGATGTGCTAGAGTTCACTAAATAATCATAACATAATAATCTAGGTCCCAGAAATATTGAGATAGCTTTTCCAATTAAATACCCGATGAAACTGTTGATATTTTATGATGGGTCATCTCTCAGTTGGGTGTCATATTATATCTTAGAAGAGTGGGGGTAAATCACGTTTTACACTTTCCATTGGTTATACTCAACAAGGTTACCTAAAGAGTTTAGAACCTTGAAGCTAAGGGCAATAATTAAGCATGTGATGATTAATTATTCAACCAAGAGTTACAAGAGTTGTAATCAGTAAAGAGTTTACTCACCTTGAAAATGTAATGGTTGATGGTAGGGCCTCAGTCCGGTCAATTATTACACAAATAAAGGATCATGGAATCATTAAAATTCACTTGGGATCAATTAATTATTGAATAAAGTGTTTTAAAGTTACCAAATGAATGCGTTCAAGGTACTTTAATTTTAAATTAAACATAATTATTAAACTTTGCCTTATTTTGACATAGATGGGTAGCCGTAATCACAATGACAACAATGTTTACAACCTTCGACCATTCCTTGAGAAGGATAGGTTGACAGGGGATAACTTTTCCACTTGGGAAAGAATGCTAAGACTTGTTCTGAAATCTGAAGGTAAAGAGGATATCATTGACACCCCATTTCTAGGACCTCTGCTAGAAAATTCAACTGCGGCAGAGATCAACAAGCACAAGGAAGCTCATGACAGAGCTATACTTATCACTTGCTTAATGATTGCTAACATGGAGCCTACTCTTCAAAAGCATTTTGAGGAACAGGATGCCTACTCAATCATGCAAGAACTCAAAGCTTTATTTAAGAAACAAGCTAGAGTTGAAAGGTATGAGCTCCATCGTGAGATTCTGGATTGTAGGATGGAGAAGGGAGCCACAGTTCATGATCATGTTTTTAAAATGATCGGCCTAATTCAAAGTATGGAGAAACCGGGGCACCCATATAGTGATGATTTGGTAGCAGATATCATTCTCCATTCACTACCAGAAAGTTTTAGCCAGTTTATCATGAATTTTAATATGACTGCCACTGCAAAGACTATGAATCAATTGCATGCAATGCTGGTTAGTGCTGAGAAACAAATCCCTAAGGAACCTAAGAAGGAAGTTCTTATGATTCAAAAGGGAAAGGGGTTCAAGAAGAAGGGGCAAAAGGCTAGTGCTAAGAGCAAGGGCAAGCAAGTTGCCAAGGCTCCTGAAAATCCTAAGACGACTCCAAATCCCAAGGCTGCAAGTGAAAGGGAATGCTTTTACTGCAAAAAGAAGGGGCATTGGAAGCGAAATTGCCAGAAATACCATGACTTCCTCAAGAAGAATGGAGCATCAACCTCGGTATAATGTTATAAACATTTTAAACATTCACTTAGGTATGTGATACCAAGTTGCAGTGCTTAACATAGTGATGTTGTGCAGGAACTGCAAATAAGTGAAACTAGCATGGAAATGGAGCTTGAAGGTGCACTAGAAGTGTTAGAGTGGCCAGAGATAGCTTCATAGTTTTAAGTTTGATTATTTATCATGATTTTAGAACAATTTCAAGTTTTGATGAGACAATATTTCGGTTTTCTTGTTTTGAATACTGAATTTGGTTTACTTGGCTTGGACAAGTGTTGATCCATGACTAGGGTAATTAATTGTTTTCATTTTGCTAGATATGAGTTAATTCTGTTTTATGACATTGATATAAGTAGATCACAAAAGTAAATTTAGATGATTCAAAATACACTTACATATAACAAAGTAAGGTTAGGTCACATTAACCGTTTGCACATCCAAAGTTCTGGATGGACTCTTATTCTTATATGATTATGAATCACTTGAGAATTAGAAGTTATGCTTGATAAAAGTTAAAATGATCAAGTTGCATTTTAGTAGAAAGTGTAAAAGAAGCTAAAATGACCTTTTGGAACTCATACATATGATGTATGTGAACCAATAAGTTCAAAATTAGCAAAGAGATTTAACAATTTCATTGCTTTTACTAACGATTTAAGTAAATATATCGATAATTACTTAATGAAGTAAAGCTTGGAAACACTGAAATGTTCAAAATTCCAAAATGAAATGTAAAATCAGTTTGAGATAAACAATTTAACACCACAATATGATTGTTGTGATAGATATTTAACTCAAAAAAGGAATGATCATCTAAAGGGAATTGTTAAATTAATTCACAATCCAGAAACATTACAATTAAAGTGTATGTTTATGAAGAAGGAATCAAACTTTGCTTGCCATTGTTCGATCCAAGATTTAATGATTTACAAATATCGTTTTGAAGATATGCATTAGAATAACAACGATTGCGAATATACTAAACAGGAAACTTAACCAAAGCAATAGAAAAAATGTCATAAGAGTTATGATTTGGAAATGTTCCAAAAGTTATCTTTTTTAAACAGGATTGAGGGATATGAAATCAATGTAAAATGTTTACAAAGATGACATAATGCACCCTAAATCAGAAAAATAGTTCTTCATGAGTTTTCCCATGGAAACTAAGAGGTATTATTCCTACAATCGCGTAGAAACAAAGTGTTTGTTGCTTGCGACAGTGTCTTTATAAAAAGAATGTATTCCTACAAAGCCAAGTGGGAGTAAAGTTAGATCTCGATGCGATTCGAGACGAGCAACAAATGGATGTGGATAACACTACATCAGAGACGAAGGCATATGAAATCAGCTAATTTGATAAACCATGTGTCGAAGCAAGCTAATTCCACTAGCGAGGCTTCCATCGTCCTCCTAGAATGAAAGGCTTCAAAGAGTTGAAAAGAATAATTCTATTGTTGCTCATACCTATCGTAGGTTACTTGGGATCAAAACAAACAGTTTGTTGAAATTCTGAGAAAAGGTGGATTCTAAAATTTTCCTATTGGAATGGTTGGAACCCATGCCTACAAGCAAGCTTTGGATAAGTGCCAACTCAGGAAATGGCTTAAAGCCATGAAATCCTGTATGGACTCCATGTTTGTAAAGACGTGTTAGTCCATAATAGTCTTACAAATAGGGTCAAACCTATTAGTTGGGTAAGCCTATTCGGATTATTATAGTTCTGGATATCAAAATCACCTTCATAAATGTTCTTGATTGTGAACATGTATATGATACATCCTAAGAGTTTTGAAATCTAGAAAATCCTAGAAAGTTTTGCAAACTTTAGAAATTCATTTATGGATTGAAGTAAGCATCAGGGAGTTGGAACATTCGTTTTTATTAGGCAATCAAACATTTTGATTTCCTTAATAGAACGAAAAAGGAATCTTGTAGAGACAAGAATTTTAGTGGGAGCAATTGGTCTTCTTAGTCTACTATGTAATTGACATACAGTTCATATGAAATGATATATCAATGCTTGAATGAGTCAAGTAATGGTTAGAAAGATTGTTTCTATATGGGAGACTTAGGAGATGTTGAGTACATACTGGGAATTAAGATCCATGAAGTGAATCTTGAAGAATGATTAGAATGAATCGAGAGACTTATGTTGATAAGGATCTTGACAAGTTCATGAAGCAAGATTCTAAGAGAGGATATCTTCCTATGTTTCATGGTATTACACTCAGGTTGACTCAGTGCCTTCAAAAGCTAATAGAGTTGAGTTCTATGGATAATGTACCTTATGCTTCTGCAAAAGGATCCATTACTTGTGTCATGAAATGTACAAAGCAAGATGTTCCATATGACTTGTGCATGTGTAGCAAGTTTCAAGCAAATTTAGAATAAGCATACGGAAAATCACCAAGAACAGATCCTTGAGTACTTGAGAAGCACTAAAAGTAATTCTTCTAGCTATTATGTTAAATGGTAATTTAAGTTAGTTGTCAAAAGGTTACACGAATGCAAGTTTTTCCAAACAGGAAAGATGATTCTAGATGGTGATCTAAATGCATATTTGTGTATGGATGGAAAAGCACAGTGAGCTTGAAGAGTTCAAAGTAGAGCACTGTTGCATACTCAATGTCAGAATATGTGTATTAAACTATAGTCAGATAGTTACAGAGGAAGTTTGGATTAAAATGTCATATGACTAATAGGTCACCTTTGCCCAAGAACAAAGGAGCCAGGGTCACATCACAAATCCAAACTTATAGATATGAGATATCACCTCAATTATGAGATCATTGACCAGCGGAAGGTCATGTTTTACAAAGTTTTATTATGAGTGAGAAATCACTAAACCCCTTCCATGGACTAAGATATGAGAGTCATATTAAAGTCTTAGGATTGAAGCAAGTTATGTAATTTAAGTTGTATATGTTTTGACAAAGCATATTACATGAGAAATGCATCAATTTGCAGAATTATGTTTAAAATAGAAATTATTATTTCTCTTATTTAACTATGGTTTTTGAAATTAAATAAAATGTCTAAAATAATTATGAATTGATGGGCTCATCAGGTTGATGACCTGGTGAATTGAAATCCCACAGGTGAACAAAATTCATATATTAGTTAAAGTTCCTAGTTCGAGATCATTAAAGTGGACACAAATGATTTCAATAAATGAACTAGCATGTAAGATTGATTAGATATCGCAGTTTCATGGGCTATAGGGGCATAGTGATGCTCGGTCAATCACTTGGATATGCATGAATGATGCATGATCGAACTATTGACCTACTTTGAAGTTCAAGTATAGAGTTTTCGTATATATTAGTGGACTCCTTTGACATGAGTGGAACATTGATTTCAATCAATGGATGTTGTGACTGTGGTACACTCAAACGTCTAGCCGTAACTGGAGATTATAAAGGGTGTTTTTCGGTTATTTCAGAAGTTGAGTGGGAGTCATGTTACCACAAGATTGGATAGAGTCTACCTACTAAATTAGGAAATGTGTCATGGCCGCTTGAAGAGGAAGAATTCAGAAAATACATGGACACGTTCAAATGCATTACATAGTAATCATTTGGTTTTGTAATTCTAACTCAGATTTCAAGAAACGATTTGTAAATTAATATGATCTCGACATGTGATGCAATCATATTATCAAATGGACACATATATTGACTTAAGGAATTTGAATATTACACTCTTGTCTCAGACTAGTGGGCGATTGAAGGAGTTATGTCTTCGTCGTGTGCAATTACTAGATATATAAATGTATCAAATTATGGAGATAATTAAGTTCGTACATTTGGGTCATCGTTGTATCATAGCTAGAGGTACTAACGATCTTTGGACTAGTAAAATAGCCCAAAGCCTAATTTGACGGATCCTATAAGGTCACACAAAGGGGCTTGATCAAGCATTAGAGGACAAGGCCCATCATGGGCCATATCACTCTAGGTGGCCGGCCATATGAAGGATTAGAAGGAGTTTTGGGCTTTGTTCCCTAGTCTAATTATAAGGAGATTATAAATAGACTAGGTGCCTAGGTTTGCAGTAGACGTATGCAATTAATTGATCAGTGTGATCAAACCCTAATTAGCAAACACGAAACCCAACCCTCTCATAGTCTTCTCTCTCACACGGCTCTCTCCTCCTCCTAGGCGCCGGTGGTGTGTCGTGGTGGTGGTGGTTCGTGCGGTGGTCGGTTGTCCATAAAGGTGGTGATCACTGTTTTCCTCAATCACTCGACCAATCTAGTATTGGTGGACGGCTCGTTCGAATCTCATGGACTAAGTAGAGGAGCAACGCTTGGGGCTCTATTCTCTCCATGATTTGCCTATCGAATAGCTTCGCGGAATTCACGCGTCAAAGTTATGATTATGTGTCTTGTGTGTTATGCATGTGATTCTTGGGATTGGTACTTGTTTGAATATGATTCATGTTTTTCCACTACGTACTACCCATAAACTCCTACACTTTAGACCAACAATGACACGATTGAGAGGAAATCTTCTTCTTTTATCCTTTTAAAACCGATCTCTTCTCATGACTTGACATTACCCACAACACCTTTACTTGTAAAAGCATTCTACAATTGCAAAGGATCAATCTAGATTCTTTGGCGCGTTAAGACTAGGAAGAAATTTTTCTAGCCTTAATAGCTAGTTGTTTCAAACACTTAGCGAACCAAGGATTGTTTCGACATCCTTAAACATTACTAAAAGATTCTCTATCCTTAGAGAACTTTGCAGAATGAGTCACGGATTTATTTCCTTGACTACTTTGATCATCGTCTATTCTACACTCGATCAAAGTAGGGGCTAACTGTAGACATCTTCTTTTGGCCTCATGTCCCGACAGGAAGTGCAACGACGATAAATAAAACCATCTTCGTGTTGGATCGAAGTGAAGAATGGTTATGGATAACTGGTTAAGGCACAAAACACAAAAGACTATCCCATGTTAAAGAAAGAGCCAAAATAAAGGTCCAACTAACTAAACCTGATCATAATTAGGCTTAAGCCCGTGCTGAAACCCTGATAATGACGGATTTAGGAGCGCCTAGGTTAAATCATAGTGCTGTCGCAGAAAAAGCCGCGCGCATCTCAAAGAGTCGTGTAGGGCTGCCGTGCGCAACTAATTCAGTTGTGCGCGACACTTAGCGCAACCCTAAGAGTTGCGCTGCGGAATATTCAGAATTATACGGAAAATATAAAATCAAATCTTACCAAAAAGTCGCGCGCAAAGACAACAAGTTGCGCTGCCCCAAATCACTTGCACTGGGATGCCGCACGCAACTCATTTTGTTGCGCGCGACACCTGTTGCGGCAGAATGTTCGAAACCCTAAACCTAATCATTCCCTATAAATACGAGCTTAGACCGAGGCTTAAACAGATAGAAATTAACCTAAACTCTAGCGAAATAACTTGTGAACTTGTGCAACCTAGCCCCTCTTGTCCTAAACACTAACCCATTCGATATTTTGTTACTACGGTGGAGGTTCCTCAACAACAAGGAGTCCATAAGTGTTCTAAATGGAGATCTAGCAAAGAGAAGTGCTAAATTCCCAAGCACTTAGTTAAATCACCTTTATTTTGTTGTTTAAAAGGACTTTAATTAATTAATTAATTAGTGTTGTTTGATCACCTTTAAAAAAATTAATTAATCAATTCCACACAGTATCTTGCGTTAAATAAAGATAAGAATTAAATTAAATAATTGTTGGTTGATCACTTAAGCCAAGGCAAATCTTGTTTATTTTCTTGTTCTTTCATGAATATTATTAAATAAGAATAACGACTTTACAATGTAATTCCTACGTGATTTAATATTTGTAAATAAAATCAACTAACATAGTTTAAGGTATCACGTTGCATATATGGTTTGGTAATGAAGTTGTAAAAAAGGAAGAGCTAGTAGAGGCCGCACTAGGGCTAGGATAACGATTCCCCTCTAAAAGCAACATTATTTTAGTACCCTCACTCCCGAACTCATTTCTGGTTTATAGACCAATTTGGGCATGGGTAAACTTATGATTTGTGGTAATTATTCCATGATCTCCCTATGGAAGAAAGGCATGAACGAGGTTTATGAGTTTTTCCTAAAACTCATTGGCGACTCCTACTTGTTTCTTACAAATAAGCGTAATGATATAATCAATTCTAATTCAAGGTCGCCCAAACATTCAGGAATTCAAATCCTACTACACCCTAACAAGTGTAAAGTCATAGGATTTTAAGTGGCCAAGGGCATTTAAGAATAGTACCCCTTACGATGGGATCACCCTTCTTACAGTATCACATGTTTTTCTTTGTGAGGATTGATTCATTAGGTGATGACAACGATTTCTTGATTGATACTGTTAAGGCTAAAGGTATTAATATATATATTTTTTTTGCTCTTCTTCTTTGTTGATTTGAGCTTATTTGCTTGATGGTTGCAGTGAGCAAGTTGAAGCAACGTTCCCAGTATAAGTCCTTGATTGACAAATTGTACGAGTTGAGTGTGGACGAGAGATCCTTCGTCAAATTGACGCAGCCTGAAGTTGTTGTTCATATCGAGACTTTGGAAAATTCTTACTATGAGCAAAAGGTTGCCTCTACTATGTCTCAAGATATGTTTATCTCCTCTGTGCTAGTTTTTCTTTTTTGCTTATCTTTTGTCATGCCATGTTGAAACTGTACGGTTGTTTGTTTGTTTTTGTACTTGTTGGATTTTCCATGTACTTGTTGGATTTTCTTGTACTTGTTGGATTTTCCTTGTACTTGTTAAATTTTTCTTATACTTGTTGTTGGGATTGTATTGCTGTTATGTTGCAATTGGCTGAATTTGCCTTTACTTGTCTTGTTTTGTAGATACTTCTAGGTCACTATGGTCCCATGATTTTCTTAGTTCTCCTTCCATCCTAGGTCGCATCCGATCGCGGGCTTCTTCCAAGGCTCCAGAAGACGTTCCGGCTGTGATTCCGCTTAGGAGTGCCCCTCCTCCACCTCCGCCTCGTAATAACCTCAAGAGGAAGTTGGAAATACATGTTGATGTTGTTGATGCTAATTTCTCCTATGACTCTCTAGATCCCCATGTGGGCACTTTGCTTTTAAGGAGCGCCAGTCTTCGCAGACCATTGCTGACCTTTCTCAAGAGGCTATTGCGCAGTCCATCCAGGTATAGTATACTCCAAAAAAAAACCAATAAAACGGAACAACAGGGTGTTTTGTCTTGATTTCGTTGTATGTTTTTGCAGAGTTTCCAATCATGCTTAGGTGTTTTAAACTAAGTGTCATAGTTCACTCGGGTTTATGATGTCATGAAGAAGGAACGTGATGCACTTGCTAACATGTATAAGGCTGCCACTGATGCTATGAAGGCTGAACGGACTAAACATGATGAGTGCCTTGCTGAACGGGATGGGTTGAAGAGTACCTTGAAGGATGCTGCAAATGACTCTCTTGATGCGGCTAGCTACTATTTTGGGAAGGCACGATTGGAGATGATGGAGGATTATCACCAGGGAAAGCATAAAGCGTGGGACTATGCTGCTGAGAAGGCTGCTTTTGAGAAGACTTTTCCTGCAGGGACTAGTGCTCTAGGCACATTGTTGTTGAGCTATGTTCATGAGGAGGTTAATTTTCCCATGAATGAGGATGCTAAGGATGGCCCTGGAGATGAAAAGTCTGCTGTTGAGAAGGATGTATTACAGTTGTAGTATGGATGTGATATTTCTTACACGTACTTGGTGTTGGCGTTTACATATTCTTTAGGTATGGATGCTTGCAGTTATGTTGTGCCTTTCAATGTTCAGTACGGAAGTGTGTCTATTGTCCTTGGAAGACAGAACGGAGTGGCCCTATGTTTCCCCAACAACTCTCCGATGCTTGTTAGAGAGTTTTTTGTTTTTTTTGCTTTTCTCTTTCTTTGCCTTTTGTTGTTTTTCTGCTTTTTTTGTTGTTTTCTTGTTTTTTTTAAAAAAAAAACAAAAACGGGTTAGAATAATAACTACATACCTTCATTCTTCAGAATTGATAAAGCTTTAAGTGTGCCGTTGTAGGGAATATTTCAAGCATTACCCCAAACTTGAACCCAACTGTGTCACTTAAGTATGGTGGCGTCAAAAGGGAAGGAAGCTAGAGCAAAAAGAGTTGGCAACAAGTTTTAGGGCCTTGTAAACCGTTAACAAGGTAAAGGTTACACCCCTTAAAGATCCAAGAGATCATTAACTCCAATAGGTCTGGAACCAAGACTGGAAGTTCCAGGAAGTTCGAGGATGAAGGTACAAATCCAATCTAAAAGAGCAAGAACCTGCCACCTCTACTTTATTATTCTCATATTCATGTGCGCTTTCTGACAAACATGAAATCATTACCATTTATCCTAAACCTGTTTATCAATGTTGGCTGAATATTAATGCACAAACAAATCTATTATTAGCGATCACTTGAATTATAATCAAATTAACCCTAGATAAGATTATTGATTATCTTATTAAGCGTGATTACAAGAACTAATTCCATTTTGAACATGCATAAAAGGTGTGATTAGGCAATAACAAAAATAATCATCAAGCAACATAATAATCATAAAAATAAATAATCATAACAATAATTATGTTTAAAATAAAGCATAATAACAGCAAGATCCTAGGCATGATACTAACAAGATTAATAACAAACCCTAGCATGTCACTAAAAAATAAAGATCAATGCTTTATCCTTAACATGATACTAACATGATATTAGGAAAGAAAATAGAAAGCATCATAGAAATCATAATTAATATAAGGAACTTATTTTTTACCCTTAACATCATACTAAGAAAAGCATCCTAGCTAACATGATACTAGGAAAAAAATCCTAACATGATACTAGGAATCAAAATAACAACCTAAACATGATTTCTATATCATAATATCAATTAAACAATTAAAGCACTTACTTGGATGCCTCATACCTCTTTCTAATAACAAAATACACACGTTTGTAACTTCAAGGAAAATATAAAATCAAGATAATTAATTTAAATAATTGAAATAAAGATTTGGGACCAAACCCTCAGAAATATCAAACCTTTCACGTTTAGGGCAAAGGCAACTTCGAACTGGGCTAAGTGTGTCTAGATCTTGTGAATGCAGAATTTTGTTTGTAAAAGGGTTGGTTTAGAAAAAGAGAGAAAAAATCAAGAAATTCTTCATCAGAGTTGATGATTAAAAAAGGAGGTCTAAAGACGCTATTTATAATAAAATAGTCTAGAATTGATAGAAAGAATCAGAGTTTGAAAATGAATAAAACACGCCTCTGTTGCCAATAACAGGATCTATCGCCGCGCGACAGGGTAAAATTATGATGCAATGGCTAAAATCGTAATTTCACATAAAATCATGTCGTTAAAGTATGTACAAAGGGTAAAATTGTAATTTCACGTAAAACACTTCTTTAACTTCAAATAAAACTCATAAAACATAAATATCAATCCTAATCCCATTAGGATTCAAAAGAACCTTCTAGAAGAGCCTAGAAGACTATAATCAATCCTAATTGCATGAGGAATGATAATTCATAATAGGCCCTCCTCTAGATTATTAGGCCGCATATAAAAACTAAACTGGGCCAAGTTTAGTAATTTGGCCATAACTTCCTCATTATTCATCGGAATTGGGCTTATTATATATCGTAGGAAAGCTCTTTTTGTGATTAATCCAACTACACTATTATTGGACCCTTGTTACGGACCAAACTATACTTGATAGGATATTTTCATAAAATAGAGTAGGTTTTCAAAAACAGAAAGAGAGATTTTTAATAAAAAACTAACTACAACATTAGACTTTCCACACTTTCACTTTATTCGATTATGATTCGATGCGAAAGGTATTCATCACTGGGTTTGGTATTTGGGAGACACAAATGGGTGTCTACAGAAGCCCCGACTTTGACTGAGTTTGGAGAAACGCAAATTTCAAAAACAAAAGTCAAAGTATCGATAGGGACAGGGAATGATTTAGAACTGCGATCCTAAACCATTCTTGTGACGCCGATACCTGCAAACTAGTGTTAGTTAAAATAGATAAAAGAGTTAAGAAACGCGTATCTTATACCGTTGAGCATACGACTCTGAACATAACTAGTTTGTTGTGACGATCTTCCTCAAGCTAGGGGATACCGCCTGAAGAATGCTACGCTTGTAACTACCTCCAATTTCCATTGTGATAGTCTTCTGCAAGCAAGAGAATACTATCGAAGATTTCTTTGCTTGAAATGATCTTCTACCGCCTTATGACCATCTTTCGCAAGACAGGGAATATGATAAAAGATAACTTCTCTTGAAATCACCTCCAATTTTTGTGACAACCCTCCACAAGCTAGGGATCCCTGTCGATCAACGCTGATACATCTCGAGCCATTTTCTTGAATCATAGTGACGACCTTCCGAATCATAGCAAAAGTCATCGAAGACCGCCTCATCACGAACCGCTCTTCTCAAATCTTGGTGACAACCTTCACAATCTTAGCGAATGTCGTCAAAGACCACCCATCTCGTGCTATCTTATCAAATCTTAATGACAACCTCCACAATCTTAGCGAACGCTGTCGAAGACCACCCATCTCGTGCTATCTTCTCAAATCTTAATGATAACCTCCACAATCTTAGCGAATGTCGTCAAAGATAACTTCTCTTGAAGCCATCCTCAGCTTTTTGACAACCTTCCATATCTTAGGGAACGCTGTCGAAGATAACTTCGCTTGAAGTCATCCTCAGTTGTTTCGATAATGTTCCCAAGAAAATTACCGAAGACCAGCGCTTCTCGGTCTTTAAACCTCGCTTGAACTTTGCTGTTGCAATTTTTTGCTTTGATTTCTGCGGTGCCAATACATCGGCACATTTTTGCTTTTTATGAACTATTACGTCGGTGCTTTTTACTGCTTATGAACCATTATGTCGGTGCCTTTGCTATGATCCAATGTTTAGGCGCTTTAAGTTAAGTGAGACGATCTTTTATCGGTCGATCACTTTATGTGATTGTAATCGAGCCGATTACTAAATCATGTCAAATTGCTTAGAGGGCCTAACTGGCGTACCAAGAAACCCGGAAATTTATGCACTAGGTCCGCATAAGCTAATATGGGGGCCACGTATTGTGTCGCCGCACTAGCGCCCGCTGGAAAATGTGTCTCCGCACTTTGCTTATGTCACCGGGCGACAGATGTTGTCGCCAGGCGACAGCCTTGTCGTCTAGCGCTGGAGTCGGGTCTTCCCTATTTTCTCTTGCTACTGATGTTTGTTGCTCGGTTTTGCTTTCGAACTTTGAACTTGGTCATTTCCTTTCAACCAAATCCGCTCACATATTTTGTAAATTAAAGCCTTTCATCTCTAATTTATAAGTTTTGCTTAACCTCCTCTTATCCTTAGAAGAATCTCATGCATGAATATTCACGGGTTTTTTAAAAAAAAATCTGGGAATATTCTTACTCGTTTTCTCTTTTGAATGTACCCGCATTTATATTTTGGACTATAGGACTTTGCTTATATTTACAATTATCTTAGGGTTGACCTAAGGCTCATTTAAGACTTAATGTATCTTTAACATACATAACTTGTCATGACTCGACTCAAAGTGCTTGAAACATGTGTTAGACTAAATTTTAGATGATATGACACCACATGACTCATCGTACATGACTCGTGTGTGCATTATAGTGTGATCGCACGACTCAAAAAATGCAAAAAAGCAAAAAAAATTCCATCATTTTTTGTGGAGGGTACCGAATTTCTCCCGAAAAGAAAGACACAAAAAGGAAGAAGCTTTTAATGGTGCATGTTGAATGATCTTAGTCAAATGTTGTTTGATACTATTTCTCAAGGTGTAAGGATTAATTCATCCTAGGCTATCTCAATTGTTGACTTAATGATGAAAGTATTTGGGTAACTTAGGCATGGAGGCTGAGCACTTCGTACTTTGTGATGCAATGAAGAGTGATGTTGATATGACAAGGCATGCTTCAACGTTGTGTTATGATTTCATGACAAAGGGTTCCTAAGGGAAGTATGTTTGGTCATGTATATGTGATGTGTGTGATAGTGACACTAAAATTAGGCCGCAAGGGCTAAGTGTGTGGAAAAATATTTTGAGAAGAGTCAAACGGTGAATCTTAGGCTAAGGTAAGCTAATGATCTAAGGATAAAGCCCCCAAGTCTAGTTCTAAATGAATAGGGATGAGCATCGGAGATCCTTTGATATGATCAATTATGCATCTTTTATTACGACCGCATCTCGATGTGAGGTTGCCTACGTATCTGTTAGGAATCAGGCCGAACGTAGCTCTAGCCGAACCTCGCAAAAGTGTGTGTATACCTCAAAAAGGTCTTTTTAAGGGTTGTAAAGTGGTTAGGCTAAGGTTGAAAAAGAAAGGGATAAAGGCTTAAGACCCTCGATAAGCCCCCAAGGTGTGCAACCTTGCTTCTGAATCTTTATATTGTTATGCTTGAGGCTTTCTACTCTTTTTTAGCTCTCTCTTTTGCTTTAGAATTTATTTTATTTTTATAAGTGTGGCAAACCCGATCATGCGGACTGTCACTCACTTGTAATATCCCCAGCGGAGTCGCCAAAAACTGTAGGGAATATTTCAAGCATTACCCCAAACTTGAACTCCACTGTGATCATACACTTAAGCATGGTGGCGTCCATAGGAAAGGAAGCTAGAACAAAAGAGTCGCCAACAAGTTCACAGGGTGAAGGTTACACCCCATAACGATCTAAGAGATTATTAACTCCAATAGGTCTTGAACCAAGACTGGAAGTTTAGGGATGAAGGTAAAAATTCAATCTAAAAGAGAAAAAGAAATAGAAAAAAAGAGGTCATAAAATCTTGTCGTTGAAGCTCGCTTTGTATCCTTGCTTTATCGTCACCCAGTCTTATTGCTAACTAGATGCAATGGGATCTTGTGTGCTTCTATGACATATTGAATGAGATTTTGAAACCTGTAACATTCATCGGTGGTATGACCATTTTCTCGATGGTACTTGCAATAGGAGTTGGGATTCCATCTCGAAGATTGCTTTTCTTGTGTTGGATCTTTGGTAGCGCAAATAGGTTTGATTAATCCTCGACCAAAGAGACGATTGAAAGCTACATCATAGGTTATTATGATGGGTGTGAGCTCTCTTTTGGGTTTCTTTTTAGATCCTTGATTGTCTATGGCTAAAAATTCATTAAGGTCGAAAGTACCAACATTGTTACTAGAGTAAGAGTTTTCGAAAGAAGAAGGATAATCGTTCTTCTTTCCTTTCCAGCCACTGTTGTTTTTGTTACTAATCTTGGCTTTCTTGTTGCTCGGGGGAACATGAAGGAGATTTGAATCAATGCAGTCTTGAACGCGACCTTTGAGGATGAAACATCCTTCGGTAATGTGATCATGGCCTCTATGTTGTTGACAATGAGAACGCTATTCGATAGCCATTATCCAATCTCTTAATCCTTTTATTGCACCCATAAGCGTGACAACGGTATTTCGTAATTCCTGAACATCTTCTTCTAGTGTTGATAAGCTTTCACTAATTTCATTTAAGAAAATTTCTTTTTCACTAGCCATTATTACAACTCATTTTGTTTTATAAAAGAGTGATGTTTTACCAAAATTGTTATCTCGGTTTAATGCTCTTCTTTCCTTGAACAAGTGTTGTGAAAAAGTAAGAGTTTTTATTATCATATTTGGCTCAAGCTCAATTCAATGTGCAATTGGTAAGATGAGAATAGGAATGAATTGGATCCCCCTAAAAAAAATGACGGAAAACACGCACATACAAGACTCTCTAGACATGGTCAAAGTGCACATTCATGTTAGTGTGTGCTTTGTTTGTGAGTGCAAGTGACATGCTTTGACTCTTGTGTATGACCATGGGAGTAAGTGTTTAAACTCAATTATGGACTAAATAAGGTTGCCATTATCAACAAACTGATTAAAATGATTAATAAACTATTTAATTAGACTTATCGTGATGACTCGAGCAAAAAACTGAACTGTCGCCGCAAACTGCAGTGCAGCGCTAGAAGACAGAGTTGCCGCGTAGCGTTGCACAGCAGCATTCGGCGCTGCAGCTCAGATTTTTGCGCCATTACTGGAACATTAATCTGGGATTGCTTTTAGTATTTTTACTATACGGGGACAAGCCTAAAGTGGTACTAAGTCAGTTTTGATTAATTTATTAAACTTTAATTACTCAAATTAATTAATTAATTAATTAGGCAAAGTCTTTTTAGTCATTAATTAATTAATTTAGGCTTAAACACAAGTCAAACAAATGGTTAAGAAAAACACATAGAGTATGCACAAAAAATAATTCACCAATAGTCAAGTAGGCACAATATGATGCTATGAGTTTTCAACCTAACCATGGCTCTAGTTCTCTAAATTTCGAGATATTGGTTAGTCAAAAAGGGTCCATGGTTACATGGTTATGACTCCGAATGCATCGCGCGGAAGCCTTACCTTTGAAAGAGTTGGCGCTTGCATGTGGATGGGACCCCGCGAGTTAAACTCGCTTCAATGGTTTGGTGAATTCAACATTCTCGGATGTACCCTTTGTTGCTAAGAGCTTTCAATCAGGTAGATGGGGCATAAATTTCCGGAGGGTTATGTCTATATGTAGAACACATATGGGTTTCAGAAAAGTGAGAAAAACTCAATAAGGAAGTAGAATCAAGCCAACAGTGCTAGAACTAGTTGAAACAAGAAGAAAGATTTCTGGCTCGGTATTGGATGAACACGGCGCCAGAAAACAAAGTCTGTCGCTAGAGAAATAGCTCTATCGCCAGACGACAGAATTGTCGCCAGGCGACACAACCATTTTTCAAGCGACGAACGCTACTTTCTAGACGCTAGTTCCTACATGCCTCATAAATTTATTGTGTTCTTAAAATTTTAAAGTTTTGCAGTATTATTTCAATTCTAGTTGTGAAAGATATTTTTCAAATTTCCTAGGTGTAAAAATCCTATGTTTTTTACTCATTACGGATGGTCTTTCTAATGAGCACCTTTTTTATGCATATGACAATAATGTTAATCAAAATTACGCACATGAAATACTTAGAACTTTTCGAGTCTCATCCACTACTCATTCTAAATCATTGCCAAAATAAATTTTAAGAATTAAAATAGAAATCCTCCCTAGTGGAGTCGCCAAATATTGTAGGGAATATTTCAAGCATTACCCCAAACTTGAACCCCACTATAATCATACACTTTAGTATGGTGGCGTCCAAAGGGAAGGAAGCTAGAGCAAAAAGAGTCGCCAACAAGTTTTTAGGAACTTGTAAACCGTTCATAGGATGAAGGTTACACTCCTTAACAATCCAAGAGATCGTTAACTCCAATACGTCTGGAACCAAGACTAGAAGTTCGGGGATGAAGGTACAAATCCAATCTAAAAGAGAAAGAACATGCCCTAACAGTAGGCCTCTACTTTATTCTTCTCGTATTCATGTGCGCTTTCTGACTAACTTGCAATCAATAGGTTTACCCTAAACCTGTTTATCTATGTTGGTTGAATATTAATGCACAAATAAAACTATTATTGGCGATCACTTGAATTATAATCAAATTAACCATAAACAAGATTATTAATTATCTTATTAATCATGATAACAATTACCAATTCCCTTTAAACATGCATAAAAGGTGTGATCAAGCAATAACAATAATAATCATCAAGCAACATAATAATCATAACAATAATAATCATAATCATAAATAATCATAACAATAATTATGTTAAAAATAAAGCATAATAATAGCAAGATCCTAGGCATGATACTAATAAGATTAATAACAATCCCTAGCATGTCACTAAACAATAAAGATCAAAGCTTTAGCCCTAACATGATACTAACATGATATAAATAAAGAAAATAGGAAGCATAATAGAAATAATAATTAATATAAGGAACTTATTTTTTACCCTAAACATCATACTAAGCACTTAAACATGATTTATATATCATAATATCAATTAAACAATTAAAGCACTTACTTGGATGCCTCGTACCTCTTTTTAATAATAAAATACACACGTTTGTAACTTCAAGGAAAGTATAAAATCAAGACAATTAATTTAAATAATTGAAATAGAGATTTGGGACCAAACCGTCAGAAATACCAAACTTTTCACGTCTAGGGCGAAGGCAACTTCGAACTTGGGTAGGTGTGTCTAGATCTTGTGAACGCGGAATTTTGTTTGTAAAAGGGTTGGTTTAGAAAGAGAGAGAGAAAATCAAGAAATTCATGATGAAAGTTGATGATTAAAAACGAAGGTCTAAAGACGCTATTATAATAAAATAGTCCGGAATTGATTAAAAGAATCAGAGTTTGAAAAGGAATAGAACACGCTTATG
This sequence comes from Chenopodium formosanum, assembly GCA_024500155.1. Taxonomy (NCBI): domain Eukaryota; kingdom Viridiplantae; phylum Streptophyta; class Magnoliopsida; order Caryophyllales; family Amaranthaceae; genus Chenopodium; species Chenopodium formosanum. Next base: position 53,793,916 of record CM044880.1, on the reverse strand, counting down.
TCGCCAACAACAGGATATGTCGGGTCTGTCGCGAGGCGACAGCCTGTCGTTTAGCGATGCAGAAGGTTTTCCCACGCGTTTTCACTTTTTGATAAAATTAAGTCGTAAAAGTCCGTACGAAGCATAAAATCGTAATTTCACATAAAACAATTCTTTTATTCCAAATAAAGCTCATAATTACATAATTATCAATCTTAATCCCATTAGGATTCAAAAGAACCTTCTAGAAGACTATAATCAATCCTAATTGGATTAGGAATGATAATTCATATTTCATAAAAGGCCCTCCTCTAGATCATTGGGCCGCATATAAAAACCAAACCGGGCCCATTTTAGTAATTTGGCCATAACTTTTTCATTATTCATTGAAATTGGGCTTATAATATATCGTTGGAAAGCTCTTTTCGAGCCTAATCCAACTATACCATTATTGGACCCTTGTTATGGACCAAAATAAACTTGATTGGATATTTTCATAAAATAGAGTAGGTTTTCAAAAATAGAAAGAGAGATTTTTAATAAAAAAACTAACCGCAAAATTAGACTTTCCTCACTTTCACATCATTTGATTATGATTCGACGCGAAAGGTATTCATCACTAGGTTTGGTTTTAGGGAGACACAGCTGGGTGTCTTCAGCTGCATTTTAGCTTCTTTATACCTCCTTTCCTTGTGCGCTCCTGAGCCTTTAGGCTCCATTGCCTATTACCTTGATGATCTTATAGGGTCCTACCCTGTTGGGTACCAACTTTCCTGCATTTACTTCTCTTGTGTTTTTGTATACCTTTCTGAGGACCCAATCTCCTTTTTTGAAAACCTTTGCTCTGACATTGTTGTTGAAAGACCTTGCTACTTCTTGTTGGTAGGCTGCCATTCTCATTCTTGCGTCCTCTCTAAGTTCTTCTACAGTATCCAAATCGTGTCTCAACTCGTCTTGGTTTCTTTCTTCTATCATCAACTAGTAACTTGCTATTGGGACTTCTACTTTTGTTGGAATTAGCTTCACATCCGTACACTACTGAGAAAGGGGTATGTCCTATAGCACCTTTTGGGGTTGTTCTGTCTGTCCATAGTATATGTAAGGAGGGTGATCTTATCCTAAGGGGGTCCTTCCTTAGATTCCCATTGGCCCTTTAGAAGCCTAGGACTTTACACATATAAGGGTGTATTAGGATTTGAATTCCTAACTGTTATGGAGACCTTGAATTAGAAATGATATTCTCATCACGCTTCTTTGTAAGTGTAGACACCCAAATGTGTCTCCCCAAAACCAAACCCAGTGATGAGTACCTTTCACGTCGGATCATAATCGAATGAAGCGAAAGTGTGGAAAATTTAGTGTTGCGGATAGTTTTTAATTTCTTTTCTCTTCTCTCTGTTTTTGAAAACTTATTTTAAGAAAACAGCCAATCAATTTTGGTTGGACCATAATATGGGTCCAATAATAGTGTAGTTGGATGGGGCTTGACAAAAGCTTTCCAACGATATATTATAAGCCCAATTCTGATGAATATTGAGGAAATTATGGCCAATTTACCAAACTAGGCCAGTTTTAAGACTTATATGCGGCCCAATGATCTAGGGGAGGGCCTAATATGATTTATCATTCCTAATGCAATTATGAATGGTTTTAGTCTTCTAGATTCTTCTATAAGGTTCTTTTCATTCCTAATTCAATTGGCATTGATAGATTGACTTTTATTGACTTTTCAGAGTTTTAATTAAAATCAAAAAGCATTTTCGAGGAAAAGATATGATTTTATCCTCCAGTACGGCAAACTTATCTGATTTTCGAAAACGCGTTAAAAACAGGCCTGGCGCCTGACTCCAGGCATTGACACTTGGAATCAGGCTTGGCGCCTAGCGCCTGGTGCTAGTCATTGGCGCTTGGCGCCAATAAGCTGGTGTTGGCGCCAGCTCTGTTTTGCGTGCGCCAACCTCGTTTTGCGTGCGCCAAGTGCTCTGTTTTGATATTTTATCTTTTTGGCTGATTTCTCTATAAGTAACGTATTAAAAACTCTGTTTTCATTCACCAATTCTTACGAATGTTCACCTACAATCAGTTTTCATTTATCATTAATTCTCTCTAATTCTTTTCTATAATCATCAATTCTTTCTTTCCCTTTTCTAAACTTTGTTTTTACATACAAAATTCCGCATTCGCAAGATCTAGAAACACCTAGCCATATTCGAAGTTTCCTTTGCCCTAGACGTGAAAGGTTTAAATTCTGAGGGTTTGGTCCCAAATCTCTATTTCAATTATTTAATTTAATTGTTTGTTTATTTTTTTCCTTGAAGTTACTAACTTGTGTATTTTGTTATTAGAAAGAGGTACGAGGCATCAAAGTAAGTGTTTTAATGGTTTTAATTGAGATTATGATGTAGAAATCATGTTTAAATTATTATTATGATATTCCTAGTATCATGTTTAGGGAAAAGGTTATAATATCAAATATGCTTATTATGATCCCTGCGATGCCTTTTATTTTCTTTCCTAATATCATGTTAGTATCATGTTAGGGTTAAAGATTTGATTTTTATTGCTTAGTGACATGCTAGGCTTTGTTATTAATCTTGTTAGTATCATGCCTAGGATCTTGCTATTTTTATTATGATTTAACATGATTTATGATTATTTTTATATTTGTTTTGATTATGATTATAATTTTATAATTATTATTATTATGACTAACATGATTATTATTATGATTAATATTATTGTTATTATGATGATTGTTATTTTCATGATCATTATTACTGATTATTATTATGTTGCTTGATAATATTTATTGTTATTGTTTGATCACACCTTTTATGCATGTTTAAAGGGAATTTGTACTTGTAATCATGCTTAATAAGATAATTAATAATCTTGGTTAGGGTTAATTGTGATTATAATTTCAAGTGATCACCAATAATAGTTTGTTTGTGCATTAATATTCAACCAACATAGATAAACAGATTTAGGGTTAATCCTATTGATTGCATGTTAGTAAAAAAGCACACATGAATACGATCAGAATAAAGTAGAGGCCTATTATTAGGGTAGGTTCAATCTCTTTTAGGTTGGATTTGTACCTTCATCCCCAAACCCTTATTTGGTTCTAGACCTTATGGAGTTGACGATCTCTTGGATCGTTAAGGGGTGTAACCTTCACCCTGTGAACGGTTTGCGAATTCCTAAAACTTGTTGGTGACTCTTTTGCTCTATCTTCTTCCCTTTTGGACGCCACCGTACTTTAGTGTATGATCACAGTGGGGTTCAAGCTAGTGGGATTAAAGCTTGAAATTATTCCCTACAGTAAGAAACAAGTAGGAGTTGCCAATGAGTTATAGGAAAACTCATAAACCTTGTTCATGCCTTTCTTACATGTGGAGTTCATGGAATAATTAGCACGAATCATAAGTTTACACATGGCCAAATTGGTCTACATAAACCAGAAATGAGTTCGGGAGCGAGGGTACTAAAATAACGTTCCTTTTAGGAAGGAATCTCTATTCTATCCCTAGTACGACCTCTACTAGCTCTTCCTATTTCACAATTTCATTGCCAAACAATATATTCAACGTGATACCTAAAGACTAAGTTATTTAATTATATTTACAAGCAATAATCACGTAGGAATTACATTGCAAAAGTCGTTATTCTTATTTAATCAATATTCGTGAAAGAACAATAAATAAACAATATTCTCCTTGTCTTAAGTGGTAAAACAACAACTAATTATCAAATTCTATTCTTGATTAACAAAAGAATACTATGTGAATTAATTAATTAAAAGTTTTTTTAAGATGATCAAATAACACTAATTAATCAATTAAAGTTATTTAAACAATAAACGAAATGTGATTTATCTAAGTGCTCAGGAAACTAACCGTTCTTCTTTTATGTTAAATCTCCGTTTAATGTGTTTATGTACTTTCTTTCTTCTTCGTACCTTCAACAGCTTCAATGGATGGATTAGGGTTGAAGAGTAGTTGGGATGAAAGAGGGAAAAGTAGTATGATAGTAAAAGAAGTAGATAGATTAGGGTTTTGAGAATAATAGGGTATTAATTCTGAATTTTCGGTCCTCGTAATGCTGAACGAAGACCCCTATTTGTAGGCGTAAGGATCTAGGTTTAGGGTTTTAGAGACGCCCCTTCAAGTGGCGCGTGCAACTCTCTAAGTCACGCTGGGTGCCACACACATCTCATTAGAGTCGTGCTGTCAGGTGGCGCGTGCAACTGATTGAGTTGCGGCTAGTTTGCGGTTTGCCTTATACAAAAATGCGTTTTTAAAACTTCCATAACTTTTTATTGCGGAGTTGGATTAAGGTGTGTGAGACATCATTGGAAATCTCTGAATGTCATATTTCCAATGTTGTTAGATCAAAATATGTTATGGATCAAAAGTTATGGCCGTTGTAGTGCAAGGGTGTTGGTTTTAGGGCCCGGTTTAGTGTTTTGAGCATTACTTCTTCGTTTTAGCTCGAAATTGGGCTTATAATATACCGTTGGAAATATCTTTGAAAGGGCTATCCATCTGTATAGGCCTTGCATGGGAATTTTATGGGTGGTTTATCTGTTTGGCTTGGTTTTTAACAATGTAGGTTCCACTAGATCCAAACATTGCATTTGTCGCATTTGGGTCCGTTATTGATCAAGTTTAAACATGTATGAACACGTTTTAGGCCTAATTATTAATTGGACAAGTCGCTTAGATAAATTGGTCTCAAATATGGGTTTAACTTACTTCATAATGCTTTTCATAGTCCATAAAAATTTTAACTTTGATCTAACATGATCGAAGAACGAATTTTTGTAACATCATCGCACTTCTTTTCGGGACAAGAGGCCAAAAGTAGGTGTCTACAGTTTGTTGGGTAGTTCATCTTCCCACCTTCCTTTTGCTCCTTCCAATATCTTCTTCATGTTATTGATGAAGACTTTGTTGCTCGACTATGTTTGTCCTTTTGCTTGTGGGTACCTTGGTGTAGATGTGATGAGGGAGATGTTCCATTCCTTGTAGAATTTTATTGTCTTGTTGCTGATGAACTGAGACTCGTTGTTAGTAATGATTTATACTGGTACTCCAAATCTTCTTAGGATGTTCCTTTTGATGAATGAAATAACATGTTTGTCTTTGATGACCTTGTACACTTCTGCTTTTATCCATTTTGAGAAGTAATCCCGTCATTGATAGGAAGTGTACTCTCTGCCCTAAAGAAGGGGGTAGCTTTACTATGTCCATCCCCCACTTCATGAATGACCAAGGCGTCAATGTTGGGTGTAGTTATTCATATGGCTTGTGTGTTAGAGGTGCGCATTTTTTACGTGCTAAACATTTCTTGGAAAACTCTCCAGCGTCTTTCCTCATACTAGGCCAGTAGTACCCTATTCTGAGTGCCTTTTTGGCGAGGTTCCTTCCTCCTGAATGGTTTCAGCATTCTCCGATGTGCAGAGATTGCAATACCTGTCGTGCCTCTTGTTTTACTAGGCATCGTAGGAATGGTCTTGTTGTTGACTTCTTGAAGAGAACATTGCTGATTAAGCAATATTTGGAAGCTTTTAAAGTAAGTGATTGAGATGCCACCTTTCCTGTTGGTATTACTTTGTTTGTGAGGTAATCTTTGAAGGGATTTGTCCAGCTGTCTTCTTTTTTTTATAAGGTCTGTTTGTGTCTTATAGACGCTCATGGTCGAGTCTTTCTCTATGGCTGGTGATAACACATGTACTAGCGGTATTGCTCCAAATTCATTAGGGATGATGTTTGACCCTAAGTTTGCTAGAGCATCTTCCTTAGTATTCAATTTCCTTGGTACTTGTGCTATCTTGAATTCCTTAATGAGCCTCTTTTTTACCTCCAGGTATGCTATAATTTTTGTATCCTCATATTTCCAATTGACCTGGTTCATAATGAGTAATGAATCGGATATTACCTTCGAATGTATTATCTTCATGTCTTTCACCAAAGTTTGTCATGTGATAGTGCTTCATACTCTGCTTCATTATTGGTTGCTTTGAAAATACACCTTACTGCCTGCGCAATCTTGTCTCCTTGCGGTGATGTTAGCACTACTCCTAGGCCTACACCTCGAATGTTTGATGAACCATCTGTGTAGAGCGTCAACTTCTGCATTGCCTTGGGTTCCTGTAGGGCCTGGACTTCCTTTTGTGCCTCTTTCTCAAGGGTTGGACTGAAGTAAGCTACCAAATGCGCTAAGACTTGTGACTTAATTGCGGTTCTAGGCTCATATTGTATATCGTACCTGTTGAGATGTAAAACAATTCTGGCTTTCTCATGATGGCCTTAATGGAGTAGTTTGTTCGTACTCGTATAGAGTGACTTTCAAAGTACGGGCGTAGTTTTAATGAAGTAGTGACTAAGGCTAGAATGATTTTCTCTAGAGAAGAGTACCTTTTTTCCCCATTGAGTAAGGTTTTTCTTACATAGTAGATAGGAAATTGCTCTTTGTCTTCTTCCCTAGTGAGGATTGCGTTAACCGTGCCTTCAGATACTACGAGATACAGTTGGAGTGGTTCTCCTTCTCTTGGTTTGGAAAGTATCAAAGGGTTGGATAAATACTCTTTCAACTTCTTAAATGCCTCCTCATGCTCCTGTTCCCACTTGAATTCTCTATTTTTCTTTAGCACGTGGTAGAAGGCTTTGTTCTTGTCGGAAGACTTGGAGATGAATCTATTCAGTGCTGCTATTCTCCCTGTTAAACTCTGTAAGCGCATCTTTATTTGACTTAGGTCGTTCTAGATCAAAGATGGCTTTGACTTGGTCTAGGCTAGCTTCTATTCCTCTTTGTGTTACCATGTAGCCTAAGAATTTTCCTTATTGTACTCTGAATGTACACTTTGTTGGGTTTAATTTCATGCCGTACTGCCTCAGGATGGTGAAGGCCTCTATGAGGTCTTTGATGTGATCATTTTCCTTTTTGGACTTGATTACCATATCATCTATGTAGACTTCCACTGCGTTTCCAATTTTTTTAGCAAACATTTTGTTTTCAAATCTGGGTATGTTGCTCTTGCGTTCTTCAACCCAAAAGGCATCACGTTGTAGCAATAAATTCCTTGTCTAGTGATGAATGTTGTCTTCTCTTAGTCGTCCTTGTGCATGAATATCGATGCATATTCTCCACTTCCCGTTTTTCTTTCTGACTACCACCAAATTGGCAAGCCATTCTGGGTACTTTACTTCTCTGATCTTTCCTGTCTTCAACAAGTTTTGAATTTCTTCATTGATGATCTTGTTCCTTTCTAGAGAGAACTTCCTTTTTTCTGTTTCATTGGTGTATGCATTGGATCTACGTTCAGCTTGTGAGTGATTACGTATAGAGAGATTCATTTCATATCTTCATGAGTCTAAGCGAACGCGTCTTTTTCTGCTTCCACGAATTCAAAAATTTATTGATGAAGATCTGTACTCAGTTATGAGTCTATTCTAACTTTCTGATCTGGATGGTTAAGGTTCAGCTTGACCTCTATTTCTTCTTGTTCTTCTTCGATACTGAGTTTCTCTTGGCCAGGCTGACATTCTGATTGCTATGCCAAACTCTTCTCTGCGGATGTTGCTTTCAGGGCAATCTTGTAGCATTCTTTGGCTTCTTTAGAATCACCTTTGATTTCTTGGATGCCCTACCTTGTAAGGAGCTTAATGACTTGATGATAAGTAGAGGGGATAGCCTTCATCTCGTGTATCCATGGTCTACCCAGGATCATGTTGTACGATGATAGAGTATTGATTACTAGGAACTTGACTTGTAAGTTAATCCCTTTTTCATTGGTTGCCAATAAAATTTCTCCATTTGTTTTCTTGATTTCTCTGCTGAAATCTACTATCATTGTTGACTTGTTGATGATGTTCTTTACATCGATGTTCATATGTTTCAAGGTATCGAGCATAAAGATGTTTGCTGAGCTTCCGTTGTCAACAAGGATTCTTTTAATCATGCAATTTCCTATTGGGACTGATATAACTAGGCCGTCATGATGGACTTCCACTGCATCACTTTCTTCGAACATGATAGGGATGTCCACTTTTGACCTCGCCTTTTTGTCAGGCTAATCTATATGGCTTTCTTTAGCATGACGTTTTGCTACTGAATATGTTAATCCGCACACTTCTAACCCTCTTGATATGAAGCATCTAGTCTTGACGATTAGAAGGGGAGGTGGTGGGCCACCTTGCTTGGATTCTCTCTCTTTTCCTGGAGCTTTGGTCCTATCAGACAAGAGTTCTTTGAGGTAGCCCTTCTTCAACAGGCAAGCAACTTCCTTTTTGAGCGCCACACATTCATTGGTTGTATGGCCAATATCTGAATGGAAATCGAACCATCTTGATGGATCTTTCTTCTCTCCTGGCCTATCACTCTTTCTGGGCCACTGTACGGTGTCACCCATTGTGTTCAATGTTTTGATCACACCTGCAAGGTTAACATTGAAACAATATTCATTCAATTTTGGTGGGATTTCAGGATCTTCCCTCCAATCCGAGAATTCTCCCTCGACAGCATTGATTGTCCCTTCATCAAAACGGGAACGCTGATATTGCTTGAATCAATAATCCCTTCTGGGGATCGAAAGTTATTACTCCTTCTTTGCTGCCCATCTTGACCAGGAGTCTTTCTTACGTACACATCCTCTTCAAATATGACTTGAGCCATAGCCTTGGCTTGTACGTCTTCAAAGGTTCCGTAGGGATATTTTGTTAACTCCTTATAGAGCTCGCTATAATCTAGCAACCCTCTTCTAAATGCTTCAATTGTTGTAGGAGCAACACACTTATTGTAGGGAATATTTCAAGCTATCCCACACTTTAGCCCCACTGTGATCATACACTTAAGCATGGTGGCGTCCAAAGGGAAGAAATTTAGAGCAAAAGAGTCGCCAACAAGTTTTAGGAACTTGTAAAAAATTCACAGGGGGAAGGTTACACCCCTTAACGATTTAGGAGGTCATTAACTCGAATAGGTCTGGAACCATGAGTGGAAGTTCGGGGATGAAGGTACAAATCCAACCTAAAAGAGATTAAACTTGCCCTTATAATAGACCTCTACTTTATTCTTCTCGTATTCATGTGCGCTTTCTGATTAACATACAATCATAAGATTTACCCTAAACCTGTTTATCTATGTTGGTTGAATATTAATGCACAAACAAAACTATTATTATCGATCACTTGAATTATAATCATATTAACCTAAACAAGATTATTAATTATCTTATTAAGTGTGATTACAAGTAAGAATTTCCTTTAAACATCCATGAATGTTGTGAGCAAGCAATAACAATAAATAAACATCAAGCAACATTATAATAATCATAATAATCAAAATAATCATGTTAAAGCATAATATTAATAGCAAGATCCTAGGCATGATACCAACAAGATTAATAGAAAATCCTAGCTTGTCATTAAACATTAAAAATCAAAGCTTTAGCCCTAACATGATACTAACATGATTTTAGGAAAGAAAAGGAAGCATCATAATAATGTACATGATATTAAAAATTTTAGTTATTACCCTAAACATGATACTAAGAAGCAATAAAACATCCTAACATGTACTAGGAATCAAGGAAATAATCAAAGCATGATTTTTCTATATCAAAATATCAATAAAACAAATAAATTACTTACTTTGATGCCTCTTATCTCTTTCTAATAACAAAATACACACGTTAGTAAATTCAAGGAAAATATAAAATCAAAAAATTAAATTTAATAATTGAAAAAAAAAGTTAAAAAATTTAGACTAGATTAGGGACCAAAGAATTAGAAATTATCAACCTTTCACGTCTAGGGTGGAGGAAACTTCGAACTTGGCTAGGTGTGTCTAGAACTAATGTATAAGCAATTTTTTAAAAGGGAAGGTTTAGAAAAAGAATAGAGAGAGAAAGAAAGCTTCTAACTTTTAGAGAGAGAGAGAGAGAATAGAGAAATTCTAGGTGTTGATGATTGTAGATGATTTGAAAACAGGGAGATACGATCCCTATTTATAGGAAAAATAGCAAGAAATTGAAGAAAATCATATTCGGAATAAAATACCTCCCATCGTAAACGACATGAATAAGCGCAAGACGACAAGCTTGTCGACAGGCGAAGAAGGCCAACGCCAGGCGATGAAGGCCAACGCCTGGCGATGAATCTGTCGTCTCAGGCTGGTCCAAAAGTCAACGCGCTTTTTCACGCGTAATTACTTTTAACACCGGTTGTAGGCAATTATGCATTCGAGTAGTATTCGAAATCAGATTTAATATATTTTATTCAAAATAAATCATCTTTAAAATTTTAATTATCATTTCTAACCTCATTAGGAATAATAATTAATATGCCCTCTTCTAGATCATTTGCCACTTTTAAAAACCATTGGGCCTAACCTAATTTAATCCATAACTTCCTCATAATTCATCGGAATTGGGCCTATAATATATCATTGGAAAACTCTCTTCGAGCCCAATCCAACTACACTATTATTGGACCTTTATTATGGACCAAACCAAATTGGACTTGCTTTTTTCATAAATAGGAGTAAGAAAAGAAATATTTTTGAAAACTAAAAGAGAAATATTTTTATAAAAACATCCTCATCATTAGACTTTCCACACTTTAGCTTCGTTCGATAATCAAATGATGTGAAAGATATTCATCACTGGGTTTGGTTTTTGGGAGACACATTTAGGTGTCTACACTTATGTATTTCGATTTTCTCCCTGTTGAACTTGTTAAGATAAGCCTTCTAGGATTCTCCATGTCTTTGCATGACATGGTATAGATCTGAATATTGCTTTTCAATCTTCCTACTGCTAGCGAATTGAATCTTGAAAAGATTCACCATTCTTGCAAAAGATCAAATTGTCCCATTACCTAAATTAATAAACAAGTTAGGGCTGGACCTGATTAAGTGGCTCCAAAGCCTTTGCACATGATGGCTTCTTGGATATCTCAAGGGATCGAGCTGGTCATCATTTTCTGTTTGTAGAGGGACAGTACACGTGCTCATCAGGGTCTGTTGTTCCATCGTACATGGCCATATTGGGTGTATTGAACCGCTTTGGTACTTCAACCATGGGGATCTCTTCTAAGAAGGGAGATTCTATGTAGCCATCTGCTGCTTCTTCCTCCATGGGCTTTGGCACTTTAGAGATTTTTGCAATCTTGTCCTCAAATGCTTTGAGGTATTCCTTGACTATCTTTTCTATCTTTCCTTCTTCAGTTCCTTCCTGCTTGTTTTTCTTGAGAGGTCCTACATCCATAAAATCTAAGTCTAGGGGTTGCTCCCTGTTATTAGAGCCCTTTTCCCCGTTAAGTTCCGAACATATCAAGCCGCATGGCTATACTCTCAGCGTTTTTTCTAGTGTTAACGGGTTTTGATGCAACTGATTGTATTTGGCTACGGAGAGATTCATTTTTTTTTGTTAGGCTTGTGAGCTTGGCTTTGTTTTGAACCTTTTGGGCCAACAATGTTTTGATCTTGCTTTTTTGCTGGTATAAGGTTTGACTGAATGCATTCATTCCTTCATTGATTTCAGCTATGGTGAAAGGTACTGACTATCCAGTCATGGTGGTTGTCTTGACTTTTGGCGGATTTGGTAGTTTAATTGATTATCAGCCCCACGGTGGGTGCCAAATTGTTTAGGCAAATCTTAGGAAAGGCATCCAGGAATTTGCTGCAATAACCAAGAGAAACAATAAAGCAATAAATATCAAATACTATAACCAAGAGAAACAATAAAGCAATAAATAAATGATTATATTGAAGAAGATCAAGTTTAGAGATACAATATTGAGAAAGGACAAGCTTCCTTGTTAGCAAGGACATGATCCTGAGAGACTAAGTAGAGTAATCCATTTCTATTGATGTATGAGTGTGCGTACCTGAGTATTATAATGTCTAATTATGCTATTTATACCTAGGAATAGATAGGGTTACAAAGATTACAGAATATATTCGAATGTGGGAGATCTTGATATTATTCTTTTTTCCTTGTTCAGCAGGTGTATTCTTGGCAAGTATCTTCTTAATTGACTTTTTGATCTTCTTTGCTATACTTGTATCAATCAGGCCGCTGCTTGCTTCTTGATGTATTTTTGAGTATTTGGTTATACCCTAGGTTTATTGGGTTGGTTGGTAACACGGGCCCAACACTCATTTTACAATATTATCTTTTATTAATTTATGGAAAATTACAGCCAAAGTTTCTGAAGTTTGACCCATTTATTTGCGATGGGGCCAAAAAAAAAAAAAAAAAAAAAAGGAACGGAGAGTTTTGTTTAGCTTGCTGCTTCATTTCATGAGCACTACTAGAAAGTAGAAAGTGAATTTTAATATCTCATTTGTAGAAAAAATAAAAGATATAGAGAAAATCATGGCGAAACCCTTTCAAGCATGAATATAATATTGGTAGTATTGGTACATATTCTTTTTTATAGAATTCTAATTTATATACATTCCAACAATGTAGGAAATATATATATTCTAGAATCCACTCCTATATATTAGCCGCGTATATTTAGGCTAGCTGTACCCCTAAACAAATAACAATGCCTTTAAATCATTATACCTCATCAAAAACACATTTTTTGGACATCTAATTTGTCTTAACCTATGGCGAAAATTGAAAGGATAAGAAGAAAATGACATAGTTAACTCTAATATTAGCAGAGAAAAAGTAAAGAAGGAAAAATATCCCTTTGAATTTTATTACTTTCCATAAGATGTATTCAGGGCAACACCAACCACCACCAAACTATGTAATGCTACAACACCAATATGGTAATGTGCCACCCTATTATGCACCTCATCAACCGTATGGTCTGTATCCCCAACAACGCGCTATCCCTCAATATGAGACTCGGCGATCAGGGTGTCATTGCTGCCTCAGGTTTATCTGTTGTATCTATTGTCTTCTCTTTTTGTTGATATTTTTCATGGCATTAGGCCTTGTTTTGACCTACACATTTTACAAGCCAAAAATTCCCATTTACAAATTACAAGATTTTAGTGTTACAAGCTTTAATGTACAGCCTGACATGAGCATAGGTACAAATTTTATGATTACTGTTAGAGCAGAAAATCCCAACACAAGAATTAGTTTCATTTACGGAAAAGACAGTACCATCACGGTGTCTTTTGAAGGGTCCGTCTTATGCAGTGGTAAGATGCCTGCATTTGAGCAAGGACACGAGAACGTGACAATGATCAGTATCCCATTAGCAGGAAAAGCCATGTTTGGGTCTGAACTTCACGAGGCCCTTACTGATGACCAACAGCAGGGGAGGATTCCATTGATCGTTCGGGTTAAAGTTCCTATTACTGTCGTTATGGATACGATCCCTTTAAGACAGTTCGAGTTTCATGTAAGTTGTCATGTCACAGTTGATGATTTGAAGCCTGATAAGAAACCCAAAATATTCTCGACTACTTACACATTTGGGATCGGAATATGATTAGTCCTTTGTCTTTCAATCTTAATTATTTTTTCGTTGTGAATCATGTGTGAGATGATATATATGACAAAAATGCGATAGTGGAGGTTGAATACTTCGTACGTAAATGTAGGAATTCGGAAAAATAAATAAATAAATCTTTGTGTGTGTGTTTTATTTTATTTTATTTTTTTTCTCTTTCTTTGGCAGGTTAAAGCAAAGATTTTGTTCTACAATGACAATGTTATTTTTAGAGTTCATGATGTAATGGATGAACACAATTCTTTCTTATACATAATATTTGATTTATTTTGAAGTACTTAATGCAAAATTCCAAAATAAGATATCCATATACTAGAGCGAGAAAGCTAACATAATTAACTATGCAAAATACCATATAAGGCCCCGTTCACTTCACCTTGTTTTTACTGAACTGAAATTAGTTTTCGAAAAATTCATGTTACTCTTTTGGATTGCTGTAACTCGTAAATCGAAGGCCACGCCTGTCATTTCACGTTACATTTATAAGGATACATAAGTCTTTTTCTTCCTACTTATTTGTAATAATTTCCACGTTGTATATGCCAAGTAATTGACAAAGTGTGTTGCCACATAAACGATTTAACTCCAAAGACCCGTTAACGTCCTTACTGACATCAGTCTCCATTAGGGTTTGTCAGCACTTTGGAGATCCTAAAATCGCTTTCAAATTGAATTCCAGAATTGCAAAAAAATCTTGTTTATACCACCGAGGTATGGATCTGGTTCAATAATTTTAATTTATGTTTCATAAAGTTTATGCAATATGTATGTGATTGGTATGTGGAATTGAAAGTTTAATTAGGCTCAGTCATGGACAACATCACAATGGGTAAGCGGTACCGGTATTTGAGCAGCAGAGGTGAAGCTAAAGGCATTTTGGATGAACAAAATTATATTAATGCATAGTCTGTTGAAGCTTTAGAGTTTTGATGATGATAGACTTAAACTAATAAGAAAACTAAATTAAGAAGGGTTTACAAGTATTTGATTAGAACAGGTGAAGTAGACCATGGTGGTAGAAGAGTAACTCAAGCTAAAAAGATATGAAGAGTCCTTTGAAGAAAAGTTAATCAAAATAGAAGAAGAGTTCTCTAACAAGAACAAAGTCCCTAACAGGAACTTGGAGACAGCAACCTAAAGACTGTAAGTTCTAAAAATTACATAGCTTGCGAAGTTTCAGTTGAAGACTGGAGCATAAGTGACAGCAGGAACTTAGTCCTGGTGTGCGTACTAAAGCCTAAGAAATATGACATTAGAGAATTGCAGCACATAAATATCTTTTTAGTTAAGATTTTATCTTCTAGATTTATTGTTAAATATGTTAAGTAGGATATGCATGAAATCTATTAGAAGCGTGACAAAATTACTTGGCAAATAATTTTAAAACGGAAAAGATAAAAGGATAGATTTTAACAAAAGATCTTCTAAGTGTTTTATTTCTTAAAATCAGTTCATCGAAAAGATATTATTCTTTTTGACATATCTATCTTTATCTTATTTTCCTAAAAGAATTTCTCTTAAATTATTTACATAAAATCTGTGTTTTGAGATTTAGATAATTAACGTTTTATCTTTTGTAAACCCTACTTGTTATACGGGTTAATCTTGTATAAATAGCAGTGATCTCAATTCACAAGTTTTTTGTGAGTTTATGCGTGAAGAAATCTTTGTGCTTAAGTTGTGTAAGTTTTCCAAGTTTATAACTTTGTCATATTAGTTTTGGATTTCGTGCATAGCTTGCCTTTCATATACTAGGTGTCGTATATTTTGTATTGGTCGGGTTATTGGGTGTGTGGGTGTGTTAAACTTATATTGAATATAGTAAGGTAAGCTTTAAGTGTGAAGCTGTGAATTGGTATTGTGGTAGTAAGAAAGAATCTAAGTGTGGAACTTAGGTTGGGTAGGATAAGGTCCTACTGTGTAGCAAGTTTAGTTTGGAACTTGTGAGTAAAGGTTTGTTTATAATAGGTTGTAACTTGGTGTTTGCCCTACTATAGTGAAGTGGTTTGTTTTGGAAATCCCTTAGAAGGGTCGATGTTTTACTTCTAGTTGAGCCATGGAAGGTTTCCTCGTAAAATCCTGTGTACTTTGCAAGTTCCTTTATATTTTGTTTTATATTCTGAAAAAGTAGTCACTAGGAACTCACATATAATTCACCCTTCCCTCTTGTAGTGTTCGTCTAAACTAACCATTGGTATCAGAGCTAAGTTCTCACGTGCAAGCAGATAACTTTGCTGAGTAAGTTCTTGAGGAGAGATGAACTACAAGGAGAAAATTGAAGAAGGGTATTCTACCCAACGTCCACCAATGTTCAATTGTAAGTTTTACACCTACTGAAAGAACAGAATAGAGATCTTTACCAAGGCTAAAAATTACCAGGTTTGTCGTGTAATTGAAGCTGGTGATTTTGAGGTAACTTCAACCAATGAGAAAAACGAGGTAGTTCCTAAACTTATTTCTAATTATGATAAAGAGGACTATCAGAAACTTGAATTAAATGCTTTAGCCATAAAGTATTTAAACTGTGGACTTGGGCCTCATGAACATAATCGTATCATGGGGTGCAAGTCTGCTAAACAGATCTGGGATCTACTGGAGGTAACTTATGAAGGTATAAACGAGGTAAAACATTCTAAAATTGATCTATTGATGTCTAGATATGAATGGTTTGAATTGCAGTCAAAGGAAACCATAGAAGAAATGTTCACTAGGTTTAATGATATAATTAATGAAATGAGTTCCCTTGGCAGGCATATTCCTATTGATGAACAAGCTAGAAAGATCTTGAGAAGCCTACCATAAGATGAACACTGGAGATCTAAGGTTACTGCGATGTAGGAAGCAAAGGATTTCACGAAGTTCAATATGGAACAGCTAGTAGGATCATTGATGACTCATGAACTGCACCTGAGTTCCAACATTGAATGTTCCAAGAACAAAAGTCTTGCTCTAAAGGCTCAAGATTCAGAGGACTCAAAAGTTGACGAAGAGGGGATGGCAATTCTAGTAAGGAAGTTTAAAAAGATGATGAATAACATGAAGTTCGATAGGAACAAGAAGTTTTCAAGTTCCAGAGACATTACATGTTTCAAGTGTGGGTCAAAATATCTTTTCATTAAGGACTGTCCATTTAAGAAAGGTGAAAAAGGAAAGACAAAAGGAAAGGAGAAATCCAAGGAGTCCAGAGTCTATAAGCCATACTTTACTAAGGACATTGTGAAGAAGGCAATGCTAGCTGCCTGGGGAGACACAGATTCAGGAGAGGAAGAAGATCAACCTCATGAAGAAACTGCGCATCTATGTCTAATGGCCAAAACTGATGAAAAGGCAAAACTGAAGGAACTCGACGCTGAGGTATGGTTTTCTCAAAATGAATTAATTAAGACATTTTTTCTAAAGAAAAACTAAAATGTGCTGTTTTAGATATTCAAGAAGAACTTAAGGAATTACATAGAGCAAAACATCAAAGTGACAAAGCTTTAATTACTTACAAAGAAAACAATGAGTGGGTTGATAATATGATGTTTGATATTCAATACAGGTTCTTTAGTCTTTTTTATGATAATTCTATTCTTAAAGAGACTATAGAAAAATTGAAACATGATAACATACTTTTGAATGTGGAACTGTCTTTATTAAAACTTAGTAGATATACTCCTAACTCTAAAGTTCCTCTACTTGTCCAATATCCGAATTTTGAAAAATTTAAATCTGATTTGGAAGATATAAGAATAGAGAAAGCAAGACTTGAGGGGGAACTTAAGAAGGCTAGGAAAGGTAAGAAACCATAGAGTATAGAATTCCTGACTGGATTACTAATGCTCAAACTAAAAGAACAGAAGGTTTAGGTTTTAAAAATAAGTTCAAGAAGGAAAAGAAGTATGTAATTTGCCTAGCAGTATAGTTTGTTATTTCTATGGCAATATAGGATATAATCAAGTTAAATGTCCCAAGAAAGAGAAAAGCACACAGAAGAATGAAAAAGTGTAGAACACATATGTGTTAGGAAAGATGGATCCACTCTTGTTATATAGGAACCTAAGGAAACCTGGGTTCCTGATACTAACGCTTGATTTCTCATGCAGGTTCTAGTGAGGGGGAACCACACATGGTACCTAGACAGTGGTTGTTCTAAGCACATGACTGGAGAAAAATCTAGATTTCTCTCATTGGATGCCTATTATGGTGGATCTGTGACCTTTGGTGATATTAAGAAAGGTGATATAGTTGCCATTTGTAAGGTAGGAAGGTTAAGTTCCCATGCTATTGATAATGTATTCTTTGTCGAGGGTCTCAAGCACAACTTGTTAAGTATTTCTCAATTTTGTGACAAAGGTAACTCTGTATGCTTTACTTCTTATAAATGTAAAAACATCCACCATTACACTAGGAATATAATTTTAGAAGAAACTCGTAAAGGGAACACATATGTTGTGGATCTCAACGAGGTTCCAAACAGCAGTTTGACATGTCTTAGTGTTAATGAGGATGATCCTCTATTATGGCATAAAAGGTTTGGTCATGCTAGTGTCACCTTGCCTAATGAACTAAGATCAAAGGAATTAGTGGAAGGACTTCCTTGCGTTAAGTTCCTATATGATAAAGTGTGTGATGCTTGTGTGAGAGGAAAACAGACTTGAGTTTCCTTTAAATCTAAAAAGATGGTAAGTACTGAAAGACCTTTGGAACTTATTCATATGGATCTCTGTGGTCCAATGAGAATCCAAAGTAGAAGTGGTAAGAGATATGTTATAGTTATTGTTGATTATTATTCAAGCTATACTTGGGTATTCTTTCTTGTTAGTAAACATGAAACGTTTGATGAGTTTGTTTCCTTTGTGAAGAAAGAACAGAGAAGAACAGGTAACCTATTGGTACATCTCAGATTAAACCATGGTACAAAATTTGAAAACTCTATGTTTGATGAATTATGTACAGAACTGGAGATTGATCATAACTTCTCTACACCAAGAACTCCACAGCAAAATGGTGTTGTGGAACACAAGAATAGAAGCCTTGAAGACATGGCTATAACTATGCTGATTTCAAATAGATTGCCTAGGAACTTCTTGGCAGAAAAAGTGAACACAACATGCTACATCCTCAATAGAGTATTTGTTAGAGCCATAACAACCAAAACTCCCTATGAACTAATTAAAGGGATATAACCTAAGATTTTTTACTTTAGATCTTTTAGTTGTAGATGTTTTGTTCATAATAATTGTAAAAGACACATGGGAAAATTTGATGAACGTAGTGATGAGGCAGTTTTTCTTAGGATATGCCTCAAATAATAAATCCTATAGAGTTTATAATAAGAGAAAAATGTGTGTTGAGGAATCTATACATGTTATATTTTATAAAATTAAACAATTGATTGATGAACAGGATTATGATGATGATTTTGAAATTGGACTTGTATGCAAGAAGGATCAAGATGAGAAATCAACATCATTGTAGAAGCAGCAAGTTGTAAATGAGGCAAACGAAGCAACTACAATGGAGAATGCAACTGGAACCCCCCAAAACACAGAACAAAATGTTGTACATGAGGGAGTTCCTGAAGAAGTTCAAACTGAAAATCAAGTTGAAGCTCCTATTAAAAGAACCAGTCAACAACAATGAAGAAAGATTGTATCCGAACAAAGACTTCACATTAAAGCCCTGGAAAAATCAGAGATCATAGCCAGTTGATGGAATCATGAGTGATATCACAAAAGGAACTCAGACAAGATCTCAGCTTAGGAAATTCTGTGCATTTTATGCATTCCTTCCATAAATGGAACCTAAGAACTATGTTGAAGCTTTAATTGACGCTGACTGAATTAATGCTATGCAAGATGAACTTAATGAGTTTGAAAGAAACAAAGTTTGGCATCTAGAACCTAGACTTGACAAGAAGAAGATAATTTGATTAAAATGGGTGTTTAGAAACAAGCTTGATGAGCATGACATTATTGTCAGGAACAAGGCTAGAGTTGTTGTACAAGGTTTTAATCAACAAGAAGGAATAGACTATGAAGAGATATTTCCTCCTGTGGCCAAGTTAGAGGTTATACGCCTATTTATTGCTTTTGCTTCTTACATGGGTTTTAGGTTGTACTAGATGGGCGTTAAATGAGCATTTTTAATCGGATTCCTTGATGAGGAAGTCTATGTGGAACAACCTCCTGGTTTGAGAATCTAGAGCTCCCAAACCATGTCTACAAGCTTGACAAAGCTCTTTATGGGTTGAAGCAAGCTCCTAGAGCATGGTATGAAAGATTATTTAAGTTCCTTTTGAAAAATGATTTTAAACGTGGTAAAATTGATAATTTTTTTTTTTTTAAATCAAACGGAACAGATATCGTAGTTGTACAGATTTATGTTGACGATATTTTACTTGGTGCAACTAATGAATCTTTGTGCAAGTATTTTGCTGACCTAATAAGTGGAGAATTTGAAATGAGTATGGTGGGGAATTAAACTTCTTCCTTGGTTTGCTAATAAAACAAATTGAAGAAGGAATCATGATCCATAAAAAAAATATATTAAGGAACTGATCATGAAATACAAGATGGACAATACAAAAACCAACAAGACTCCTATGAGTATTGGAACTAGTTTGGATGAAGATCCAACTGGAACTTGCATTGATCAAACTATGTATCGAGGTATGATTGGCTCTCTACTTTACTTAACAGCTAGTAGACCTGACATATCTTTTAGTGTAGGTCTATGTTCCAGGTTCCAAGCTAACCCAAAGGAATCCCACTTGATAGCAGTAAAGAGAATCCCTGATACTCGAAAGATATTGATGACTTGAGTCTTTTTTATCCTAGAAGTGATTTTTTTGATTTAAATGGCTTTACTGATGTTGACCATTCAGGTGATTTGGTTAATAGAAAAAGTACTTCAGGTATGGTACAGTTTTTCGGACCTTGTTTAGTTTCTTCGGGTTCCAAGAAGCAAAACACAGTTGCATTATCTACATCTGAAGCTGAATATGTGGTAGCAGCAGCATGTTGTTCACAAGTTCTATGGATAAAGAAACATGTTAGAGAATTTGGCATTATATTTGAGTGTGTTCCTATTTACTGTGATGATACTAGTGCTTTTTGTATTTTAAAGGATCCAGTTCAACACTAAAAGGTAAAACATATCCACATTAGGCATCACTTTTTAAAAGACAATGTGGAACAAGGGAATATTAAGTTTGAGTTTTGTCAAACTGAAAATCAAATTGTTGATATTTTGACCAAGCCCTTAAACAATGAAAGATTTGAGGAATTGAGATTGGAACTTGGGATTATCAAGGTGAATTGATTGTTTTGAAGTTCTAAGATATGGCAAAGTTAAAAATTAATGTAAATAGAGCAAAAGGAGCATTTAACACAATTGTGGTGTATGTGCTAAACAGTTAAAGAGCTTCAAGAGGTTAGTTCATAAATCACTTGATTAATCGTGTTAGTAGTAATGTACACTGTATATGTGTTGAAAGCATGTTCCAAATAAGTGATTTTCTACAAAAGCGTGTTTTGGAAAATACATGGAATTTGGTAAAATTCATCCATCCTATTTTTGTTAAATTACTTAGATAAATTTGTTTAATTATTGACTACATAGTAACCCATTCATATCCATTACACTGCTTCAATTATTTAAAAAGCATCTCTCAACTAAATTTCTACCGCACTGTCAAATCACTTAAAATCAGATCAGTAAAAACCCATTAAACTCCCTACAACCTTCTAAACCCTTATCTATGGAAATTCAATAAAGCCAAAACTCGGGTGACAACTATAAAACCCCTGATCACTCTGAGCTTGAAGAAACCTCTCCTTTAGCCATGGCAATCTGTAAAGCACCAACAAAGGTAGTCAAGATAAGTGAAGATGTTCTTGTAACAAACAAACCAACCTCATCAACCACTAACAAAAACCCCAAAGACAAATATCAGACTCAAAAAGAAGGATCGTCTACATCAGCTCTTCTAAAGATATTAAAATTGTGGAAAGAGAGTAAGGCAAAGGAGAAATTACTAGATGACCATGTTAACAAGGTGGAGGATTTTGCTAAGGGGAAACCTCATAATTCGGACAAGGAACAGGAGAACATAAAGTTCGATGATGATCAGAAATCACTGGAAAAGGTATCAGGAAGGTATGTAGTTGGTTACAGGCTTGATTTAACTTCGATTAAGAAGTCTAGGTTTATGAAATTTCTTGATTTAATTCGTTTATATGGGTGGGAAGATTTGTTGGTTAATGCTTCGAATAATCTTATGTATCCAGCTGCAATAAACGAATTTTGTTCTGAATTCACTGTGAAACAATGAATAATCTCGAGTTTAGTCAGTGAAATAAAAATTGAATTTGATGTTGAAACCCTATGAACAATTCTAAAAGTTCCAACTGAGGGTTATGAGTTGTATGTAAAAGGGAAGTCAGTAGTAAAGGTGGGTAACTTTCTAGGGGGAGATATAGTGGAGTTTCTAGGAGGCAAAAAAGGAAAGAACACTATGTACCATAATGATTTAAGCCCTTTGAACAAGCTGTTGTTAAATTTTGTAAAGAAAGCAATTCTTCCAAAAACTTATAAAAAAGATGAAGCATGGTTGATGGATATGGCACGAATTTTTTGTTTGGCTAGAAAAATTAAAATTAATTTTCCTTCCTTAATGTATCAACCCTTGGCTCATTGTGTTCCCGGTAAAAACAAAGTTGAATATGGTGCTCTGCTGTCTATTGTGCTTGAAGCTTTAGGAGTGAAACTCAAAGGGGTGTATGGAGGACTCCAAGAGAAACCTGAGAATGTGATTAATGAGAAAACTTTGCAGGGACTACGCTTGTGTGTGGTTGGAGAGAAAATTCAGAAATTGGAAGAGAAAAAAAATCGAGTCAAGTGGGAAAAGGGGGTATTAGATCTTGTTTGGAAGTCTTGTAAGAAAGAGTAGAAGAATTTCTGCAAGCACTTTTCCTGAAACTGGTATTGAGAAACCTTTGGAACATGATGCTGAGGATAACAATGTGGTGGCAAGACAAATTTCTGAATTGACGGACAAGGATGATATTGTAGAGAAGCGGCTGAAGGAGCAGTCAGTGAAGGTTCAACAATTAGAAAGAGTTGTGTAGGGATTGGAAAAGAATCTTAAGGAACATAAAGTAGAGTTCCAAAAGAAGATCAAGGGGATAAAATCATGTTTGAAGCATTCACTAAGCAGTAATAGGAAGACACTACCACAAAGTAGGGAATATAGATCGCCTAAAACAACCAATATAGATCGCCTGTAGGGCGCTCCTCTGAGGGGGTGCCCTATAAAGTCTATAGAACACCTCTTTAAGGCAATCTATATCAAACACCATACAGATCGCCTATCTAAGATAGGCGCTTCATACTTTATATAAAATGTTAATGAAAAACTAGGAAAATAGAGTGCCCATATTCGCATAGGCGCTCTCTAGCTACATAAAAACAGAACGCCTATCATAGATAGGCGCTCTCTATTCCTCACTTTTTTAATAAAAACAATAATATTGTTATTATTATTATTATTAAAATAATAGTAATAATAGTAATAGTAGTAATAATAATAATAATAATAATAATAATAATAATAATAATAATAATAATACTAATAATAATAACAATAATAATAACAATAATATTGTTTTTATTGAAAAAGTGAGGAACACCACAATTTGCATCCACCGGCCAGCTCCGCAAAGTCTAACACCCATTAACTTGCAACAACAGATTTTCAACGGTTCAATAGAAACAAGGGATTGCAACAATACAACCCAAAAATCATCACAATTGGACTTTTGCGAATCAAACCGCACCAGAGTTAGAGTTTTAAAGCAGGAGCGTGATGGTGGTATAATAGGTCGTTGTTGTGTGTGTGCATGGTAGGGAGAGAAGTGCTTGGTAATTTAGGGATAAAGTTAGAGAAGACAAGGGTTAGGATTAGAGAAGGGAGGATGAAGTTAGAGGAGAGAAGGGTGAATTAGGTGAGAAATGAGGGAAGTGGTGGCTAGGAGGGAAGGAATGAAGTAGGGTTAGACTGTTAGAGTGCCGTGGAAATGAAATTAACAAAATTCTTTTTCTTTTTTTTTCAATAAATTATACTTATAGAACGGATATCTGTAAGGGGCGATCTATATCGTATAGTGTTATATTTGGATATATCATATGGAGTTGTTGGCTTAGACAGGCGCTCTATAAGTTTTAACCTACAAAACACTTATCTTACATAGGCGCTCTATAAAATGCTAGAGATCGCCTATGAAACTTGAGCGTTATGTATGGTGTGTTGCTTATTCCCATTTTTGTGGTAGTGAGATAACAAGAAAATTCTTGAATTGCTTCAGAGTTGATCATGTCTTTTTCTAATTAACCTGCATCCTGCCTTACCTCGACCTTAGCCTATATTATCTTAGCTTACCTACTTTCTGCCGTAGTCAAGAACAATTTTAATTCTATTTTGTGTTGAAAAATATTTTGGTTTGTAATAATTTTGAACAAGTTTGGCAGGATGATATTTTGTTTTGTTAAATGCATATTTGGAACTTAGCCTATACATGTGTATTATTGTATGTTATGAACATGTATGCAGGAAAGTGGAACTAATTAAAGGGAACTAGTCAGCGCTGCCTTCAGTTTCCCACACTTGATGAATTGCTTGTGGGGCAGTGGCTAGATGTTTAATACCTTCAAAACAAGACTTTTTTAGAATGCCAAAAGGGGGAAAAGAAGAAGCAAACTTGGAGGCTGAAGTTGTCCTGACTTCCAGTTCAGAATGTATCAGAAATTTTACTCTAATATGATACCAGTACTTTAGTTTATTTTTATTTTTTTGTTTATCTTATACTTTTTCTAGTTTCTTTTTTTTTTTTACTTTCAGTTGTGTGTTTACTTTATGTCAATAAACAAAAATGCAAAAAAATAACCTCCAATTTGTCTTAACATTTCTATAGAGTTTGCTTAAGTTTGTCATCATCAAAAAGGAGGAAATTATTGAAGCTTAAGAGTTTTGATGATGATAGACTTAAACTAATGAGCAAACTCAATTTATTAGGGTTTACAAGTATTTGATTAGCACAGGTGAAGTAGACCATGGTGGTGGAAGAGTAACTCAAGCTAAAAAGATATGAAGAGACCTTTGAAGAAAAGTTAGTCAAAATAAAAGAAAAGTTCTCTAACTAGAACCAAGTTCCTTAATGTAAGGAGGGTGATCCCATCGTAAGAGTTACTCTCCTTAAATGCCCATGGCCATTTAAAAGCCTAGGACTTTATACTTGTTAGGGTGCATTAGGATTTGAATTCCTGACTGTTTGGGGGATCTTGAATTAGAAATGATTCTATCATACACGCTTTTTTGTAAGGAACAAGTAGGAGTCGCCAATGAGTTTTAGGAAAACCCATAAACCTCGTTCATACATTTCTCCCAAGTTGAGTTCAAGGGATATTTAGCATGAATCATAAGTTTACCCGTGCCCAAATTGGTCTACATAAACCAAAAAAGAGTTTGGGAGCGAGGGTACTAAGATAACGTTCCCTTTAGAGGGGAATCGCGATCCTAGCCCTAGTGCGGCCTCTACTAGCTCTTACTTTGCACAATTTAATCACTAAACAATATATGCAATGTAATAACTAAAACTATGTTAGTTGATTTTATTTAAACACGTCAATTCACGTAGGAATTACATTGTAAGTTCGTTATTCTTATTTAATTAAATTCGTGAAAAGAAAAAAAAAATAAACAATATTCGCCTTGACTTAAGTGATCAACAACCAATTTTTTATTCAATTGTAATCTTTATTTAATGAAAGATGCTATATGGAATTGATTAATTAATTATTTTAAAGATGATCAAACAACACTAAGTAATTAATTAAGGTTCTTTTTAAACAAAGAAAATAAACGTGATTTAACTAAGTGCTCGGGAATTTACCACTTCTTTTTGCTAAATCTTCATTTAGAACACTTATGGATTCCTTCTTGTTGGAGAACCTCCACCGTAGTAACAAAGTAACAAAGGGGTGAGTGTTTAGGACAAGAGGGTTAGAAATCACAAGTTCACAAGTATTTTGCCAGCGTTTTAGGTTATTTTCTGTGTGTTTAAGCCTCGGATTAGGGTCTTATTTATAGGGAATGATTATGTTTAGGGTTAAGAGAATTCTGCCGCAGAAGGTGTCGCGCGCAACTGGGTAAGTTGCGCGCGGCTGTCACGCGCAAGTGAATAAGTCGCGCGAGCATGATGCTCGCAGTTATTTGTCTTGCGCGCAGCTCTATGGTAAGATTTGATTTTCCAATATTTTGATATTCTTAATCTTTCGCGAGCGCATCTCCAGAAGTTGCGCGAAGTGGTGCGCGCAACGAAATAAGTTCCGCGCGACATCTTAGCGCGACTTTGTAAGATGCGCGCGACATTTTCTGTGGTAGCTTAAATTTTAACCTAGACGCTCCTAAATCCATCATTATTGGGTTTTAAGCACGGGCTTAAGCCTAATAATGATCGGGTTTAGTCAATTGTACCTTATATTGGTCTTGTTCTTTTATTCGGGCTAGTATTTTGTGTTTTGTGGCTTAACCGGTTATCCATAAGTATTCTTTACTTTGATCCAACACGAAGATGGCTTTATTTATCGTCATTCCACTTCCTGTCAGGACAGGAGGCCAAAAGTAGATGTCTATAGTTAGCCCCCGCTTTGATCGAGTCTAGGATAGACAATGATCAAAGTAGTCAAGGAAAAATCCGAGACTCATTCTGCGAACTTCTCTAAGATTAGAGAATCCTTCAGTAACGTTTAAGGATGTCGAAACAGTCCTCGGTTTGCGAAGTGTTTGAAATAAGTAGCTACTAAGGCTAGAGAAAGCTTTCCCTAGTCTTTACTAGCTAAAGAATCTAGATTGGTCCTTTGCAATTGTAGAATACTTTTACAAGTAAATGTATTCTAGGTGATGTCAAGTCATGAGAAAAGATCGGTTTTAAAAAGAATAAAAGGGGATGATTTCCTCTCAATCATGTCATCGTTGGTCTAGAGTCCCTCGATATGTCATTGAAACTTTAGCCTGACTTTAACAAAGTAAAAAGAATGAAAAAGGGGTTTTCAGTATTCGAACTGAAAAAGGGTCCGACATTCAAGCCGGGTTTGGTATTCGAACCGGATGTCCACAAGATAGAAATACATGTCTCAAGACTGGAGGCACATATCAAAATCCAGTGATAGAGAAGAAAGTCAGCAACTCTCTTAGCAATTTTGTCCACAAGATGAGTACACGTGTCTCAGTACTGGAGGCACGTGACTACATGGGTGCGACACTGTCTCGTCACTCTTTATACAGGGGATGGACGAACACCCTAACTGTCTGGTAAGTTAGTAAGCTCGCTAAGTACCGTATTTTGTTCCATTCAAGAAGTTCCTTTTCCTGAAGGTTCGGCGCACTTGTCGACTAGTGAGCTAACACCTAAAGTAAATAGTCTACCTTTTAGTTCCAAGAGGTAGATCTCGCAAAGCTTGGGCTGAGGTGAAATTTTACGCAACACCTACGCCATACAATTTTACGCTGTACGCTACGCCATTTGCATTTTTACGCTAGATGATAACGCCTTCCTTTTTGCTTCGGACGTGAAAAAAGAAGAATACCCGGACATTTATAACGTCAGTACAATAAAATGACAAACCTATCTATGGGTGCTTTTATGTAAAGCACCACCACGGAACGTCTTAAGGCACACTTACCAAAAACGTTCAAAACGTATGCTTGGGGAAGGCACAAAGCACGGTGTGCATGCAAAATGATGCAAAAAAACTATCAAAGAAGAAAATAAACTACATATGCAAAGCAATTTTAAAAAAGGATTTTGATAATTTGCGCGTCATTACGTCTAATAACGAGCAAAAACCGTTGAAAAAATGATCAAATGAATCAAAATCCAGATACCGATCATTTTAGTGACAAGTATCCGCTCGCAACTCAGTGGGTCGCGCTGGCCAGGCGCGCGCATCGTTCTGAGTTGTGCTGCTATGTCACGCACAACTTCTGAAGTTGTGTGCGACATTCAGTTCAGCAAAAAGAAAATCGCGAATGCGATGTTTCATTTCACTCTCTCTCCTTCTCTCCTCCATTTTCGACTCTTTTTCACTCTAAAGAGCTCCATTTTTTGCGATTTTCGAAGCTGAAGGAACCAAATGTCGCTCTTAATTCACATTTTTAATAATCCAATGTAAGTATTTTGCTTAAATTCGTTCATTCTTGGCTGGCATTTGAGCGTTTTTCGAGTCGTTAAACCCTAAATTTTGAATTTGGGGATTTTTTTTATTCGGTCCATTATTCTTGAAATTGTTTGTTCCATGTTGTTATGCTATGTTTAAGGAGTGTTTTGCAACAAATTTCATGAAAAATGGTTAAGTATTGAACCTTGTATGAGCATTTATTTGTTTAAGTTCGTTCTTGCTCTTTTTGCTCGAATTTTGCTTGAATCTGTTGTTTTTCTTGCTCATTTCGGTTACACTTGTTAATTATGAAGTAGATTGTAGTATTAAAACTAGTATTACTTTCATAATTCACACTTTGCAAATTTTAAAATTGAAAAAATGGCGCAAAGTGTATACTTAGTTTGTTTTTGCCATATTCGAACTTTAACATTGTTTGGTAGACGATAATTGTGTTTGTGTTACTATTATTCGTCTTGGAATAGTTGATTCTTTGAGATTTTGAAACATAATCCCTTGAATTCTTAATTGAAACTAGTATAGGATGGCTTTTGTGGGTGTTAGAAGCCCCCATTTACTAAGTTTGACTGCAGGTATCGTAGCCCCAGGTATGGGTGGCATTCGATTTTTGTGTTTTGTCCTATCGACAACCGTTATGCGGCTGAAATGGATCTAGAATACGATTATTAGTTTAGGAAAAAAATGAACTATTAGAAAAATCTCGTCTATCATAGCATGGATTCACCTCCATTTGTCGACGCTGAGGAGATTCTAGGCGATAATGACGAGGTAGTTCGCCCTCGAATGAGGGTGGCCCAGCCTCGTGAGGAGGTTCGAGAGCGACGCGCCACGGCTGATCGACCTCGCCAGGAGGATGTGATTTGGGAGGCTCCTTCCGACTAGGACCCTAGGGTCTTTAAGTGGTATCCAGATTATCACGTCTCAGTTCGAGGGTGGCGCGACATCGTGAGTTTCTTACGCCTTCTTTTTATACTTTCCCTCTTTTCTTTCAAAAACCGTTTTTATTATTTCAGCTCTCACTCTTCTCTCTTTTTTTTAGAGTGAGTCTAGCATGCGTCTATATGGCTCTAGTGACCCGCGGACTAATTTTGAGAGCTTACCCGACGAGGTAAAGGAGATTGTGGACTTTCAGGGATCAGTCGCGCGCTAGCGACTCTTCGGGATTTGTCGAGTCAGTTCGCTTTGTCAGCTTTCCTATGCGGTTTTCTGGAGTTTTGGTGGGATTCCACCAACACTTTTCACTTTCCGTGGGGAGAGGTGATGGTTACTCCTTACGACTTCTCTACGATTACGGGTTTTCCTTTTGTAGCTGAGCATGTAGTTATAGAGGTTGTAACGGGGCAAGACTTGAGGCTGAAGGATCTCGTGGGGGATCGTCTAGCGGCGATCCTTCACGTATATTCTCAGTCTTATCCGTACTCGATTCTTGCCGACGAGTCTTCGTCTGACGAGGTTGACCAGTAGTGCACACCTAAGCAGCTTGCTCGGATACACATTGCCCACATTCTTTCCGTCACTGTCTTGAGTGATCGAGGAGAGCGTTTCCGTATCGGGTTACTCACTTGCCTCATAGACTTTGGACAAGTAAGTAATCTGAACTGGGTGGAGGTGTCGTATGCCCGTATTCTTAGAGCTATGGGCAAAGCGACCTGGGTAGTGGATCATGCGGCAGCTATTGAGGTGCTTCAGATCTCCCTTACATGGCATGGTCGTACCCTTGTGGTACGTACTTTAAACTTTCTTTTAACTTTTTATTATTTATTTTTCACTTTTTAAGTCGTTTCTCCTTTGTTTAGGCTTGGCGATACTCGTACCTGCCTTTCATAGCCCCCAGGGTGCTCGAGGCTGCTTTCTTTCCTATCGGCCATCAGCTGGCTACGATTAGGAAAAGGCGAGCTACTTCAGCCGGCGACTTTCGCCAGAGGATTCTTTCGGCGACTCGTTCGTTTGTGAGTATTTTGACAACACATGTGTATCTTTCTATACATATTATTATTTTTCTTTGATGATTTTCATGTGATTGCATTTGATCGATCCGGTCTGGCACGGTTCGTTGCCGGTTCCGGGCTCTCTACTCAGGAGTCCCCGTGCTCCAGAGGACGAACGCTTGGTTTTTAGGCGAGCGCGTTCTCTGGAAGCATTCGTTAGAGGAGCCTGTGGTTCTTGTAGATCCTCCGATCCGGATATTACGTCCGGATTTGCTGTCGACCGAGGATCGAGCTCAGGCGATCCTTGGTTAACCAGCGGATCAGCTGGTGCTACCGGATGCTCCTTTTCCGGCTTTCATTGCATCCAGGCTGACTCCTTTCCCAGATTTTGTTCCGGTTAGTATCTCAATTATCTCTTTTTCTTCTTTTTCTTTTTTTTTTCTTTCTATTTGTTTTTCAGAACTTTGACCCCCCTTTTTTTATTTATTAATATTTCATTTTTATTATTATTATTATTATTATTATTATTATTATTATTATTATTATTATAAAAATTAAAAAACCTACAAATTCAATCAATTTACAAGAAATTGGTAGGGAGCCGAGATACAATCTGGACTCCCACCCCTCTAGCTATAGCGAACCCGATCCTACTGAAGATGTGAGCAGCTGCACGAGCACCAATATCATGAGTCTTAGCGAACGCCTGAACCCGCTTCAGCAGCGCAATAACATCCTTGTCTAATTCCCCTAATGAAGAAAAGGAGAAAGGAAGAAAACCATAGCCATTAGCCCTGCAACGTGCCCCATACTTGTCCCGCTTCCGCTGAGCCGCCGCCGTCACAACACGACCAGGAACGAAGTCAGACAACCCCGAATGTTTCAAAGGTTATTATTATTATTATTATTATTATTATTTTTATTTTTTATTTTTTATTTTTTTTTAGCGGGTCGAGCTAGGCGGTTGGGTGCCTCCTACAGCGGAGATCACGTATACCGATGCTGTTGGGTCGGTAATTCGTGAGATCCTTCCCGTAGCGGAGGATGATGAGGGGATACCGTCCATTCCCGAGACGGTTGAGTCGGTATGTCCCTTTTTTTTGTATATGTACTTAAAATATTTCTATTTTTTTGCTTCATATACATTTATTTACTAACTGTCCTTGTATTCTTGGAACAGGTTCTGCGGGAGACCATGAACGGCATGGTGAGGACTATACATGCTTTTCCGAGCTGCTTACCAGAGAGCCCTCATGACTTTGTCTTGCCATAATCATCGGATGGTTGCGGTAAGTTTCATTTCTTTTCTTTTTTGACGAAGTTATTACATTTCATGTATTAATCTTCGTTTTAGGATTTTGTAGGATGTACAACAACCGTCTAGCAGTCGCAGAGCACCCTTATCCTTTTGTACACATATTGTTATATTTTTAGGAAACAAATATATATATTATTTTGTTTTGTTGTACATATGACACTGTTCTCTTTTTTTTTTTATATGTCATTTATATTATTATTATTATTTTTTGTTTCCATGTGTACACATATAAAAAAAGCAAAAAAAAAATTTCCGAGGGAGGGTAAGGATTCCCGACTTACGCCCCTCGAAAAATAACAAAAGAAAGGGACACAAGAGTTAGCTAAAGGCAAGCGTATGATTAATCTTAAGATTTCGTTAAGATTCCGTCATTATGTAAGCTAAAATACGGAAATAAGCCGAAACCACATGTCGCGACAGAGAAGACGCACGCAAGTGATTTAGTTGCGCGCGGATGTCGCGCGCAACTCATGAGTTGCGCGCGCCATCTTTTTGTGAACTTTCCTTTGGGCGAAAATTGCCGAAAATATGCCCCTCTTGGGTCTATTTAAGCATGGTTTTGTGTAGGTTTTTTTATCATCTCGCATTCATTCGCTTAGTAATATTATAAGAACTAAAAAGAATAATCTCTCTAAATTGCACAATGGGTTACCTCCCTTTCAAACATGGTGAAGACCTTTCGTGTAGGTTTTTTTACATTGCACAATGGTGAAGACCTTTGAACATCGTTTGAAGCATGGGTTACCTCCCTTTCAAACGAGGACAAACTAGCTTTCAAAATTTATCACCTAGACCCTCTATTGAATTATATGCAATTAGTGATTAATTTTGATTTCCTTCATGCCGCCGTTAACCATTGGGACTCCAACCACCATCTCTTTTTTATTTAAAGGGGACGAAATTATTCCCCTTCCTAGTGAGTTCGAGGCTTTGCTAGGCTTCCCTACAAATACTCTCCTTGTGACTTATTCACCCCATTGTCGGATCCCAAACCTATATTTCAAAGATTTTTCTTCTTGTGCAACAATGATATGACAAATATTGGAGCTGAAGAAGGCGTGAATTTAATTTAATTTATTGAACAACGCTTTAAAATTCGTGCTTTATGCTGTTGTCTTGTTGTAAATTGTTTGCTTAGGACAGGCAAAGAAAATGGAAATTATTCCATGGTGTCCGTAGTAAAGCAAATAGAGGGATGTCATTCACCCGCTCCTTTGGAATTGGCAGAAACCATTTTATGCTTGAATTGCCTTAGAGGAGACCCTAACAAAAATGGTTTCACATGAAGTCCAGTCCTATTACACGTAAGTTTTTTTTTCGTCGTGTTTTGAGCGCAAGCCGTGAAGTTGCGCCGGTATGTCCGGCGCAATCTTCTGCGCTGCACGCGGATGACGCGCACAACTTATTCTGATGCGCGCGCCACTTGCTAGTGTAAAAAATGGTTTTTTTTTTTATTTTTATTTTAAATTTGGCTCATGGAGCTTTTGCGAATAGTTGATCAGCCACAAAAAATTGAGGCTAATGGAGTATGGACATTCCGTGGACGTCGAATCCTTTACAAGCACAAAAATGAAGAGGAATGGACGTCGTTTTTCTGTCACGAGGTTCCTAATATACGTTTTGTAATTCCTTGGTGGAACATAAATAATATGGTTGGGAGTAGTCTCAATTGCCCTTACATTAGGCTTTAAGGCCTATCTAGTGCTACTTACATTTTTCCTTGCAGGGTAATGAGACAATACGGGATGAAACATATTATTCCCCCGCATGATTGTGATGCACCCAAAGATGTGACTTTTAGATCCGAGCGAATTTTCGGTTGGATAGAGTATTTTTCAAGTCTTTCAAGGTGGGTAGTACAAAATCCTGCTGTGAGTATTGTATTATCTTCCTTTTATAAATCTTGGATGAATGCTGCGGATAAGGGCGAATTAAACAAGGCCCGATCTCAATATCAAACTACCACGGCTCGCAATCCATCCAAGCCTTTAATGCATTTGGCCACCACTGCCCCTCCTAGTGGCCAAAACAAAGGAGTGAGAAGAAAATTGGACTTCTCATCTCCTAAGGCGCGTTCGAAGGAATCCAAAAGGAAAGCTCCCTCCAAACCCGCACAAAAAGGTGTGATAATCAAGGAACCTCCGCAACAAAACTCGAAAGAGGACTCTAACAAAAGCTTCAGAAAAGGGAAAAAGGGTTGAAAAGGCTCCTATTTCTAAATTGAAGAACAATGTATGGGTTAAGAAGAAGACTGTAGGAGAAAGCTCTAAGGTTTCTGAAAAAACTGCGATTAAACTACTCCTCCATCATCCGTGACAATTGAGGATATAGTGAAGACTTGGAGTGTTACACAATTTCTCTCTGTTTTTTTTTTTTTGAATAAAGTTTAATCACTACTATGCCCCTTTTCTTTATTTATGATCAAGTTCAACAATGTCTCCCCTTTTTTTTTTAATTTGAATGAAATAAAAAATGAGCTTTATGTTTTGATATTTTGATATGACCGAATTATATAGATTGCTTACGTATTCGTATCACCAAATCAGGTCATTGTGTAGTTCTAATTCCTTTTTTATTTTTTATTTATTTTTATTTGTTTCCTTTAACTCCTTAAGTAAAAATTAAATGAAAAAATTAATCAAACTTTGTTTAAAAGGAATTAAATCAAATTTTAATTTATATATTTTCCGAGTACATGTTTATATTCACGAAACGCCCTCCTTTATCGTAAGTAGAAGTTGCAAATTTGTTCAAACAAAAAAGTCCGGGTTCGCAGTTTTACGATTAGGTGGCGCGCGCAACAACTAAGGTTGTGCGAACCTGTCGCGCGCAACTATTCCAGTTGCGCGAGACACCTGTACTACGAGTGTTTTGAATTTTTTTTATTTATGTGCTATTACCCCCCCCCCCCCAAGTGTGAAGATTTTTTTTGTGAAGTTCGTTAAAAAATTTGAGCACTTAGAGCGGTTTATTATTTCTAAATTACCCCCTTCGATAAAATACATAACCTTTAGAATCTTTCAATTGAATGCTAAATAAAGTTAGGTATATGAATGAAAGAGTTAATCCGGGTTTCATATGTAATATTTCTTAAGTCGATCAATGTTTATTAATTGGCGAATTTCATCTCCTCCAATGTCCATTAATCTGACAGCTCCTCCTGATAGGATTTTAATTACGCGGTAGGGACCTATCCAATTAGGTTAGAATTTCCCTCTTGGATCGGTAGGTGGACCCCTAACCTCTTTTAGTACAAAGTCACCTTCTTTTATATTTCTTGGTTTTACTCTTTTATTGAAATGACGCGCAATGCGCCTTTGGTAGACTTGTACATGATGCAAAGCTCTTAATTTTCGTTCATCGAGCAATAAAAGTTCCTCATACCTCGGTCTTACCCATTCAGCTTCTGGTAGCTTACTTTCGAGTACGATAAGTAGGGATGGTATTTCCAGTTCGACTGGTTGAACTGCGTCCATTCCAAAAACTAAGGAGTACGGAGTTACTCTTATTGATGTTTGTATAGACGATCTATAACCCCATAGTGCGAAGTGTAGTTTACTGGGCCAGTCTTTATAAATTTCTGCCATTTTGTTAATGATGACTGTTATATTTTTATTTGCCGATTCTACAGCTCCATTCATTTGAGGTTTGTATGGGGATGAGTGATGATGGTTTACTTTATAACGAGTTAAGAGGGTCTCGACTTCAACTTTGAATTGAGATCCCTGATCACTAATAAGTTTGTGTGGAACTCCATACCTAAAAAATATGTTTCGTTCGAGAAATTTTGCAACATGTTTAGAAGGAATATTCACGTAAGAAGCAGCCTCAATCCACTTGGTGAAGTAACTGATGGCTACTATTACGTACTCGTACCCTCCTGCTCCTGTTGGAGAGACTTTTCCAATTATGTCAATTCCCCAAGTTGAAAAGGGCCAAGGGAAAGTGAGATTATATAGTTTGAATTATGGAAGGTGTTGTAAATTAGCAAACATTTAGTACTCTGGACATTTTTTGACATATTGTATGCAATCATGTTCCATAGTGGACCTAGAGTACCCTTATTGCGAAATTTTTTTTGCAAGCATTTTAGCATTCATGTGAGGTCCTTTAACACCTTTGTGAGTAATTTCCATAAGGCGTGTTGTTTCGGGTTGGTCTATACACAATCAACTTTGACCATTAGGCCCTTTTTTGCATAATTGACTATTTAATAGACCATATTGAGCCGCAAGTCTTTGTAAGGCTCGTTGGTCTTTCGATGAAGTATTTTCGGGATATGTGCCATGAGTAATATATTGGAGGATATGATCATACCAAGGATTGTTCCCTTCGATGTCATTTATTTCCTCTATTGTGTTGCAATATGATGGTTCTTCTCTTCTATCAATGCATAATGGCATTATATTCAAGTGATCTGGAATGTTGATCATTGAGGCTAATTTTGCTAGCGCATCGGCAAATTAATTATCATCCCTTGGGAGATATTTATAGTCAATATGTTCAAAGTGCTCGACGAGTTGCTCTAGGTGTGCTTGGTATAATATCATTGTGGAGTTCTTTATTTTCCATTTTTTCAGTATATAATTTATAATCAAACTGGAATCTCCATGTACCTCTAATTTTTTCACACCTATGCTAGCTGCTGCTTCTAATCCAATAATGATAGCTTCACATTTTACGGCATTATTAGTAACCTCAAAGTCTAGTTTGACAGAGATTGGAGTATGTGCTCCCTCTGGACTTATGAGTAACACTCCTACGCCACATCCCTTTTGATTGGATGCACCGTCGCAGTACATTACCCATTTGTCATCTTGTGTCAGGAGAATCTCTTCATTCGGAAGATGAGTAGTTTCTGCATGACTTGTTTGAATTAGATGTTAGGCTAGAAAGTCGGAAATTACTTTTCCTTTCATTGATTTTTATGGAATATGTTTTAACTCAAATTCGGCCAACATCAACAACCATTTAGATATTCTTCCTTGTATAGGTGGTTGTTCAAACAAATACTTTATCGGATTCTGTTGAGAAACCACATGAGTAGTGTGTGGTAACATATAATGTTGTAATTTTTTAGTTGCCCACACTAATGCTAAACTTGTCTTTTATAAGGTGCTATATTTCGTTTCATATTTGAAAGTGCAGCTGGTACTCAAGAAGGGGGGGGGGGGGTTGAATTGAGTACAGGGCAGTGTTAGGAATTATTGGATTTTCTTCTATTTATGTAGGGGGACCAGGTGATGAACTGGTCCTGCAGCGGAAACAGAAAATACAATAAATAATCAACACAAAGATTTAACGAGGTTCAGCTCAACTCTGAGCCTACGTCCTCCACTACCCTAATTACTTTTATTAATCAACTCTGAAAAACAAAAGCAATTACAAATGATCACACTCGTGGTCCCCACACCTAACTCTAGGTGTCACTACGCACTTGAACTCACAAGCACTTGCACTCACACTCGTAAATGCTACCCAATCACTAACCTCTTAGTGATTCAATACAAACCCTTTGTTTCCCTCTAAATGCTTCCACTCAAAGCTTACAAGAGATAATTACAAAACAATTCTTACTGTGTGCATAAATAGTTTGTAAGAGATGAACTAACTATTTCCCTTAGAGTGTATTTCGAGCTTTCAAAGATAGAGAATTTTTTTCAGAAAAGCTCACTCGAAATTCTGATCGAGTTTATGCTTTTATAAGGTTGGGAGATAAAATCTTTCGTGATCTTTTCAGATCATAACTTAGGTAAATAGAATATCTTTTATTTTGTAAATAAGAGATATTCTAAGATATTATTCTACTTTCCATAAATGGGTAGAATAATATATTCTAAGTTATATGCGAAATAATTCATCTCCAACTTTGCATAAACTGAATCAATTAGTTTAGTAAATATTCTCTAAGGATAGGAAATATATATTCCAGAAAATATTTACTGAACTAATGTCCAGGTTCATGAAACAAGCTACGAAGCAGCTGTTTCCTGACCTGTTAATGTCCTAGGGATCAGGTCAACTTTTCCTGATATCTATAACACTAAATACTCTAAGTAAGGGATACAAATAGCTCACGTACAAACATCCATGCACACTTAACATTATAAAGACTACAAAGATCAACTATCCTAATCTAAGAGACTTCATAATCTTCAAGTCTTGGCGGCCTTCCTTGATAGAACATTCTGATACAGATTTCTTGAATGCTTTGATTCAAAAGGACTTCATATTGCCTCAAGTACTTGGGATAGTTGTTCCTGTTCAAAATGTTAGTTGATATAATATAAAACCAACAAGAGCCAGCTAGTCAGCTGTTTGTCATCACTCAAAACCTTAAGTGACTCAACAAATTCCCCCTTTTTGATGATGACAAACACTTTGAAGTTTCCTGCACCTGCACGTCAGTGAGAAACAGCAAAGTAAAGAAAGTTCTAATCTACACTTAAGAAGACAAGACTTTCTACACAAGGGATATCTTGTGTAAAAGACTTATGACACTGATGACTGACCAGGATAGCCATCTTTATTTAAAAGAAACAACTTGTTTTTGGATTTTTGTAAAAAGACACTGAAACAGTTAGTTAATCGAACTGTTCCCTCTATTTTAACTTGTTTTTGTGATTATCTGACTCAAGGAAATAAAAGACTCAATCTAATTGTCTAACAAGGCCTTTTCAGAAACTTTAACCTGCTTTTCCCCCTTTTGGCATCATTAAAAAGCATTCAAAAAATAGAATTGCACACCAAAATATCGCAAGTAAGCCAAAAATCAGTAGTTTCAACCACTGATCAATCTCAATGCTGCAGGTTAGCACAAACAGGTTATTCAATCACATAAAACTGAAACAGCTTAAAACTGTTCAGGATTACACACCAGAAGGTTAGAAACATAATAGAAACCACACTGCATTAAAAACAGTCTAGCAGTGTGGGGGAACAGCAAATATTATGGCAGTTAATGGAAGGGGAGGGGGAGACTGAAGTGATCATTCATCATCGTCTTCATCCTCTTCTTCACCCTCTGGGTTGATCTCCTCCTCGAAGTCAGACCCTTCCTCATCTGTCTTTTCTTCTTCCATCTTCTCCTTTTCTTCTGTTTCCTCTTTCTCTTCTTCTTCTTCCTCATCAGATTCATTTTCTTCTTCCTCAGAGCCTTCTCCTTCTTCAGCATCAGGACCCTTCTCACTAGAGGATTCCTCATCATCCGTCTCAATGATCCTATAGTGTGCAGGGTCAAACTGCATCCCAGACTCTGGGGGCAACAGGTGATCAATCACCCTGCAAATAGTGAGGAATTTCCTGTTGTTCATAAGCTTATCAAGCTTCCTTTCTTCTTCAGCCTGCACTAGACTGGCAGCCAACTTTGTTATCCTCTCATCCTACCTTTCCAACTTGGCAAGAAGCATTGCCACATCCGCAGGAGTGATTTCCTCCTGGTTCCCTTCATCCCTTGGGCTACTTTCTTGACCTACAAAAGTCAGCCTCTTTCCAGAGTAGTCAATCTTCTTCTGAGTGAGTATTTTCTTGGAGAACAACTAAAGACTCACCACCTCACCAGAAAAAGAAAACTTAGGATTCTGCTCCTTGATGATTTTGCAGATAAAGGAACCATAGGGCAGGGAGTTGTGAGATGAAGCATGGCAGTACAGCATGTGCTCCATCATTAGAGCTGGCAGATTAACCTTAACCTTTTTCATGATCAGATAGATCAGGACCATGTCCATGATCCTAACAGTACCTCTTCCTTGACCCTTGGGCAGAAAGACCTTCAAACACATGGAGTGCAGAACCAACATAATTGCCTCCCTAAAGACACTTGGGGAACCAGCTTCTTCCTTCTTTCCAAACAAAAACTGAGTAACCACCTCAGGTGTTACTCCTCCCATTAGGGGCCACCCATCACTGCTATATCTAACAAAACCATCTCTAGGTATACCCAGCAACTCAGATAAAACAGACTCAGAAACATGTACAACACTACCA
Organism: Chenopodium formosanum; assembly: GCA_024500155.1. Taxonomy (NCBI): domain Eukaryota; kingdom Viridiplantae; phylum Streptophyta; class Magnoliopsida; order Caryophyllales; family Amaranthaceae; genus Chenopodium; species Chenopodium formosanum. The sequence continues at coordinate 53,755,001 of CM044880.1, read as the reverse complement.
GAAACAGTTGATACCACAGGCATATCAATGTTTTGCTTCAGATTAACAAAGAACTTACGAACAGGACCAACAAAAGCATCATTTAAATCATTAAACAGAGACATCCATCCTTGGAACTCAAGAAGTTCCTTAACTTGACTCAAAGCAGGAATATCAAAATATTCATTCTCAACACCACAACCAGATAACACAGTCCTAGAACTTAAAGAAGTTGCACCAGTACTGGGGGTAACAGGTTGTTTACCTTTAGCAGCCTTGGAGATACGGGAAACAGATGATGTTGCTTTCCTTTTCTCTCCTCTCTTAGGCTCAGATGGTGTAGTCTCCTTCTCATCTGAGCCCTTAATGACCTTTGAAGCAGCCCTAGTCTGCCTTTTCCTTACAGAACCAGTAGTGGTACCAGCAACCACCTTGGTCACCACTACATCTAGATCCTCCTCCATCTTCTTGTCCTCCTTCTCCTCATCCAATCCTTCATCAGCCACTTCCTCTAACTGTTTTTCAAGTTTCTTGGCTATCTTTTTATCAGGTTCCCCCTCAGATGGTGATTTGGGGTTTGAAGAAACGGTTTCAGTTATTTGAGTGAGGGTTTCGATGGATTTTTCTTTTGGGGCCCTTTTGGATTTGGATTTTTGTGGAGATGGGGTTAAAGTTATAGTCTTTGATGGTGAAACAGGTTTTTCCTTCAAGACATTCTCTTTTGAAGGAGTTTGTCTCAAGGTAACGGCCTTGATGGGTTCAGTTTCAGAGGGGTTGATTTCTGGTGTTGCTTGTGAAGGTGTCTGCTCAGAGACGTTCATAAGAACATCCTTGATTGTTTCTTGAGATTTTGAAGAGGGGGAACTAGCCAAACTTCCTTTGGAACCTCCTTTCCTTCCAGTTCCAGCCTTTCTCACCATTGTTGCTAGTCTAAGCTTCGAAGAATTGATCTTGTGTAGAGAGAGAAGTTGAGAATTTTTTATGAATGATGAATAATCACGGAGCAAGGAAAGGGAAGCAAATATATAGCAAGAGAAATTATAGAGACAAACAGAAAAAAAATCAGAGAATCAGAAGATATTTGGAAGTTATTTTGATTTGGAAATAACTTCCATAAATGAACAACTGGCCATAATTGCAACTGTCAGATCAAATTGCCGTCAGAGGAAAATAACTGCCATATTTGAAAGATTTTAAAATCAAATAAGAATACAAAAAAAATATTTTCTCACGGTTTAATTTGAAATTAATTTCAAAATTAATCCGTTCGTATTTGCTGCTGTTTCCTCTACTGGTAGGGTTACTGAAACAGTTGCTTATCTGTTCAATATGACCTTCAATCCTGAAAGTGATTAGCTACAATATTGCTCACATAGAGATAAGCAATTAACATTGAGATAATAGACAAATTGCAAAGGTATGATGCACGCACACATTTAAAGAATACTTAATTAGCCAATCATTGGGGAAAACAGCTGAGAGAGGTCTCTTAGTTTGACCTAGTCGGACCTAACATGACTCTAAACTTGCAGAAAGACTCTTTACCCAATGGCTTAGTGAAGATATCTGCAATTTGTTCTTCACTGTTGCAAAAACTCAGCTCTACAAGACCTTTCTCAACATTATCTCTTAGGAAATGATGTCTTATCTCAATATGCTTTGTCTTGGAATGCTGCACAGGATTCTTAGAAATGTTAATAGCACTTGTATTATCACATAAAATAGGTACATTTTCATAGAAAATACCAAAATCTTTCAACTGGTTCCTTATCCACAACAGCTGAGAGCAGCAAGCTGCAGCAGCTATGTATTCAGATTCTGCTGTAGATAAAGCAACAGAATTTTGTTTCTTTGATCCCCATGAAATCAAGCAGGGACCTAAGAAATGTGCCATACCAGATGTGCTCTTTCTGTCTACTAGGAATCCAGCATAATCTGCATCTGTGTACCCTAATAGTTCAATTGAACCACCTTTGGGGTACCACAAGTACAGATCATCTGTTCCTACTAAGTATCTAAGTATTCTCTTGACAGCCTTTAGGTGAGATTCTTTGGGATTGCTTTGAAAACGTGCACACAATCCCACAGAAAACACTATATCTGGCCTACTAGCTGTCAAGTAGAGAAGAGAACCAATCATACCTCTAAACAGTGTAGCTTCCACACTCTCTCCTTTATCATCACTGTCTAGCTTTGCATTTGTAGGTATTGGAGTTGCATATGATTTACTGTCTTGCAATCCATACTTCTTGATTAGTTCCTTTAGATACTTCTGTTGATGTATCATGATCCCATCAACTGTTTGCTTGATCTGCAATCCTAGGAAGAATCCTAGTTCTCCCATCATGCTCATCTCAAATTCACTTTGCATCAGATCTACAAACTCACTACACAAAATTTGATTAGTAGCACCAAATATTATATCATCTACATATATCTGTACTACAATCAAATCAAAATTCCTGGTTTTGATAAAGAGGGTCTTATCAACCGTTCCCCTTCCATAGTCATGTTCCATCAGAAAGTTGGACAGCCTTTCATACCAAGCTCTAGGAGCTTGTTTAAGACCATAGAGTGCCTTGTCTAGCTTATATACATGATTTGGGAATTGACTATCAGCAAAGCCAGGGGGCTGCTCAACATATACTTCTTCTTTCAAATAACCATTAAGAAATGCTGTCTTAACATCCATTTGAAAGAGCTTAATGTTCTTATGAGCAGCAAAGGCAATCAAGATCCTTATTGCCTCAAGTCTAGCTACTGGGGCAAAGGTTTCATCATAATCAATGCCTTCTTGCTGATTATAACCTTGCACGACCAGTCTAGCTTTGTTTCTGACTATAGTACCCAGATTATCCAATTTGTTTCTGAAGACCCACCTGGTACCTATGACTGACCTGTTCTCAGGTCTTGGCTCAAGATGCCACACTTTATTTCTTTCAAATTGATTTAATTCATCTTGCATAGCCAAAACCCAATCAGGATCTTTTAAAGCCATCTTGTAGTCAGTTGGTTCTATATTAGATAAAAATGAGAAAAATGCACAAAAGTTTTCATAAACAGCTCTCCTAGTCTGAATACCTCTACTGATATCACTCAGAATTTGTTCAGTAGGATGAGAAGATTTATATTTAAAAATGCTAGACCTAGGTGCATTCTCATTTAATCCATCAGAACCATCATGCATCCCTGGTTCATTTGTGCCATCGAATTGGTTTTGCACAGATGGACCAGTATGCTGAGATGTTCCCCCTACCTCCCTTACCTGGGTGGAAAACTTGTCCTGAAAGTTTTCTGTTCCCCCTGAGGTGTTGCTTTCTCCATTTACTTGGGGGCCTTCATCTCCATCCTCATGAGTATCTACTTGTTGAGGATCTCCTTCATTGTGACCAAGTCCTTCACCAGCAGCATCTGGTGAACCAGCAGGTGAACCTGGTTCTTCTAAGGAAACAGCAGTTGATTCTCCTGTAAAATACAAAAGTCCTATCTCATCTAAGTCATCAACCTGCACATTCTCACAACACATATTAAATTCATCAAAGACTACATGAACACTTTCTTCAACACACAAAGTTTTCTTATTGAATACTTTATATGCCTTACTGTGAGAAGAATAACCAAGGAAAACAGCTTCATCACTTCTTGGATCAAATTTATCCAAGCTGTTCTTACCATTATTATGCACATAACACTTACAACCAAAGGTTCTGAAGTATGCTATGTTTGGTTTCCTTCCTCTAAGTAGTTCATATGGAGTCTTCTTCATTTGAGGCCTTAACATCAACCTATTTAACATGTGACAAGCTGTATTTACAGCTTCTGCCCAAAAAGACTTGGGGAGACAACTCTCAATGAGCATTGTTCTTGCCATTTCTTCCAAAGTCCTGTTCTTCCTCTCAACTACTCCATTTTGTTGAGGAGTTCTTGGGGAAGAGAAATTGTGAGAAACTCCATGTTCCCTGCAGAACTCTATGAAGCTAGAGTTATCAAACTCTGATCCATGATCAGATCTTATGGCAGCCAGTTGATGATTGATCTTGTTCTGAACCTGCTTTACTAACACAATAAACTCATCAAAAGTTTCATCTTTAGAAGACAGAAATAGAGTCCATGTGTATCTGGAATAATCATCAACAATGACACACACATATCTAGAACCATTTCTACTTTGGACTCTCATGGGTCCACATAAATCAATATGAATAAGTTCTAGAGGTCTGCTGGTACTGATAGTTTTCTTTGGCTTAAAAAAGGATTTGACCTGTTTCCCTTTAGCACATTCTTCACAAACTCTATCTGCTTCAAACTTGATGTTAGGCAGGCCTATCACCAATTCTTGAGACCTGAGTTTGCTAAAAAGTCTAAAGCTGACATGTCCCATCCTTTTATGCCAAAGCCACTGGTCCCTATCAGAAACAGCATTCAAACAGATGGACTTGTTCTCAGGGATTTGGTTTAAATAAGTAATGTAAACGTTTTCATGTCTGAATCCCTGGCAGACAAGTTCATTTGTTTGCAAATTCACTATGTGACAAAGGTTGTCTTTGAACTCAACTTTATTACCTTTATCACATAATTGTGAAATACTCAAGAGATTATGTTGTAAACCATCAACATAATATACATCACTAATAACATGGGAAAGTGACTTACCAACCTTACCAATTCCAAGAATGGTACCTTTGCTGTTATCACCAAAGGCCACCTTTCCCCCTTCATGAGCTGTAAGTGAGACAAACTGTTTCCTATCCCCTGACATGTGTCTTGAGCAGCCACTGTCCAAATACCAGTAGGTATTGTCTCTCACTTCAGCCTGCACAGGAAATTCAAACATTAGCTTTAGGAACCCAAATCTTTTTGGGTCCCTTTCCAACAACAGATTCAAGCAAGTCTTTTCTAACCCAAATCTGCTTAACATTTTTCTTATTTTTATCCAATCTACTTTTCCTGCCTTTACACTCATATTTCTTATGGCCATTCTTGCCACAATGATAGCACACATGCATGTCTTTTGCTAAGACATACTTACCTTTCTTATACTCCTGTAACCATGTAGTATCTCTGGGAGACCAGTTCCTCCTGTTCCCCTTCCCAGTATAACCAATTCCCCTTCTACCACTGTTTCTAGCAGTTAAAGTTAACTGGTTCAATGAGTTCTGGGATTGGAGGACTTTATCCATTCTCTTCTTAAATTCTATGAACTCTCTGTCCTTTAAGTTTATTTTCTCATGCAGGGATAAATTCTGGTCAACAACTATCTCAAAGTCAAGCTTAGCTCTTTCAAGCTCAGCTTGCAATTTTGAAATATTTGAATCATGCAAAACTACAGAATCACATGAATTAGTCTTTCTAAGCTGGGCTAACTCAACCTGCAAGCTACAAATTTTAGCTTCACATTCATCATGCATATTACTAGAAACAGTTTCAGAACCAGTACTTTTGCTGTTCTTAACTAGGACATATGCTTTATATAGTTCCTCTACATCATCAACTAACAAGTTGAATCCTTCTAACAGTTTAGACCTATTTAGAGCACTTGCCCTAGATTTTATACTATCAAAGTCATACAAGTCATCACCACTATAATCAAGCACATTAATGACACAACTTGTAAACTGTTTCTCACATTCATCATCACTGTCATCACACAAACCCATATCAGATTTTATTCTCTGAATTTCAAGTTTGCTTTGATCTAAAGCAATCTCTAGTTCAGCTACTTCCTACTTCAAGTTAGCACAGACACTTTCCAACAGATCACAACTTGAATTAGCAATATCCTATTCTTTAGACTTTTCTTTAAACTTTCTCTTAAAATCATGATAAGCAATTCCAAGTTCTAAACATTGATCTAAAGCACTACTAGCACATTCCATCAAGTTTTCTCTATCATAAAAGAGCATATCCTTTTTTATCTGATCAATGTTTACCTGATGTTGATCCAAGGGGTGCTTCTTTGCCATGAGGCAGTGGACATCTGAGCTGGTTCCTCTGCTGTTCCTGGTACCTTCTTCTGAACTTTGATTCAGTATTGCTGTCATACATACATCTGACTGACTTGAATCATCTTCCTCTTCATCACTGTCTGTATCTCCCCAGACAGCAGCAACCATGGCTTTTTTGTAGGCCATCTTGTCTGCTTCCTTGGACTGGTTGTCCTTCCATTGAGGACAATTCTTCACAAGGTGTCCCTTCTCACCACACTTAAAGCATCCTGTTGCAGAGAAGTTGTTAGTTTTTTTATTTGATGTATTATTAAACTTACCCTTGATGAATTTTCCCTTCTGGTTTCTGAAACTTCTTTCAAACCTTCTAGCCATCATTCCTATCTCATCATTCTCATCTTCGACTGTTCCCTTTAGTGCAATTCCTTTTGTTGGTACCTTCTCTGACTTAGATCCAACCAGCATTTCATGGGTCATGAGGGAACCTATCAGCTGTTCAACTGATAGAATTGAAAGATCCTTTGCTTCATAAATGGCTGTAACCTTGGGAGTCCATTCACCTTTCAAACTTCTCAAAATCTTTCTAACAAGATCTTCATCAGTAAGGCTTTTACCAAGAGATTTTAAATCATTTACAATAGTCATGAATCTACCAAAACAAGTATTAATATCTTCATCCTTAAACATATTAAAAGATTCATATTTTGACATAAGTAAATCAATTTTAGACCTCTTTACCTCACTGGTACCCTCAAAGGCAAGTTCAAGGGTATCCCAGATCTCCTTGGCAGTGGTGCATGCTGAGATCCTGTTTGTCTCATTCTCAGCAATGGCCTGTTGCAGTATTGACATAGCCTTAGCATTTTTCTCCAGCTTTTTGTAATCAGTGGAGATGTATTCATCTTCAGTCTTTGGGACTAGCTTCCCTTCTGGATCAGACTTCTCAATGGTCAAGGGACCATTCTTAACAACCAACCAGCATTCATAATCAATGCCAATGATGATGTTCTTGATTCTGTTCTTCCACCATGCATAGTTCTTCCCATTGAACTTTGGTGTCTTGTTGTCATATCCCATAGCATTCATTTCCTGAGTACTCATGATCTACTTCTCTAGGTGTTACCCTTACAAGAAGCCGAGGCTCTGATACCAATTGAAAGTGCAGCTGGTACTCAAGAAGGGGGGGGGGTTGAATTGAGTACAGGGCAGTGTTAGGAATTATTGGATTTTCTTCTATTTATGTAGGGGGGCCAGGTGATGAACTGGTCCTGCAGCGGAAACAGAAAATACAATAAATAATCAACATAAAGATTTAACGAGGTTCAGCTCAACTCTGAGCCTACGTCCTCCACTACCCTAATTACTTTTATTAATCAACTCTGAAAAACAAAAGCAATTACAAATGATCACACTCGTGATCCCCACACCTAACTCTAGGTGTCACTTCGCACTTGAACTCACAAGCACTTGCACTCACACTCGTAAATGCTACCCAATCACTAACCTCTTAGTGATTCAATACAAACCCTTTGTTTCCCTCTAAATGCTTCCACTCAAAGCTTACAAGAGATAATTACAAAACAATTCTTACTGTGTGCATAAATAGTTTGTAAGAGATGAACTAACTATTTCCCTTAGAGTGTATTTCGAGCTTTCAAAGATAGAGAATTTTTTTCAGAAAAGCTCACTCGAAATTCTGATCGAGTTTATGCTTTTATAAGGTTGGGAGATAAAATCTTTCGTGATCTTTTCAGATCATAACTTAGGTAAATAGAATATCTTTTATTTTGTAAATAAGAGATATTCTAAGATATTATTCTACTTTCCATAAATGGGTAGAATAATATATTCTAAGTTATATGCGAAATAATTCATCTCCGACTTTGCATAAACTGAATCAATTAGTTTAGTAAATATTCTCTAAGGATAGGAAATATATATTCCAGAAAATATTTACTGAACTAATGTCCAGGTTCATGAAACAAGCTACGAAGCAGCTGTTTCCTGACCTGTTAATGTCCTAGGGATCAGGTCAACTTTTCCTGATCTCTACAACACTAAATACTCTAAGTAAGGGATACAAATAGCTCACGTACAAACATCCATGCGCACTTAACATTATAAAGACTACAAAGGTCAACTATCCTAATCTAAGAGACTTCATAATCTTCAAGCCTTGGCGGCCTTCCTTGATAGAACATTCTGATACAGATTTCTTGAATGCTTTGATTCAAAAGGACTTCATATTGCCTCAAGTACTTGGGATAGCTGTTCCTGTTCAAAATGTCAGTTGATATAATATAAAACCAACAAGAACCAGCTAGTCAGCTGTTTGTCATCACTCAAAACCTTAAGTGACTCAACAATATTGGATGAATTTTTTACTTATGTAATATATTGCACGCTCGACTCTTTCTACCTCTTGTACTAACATGGTGCCCGTGGCCGTGTCTGTAACTTTAATGTATAGCCTAAGAGGTAGTTTGGGTACTAGTGGTGCTAAAATCGGTGGACTTTTAAGATAATCATTGATTTTCTAAAAAGCCCTTTGGCATAGATCGTCTCATTCATGTTTTTCCTCTTTTTTCAATTTTTTTAATATTGGCTCACAAGTCATAGTCAATTTGTTGATAAATCGACTAATGTATTGCAGTTTACCAAGGAACCCCCTAATTTCTTTTTCTGTTTGAGGGGGAGGCATGTCAACAATTGCCTTTATTTTGGAGTGATCGATCTCTATACCGCGTGTGCTTACTACGTATCAGAGTAACTTGCTTCCGACAAGTTACTCCGAAGGCGCATTTTTGTGGATTTAATCGCATGTTGTATTTTTTTATTCGAGTGAAAATTTTGCGTAAAGCTTTTATATATCCTATTCTATCTTTGGACTTTACAATCATATCATCCAAATACACTTCTATTTCTTTATGCCTCATATCATGCAAGAGAGTCGTAGCCATTCTTTGGTACGTAGCTCCCGCATTTTTTAAACAAAATGGCATGACTGTATAGCAATACGTACCCCAAGGGGTCATAAAGCATGTCTTTTCTTCGTCTTCTTTTGCCATTAAAATTCGGTTGTAGCCTGCGTATCAATCCATAAAGGATAACATCGCATGTTCAGCCGTGTTATCTACCAATATATCAATATGTGGTATAGGAAAATCGTCTTTAGGGCTAGCCTTATTAAGGTCCCTAAAGTCTACACACATGCAAACTCGTCCATCCTTTTTAGGGACTAGGAAGATGTTCGCTACCCATTCTGGATAATTATATACTCGAATGAAACCTGCGTCTATTTGTTTTTGCACTTCTTCTTTTATTTTCAATGCGACGTCAGGTTTCATTCGTCAAAGTTTTTGTTTTACTGGTTTAGAGATAGGCTTCAAGGGAATGGTATGTTCCGCAATTTCCCTATCTATTCCAGGCATGTCATTGTATGACCAAGCGAACACGTTTTCGAATTCTTTGAGCATCGATATGAGAGTCGATCGCTCTTCCAGATTTAGAGTTAAGCCAATTTTGACTTCTCTTTTGTTTTCATTAGTTCCTATATTGATTGTTTCAGTTTCTTCAATGATAGGGTTCTTTTGTTCTCGTTCATTCATTAGTTCAACCAACTTATTAATATTATCATCTTCATTAGATTGATTGTTATAGCATTCAAAAGATTCAATAGAAGGCATATACTCGGAAATAGAGCTCATATTATTAGAATCAAAAGAAAGTACATTAAGAGAAAAATCCTTTTTGGGATCTTTGTCCTTAGAACTAGAAAATAAAGACTAAGTAATGGCCACAAGGCCTAGATTCTAAGCTTCCCTAGAGTCTATAATAGATTCATTGTCCGATTCTTCAAACATCTTCCCTTTGCCTGTGACGATTTCAAGCTTATCGCCTCTGTGATTGGTCCACTTGAAAGATTTCCTCCACCCATGCTCTAAGGTTTCATTAGAAGAAGTGATCAATGAAGTTGGTTCAAAAGCTTCATCTTGGATGACATTTTGAATGGTCATCGCAGCGACATGATTTTGTTCTAGTCCAAATAGAAAGTTAAATGCTTGGCTATCATAACACCCTGGAATTGGGTATTTTGATTTGACAATACAAAAATCGTCATCCAAGAAGTAGTAGTCGTGAAATATTTCAAATCCAGGATTCTTGATTCCTTCCAAAACTAGTGGTTCTGGAAAGTCATAGCATGGGTAGTCTTCTCCCTCCCTAATGAATTGTCCATTAAGGGTTTGTTGGTAGGATGGGAGTAAAGTGACTATCCCTTTCTTGTTGTTGTCTCTACGTGCTTTGTTTTTTGCATCGTGAGACTTCAATTCTTCTATGGTTGGTTTATATCCCAATCTAAAGGAGAAGCTTTTCTTTGGGATAGGAAGTAAGAAAGATTTCTTCATTCTTATTCCTAAAGGCATCCTAGGAAAGTAACTACTCTTGAGTAAGATGTTGTTTCTTGGGTGGAATATGGATCAAGCTTGAAAGGTTATTCCAAGTATTCCTCCATTTCTATTATGTAGATTGGCTCCACGGCAAATCCCCACATGTCCTGTTCATCATTATCGTGGTTTATTTCTAAGAGTGATTGATCATTTATTGCTATTTTAAGTGGAGAAGCATGTATAGTCATAGGAAGCCCTTGATAGTTCAACCTAATCATTTGATGAAGTAAGGATGGTATTGCACCAAGCTCATGTATCCAAGGACGTCCAAGTAGAAGGTTCAATGTAGGTTTTATGTCCATAACGTGGATATCACCCATCTTTTGTATTGGGCCTGTGGTAATTGGTAGCTTAACAGTTCCACACACCGATCTTCTCGAATTGTCATAGGCCCTAATGTTTTGTGTTGTTGATTGAAAATCCTATTCTGGATTAAGGCCTAAGTATTTTTTGCAGTTCGTAATGGGCATACGTTTACAGCTGACCTATTGTCCACCAAAGTTAGAGGGATGTTGTATCCCTTGCACCCCACAGTTAAATATAATGCATTGTTGTGGGTAGTGTCTTTTAAAGGCAAATCATCATTAGTGAAAATGATTGATTTGTCAGATTTCTCGCTAGTAAGCAAGTTAACGAGTTCTTGAGGGGTTGTTTCTGTGCTTACGGACAAAGCTGTTAGAGAATTCATAAGGGAATTCCTATGTTATTTAGAAGTACTTAGGAGTTCCCAAATGCTAACATTCTCCTTGGATTGGCGAAGTTGTTTGACCAATAGATCTTCCACCTCAAGTGGAGGTGGTATTGTATTTTGCATTTGACCTTGAGTTTGATTTTGTGTGGTCGAAGATCCATTTGGTGGTGGTGCTTCGTAAACTCGCCTAGAACGAGTTAGATGATCTATCTTGTTAGGATTAGTTGTAGGACTCATAAACCAACTTCCTTCTAGAGGCTTTGAGCGTGCCTCCATTTCAAGATGTTCCATGAGTTGAGCTTGATGTCATTGTTCATCCTAGAAGAGATTTGATAAGTCTTGTGACTTCCCCAAGAAATAATCCCAATCAAGCGCTCCATTTGTTTCATTTTGTAAACAAGATGGAGGTGGGACGGCGGCATACCTAGAGACATATAAGTCTTGAAAGTCGTCGTCCCTTAGTCCACATACTTCATTAGTTGCCCCTATGAGTATTGTGGATAGAGGTTCTCCTATATGTGTGATATAGTTCAAAGGATTAAACATATAACTTCTCATATGGTCTTCATCGATGTTAAACACCCCTTAAGGGGATGCATTATTATTAGGCTTAGGCATGAGAATTCTCCCATCGTCTACAAAATCTTGTATTTTATGCTTTAAGATGAAACAACGTTCAGTATCGTGTCCATTGCCTCTATGATAAACACAATAAGCATTACCATCTCAATTAGCAAATCTTCTTTCTGGTGGAGTGGGTGGTGTTGGTCCTGTTGGTGCAAGTAAACCTTTTTCATTTAATTTCTCTAGCAATTCTTTATAGCTCACAGGAAATTGAGTAAATGTTTTTTCTATTGTCCATCTTTTCCTAGGATCATTATATTGATTCGTGTTATTGTATTGCGTGGTGGTCGCAAATACGTCAATAAAGGATGATGTGCTATCATTCCCCTTCTTTTAGTTATTTTAAGGTTGATGATGATGATGGGGTTTATTTGCTTTTTCTTTAGCAAGATCATCTTCAATCCTGGTACCTACGGAATAGACCTTTTGAAAAGTGTCTAAACAAAGGTAATGTAGATGTTTGTTGTACTTTTCATGACAGTTGTCAATGAATTTTTGTACTAATTCGAGTTCGGGTGGCCTTTGGGCAAGATGGGCCGCCTTTTCTCGCAATCTACCATAGAAAGCAAGGAAGCCTTCATCGTTGCCATGCTTTAGCATTTCGAGTTCACGTAGAGTGGATTTGAACTCTACGTTACTCTCATATTGGGTAATGAAAGCCGAGACTACATCTTCCTATGTTGCCTTGAATTTTGGATCTAACCCATAGTACCACTCTCTTGCTGTTGGGTTTAGAGATAAAAGGAAAGTCAAAGCATAAAGCTTGATCAACTCCCTTTAATGCCATGATGCCAGTAAAACACATTTAATGATTTTGTGGATTATTGGTCACCTTAAATATTGGCAAGTCCGTAGCTACGAACTTTTCTGGTAAAGCAACTCCTGCGGGAGGTGCAAACTTTTCTGCGTCGAAGTACTTGTTCCCCACTGTAGAACGAAGAACTAGCTTCTCCAACGACTTTTCTTTGATGGATAATTGTTCCATCTTATCTTGCAAGGCTAAGGTTTCAGCATTTTTCTTATTAGCCTTTTCAATTTTCTTAATTCTTTTCTCCTCGGCTTCTTGAGCCTTTTCTTCTCTCAAACGAAGAATCTCCTCTTGAAGTTCTTCAATAGTTGACATTGCTGTTGGACTTGGACTAGTTGTCGAAGAAAAATGGTTTGAAATAGATTGATCTTTTGATGGTAGACATAGAAGGCGAGTGCCCGGGAGTCTTCTTTCCCAAGATTGGAAACCGTCCTTAAAAGAAGTGCGAAAGAATAAGTAAATCGATACGCTTGTTTAGAAGGGGAAGAAAGAAAAAGATAATGACGCAAGATATATTTGAATAAAGATATCGTTTTGACGAGTCAATTTGTTTATTGAAAAAATCAAAGTTGATTCGTACAGTGGGCGCGCACAAATAATTCGGTTGCGCCCAAATGTCGCGCGCAACGAAGTGACTTGTGCAGGGAGGGGTTGCGCAACTCAAGGAGTTGCGCGTGCCACCTGCTCGTATGATTTTTTTTTTTTAATTCGAGCACTTCTTTTTATTTTTTGCATTGTTCTTTTTTTTTTATTATTTATTTTTTCTTTTTTTGTGTTACCCTTCGAATATAACTCTAAATCACGAAAAGACGACTTTGTAATTGGGAACCTAGACCAAACTAAAAGGAAAAAAAAAGAAGACTATCCTAACACGTTGCATATAGTCACATAATCACATAAGCATGCCACAAGTCAAGATTCATGTATTGCCATTCTAAGGTCGAAAAAGGCTTGGGTGTCCAAGGTACCATATCTTATGAAACGATGCACAAATCAATCACTAAATGAGTTGACCTATGACATCGTCCTCCCAACATTTTGTTGGCGATATGGGTGGGATGATTGTTATTGATTTTGGGATAGAAGCCTAGTGTTGGCAACCCCTAGTCAATGAGCCAATCCCCAATGTTTAAGTGTGCTATACTTATGCATGATGCAATGTTGCTTGTTTGGTTTTTACTTTTGTGCAAAAGAAAGATATTATGCGTTCAAGACTCTCTCTCTAAATAGATATTATCAAAGTTAGTTCTCGTTACAACCCATAAGCAACCTGGTGTTGAAAACCTTGGACCATAACTACAAACTAATCATGTAACCTCTAAGTCCCAAGTGGAGTCGGCACTATAAGGAGTGTGATCCCATCGTAAGGGGTATTCTCATTAAATGCCCATGGCCATTTAAAAGCCTAGGACTTTACACTTGTTAGGGTGTATTAGGATTTGATTTCCTGACCGTTTGGGGGACCTTGAATTAGAAATGATTCTATCATACACGCTTTTTTGTAAGGAACAAGTACGAGTCTTCAATGAGTTTTAGGAAAACCCATAAACCTCGTTCATGCCTTTCTCCCAAGTATAGTTCAATGGATATTTAGCATGAATCATAAGTTTACCCATGCCTAAATTGGTCTACATAAACCGAAATGAGTTCAGGAGCGAGGGTACTAAGATAACGTTCCCTTTAGAGGGGAATAAGGATCCTAGCCCTAGTGCGGCCTCTAGTAGCTCTTCCTTTGCACAATTTTATCACCAAACAATATATGCAACGTGATACCTAAAACTATGTTAGTTTATTTTATTTACACATGTCAATTCACGTAGGAATTACATTGTAAGGTCGTTATTCTTATTTAATAAAATTCGTGAAAAGAACAAGAAAATAAACAATATTCGCCTTGACTTAAGTGATCAACCAACAATTATTTTATTCAATTCTAATCTTTTTTAACGAAAGATGTTATATGGAATTGATTAATTTATTATTTTGAAGGTGATAAAAAACACTAATTAATTAATTAAGGTTCTTTTAAACAAAGAAAATAAACGTGATTTAACTAAGTGCTTGGGAATTTACCACTTCTCTTTGCTAAATCTCCGTTTAGAACACTTATGGATTCCTTCTTGTTGGGGAACCTCCACCGTAGTAACAAAGTATTATAGGGGAGTGTTTAGGACAAGAGGGTTAGGAAGCACAAGTTCACAAGTATTCTGCCAGCGTTTTAGGTTATTTTCTGTGTGTTTAAGCCTTGGATTAGGGGCTTATTTATGGGGAATGATTAGGTTTAGGGTTAAGAACATTCTGCCGCAGCAGGTACTGCGCGTAACAGGATAAGTTGCGCGCGACTGTCACGCGCAAGTGAATAAGTTGCGCAAGCATGATGCGCGCAATTATTTGTCTTGCGCGTAGCTCTATGGTAAGATTTGATTTTCCATGATTTTGATATTCTGAATTTTTCGCGAGCGAATCTCCAGAAGTTGCGCGGAGTGCTGCGCGCAACAGAATGAATTCCGCTCAACATCTGAGCGCGACTTTGTAAGATGCCCGCGACAGCTTAAATTTTAACCTAGATGCTCCTAAATCCGTCATTATTGGGTTTTAAGCAAGGGCTTAAGCCTAATTATGATCGCATTTAGTTAATTAGACCTTGTATTGGTCTTGTTCTTTTATTTGGGCTAGTGTTTTGTGGCTTAACCAATTATCCATAAGTATTCTTTACTTCGATCCAACACGAAGATGACTTTATTTATCGTCATTACATTTCCTGTCGGGACAGGAGGCCAAAAGTAGATGTCTACACTTAACAGGATCTTAGAGACAACAAGCTGAAGATAGTAATGTAGACAACCAAATGTGTCTCCCCAAAACGAACTCGGTGATGAATAACTTTCACGTCGCTTGATTATCGAACAAAGTTAAAGTGTGGAAAGTCTAGTGATGAGGAAGTTTTTATTAAAATATTTCTCTTTCCGTTTTCAAAAATGTTTCTTTTCTTACTCCTATTTATGAAAATAGCCAATCCAATTTAGTTTGGTCCATAATAAGGGTCCAATAATAGTGTAGTTGGATTAGGCTCGAAAAGAGCTTTCCAATGATATATTATAAGCCCAATTCCAATAAATTATGAGGAAGGTATGAGTTATGAGGGCCTATTAATTTTATTTATTTAAAAACTGTTTTATTTAGAATAAAATATATTATATCTGATTACATTTTTATTCTAATAAATATTACATGTGGAAAAGCGCGTTGATTTTTTTACCAGCGCTGGCCTTCGTTGCCTGGCGAGGAGCTTGTCGTCTTGGGCTGGCTTCTGTCGTTTTTTACAAGAGGTATTTTATTCTTAATATGATTTTCGTCGATCCCGTGCTATTTTTCCTATAAATAGGGGTCGTATCTCCCTGTTTTCAGATCATCTATATCTACAACCATTATCTCTCTCTAAAAGCTAGAAGCTTTCCTTCTCCCTGTATTCTTTTTCTAAACCTTCCCTTTCTCGAAATTCCTCAAACATTAGCTTTAGAAACACCTAGCCAAGTTCGAAGTTGCCTTCGCCCTAGACGTGAAAGGTTTGATAATTTCTGAGGGTTTGGTCCAAAATCTCTATTTCAATTATTTAATTTAATTGTTTTGATATTATATTTTTCCTTGAAGTTACTAACGTGTGTATTTGTTATTAGAAAGAGGTACAAGGCATCGAAGTAAGTAATTTAGTTGTCTAATTATTCTTGTAATTTAGAAATCATGTTTTGATTATTTTGTTGATTCCTAGTATAATGTTAGGATTTTTTGATCTTCTTAGTATCATGTTTAGGGTTAATTATTATTTCTAATATCAAGTATGATTATTAAATTCCTATTTCTTTCATTATATCATGATAGGGCTAAAGCTTTGATCTTTAATGTTTAGTGACATGTTAGGGTTTGTTGCTTTGATCTTTAATGTTTAGTGACATGCTAGGGTTTGTTATTAATCTTGTTAGTATCATGCCTAGGATCTAACTACTATTATTATGCTTTAAGTTAATTATGATTATGATTAATTATTGTTATGATTATGTTGCTTGATATGATTTATTATTGTAATCACGCTTAATAAGATAATTAATAATCTTGTTTAGGGTTAATATGATTATAATTCAAGTGATCACCAATAATAGATTTATTTGTGCATTAATATTTAATCAACATAGAGTAAACAGGTTTCGGGTTAACCTATTGATTGTAAGTTAGTCAGAAAGCGCACATGAATACGAGAAGAATAAAGTAGAGGCCTATTTTTTAGGGCAATTTCAATCTCTTTTAGGTTGGATTTCTACCTTCATCCCCAAACTTCCAGTCATGGTTCCGGACCTATTGGAGTTAATGATCTACTAGATTATTAAGGGGTGTAACCTTCACCCTGTGAACCGTTTACAAGTTCCTTAAACTTGTTAGCGACTCTTTTACTCTAGCTTCCTTCCCTTTAGACGCCACCATGCATAAGTGTATGATCATAGTGGGCTCAAGTGTTGGATGGATTGAAATATTCCCTACTGTTTTTTTGGCGACTCCACTAGGGAGGATCTCTATTTTGGCTCAAGAGTGGATGAGACTCGAAAAGTTCTAAGTAATTTATGTGCGTAATTTTGATTATTACACGTAGGAATTTAGGGAAATATCTTTCACAACTCAAAACAAAATAATGCTATGAAAAAACTGGAAAATTCAAGAACAAATAGATGCTGATGCATGTAAGAATTAGCGCCGAGAAAACAGTGTCAGCGCCAAACGACGGCGCTGTTGCCAGGAAATAAGCTTTTCGTCTGGCGACGGTGCCAACGTCTAGAGACGACACTATTTTCTCGTTATAAATTCTTCCACTACCGAGCCTGAAATCTGCCTTCTTGTTTCAATTAATTTTAAAGCACTGTTTGCTCGATTTTACTTCCTGATTGAGTTTTTCCCTTTTTTGTGAAACCCATATGTGTTCTACATATGGACATAACCCACTTGGAATTCATGCTACTTCTACCCAGTCGAACGCTCCTGACAACGAAGGGTACATCCGAGATTGTTGAATTCACCAAACCATGGAAGCATGTTTAACTTGCGCGGTCCCATCCACACGCGCTAACCCTTCAAAGGTAAAGCTTCTGCGCAGTGCATCTGGACACATAACCATGGACCCTATAGACTAACCGATATCCTGAACTTTAGAGAACTAGAGCTATGGTTAGGTTGCAAACTCATTGCATCATATTGTGATTATATAACTACTTGTGCATTATTTGTTGTGCATACTTTATGTGTTTTTCCTAACCTTTTCTTTGACTTGTGTATGAGTTAAATAAATAAAAATAATGACTAAAAGGACTTTGCTAATTTAATTAATTAATAAATAATTAAAGTGTAATAAATTGATCAAACTAGACTTAGTACGACTTTTAGGCTAATCCCTTTAGAGAAAAGTACTAAAAATAATCGTTGGTTAATGTTACATAACGGTGCAAAGATCTGGACTGTGGTGCCACACACTAGTTTCCGGCACCAGGCAACGATCTCGTCGTTTGGTGTTGGCTGCCAGCATCCGGTGACTGTACTGTCGTTTGATGACAGCCTGTAATTTTGATCGAGTCTTCACGATGCGCCAGTCTAATCAATTTGCTAATACAGTTTAATCTGTTTATTAATGGCGGTAATTATATTTAGTACTTAATCGAGTCTTGGCACATAGTCCCATGGTCTCACAAAAGAGTCAAAGTATGTCACTCATATTCACTATAATAGAACACACATAATACGTCACATCTTGACCATGTCTAAGAGAGTCTTCTATGCGCGTCTTTCCGTCATTTTTTGAGGGGGTAAGTCGGATATTAATTCTGCAATAAAACTATATTTGGTTAAATCCTTACTTGGTCTAAAAAAATATACCCCTTTTTTGCTTTTTTTGTTTTTAAAATCAATAAATTCAAAGCCAAATTCGAGTTAAGTAATTAAATAAATAAATGGTTTAATTTACAGCACTTGGTCCAGAATGGAAGGGCGGCTAATCAAAGACAACATTTTCGTTTAGATACTCCTTTTTGACAAACCCATTACTCAGAAAAGGAAAGCTAAGAAGATCATAGCCACTCATGAAGAAGGTAATAAACTCAAGAAGGATGTAGCCAACCTATTGACTTGAAGAAGAACATAACTCTTCAAGTTAATGACCCTGTAAGGAAACAACAAATGGAGCTCATGCAAGAAAGCTTGAGCAAGATATCCAATGATTATAGGTTCCAAGGCATTAGCTCACAAGGGGTCTTCGTGGACAAGGAACGTCTACCACAGAAATTCAATGCCACTGACATCCTTAAGATCAAGGTAATAGACAATCCCTACTTCCACTTAAGAGCATTCGAGACAATAATGAACATTAAAGGGATAGATAAGAAAATTTTTCATAAGTGGAAGGAAACCTCTAGTAAGATGATTAAGGTACCTACTAAAAAAGAGTATGTGAGATTATTCATATAGAATCTCTAGGAAAAATACTCTAAGATTCTCAAATATCAAAGCAACTTGAACACTTTTAAGGTCATCTATGACATTGGAATAAATTTTGAAGACGACCTTCCAAAACAAAAAGCTACTAACACAATCTCCAACAGTGGCTCGAAAGGAAAGAAGAACGACAATCCTTCTTCTTCCAAAACTACCCACTCAAACTATGTTAGCACCTTTAATTTGAATGTAGTCCTTGCTATGAGCAATCAATGACAAAAGAAACCATTTAGGAGAAACTTTACTCCTATTGGTATGAGTTATGACACCGCATTTGACTATCTTCATGCAAAAGGTCGTATAACTCCTGTTGGACCATTTGGGGATCCACCAGTCAAAAAGAAATCGACTAATTGGAACCCCAATGCACACTGTAAAATACCAACAAGGCAGAGGACATCTTACGGAGAATTGCTTGAAGCTAAAGGAAGCTCTCAAGGACTTAATAGACAACATTAAACTCCCACTGCCTCCTGCATGTAAGAAGTCAATTATCAATAGTAAACCACTTTTTGATTCCTTGGCCATCTCTAATGAGGAAAATTCTGCTGATCCCACATCTTTGATTAAACCAATTGAAGAAACTTATGCCCTTGATGATGAAGAAGAAGTATTCTTCGACGCCATGAGTGAACCGTCCCCAATGCAACAACCTCCCACTAAGGAAGATATATTGCTCCTTGTATATTCAGTAGAAAAATTCGTAGGCATGTGTAGAAAGATTCTTGAACGCACTGAACAAGGAAAAAATAAATATGTCAAAAAAGAGGTAGCACCAACTACGAAGAAACCATTCTCACTTCAAGTAGTTGAAAAACCTAAAAAGAGCGATAGGTCCTACACTCCAATTGGGACAACCTATGCAAACATGTTCAAAATGCTCTCCCAAGGTGGCAAGATTAAACCTCTTGAACCGAGACTATTTGAATAACTAAAGGGGACAGATAAATTTTACTGTTCATATCACCAATCAGGGGAACATACAATAAAACACTGTTTTAAATTTAAAGATTTAATTCAGAAACTGATTGATGATAAAAGATAGTCCAATGGAGTTTGGGATAGTGACAACAAGGATGTCTACCTTAAAGATTTGGAAGAGACCCCATTATCCACAATATATCTAATAGATGACATTTAAGATGAATGGAACCTCCTATTACTGTGCAACAACCTATCCCTACTACTCAGCAAGTTCCTATACCTATCATAGAGGACAACGATGTTGTCAAGCAATTGAAGAAGACCAAAGTTGACATGAATATATGGAATTTCTTGGCTACATCGCCCATCAACATAGGTTGGCAGTAATAAATGCGTTGGATAAGATAGGAATAGATTCTGAAACCACTCATGAAGGGTTGGCTAACTTTCTCACGAGTGATCTTTCTAGTCCTATAAATTTAATCACCTTTTATGACAAGGATTTACCTCCTGAGGGTGATAAACATAACAAAGCATTAAATCTCACGGTAATCTGCTAGAGAATGAATGTCCCAATGAATCTTGTAGATAATGGATCAGCGATTAATGTTTGTCCACTCCTAACTACGAGAATTTTAGGGTAAAAAGATGAAGACTTAGCCCCTTCTACACAGGGAGTAAGAGCCTATGATAACACTCGCCGCCAGTCTCTTGGGACTATCACTATGAACGTAATGGCAGGAGTTATAGAACATGCCACTACTTTTCAAATGGTAGACATTAAAGCCTCTTTCAACCTATTGCTGGGAGACCCTTGGCTTCACGACCTAAAGGTCGTCCCTTCATCCCTTCATCACAAAGTGAAGGCTATAATGGAAGGAATCCCTGTCACAATTGATGCTTCACCAATGAGGATCAAAGCTATTAAAAATCCCATCATAAACGTGGAGCACGTTGAAGATGACAAGGACTTGTGGGGCTTTAACGAAGAGGTATCCTTCATTGAGGAAGATGAAAGGGCCCCACTTCACTATGACCTCCAATCTAACATGACAGTAAACACTATCCTTAAGAAACAAGGACACTTTCCTGGAATATTTCATTGAAAGAAGAAAGGAATAGAAAAACAAATGGGACTACCTGGCCTCCATATATTGGACACTTTTGGACTTGGTTTTGAACCGACTCCAGATGATATTAAGCGATCCCGGGAAAAGGCAAACGCACATAGGAACGCCCGTACCAAAAAGTAAGCAATCCCAATGGATCGTTACCCTCTTACTCTAAATGGACAATTCCATAAAAGAGAGAGAGGATTATTCATGCTATAAATTCCCTAAACCCTTTGTCAAGAATGGGATAAGACAACCTGGGTTCGAAATATTTCTGGATTGCAACTTTATAGAGGATGTCCCAACTCCCATCCATACTAAAAAAGCACCCCCATGCTTTTACTTTAATGTCATGGGACTATTCTTTGGGTATGAAAAGAATGAGCCAACCATTACTGAAGACAACTCCTTGATTATTCAAAAAGTATTCAAGAGTGGTAACTTTGATCCTACCAAGCTTATCACTCCAGCAGAGGGTCTAGTTCAAGGATGGTGAAAGGCCGTGAAAGTGACTACTCCAAGCGGAAGAAATATTTCTATAACAACCAAACAAGGACCAAAGTTCAAAGAATTATCTGAGTCAGAGCCTGAGTTAGAGTTTGAGTTAGAGTCTTCCCGTATAGAGTCTTCTAAGTCCTTAGTCATAGCACCCCCTCCTTCTCTTTAATGTCTTCCCCAAGAATAGTCAATAATGAAGATCCAACGGAAGTCTCTTTATTTGACGTAATAATGATTTAAGAATT
The DNA here is from genome assembly GCA_024500155.1 of Chenopodium formosanum. NCBI lineage: Eukaryota > Viridiplantae > Streptophyta > Magnoliopsida > Caryophyllales > Amaranthaceae > Chenopodium > Chenopodium formosanum. The sequence goes on along the minus strand of CM044880.1, from coordinate 53,733,199 downwards.
CAATAATATGTCTTCTTCTGCTTACTCTTCGTGTCATTCTTTAACTCAAGATGATGAGCATTTCTTAACTAACCATGAAAGTGACAAAGAAATAATTAATGCAATGGAAACACTTGAAAATAAAACATAGATATTTGAGTATACTGAAACGGTTGACATCTCAAATGGTCCAACCATAAAAAGAGAAGTTAAAATCAGACTAACATTTAAAAAAGATGAAAGAACCAATTTCATTAATTTATTAAACGAATTCAACGATGTATTAGCTTGGTCATATGAAGATATGCCAGGAATTAATAGAGAAATAGCTTACCACGCAATACCACTAATTCCAGGAATGAAACATGAAAAACAAAAGTTACGTCGAATGAAACCCGACGTAGCTTTAAAAATATAAGAAGAAGTACAAAAACAAATAACAGTTGGTTTTATAAGGGTATCCAAACACCCCGAGTGGGTTGCAAATGTAGTCCCAGCTCCGAAGAAGGATGAAAGGGTATGAATGTGTGTTAACTATCGCGATCTAAATAAGGGAAGTCCAAAGGATGACTTCTTTTTACAACACATCGATATTTTAGTTGATCCACAGCAAATCACACATTTCTCTCATTTATGGATGTATACGCAGGGTACAATCACATCCTCATGGCAGAAGAAGACATGGAGAAAAAAACTTTCATAACACCTTAGGGAACCTACAGCTACACGGTGATGCCATTTGGGTTGAAAAACGCAGGTGCCACTTACCAACGAGCAGCAACCGCTTTACTCTATGACATGATGCACAAGGAAGTCGAAGTCTATGTAGATGACATGATTGTGAAATCAAAGGATCGACCAGGGTATTTGGTAGCCCTAAGAATATTATTTGAAAGGTTAAGAAAATATAACATGAGGTTAAACCTATCCAAGTGTGCTTTTGGAGTCACCTAAGGAAAACTCTTCGGATATGTCATTAGCTCTAGAGGAATAGATATAGGCCTAACGAAGATCAAATCAATCATGTAAATGCCACCGCCCGAAACCAAAAAGCAAATTTGGGGATTCGTTGGCCGATTGCATTACATAAGTAGGTTCATATCAAAATTGACAACAATATGTGAATCAATATTCAAGAAGCTCATAAACAATGTGCCGGTAACATGGGACGATAAGTGTCAAAAAGCCTTTGATAAGATCCAAGCCTTTCTCGCTAACCCTCCTGTATTAGCACCAGCGCTCCAAGGAATCTCGCTTAGGTTGTCATTAATAGTCACCAAGGAGACAATGGGGGCTATGCTCGCATAAGAAGTAGAAGGAAAGAAAAATACCATCTACTACCTAAGCAAAAAGATGGTGGAGTATAAAATACGATATTACACCACTTGAGAAATTATGTCTCGCATCGGTTTGGGCCACAACCAAGTTAAGACATTACATGCTCGTTCATACGGTCTTTGTAATATCTCAAATGGATCCACCCTAAATTATCTTTTTGAGAAATCTATACTAAATGGACGAATATCAAGATGGATAGTCAACCTTGCCTAACTTAATGTAAGGTTCATGCCTCAAAAGGCTATTAAAGGATCCGTGGTTTTAGATTTCTTAGCGGATTTTCCAATAGAAAGTTTCACGCCCATACATGAGAATGAATTTCTAGACGAAGAATTGATGTCACAGAAGATGATACTTGGACTCTCTACTTCGACGGAGCCTCAAACCAAAAGGGATGTGGTGTAGGAGTACTATTGGTATCACCAAAAGAGGAACATATCCCAATCTCCATAAAGCTAGATTTCGACGTTACCAGCAACGACGCAGAATACGAGGCATGCGTTGTAGGCTTTGAAACAACACTAGCAATGGGAGTAAAGAAACTTCGAATTTTCAGAGATTCTTCATTGATCATCAATAAAATCTCCAAGAGATGGAAAGTAAGGAGTGAAAGCATAGCCCTTACCAAACCTACTAGGAAAATCTCACAAACCAACTAGAAAAAGTAAAATACACATATCTACCCAGAGAGGAAAATCAATTTCTTGATGCCTTGTCAAGACTAGCCTCAATGGTTTGGATTCCTAAAAAAATTGAGCAAACGCCCTTAACAATAGAAAAAGAGGCACAAACCAGCTTATATCCAAGCAATAGAAGATGATGAAGTATCCAAAGAGGAAGAAGAAGAAGAGGAAGAACCTTGGTATACAGACAACTACAATTGTGTCACAAAGGGAGAATATCCATCCCATGCTGACAAAAGGGCAAAATGAGCCTTAAGACTTTTTGCTTCTCAATATGTGCTCATTAACAACGAGTTACACAAAAGGGTACCCAAAGGTTAAGCTCTTTATGTGTAGGCAAAAAGGAATCCCAAAGGGCTATGAGAATAGTTCACGAAGGGGTAAGTGGAATACACGTAAATAGCAAAATGCTAGTCCAAAAGATAATGCGTGAAGGACATTATTGGACTACCATGAATAGGGTTGTCATCAATATGTCAAAAGATGCCATAAATGCCAAATATATGCCAACTTGCAACATGTTCCCTATCTCTCCTCTACACCTACACATCACTGTGGCCATTCTCAACATGGGGAATAGACATCATTGTAAGAATTACTCCTTAAGGAACAGGAGGCCATGAATATATATTAGTAGAAATTGATTATTTCACTGAATAGGTTGAAGCAAAAACATACGCTAAACTCACTGCAAAACATGTAGCACTCTTTATCGAAAGAAGCATCATTTTTGGATATGGAGTCCCACATGAAATAATAAGCGACAATGGAACTCACTTTCAAGCAGAATGTGAAGAATTGTTACAAATGTATCGCATTAAACACCATCATTATTCTCCCTATAGACCTCAGGAAAATGGTGCCGTTGAGGCAGCTAATAAAAATTTAAATACAATCATCGAGAAGATGACAAAAAATTACAAAGATTGGCCTGACAAACTCCAGTTTTCCCTGTGGGGATATCGCATGTTAATTCGGTCATCAACAAGAAATACGTCATTTTCCTTAGTTTATAGAATGGATGACGTACAATCTATAGAGCTTGAAATACCTTCTCTGGCGTTAGAAAGTAATTTCGATGAAGTAGATTGGACTAGACCGAGATATAAAGAGCTAATTCTACTTGATGAAAAGCGACTACAGGCTCTACAACATACTCAATGTTATCAAACCTGTATGGTTATGCACTACAACAAAAAAGTCAAGACAAGGATAATAAGAATAGGAGACTTGGTCCTAAATGCATTAAGGAAAAATGTTTTGGACCCAAGAGGCAAGTTTATACCCAATTGATCTAGGCCATATATTGTCAAAACTATCCTATCAGGAGGAGCTGCAAAACTAATTGTAGGGAATATTTCAAGATTTACGCAAAACTTGAACCCCACTGTGATCATACACTTAAGCATGGTGGCTTCCAAACGGAAAGAAGCTAGACAAAAAGAGTCGCGAACAAGTTTTAGGAACTTGTAAACCGTTCATAGGGTGAAGGTTACACTTCTTAATGATCCAAGAGATCATTAACTCCAATAGGTTTGGAACCAAGACTGGAAGTTCGGGGATGAAGGTACAAATCCAATCTAAAAGAGAAAGAACTCGCCCTAATAATAGGCCTTTACTTTATTCTTCTCGTATTCATGTGCGCTTTCTGACTAACATGCAATCAAAAGATTTACCCTAAACCTATTTAATCTATGTTGGTTGAATATTAATGCATAAATAAATATATTATTGGTGATAACTTGAATTATAATCAAATTAACCCTAAACAAGATTATTAATTATCTTATTAAGCGTGATTACAAGTACAAATTCCATTTAAACATGCATAAAAGGCGTTATCAAGCAATAATAATAAATATATCAAGCAACATAATAATAACAATCATAATAATCAGAATCACTATCAAAATAATAATAATCATAATAATCATAAATCAGAACAATAATAATAAAATTAATCATGTTAAAAAAAAAAATCATAATAATAGCAAAATCCTAGGCATGATACTAAAAAGATTAATAACAAACCCTAGCATGTCATTAAACAATAAAGATTAAAACTTTAGCCCTAACATGATACTAACATGCTATTAAGAAAGAAATAGGAAGCATCATAGAAATCATAATTGATATAAGGAACTTATTCTTTACCCTAAACATGATACTAAGAAAACCATCCTAACATGATACTAGGAATAAAAACAACAATCTAAACATGATTTCTATATTATGATATTAACTAAACAGTTAAAGTACTTACTTAGATGCCTCGTTCCTCCTTCTAATGACAAAATACACGCGTTAGTAATTTCAAGGAAAATAATAAAACCAAAACAATTAAATAAAATAATTGAAATAGAGATTTTGGACCAAACCCTTAGAATTATCAAACCTTTCACGTCTAAAGTGAAGGCAAAATCGAACTTGGCTAGGTGTGTCTAATGATAATGTATGAGGAATTGTGTTTGTAAAAGGGTAGGCTAGAAAGTGACAGAGAGAGAGAGAGAGAGAATAAGCATTAGCTTAAAGAGAAAGAAGAATTAGAGAATTCTGATTATTGAAAAACGGAGGTCCAAAGACCCTATTTATAAGAAAATAATCCGGAATCGATAAAAACGAAGCAGAGTTTGAAAAGGAATAAAACATGCCCCTGTCACCAACTACATGACTTGTCTCCAGGCAACAAAATTGTCGCTAGGCAACAGGGTGTAGACGTCTACTTTAGGCCTTCTGTCCCGACATGCAGTGCAATGACGATAAATAAAACTATCTTTGTGTTGGATTGAAGTGAGAAATACTTATGGATAATTGGTTAGGCCACAAAACACAAAAGACTAACCCAAATTAAAAAAAAAAAGGCAAAACAAAGGTCCAATTAACTAAAACCGATCATAATTAGGCTTAAGCACGTGCTTAAAACCTAATAATGACGGATTTAGGAGCACCTAGGTTAAAACTTAGTGCTGCCACAGAAAAAGCCGCGCGCATCTCGTAAAGTCGCGCTGGGCTGCCGTGCGCAACTAATTCAGTTGCGCGCGACACCTAGAGCAACTTTCAGAGTTGCGCTACAAAAGATTTAGAATTATTCGGAATAATATAAAATCGAATCTTACAATAAAGTCGCGCGCAAGACAATGAGTTGAGCTGCACATAGCAGCGCAACTCAATAACTTGCACTAGGATGCCGCACGCAACTCCATCTGTTGCGCGCAACACCTGCTGCTGCAGAATCCTCAAAACCCTAAACCTAATTATTCCCGATAAGTATGAGCTTAAACCAAGGCTTAGAAAGACAGAAATTAGCCTAAAACTCTAGCGAAATAACCTGTGAACTTGTGTAACCTAGCCCTCTTGTAATAAACACTCACCCTTTCGATACGTTGTTACTATTGTGGAGGTTCCCCAACAAGAAGGAGTGCATAAGTGTTCTAAACGGAGATCTAGAAAAGAGAAGTGATAAATTCCTGAGCACTTAATAAAATCACCTTCTTTTTCTTGTTTAAAAGGACTTTAATTAATTAATTAGTGTTGTTTGAACACCTTTAAAATATTTATTTAATTAATTACACATAGTATCTTGCGTTAAATAAAGATTAGAATTGAATTCAATAATTGTTGGTTGATCACTTAAGCCAAGGCAAATCTTGTTTATTCTCTTGTCCTTTTCACGAATTTAATTAAATAAGAATAACGACAGTACGATGTAATTCCTACGTGAATTAATGCTTGTAAATAAAATCAACTCACATAGTTTTAGGAATCACGTTGTACATATTGTTTGGTTATGAAATTTTAATAAAGGAAGAGCTAGTAGAGGTCGTACTAGGGCTAGGATGAAGATTCCCCTATAAAAGGAACGTTAAACTTATGATTTGTGCTAATTATTCCATGAACTCCACATGGAAGAAAGGCATGAACGAGGTTTATGAGTTTTCCTAAAACTCATTGGCGACTCCTACTTGTTTTTTACAAAAAAGCGTGTTGATAGAATCAATTCTAATTCAAGGTCCCCCAAATAGTCAGGAATTCAAATCCTACTACACCTTAACAAGTGTAAAGTCCTAGGCTTTTAAGCGCCCAAGGGCATTTAAGCAGAGTGCCCCTTATGATGGGATCACCCTCCTTACATTGGCGACTCTGCTGGGGACTTAGAGGTTACATGATTAATTCGTAGTTATGGTCCAAGGTATCCAACACTAGGTTGTCTATGGGTTGTAACGAGAATTAACTATGATAAGCTCTAGTAAGGGAGCGAGACTTGAACGCATAATATCTTCCTTTTGCACAAAAGTAAAAAAAAACAAACAAGCAACATAGCATCATGCATAATCATAGCACACTTAAACCATTGGGGATTGGCTCCTTGACTAAGGGGTCGCCTACTCTAGGCGTCTATCCCAAAATCAATAACAATCATCCCACCCATATCACCAACAAAATGTTGGGAGAGCGATGTCATGGGTCAACACGTTGAGTGATTGCTTTATGCGTCGTTTCTTAAGGTATGGTACTTTTGGACACCCAAGCCTTTTTTGACCTTAGAACAGCATTGCGTGAATCTTGACTTATGACATGCTGATATGATTATGTGACTATGTGCAACGTGTAAGGATAGTCTTCTTTTTTTTCATTTTTTTTAGTTTGGTCTAGGTTCCCAATTACGAAGTTTTCTCTTCGTAATTTAGCGTCATATTCAAAGGAAAACATAAAATATAGTCAAGTAAAAAATCGAATCAAAAAATGAAAAGAGAAAAAAAAAACGCTCTAATTAAAAAAAAAGAAAAAATTTTACGAGCAGGTGGCGCGCGCAACTCAAGAAGTTGCGCGACCCCCTCCTAGCGCAAGTGAGTCACTTGCGCGAGCCCACTGGCGAAATTTTTTTTTTTTTCAAAAAACAAATTGACTCATCCGAATAATATCTTCATCAAAGAATTGTTAAGGGCGATGTTATCCGTTTAAATTTATTTTGCGTCTTTTTCTTTCTTTTTTCCTTTTAAACAAGCGTATCGATTCACTTATCCTTTCGTACTTATTTAGGGCCAGTTTTAAAGCGTGGGAAAGAGGACCCCCGGGCACTCGCATTCTACGTTTACCACCCAAAGATCAACCCCTTTCAAACCAATTTCCTTCAACAACTAATCCTAGTCCAACAACAATGCCAGTCGTCGTAGAACTTCAACAAGAGATTCTTCGTACGAGAGAGGAAAAGGCTCAAGAGGTCGAGGAGAGAAGAATTAAGAAGATGGAAAATGCTCAAAAGAAAAAAAGCTGAAACTTTAGCCTTACAAGGAAATATGTAGCAATTATCCATCAAAGAAAAGTCGATAGAGAAGCTAGTTCATCGTTCTACAATTTGGAACAAGTACTTTAACGCCGAAAAGTTTCCTCCCCAAGGACTTGCTTTACCAGAAAACTTCATAGCTATGGACTTGCCAATAATATTTAAGGTGACCAATAATCCACAAAATCATTTAATGTGTTTTACTGGCACTATGTCACTAAAGGGAGTTGATCCTAAGCTTTATTCTTTGACTTTCCTTTTATCACTAGACCCAACCGTGAGAGAGTGGTACTATGGGCTAGATCCAAAATTTAAAGCGACATGGGAAGATGTAGTTTCGGCTTTCATCACCCAATATGAGAGTAATGTAGAGTTCAAGTCAACCTTACGTGAACTCAAGATGCTTAAGCAAAGCAACAATGAAGGTTTCCTTGCTTTCTATGGTAGATGGCGAGAAAAAGCAGCCCACCTTCGCCAAAGGCCTCCTAAACTCGAGTTAGTACAAAAATGTTGGGGTTTGGTAAGCCCAACTTACCACAGAAATGACCCCGACCCAAAGAACCACTCTCAATTAATAAAACCATAAATCATAACAAATAAACATAAAAAGGACAAAATTGGAATTTACCTTTGACGCATGCTTTTCCCGACCAAATGGGTTCTTACTTGAAAGATTTAGCTCCGAAAATACTGAGCCTCCAACGATATCCACCCACAAAGGACGAACAACGACTTTTTAGGTCCGCTACCTTGGAGTTAGCAAGGTCCGACCAAAACCCAACTGTTAATGGAGTTTAAGAGTTTTTGCCAAAATGCAATGTTCTTTCTAACTCCCACTCAAGCAAAGAATTCTCAAGTCATGCTTTGGCTATTTATAAGGAAGGAAAGCTTGTGAATTCAACTCATCTTTCAATGTGGGACTTTTTCACAAAAAGATCCCACATGGAATGATTGATGAATTCAATCCTTAGTTAAATAAACCAAGTAACAAGTAACAAGTGTCACATGGTTAGGTGAGGACCACTTTCCCACTTGGTCCCCAAGGCATTTCACATGTAATGTGAACAAACCATGTGTCACCCAACCTTCAGCTCCAAGTTGGGTTCGGTTGGGCTATTTTATTTTGGCTCGTGTCCATGACCTGTCACCCGGGTCCACGACCTCTTGCCACACGTGCCGCCACCATGGCGCTGCCACACGGCGACTGCCACTAGGTGGCTGCCACGTGTGCTGCCACATGGTGCTTTGCCATGTGTGCTGCCATGTGGCATGCACCTATTGGGCGCTCTCCTAGCCTTTCGCGTGGCTAGGATTTTACTTGTTTCTTGAAGCATTTTCCCGTCTTGCCAAATCCTAAATTTCGGCTCGACATTCGAGATTCTCCGACACTCGGTTTCGACGCTCCAAGCTCAAATTTCCGACGTCTAAATATTTAACACTCGGGCGATGAATTAATTTCTTGCAAATTAATTCGTCGAGTCGGTTCGTATATTTGCTAGGGTGTGACCCCAAGGGTTTAGTCAAGATTAAGCTGTAATATTAATTATACATTAATATTACTGATCGAAAGCGGCCTCCACCCAGGCATTCCGATCACTTGACCTTACTGAATATATTAGCTTGCTAATAATTCTAAACCCACTAACGGAATAGTACACTTGTTCGAAGGACACCATTCCTTTCAAAAAAATCATTTACAACTGTCATGAAAAGTACAACAAACATCTACGTTACCTTCGTCTAGACGCTATTCAAAAGGTCTATTCTGTGGCTACTAAGACTGAAGATGATCTTGCTAAAGAAAAAGCAAACAAACCTCATTATCATCATCAACCTAAGAATGACTACAAGAAGGGGAATGATAATGCATCATCCTTTATTGACGTATTTGCGACTTCTACGCAATACGACTAACCCAAATGAGATAGATCATTTAACTCGTTCTGGGCGAGTCTACCAAGCACCACCACCAAATTGATCTTCGACCAAACAAAATCAAACTCAAGTTCAAACACAAAATACAATACCACCTCCACTTGATGTGGAAGATCCATTGGTCAAACAACTTCGTCAATCCAAGGCGATTGCTAGCATTTGGGAACTCCTAAGTACTTCTAAAGAACATAGGAATTCTCTCATGAACGCTCAAACGGCTTTGTCTGTAAGCACAGACACAACCGCTCAGGTGATCAAGGGTTAGATAGGTCCTTACGCTACTACCCGAATCAAATTAATCATTTATAATACCTAAACCTACAATAAACTAGTTAGTGGCAAGTAAAGGGTCGAACCACTAGGGAAGCACACTAATTCAACATCAATAATCACTAATGCAAGAGTAGAAAGGGGATTGTTTTTGTTGGTTTTGTTGTGTAAGAACACTAAAACTACAAATAAGCAAGAAAATGATGATTAAAATCAAGGGAAAATGACGCTAGGGATTCGGGGGTGTCCAATATGACTAGAAAGAGGGGAATAATATGATTATCATGAAACACATGCCATAAAACACAAGATTCTACCTAAACAATTCATTCTCATGCAATAGTCTAGGAAAATCAATGAAAGAGGTCTACACTAATAAGGATCATTCTCATGCATCCTATTAGTTAAAATCAAATCAAGAGAATAAAAAAGCATAATCCTTAAAAACTCCACTTTAATAACTCATTCTCATGCAATCATTAAAAAAGAGATGATCTTAATCTAGTTCAAATCACTTTCATGCATTTAAACTAGAAATCATCAAATAAAGTGCAACAATAATCTCAAGCTATTAAAATTCATGTCTTTCATCAATTTATGGCATAAGTTCAATCCAAAAATTATCATTCATCAAAATCAACTCATATCTTCCACCCCCTTCCCCTAGATAAAAGTTTAGCCTAGAGAAGGGAGATTAAACATAATATCAAAACTAGAAATAAACTCAAGAAACTCAAAACAGAACATGATTAAAATAATTGAAATCAGTAACAACTAGATGAACTAATAAGATTAACAAGAATAAGCAACAATAAAACAAATAAATAATACTAAAGGAAAGGAAAAGAGATTACTAAAGAAAGGATTAATGTAAGATGAAAACTTGGATTCTTGCTTGATTGATTGAAGATTAAAACTTGAGCAAAGTTGAATACAATAAAGGATTTTTTAATAACAATCTACTTTCTCTCTCTAGATTAGGCAAATATTCTATGGAATCAGTACTAAGTGTCCTTTACTACAAAGAGTCTCATCTATATATATGTGGCTCCCCCAAAAGAAAGAAACTTGGGTAACAAGGCGCAAAACCCAGCGGTGTGCGCCCGCACACGAAATATACACGCCCGCGCAGTAGAAGTGTGCGCCCTCTCAGCATACTCCGCGGCCGCAACCTCGAGGGTACGGGGAAATCCAGCGCGCCCGCACAACAAGTCGCGCAAACTCTCTGGTTTGGCTCTATTGCTTTAGCCTGGCTGCGCGGGTTTTGACAGAGTTGCGCGCCCGCACAGCCAAGGGTACGCGCCCGCGCAATAGCCGCACAGCATCCCGCGTAGAACAGTTTGCTTGGCTCCTTGAAATCCTCTTTCTTTTGGCACAAAATACCTGCAAAACAAAAGCATAGAAATCAAAATAAAGAGAAAGCGGGAAGACTAAGAAAAGGGAAGATAAAGGAGAAACAAAAGGAGGAAACAATACTAGGTAAAAATGCTTAGAAAAAGGGCCAAACAAGTGCAAATGAGGGGTGAATCCTTAGAGAAAAAGGATAAAAGAGTGGCATAAATGCCACTCATCAAAATCCCCCACACTTTCCTCTTGCTTGTCCTGAAGAAAAGAAAGCTGGAACAAAAAGACAAACACAACAAACATAACATGACAAGGTTTTAGCAAAACCAATCAAGCCTCAAGGTAATGAAATGCTCCATTTGGACTCACATGCAAATTAATGCACTAAAGAATACTTATCTTTCACAATTCAAATAGGGAAAACACGTTCCAAGATGCTCAAGGTTGAAAAAGACAAACCTGATCTAAGCATAGGGAACTAATGATTTCATTCTCCGCCCTAGCCCCAACTAAGACGGTCTGCGTTCTCTCCAATAGCTTCAATACATCCCCTAGCTAGCTCCTCATGATTCCTCGAGGGAACCGGAAAAAGAAATTTTTATGTGGAATCATAAGGTCATCCCGACATCACAACTTTGCATACTCTTTCCATAGGGTTGAAATCTAACTCCCTCCACCGTTCGTTGACCACACCCCTCTAAAATCCAAGGGTCTTAAGTAGGGTTGTAATGTCATGGCTAGGGGTTAAGGTTGGGAAACAATTTAAAAATTTTGGTGGCAATTCCTAAGTGAAGCATAAGAGTGGCCATATCTTAAGAACCTCCTAAGAATTGAACCTATTCCAAACTTACAACCTTTCAAAATAAACCACACCACATTACTTCAATCCCCTTTCATATTTTCAACTTTTTTTTTCTTTTTTTCTTTTTGCTTGGTTTTCATCAGTTTAAACATTCTTGCAAAACCTTTTTGCATAATCTTTTCATGAATAATCTTTCAAAACTTAACTTGAACCAAATTACACAACTTTCTTGCTCAATTTCAACATTATCAAACTCGAACCTCACAATGCAATGCTTCACTAACTACAAGGGTTGGTAGAACATAGGCCGATAGGTTTGTAATATGGCTAAGCCAACAAAGGGGAAATAAGGCTCAAATTGGTTAGCAAGTGGGTGAATGCAAAAATGAAAACCAAATTTGTAACAAAACACAAAGAAAACAAAGAATAATGAAAAGAAGTGCCCTCTTCCTCCTCTAGAGTTATATGGTCACGATCTTTGTAGCTAGACGCCAACACAAAGATTAAGATATGCATAGTTAAGGATCCTAAATGCCGCTCAAAAGAATGATGAAGGCTAGAACAAATGACCCTTACATGGGATAAGAAATATAGCAAATACCAACCAAGGGAATCATATCCACCATAGAGAGCAACACCATCTTACCACTTTCCCATGAACTAGGAATTCAAGCGTGCTTAAAATTCCTAAACCGGGCTACCTAAGCTTACAATGTGTCTAATTCAACCCAAAGTATTCTCAAATCGTGTAAACCCTTATCAACTAGGAAGATAAGCATTCAAAGACACATCGTCGAGAGAGGCAAACCAATCCAAAAGAGTGAGCAAATTACAAATAAAAAATAATTTCAAATTGTCATAATTATGCTTGTAACACAAAAAGGGGAAAACAAAACAAAACAAAGAGGAAGAAATAAAAAAGGTTCACATACGAGGCGTATAATCCAATTAAATCCCAATCGTCATACAAGTGATCGTTCGATAACAACATCAACAATCCCAGGTCCATTCAACTTCTTCCTAAGCCAAACCTAAGTTAAACACCAAAAGAAAAAGAAAATAAAAGAGAGGAAGGTCTCACCAAACACCGCTTGAAATGAAAATAAGATAAATTATGCAATCTCACCGAGGGGGCTCGATTTGCCCCTTAACTTCCTTCATCTCCATTTTCAAGCCTGAAAAGTGAGCCGAAACGAAAGAAACGACTGTGATAAAACAAAAATAAATCAAAAAGTTAAAAATCAAAGAAGTAAACTAAAACTTTAAACAAATGAAGAAATAGAAATAAAATAAAACAATCTGAAAAAAAAATTTGATTAAGGAAAATTTGGATTATCGGGAGTTTGGATTTTTCTTCATACAAGTGCCATCACCTACACAAACACTTGAAAATTCATTAGCAAAAGCTCATCAAAATCACCCAGAGACATCATCATCACAATCAAGAAGATAAATCAACATCAAAACATGATAAAGCCAACCAAACCATGTAAGCTCTACAACCTACAATGAAGTCCCCCCCACACTAGCATGATGATAAGCCTTCCCGCACACTATAAAAAAAAACATCCCTTTGCTTCTTACACACCCCCCACACTAAAACAATGCACCGTCCGCGTTTCACCAAATTAAAACATTGGGAGGGGGCAAAGGGGAGAAATAAAGAACAATTTTATCACCAAACAATATATGCAACGTGATACCTAAAACTATGTTAGTTTATTTTATTTACACATGTCAATTAACGTAGGAATTACATTGTAAGGTCGTTATTCTTATTTAATAAAATTCGTGAAAAGAACAAGAAAATAAACAATATTCGCCTTGACTTAAGTGATCAACCAGCAATTATTTTATTCAATTCTAATCTTTAATTAACGAAAGATGCTATATGGAATTGATTAATTTATTATTTTAAAGGTGATAAAAAACACTAATTAATTAATTAAGGTTCTTTTAAACAAAGAAAATAAACGTGATTTAACTAAGTGCTTGGGAATTTACCACTTCTCTTTGCTAAATCTCCGTTTAGAACACTTATGGATTCCTTCTTGTTGGGGAACCTCCACCGTAGTAACAAAGTATCATAGGGGAGTGTTTAGGACAAGAGGGTTAGGAAGCACAAGTTCACAAGTATTCTGCTGGCGTTTTAGGTTATTTTCTGTGTGTTTAAGCCTCAGATTAGGGTCTTATTTATAGGGAATGATTAGGTTTAGGGTTAAGAACATTCTGCCGCAGCAGGTATTGCGCGTAACAGGATAAGTTGCGCGCGGCTGTCACGCGCAAGTGAATAAGTTGCGCAAGCATGATGGGCGCAGTTATTTGACTTGCGCGCAGCTCTATGGTAAGATTTGATTTTCCATGATTTTGATATTCTGAATTTTTCGCGAGCGCATCTCCAGAAGTTGCGCGGAATGCTGCGCGCAACATAATAAATTCCGCTCGACATCTGAGCGCGACTTTGTAAGATGCCCGCGACAGCTTAAATTTTAACCTAGATGCTCCTAAATCCGTCATTATTGGGTTTTAAGCAAGGGCTTAAGCCTAATTATGATCGGATTTATTTAATTAGACCTTGTATTGTTCTTGTTCTTTTATTCGGGCTAGTGCTTTGTGTTTTGTGGCTTAACCAAATATCCATAAGTATTCTTTACTTTGACCTATTAATTTTATTTTTTTAAAAACTGTTTTATTTAGAATAAAATATATTATATCTAATTACATTTTTATTTTAATAAATATTACGTGTGGAAAAGCGCGTTGATTTTTTGACCAGCGCTGGCCTTCGTTGCCTGGCGAGGAGCTTGTCGTCTTGGGCTGGCTTCTGTCGTTTTTTACAAGAGGTATTTTATTCTTAATATGATTTTTGTCGATCCCGTGCTGTTTTTCCTATAAATAGGGGTCGTATCTCCCTGTTTTCAGATCATCTATATCTACAACCATTATCTCTCTCTAAAAGCTAGAAGCTTTCCTTCTCCCTGTATTCTTTTTCTAAACCTTCCCTTTCTCGAAATTCCTCAAACATTAGCTTTAGAAACACCTAGCCAAGTTCGAAGTTGCCTTCGCCATAGACGTGAAAGGTTTGATAATTTATGAGCGTTTGGTCAAAAATCTCTCTTTCAATTATTTAATTTAATTGTTTTGATATTATATTTTTCCTTGAAGTTACTAACGTGTGTATTTGTTATTAGAAAGAGGTACAAGGCATCGAAGTAAGTAATTTAATTGTCTAATTATTCTTGTAATTTAGAAATCATGTTTTGATTATTTTGTTGATTCCTAGTATAATGTTAGGATTTTTTTATCTTCTTAGTATCATGTTTAGGGTTAATTATTATTTCTAATATCAAGTATGATTATTAAATTCCTATTTCTTTCATTATATCATGATAGGGCTAAAGCTTTGATCTTTAATGTTTAGTGACATGTTACGGTTTGTTGCTTTGATCTTTAATGTTTAGTGACATGCTAGGGTTTGTTATTAATCTTGTTAGTATCATGCCTAGGATCTTACTACTATTATTATGCTTTAAGTTGATTATGATTATGATTAATTATTGTTATGATTATGTTGCTTGATATGATTTATTATTGTAATCACGCTTAATAAGATAATTAATAATCTTGTTTAGGGTTAATATGATTATAATTCAAGTGATCACCAATAATAGATTTATTTGTGCATTAATATTTAATCAACATAGAGTAAATAGGTTTCGGGTTAACCTATTGATTGTAAATTAGTCAGAAAACGCACATGAATACGAGAAGAATAAAGTAGAGGCCTATTTTTTAGGGAAATTTCAATCTCTTTTAGGTTGGATTTGTACCTTCATCCCCAAACTTCCAGTCATGGTTCCAGACCTATTGGAGTTAACGATCTACTAGATTATTAAGGGGTGTAACCTTCACCCTGTGAACCGTTTACAAGTTCCTTAAACTTGTTAGCGACTCTTTTACTCTAGCTTCCTTCCCTTTAGACGCCACCATGCTTAAGTGTATGATCACAGTGGGCTCAAGTGTTGGATGGATTGAAATATTCCCTACTGTTTTTTTGGCGACTCCACTAGGGAGGATCTCTATTTTGGCTCAAGAGTGGATGAGACTCGAAAAGTTCTAAGTAATTTATGTGCGTAATTTTGATTATTACACGTAGGAATTTAGGGAAATATCTTTCACAACTCAAAACAAAATAATGCTATGAAAAAACTGGAAAATTCAAGAACAAATAGATGCTGATGCATGTAAGAATTAGCGCCGAGAAAACAGTGTCAGCGCCAAACGACGGCGCTGTTGCCAGGAAATAAGCTTTTCGTCTGGCGACGGTGCCATCGTCTAGAGACGACACTATTTTCTCGTTATAAATTCTTCCACTACCGAGCCTGAAATCTGCCTTCTTGTTTCAATTAATTTTAAAGCACTGTTTGCTCGATTTTACTTCCTGATTGAGTTTTTCCCTTTTTTCTGAAACCCATATGTGTTCTGCATATGGACATAACCCACTTGGAATTCATGCTACTTCTACCCAGTCGAACGCTCCTGACAACGAAGGGTACATCCGAGATTGTTGAATTCACCAAACGATGGAAGCATGTTTAACTTGCGCGGTCCCATCCACACGCGCCAACCCTTTAAAGGTAAAGCTTCTGCGCAGTGCATCTGGACACATAACCATGGACCCTATAGACTAACCGATATCCTGAACTTTAGAGAACTAGAGCTATGGTTAGGTTGCAAACTCATTGCATCATATTGTGATTATATAACTACTTGTGCATTATTTGTTGTGCATACTTTATGTGTTTTTCCTAACCTTTTCTTTGACTTGTGTATGAGTTAAATAAATAAAAATAATGACTAAAAGGACTTTGCTAATTTAGTTAATTAATAAATAATTAAAGTGTAATAAATTGATCAAACTAGACTTAGTACGACTTTTAGGCTAATCCCTTTAGAGAAAAGTACTAAAAATAATCCTTGGTTAATGTTACATAACGGTGCAAAGATCTGGACTGTGGTGCCACACACTAGTTTTCGGCACCAGGCGATGATCTCGTCGTTTGGTGTTGGCTGCCAGCATCCGGTGACGGTACTGTCGTTTGATGACAGCCTGTAATTTTGATCGAGTCTTCACGATGCGCCAGTCTAATTAATTTGCTAATACAGTTTAATCTGTTTATTAATGGCGGTAATTATATTTAGTACTTAATCGAGTCTTGGCACATAGTCCCATGGTCTCACAAAAGAGTCAAAGTATGTCACTCATATTCACTATAATAGAACACACATAATACGTCACATCTTGACCATGTCTAAGAGAGACTTCTATGCGCGTCTTTCCGTCATTTTTTGAGGGGGTAAGTCGGATATTAATTCTGCAATAAAACTATATTTGGTTAAATCCTTACTTGGTCTAAAAAAATATACCCCTTTTTTGCTTTTTTGTTTTTAAAATTAATAAAGTCAAAGCCAAATTCGAGTTAAGTAATTAAATAAATAAATGGTTTAATTTACAACACTTGGTCCAGAATGGAAGGGCGGCTAATCAAAGACAACATTTTCGTTTAGATACTCATTTTTGACAAACCCATTACTCAGAAAAGGAAAGCTAAGAAGATCATAGCCACTCATGAAGAAGGTAATAAACTCAAGAAGGATGTAGCCAACCTATTGACTTGATGAAGAACATAGCTCTTCAAGTTAATGACCCTGTAAGGAAACAACAAATGGAGCTCATGCAAGAAAGCTTGAGCAAGATATCCAATGATTATAGGTTCCAAGGCATTAGCTCACAAGGGGTCTTGGTGGACAAGGAACTTCTACCACAGAAATTCAATGCCACTGACATCCCTAAGATCAAGGTAATAGACAATCCCTACTTCCACTTAAAAGCATTCGAGACAATAATGAACATTAAAGGGATAGATAAGAAAATTTTTCATAAGTGGAAGGAAACCTCTAGTAAGATGATTAAGGTACCTACTAAAAAATAGTATGTGAGATTATTCATATAGAATCTCTAGGAAAAATACTCTAAGATTCTCAAATATCAAAGCAACTTGAACACTTTTAAGGTCGTCTATGACATCGGAATAAATTTTGAAGACGACCTTCCAAAACAAAAAGCTGCTAACACAATCTCCAACAGTGGCTCGAAAGGAAAGAAGAACGACAATCCTTCTTCTTCCAAAACTACCCACTCAAACTATGTTAGCACCTTTAATTTGAATGTAGTCCTTGCTATGAGCAATCAATGACAAAAGAAACCATTTAGGAGAAACTTTACTCCTATTGGTATGAGTTATGACACCGCATTTGACTATCTTCATGCAAAAGGTCGTATAACTCCTGTTGGACCATTTGGGGATCCACCAGTCAAAAAGAAATCGACTAATTGGAACCCCAATGCACACTGTAAAATACCAACAAGGCAGAGGACATCTTACGGAGAATTTCTTGAAGCTAAAGGAAGCTCTTAAGGATTTAATAGACAACATTAAACTCCCACTGCCTCCTGCATGTAAGAAGTCAATTATCAACAGTAAACCACTTTCTGATTCCTTGGCCATCTCTAATGAGGAAAATTCTGTTGATCCCTCATCTTTGATTAAACCAATTGAAGAAACTTATGCCTTTGATGATGAAGAAGAAGTATTCTTCGACGCCATGAGTGAACCGTCCCCAATGAAACAACCTCCCACTAAGGAAGATATATTGCTCCTTGTATATTTAGTAGAAAAATTCGTAGGCATGTGTAGAAAGATTCTTGAACGCACTGAACAAGAAAAAAATAAATATGTCAAAAAAGAGGTAGCACCAACTACGAAGAAACCATTCTCACTTCAAGTAGTTGAAAAACCTAAAAAGAGCGATAGGTCCTACACTCCAATTGGGACAACCTATGCAAACATGTTCAAAATGCTCTCCCAAGGTGGCAAGATTAAACCTCTTTAACCGAGACCATTTGAATCACTAAAGGGGACAGATAAATTTTACTGTCCATATCGCCAATCAGGGGAACATACAATAGAACACTGTTTTAAATTTAAAGATTTAATTCAGAAACTGATTGATGATAAAAGATAGTCCAATGGAGTTTGGGATAGTGACGACAAGGATGTCTACCTTAAGGATTTGGAAGAGACCCCATTATCCACAATATATCTGATAGATGACATTTAGGATGAATGGAACCTCCTATTACTTTGCAACAACCTATCCCTACTACTCAGCAAGTTCCTATACCTATCATAGAGGACAACGATGTTGTCAAGCAATTGAAGAAGACCAAAGTTGACATGAATATATGGAATTTCTTGGCTACATCGCCCATCAACATAGGTTGGTAGTAATAAATGCGTTGGATAAGATAGGAATAGCTTCTGAAACCACTCATGAAGGGTTGGCTAACTTTCTCACGAGTGATCTTCCTAGTCCTATAAATTTAATCACCTTTTATGACAAGGATTTACCTCCTGAGGGTGATAAACATAACAAAGCATTAAATCTCACGGTAATCTGCTAGAGAATGAATGTCCCAATGAATCTTGTAGATAATGGATCAGCGATTAATGTTTGTCCACTCCTAACTGCGAGAATTTTAGGGTAAAAAGATGAAGTCTTAGCCCCTTCTACACAGGGAGTAAGAGCCTATGACAACACTCGCCGCCAAGCTCTTGGGACTATCACTATGAACGTAATGGCAGGAGTTATAGAACATGCCACTACTTTTCAAATGGTAGACATTAAAGCCTCTTTCAACTTATTGCTGGGAGACCCTTGGCTTCACGACCTAAAGGTCGTCCCTTCATCCCTTCATCAGAAAGTGAAGGCTATAATGGAAGGAATCCCTGTCACAATTGATGCATCACCAATGAGGATCAAAGCTATTAAAAATCCCATCATAAACGTGGAGCACGTTGAAGATGACAAGGACTTGTGGGGCTTTAACGAAGAGGTATCCTTCATTGAGGAAGATGAAAGGGCCCCACTTCACTATGACCTCCACTCTAACATGACAGTAAACACTATCCTTAAGAATCAAGGACACTTTCCTAGAGTATTTCATTGAAAGAAGAAAGGAATAGAAAAACAAATGGGACTACCTGGCCTCCATAAATTGGACACTTTTGGACTTGGTTTTGAACCGACTCCAGATGATATTAAGCGATCCCGGGAAAAGGCAAACGCACATAGGAACGCTCGTACCAAAAAGTAAGCAATCCCAATGGATCGTTACCCTCTTACTCTAAATAGACAATTCCATAAAAGAGAGAGAGGATTATCCATGCTATAAATTCCCTAAACCCTTTGTCAAGAATGGGATAAGACAACCTGGGTTCGAAATATTTCTGGATTGCAACTTTATAGAGGATGTCCCAACTCCCATCCATACTGAAAAAGCACCCCCATGCTTTTACTTTAATGTCATGGGACTATTCTTTGGGTATGAAAAGAATGAGCCAATGCTTACTGAAGACAACTCCTTGATCATTCAAAAAGTATTAAAGAGTGGTAACTTTGATCCTTCCAAGCTTATCACTCCAGCAGAGGGTCTAGTTCAAGGATGGTGAAAGGCCGTGAAAGTGACTACTCCAAGCGGAAGAAATATTTCTATAACAACCAAACAAGGACCAAAGTTCAAAGAATTATCTGAGTCAGAGCCTGAGTTAGAGTCTGAGTTAGAGTCTTCCCGTATCGAGTCTTCTAAGTCCTTCGTCATAGCACCCCCTCCTTCTCTTTAATGTCTTCCCCAAGAATAGTCAATATTCAAGATCCAACGGAAGTCTCTTTATTTGACGTAATAATGATTTAAGAATTCAATAATATGTCTTCTTCTGCTTACTCTTCGTGTCATTCTTTAACTCAAGATGATGAGCATTTCTTAACTAACCATGAAAGTGACAAAGAAATAATTAATGCAATGGAAACACTTGAAAATAAAACATAGATATTTGAGTATACTGAAACGGTTGACATCTCAAATGGTCCAACCATAAAAAGAGAAGTTAAAATCAGACTAACATTTAAAAAAGATGAAAGAACCAATTTCATTAATTTATTAAAAGAATTCAACGATGTATTTGCTTGGTCATATGAAGATATGCCAGGAATTAATAGAGAAATAGCTTAGCACGCAATTCCACTAATTCCAGCAATGAAACATGAAAAACAAAAGTTACGTCGAATGAAACCCGACGTAGCTTTAAAAATATAAGAAAAAGTACAAAAACAAATAACAGTTGGTTTTATCAGGGTATCCAAATACCCCGAGTGGGTTGCAAATGTAGTCCCAGTTCCGAAGAAGGATGAAAGGGTATGAATGTGTGTTAACTATCGCGATCTAAATAAGGCAAGTCCAAAGGATGACTTCTTTTTACAACACATCGATATTTTAGTTGATCCACAGCAAATCACACATTTCTTTCATTTATGGATGTATACGCAGGGTACAATCACATCCTCATGGAAGAAGAAGACATGGAGAAAAAAACTTTCATAACACCTTGGGGAACCTACAGCTACACGGTGATGCCATTTGAGTTGAAAAACGCAGGTGCCACTTACCAACGAGCAGCAACTGCTTTACTCTATGACATGATGCACAAGGAAGTCGAAGTCTAAGTAGATGACATGATTGTGAAATCAAAGGATCGACCAGGGTATTTGTTATCCCTAAGAATATTATTTGAAAGGTTAAGAAAATATAACATGAGGTTAAACCCATCCAAGTGTGCTTTTGGAGTCACCTCAGGAAAACTCTTCGGATATGTCATTAGCTCTAGAGGAATAGATATAGGCCTAACGAAGATCAAATCAATCATGTCAATGCCACCGCCCGAAACCAAAAAGCAAATTTGGGGATTCATTGGCCGGTTGCAATACATAAGTAGGTTCATATCAAAATTGACAACAATATGTGAATCAATATTCAAGAAGCTCATAAACAATGTGCCGGTAACATGGGACGATAAGTGTCAAAAAGCCTTTGATAAGATCAAAGCCTTTCTCGCTAACCCTCCTGTATTAGCACCAGCGCTCCCAGGAATCCCGCTTAGGTTGTCATTAATAGTCACCAAGGAGACAATGGGGGCTATGCTCCCATAAGAAGTAGAAGGAAAGAACATCTACTACCTAAGCAAAAAGATGGTGGAGTATAAAATACGATATTACACCACTTGAGAAATTATGTCTCGCATTGGTTTGGGCCACAGCCAAGTTAAGACATTACATGCTCGTTCATACGGTCTTTGTAATATCTCAAATGGATCCACCCTAAAGTATCTTTTCCAGAAATCTATACTAAATGGACGAATATCAAGATGGATAGTCAACCTTGCCTAACTTAATGTAAGGTTCATGCCTCAAAAGGCTATTAAAAGATCCGTGGTTTTAGATTTCTTAGCGGATTTTCCAATAGAAAATTTCACGCCCATACATGAGAATGAACTTCTAGACGAAGAATTGATGTCACAGAAGATGATACTTGGACTCTCTACTTCGACGGAGCCTCAAACCAAAAGGGATGTGGTGTAGGAGTACTATTGGTATCACCAAAAGAGGAACATATCCCAATCTCCATAAAGCTATATTTCGACGTTACCAGCAACGATGCATAAGACGAGGCATGCGTTGTAGGCTTTGAAACAGCACTAGCAATGGGAGTAAAGAAACTTCGAATTTTCAGAGATTCTTCATTGATCATCAATAAATTCTCCAAAAGATGGAAAGTAAGGAGTGAAAGCATAGCCCTTACCAAACCTAATAGGAAAATCTCACAAACCAACTAGAAAAAGTAAAATACACATATCTACCTAGAGAGGAAAATCAATATGTTGATGCCTTGTCAAGACTAGCCTCAATGGTTTGGATTCCTAAAAAAATTGAGCAAACGCCCTTAACAATAGAAAAAGAGGCACAAACCAGCTTATATCCAAGCAATAGAAGATGATGAAGTATCCAAAGAGGAAGAAGAAGAAGAGGAAGAACCTTGGTATACAGACAACCTCAATTGTGTCACAAAGGGAGAATATCCATCCCATGTTGACAAAAGGGCAAAATGAGCCTTAAGACTTTTTGCTTCCCAATATGTGCTCATTAACAACGAGTTACACAAAAGGGTACCCAAAGGTTGAGCTCTTTATGTGTAGGCAAAAAGGAATCCCAAAGGGCTATGAGAATAGTTCACGAAGGGGTATGTGGAATACACGTAAATGGCAAAATGCTAGTCCAAAAGATAATGCGTGAAGGACATTATTGGACTACCATGAATAGGGTTGTCATCAATATGTCAAAAGATGCCATAAATGCCAAATATATGCCAACTTGCAACATGTTCCCTATCTCTCCTCTACACCTACACATCACTGTGGCCATTCTCAACATGGGGAATAGACATCATTGTAAGAATTACTCCTTAAGGAACAGGAGGCCATGAATATATATTAGTAGCAATTGATTATTTCACTAAATAGGTTGAAGCAAAAACATACGCTAAACTCACTGCAAAACATGTAGCACTCTTTATCGAAAGAAGTATCATTTTTCGATATGGAGTCCCACATGAAATAATAAGCGACAATGGAACACACTTTCAAGCAGAATGTGAAGAATTGTTACAAATGTATGGCATTAAACACCATCATTATTCTCCCTATAGACCTCAGGCAAATGGTGCCGTTGAGGTAGCAAATAAAAATTTAAATACAATCACCGAGAAGATGACAAAAAATTACAAAGATTGGCCTGACAAACTCCAGTTTTCCCTGTGGGGACATCGCATGTTAATTCGGTCATCAACAAGAAATACGTCATTTTCCTTAGTTTATAGAATGGATGACGTACAATCTATAGAGCTTGAAATACCTTCTCTGGCGTTAGAAAGTAATTTCGATGAAGTAGATTGGACTAGACCGAGATATAAAGAGCTAATTCTACTTGATGAAAAGCGACTACAGGCTCTACAACATACTCAATGTTATCAAACCTGTATGGTTATGCACTACAACAAAAAAGTCAAGACAAGGATAATAAAAATAGGAGACTTGGTCCTAAATGCATTAAGGAAAAATGTTTTGGACCCAAGAGGCAAGTTTATACCCAATTGATCTGGGCCATATATTGTCAAAACTATCCTGTCAGGAGGAGCTGCAAAACTAATTGTAGGGAATATTTCAAGATTTACGCAAAACTTGAACCCCACTGTGATCATACACTTAAGCATGGTGGCGTCCAAACGGAAAAAAGCTAGACAAAAAGAGTCGCCTACAAGTTTTAGGAACTTGTAAACCGTTCATAGGGTGAAGGTTACACTTCTTAATGATCCAAGAGATCATTAACTCCAATAGGTTTGGAACCAAGACTGGAAGTTCGGGGATGAAGGTACAAATCCAATCTAAAAGAGAAAGAACTCGCCCTAATAATAGGCCTTTACTTTATTCTTCTCGTATTCATGTGCGCTTTCTGACTAACATGCAATCAAAAGATTTACCCTAAACCTATTTAATCTATGTTGGTTGAATATTAATGCATAAATAAATATATTATTGGTGATAACTTGAATTATAATCAAATTAACCCTAAACAAGATTATTAATTATCTTATTAAGCGTGATTACAAGTACAAATTCCATTTAAACATGCATAAAAGGCGTTATCAAGCAATAACAATAAATATATCAAGCAACATAATAATAACAATCATAATAATCAGAATCACTATCAAAATAATAATAATCATAATAATAATCATAAATCATAACAATAATAATAAAATTAATCATGTTAAAAAAAAAAAGCATAATAATAGCAAAATCCTAGGCATGATACTAAAAAGATTAATAACAAACCCTAGCATGTCACTAAACAATAAAGATTAAAACTTTAGCCCTAACATGATACTAACATGCTATTAAGAAAGAAAATAGGAAGCATCATAGAAATCATAATTGATATAAGGAACTTATTCTTTACCCTAAACATGATACTAAGAAAACCATCCTAACATGATACTAGGAATAAAAACAACAATCTAAACATGATTTCTATATTATGATATTAACTAAACAATTAAAGTACTTACTTAGATGCCTCGTACCTCTTTCTAATGACAAAATACACGCGTTAGTAACTTCAAGGAAAATAAAAAAACCAAAATAATTAAATTAAATAATTGAAATAGAGATTTTGGACCAAACCCTTAGAATTATCAAACCTTTCACGTCTAAAGCGAAGGCAACATCGAACTTGGCTAGGTGTGTCTAATGATAATGTATGAGGAATTGTGTTTGTAAAAGGGTAGGCTAGAAAGTGACAGAGAGAGAGAGAGAGAGAATAAGCATTAACTTAAAGAGAAAGAAGAATTAGAGAATTCTGATTATTGAAAAACGGAGGTCAAAAGACCCTATTTATAAGAAAATAATCCGGAATCGATAAAAACGAAACAGAGTTTGAAAAGGAATAAAACATGCCCCGGTCGCCAACTACATGACTTGTCTCCAGGCAACAAAATTGTCGCTAGGCAACAGGGTGTAGACGTCTACTTTAGGCCTTCTGTCCCGACATGAAGTGCAATGACGATAAATAAAACCATCTTTGTGTTGGATTGAAGTGAGAAATACTTATGGATAATTGGTTAGGCCACAAAACACAAAAGACTAACCCAAATTAAAAAAAAAGGCAAAACAAAGGTCCAATTAACTAAAACCGATCATAATTAGGCTTAAGCACGTGCTTAAAACCTAATAATGACGGATTTAGGAGCACCTAGGTTAAAACTTAGTGCTGCCACAGAAAAAGCCGCGCGCATCTCGTAAAGTCGCGCTGGGCTACCGTGCGCAACTAGTTCAGTTGCGCGCGACACCCAGAGCAACTTTCAGAGTTGCGCTGCAAAAGATTTAGAATTATTCGGAAAAATATAAAATCGAATCTTACAATAACGTCGTGCGCAAGACAGTGAGTTGAGCTGCACATAGCAGCGCAACTCAATAACTTGCACTCGGATGCCGCACGCAACTCCATCTGTTGCGCGCAACACCTGCTGCTGCAGAATGCTCGAAACCCTAAACCTAATTATTCCCTATAAGTATGAGCTTAAACCAAGGTTTAGAAAGACAAAAACTAGCCTAAAACTCTGGCGAAATAACCTGTGAACTTGTGTAACCTAGCCCTCTTGTCCTAAACACTCACCCTTTCGATACGTTGTTACTATTGTGGAGGTTCCCCAAAAAGAAGGAGTGCATAAGTGTTCTAAACGGAGATCTAGAAAAGAGAAGTGGTAAATTCCTGAGCACTTAATAAAATCACCTTCTTTTTCTTGTTTAAAAGGACTTTAATTAATTAATTAGTGTTGTTTGAACACCTTTAAAATATTTATTTAATCAATTACACATAGTATCTTGCGTTAAATAAATATTAGAATTGAATTCAATAATTGTTGGTTGATCACTTAAGCCAAGGCGAATCTTGTTTATTCTCTTGTCCTTTTCATGAATTTAATTAAATAAGAATAACGACAGTACGATGTAATTCTTACGTGAATTAATGCTTGTAAATAAAATCAACTCACATAGTTTTAGGAATCACGTTGCACATATTGTTTGGTTATGAAATTTTAATAAAGGAAGAGCTAGTAGAGGTCGTACTAGGGCTAGGATGAAGATTCCCCTCTAAAAGGAACGTTATCTTAGTACCCTCGCTCCTGAATTTAAGCATGGTTAAACTTATGATTTGTGCTAGTTATTCCATGAACTCCACATGGAAGAAAGGCATGGACGAGGTTTATGAGTTTTCCTAAAACTCATTGGCGACTCCTACTTGTTTCTTACAAAAAAGCGTGTTGATAGAATCAATTCTAATTCAAGGTCCCCCAAATAGTCAGGAATTCAAATCCTACTACACCTTAACAAGTGTAAAGTCCTAGGCTTTTAAGCGCCCAAGGGCATTTAAGCAGAGTGCCCCTTATGATGGGATCACCCTCCTTACATTGGCGACTCTGCTAGGGACTTAGAGGTTACATGATTAATTCGTAGTTATGGTCCAAGGTATCCAACACTAGGTTGTCTATGGGTTGTAACGAGAATTAACTATGATAAGCTCTAGTTAGGGAGCGAGACTTGAACGCATAATATCTTCCTTTTGCACAAAAGTAAAAAAAAACAAACAAGCAACATTGCATCATGCAGAATCATAGCACACTTAAACCATTGGGGATTGGCTCTTTGACTAAGGGGTCGCCTACACTAGGCGTCTATCCCAAAATCAATAACAATCATCCCACCCATATCACCAACAAAATGTTGGGAGAGCGATGTCATGGGTCAACACGTTGAGTGATTAATTTATGCGTCGTTTCTTAAGGTATGATACTTTTGGACACCCAAGCCTTTTTTGACCTTAGAACAACATTGCGTTAATCTTGACTTATGACATGCTGATATGATTATGTGACTATATGCAACGTGTTAGGATAGTCTTCTTTTTTTTCATTTTTTTTAGTTTGGTCTAGGTTCCCAATTACGAAGTTTTCTCTTCGTAATTTAGCGTCATATTCAAAGGAAAACATAAAATATAGTCAAGTAAAAAATCGAATCAAAAAATGAAAAGAGAAAAAAAAACGCTCTAATTAAAAAAAAGAAAAAATTTTACGAGCAGGTGGCGCGCGCAACTCAAGAAGTTGCGCGACTCCCTCCTAGCGCAAGTGATTTTGTTGCGCGCGACATCCGCGTGCAAGTGAGTCACTTTCGCGAGCCCACTGGACGAAACAATTTTTTTTTTAAAAAAACAAATTTACTCGTCCGAATAATATCTTCATCAAAGAATTGTTAAGGGCGATGTTATCCGTTTAAATTTATTTTGCGTCTTTTTTTTTCTTTTTTTCTTTTAAACAAGCTTATCGATTCACTTATCCTTTCGTACTTATTTAAGGCCAGTTTTAAAGCGTGGGAAAGAGGACCCCCGGGCACTCGCATTCTACGTTTACCACCCAAAGATCAACCCCTTTCAAACCAATTTCCTTCAACAACTAATCCTAGTCTAACAACAATGCCAGTCGTCGTAGAACTTCAACAAGAGATTCTTCGTACGAGAGAGGAAAAGGCTCAAGAGGTCGAGGAGAGAAGAATTAAGAAGATGGAAAATGCTCAAAAGAAAAAAAGCTGAAACTTTAGCCTTACAAGAAAATATGTAGCAATTATCCATCAAAGAAAAGTCGTTAGAGAAGCTAGTTCTTCGTTCTACAATTTGGAACAAGTACTTTAACGCCGAAAAGTTTCCTCCTCCCCAAGGACTTGCTTTACCAGAAAACTTCGTAGCTATGGACTTGCCAATAATATTTAAGGTGACCAATAATCCACAAAATCATTTAATGTGTTTTTCTGGCACTATGTCACTAAAGGGAGTTGATCCTAAGCTTTATTCTTTGACTTTCCTTTTATCACTAGACCCAACCGCGAGAGAGTGGTACTATGGGCTAGATCCAAAATTTAAAGCGACATGGGAAGATGTAGTTTCGGCTTTCATCACCCAATATGAGAGTAATGTAGAGTTCAAGTCAACCTTACGTGAACTCAAGATGCTTAAGCAAGGCAACAATGAAGGTTTCCTTGCTTTCTATGGTAGATGGCGAGAAAAGGCGGCCCACCTTCGCCAAAGGCCTCCTAAACTCAAGTTAGTACAAAAATGTTGGGGTTTGGAAAGTCCAACTTACCACGGAAATGACCCCGACCCATAGAACCACTCGCAATTAATAAAACCATAAATCATAACAAATAAACATAAAAAGGACAAAATCGGAATTTACCTTTGACGCATGCTTTTCCCAACCAAATGGATTCTTACTTGAAAGATTTAGCTCCGAAAATACCGAGCCTCCAACGATATCCACCCACAAAGGACGAACAACGACTTTTTAGGTCAGCTACCTTGGAGTTAGCAAGGTCCGACCAAAACCCAACTGTTAATGGAGTTTAAGAGTTTTTGCCAAAATGCAATGTTCTTTCTAACTCCCACTCAAGCAAAGAATTCTCAAGTCATGCTTTGGCTATTTATAAGGAAGGATAACTTGTGAGTTCAACTCATCTTTCAATGTGGGACTTTTTCACAAAAAGATCCCACATGGAATGATTGATGAATTCAATTCTTAGTTAAATAAACCAAGTAACAAGTAACAAGTGTCACATGGTTAGGTGAGGACCACTTTCCCACTTGGTCCCCAAGGCATTTCACATGCAATGTGAACTAACCATGTGTCACCCAACCTTAAGCTCCAAGTTGGGTTCGGTTGGGCTATTTTATTTTGGCCCGTGTCC
Organism: Chenopodium formosanum; assembly: GCA_024500155.1. Lineage (NCBI taxonomy): Eukaryota > Viridiplantae > Streptophyta > Magnoliopsida > Caryophyllales > Amaranthaceae > Chenopodium > Chenopodium formosanum. The sequence continues at coordinate 53,704,258 of CM044880.1, read as the reverse complement.
ATGACCTGTCACCCAGGTCCACGACCTCTTGCCACACGTGCCGCCACCATGGCGCGCTACCACACGGCGGCTGCCACTAGGTGGCTGCCACATGTGCTGCCACATGGTGCTTTGCCATGTGTGCTGCCATGTGCATTGCACCTATTGGGCGCTCTCCTAGCCTTTCGCGTGGCTAGGATTTTACTTGTTTCTTGGAGCATTTTCCCGTCTTGCCAAATCCCTAATTTCAGCTCGACATTCGAGATTCTCCGACACTGGGTTTCGACGCTCTAAGCTCAAATTTTTGACGTCTAAATATTTAACACTCGGGCGACGAATTAATTTCTTGCAAATTAAATCGTCGAGTCGGTTCGTATATTTGCTAGGGTGTGACCCCAAGGGTTTTGTCAAGATTAAGCTGTAATATTAATTATTCATTAATATTACTGATCGAAAACGGCCTCCACCCAGGCATTCCGATCACTTGACCTTACTGAATATATTAGCTTGCTAATAATTCTAAACCCACTAACGAAATAGTACACTTGTTCGAAGGACACCATTCCTTTCAAAAAATTCATTTACAACTGTCATGAAAAGTACAACAAACATCTACGTTACCTTCGTCTAGACACTATTCAAAAGCTCTATTCTGTGGCTAGTAAGACTGAAGATGATCTTGCTAAAGAAAAAGCAAACAAACCTCATTATCATCATCAACCTAAGAATGACTACAAGAAGGGGAATGATAATGCATCATCCTTTATTGACGTATTTGCGACTTCCACGCAATACGACTAACCCAAATGAGATAGATCATTTAACTCGTTCTGGGCAAGTCTACCAAGCACCACCACCGAATTGATCTTCGACCAAACAAAATCAAACACAAGTTCAAACACAAAATACAATACCACCTCCACTTGATGTGGAAGATCCATTGGTCAAACAACTTCGTCAATCCAATGCGATTGCTAGCATTTGGGAACTCCTAAGTACTTCTAAAGAACATAGGAATTCTCTCATGAACGCTCAAACGGCTTTGTCTGTAAGCACAGACACAGCCGCTCAGGTGATCAAGGGTTAGATAGGTCGTTACGCTACTACCCTAATCAAATTAATCATTTATAATACCTAAACCTACAATAAACTAGTTAGTGGCAAGTAAAGGGTCGAACCACTAGGGAAGCACACTAATTCAACATCAATAATCACTAATGCAAGAGTAGAAAGGGGATTGTTTTTGTTGGTTTTGTTGAGTAAGAACACTAAAACTACAAATAAGCAAGAAAATGATGATTAAAATCAAGGGAAAATGACGCTAGGGATTCGGGGGTGTCCAATATGACTAGAAAGAGGGGAATAATATGATTATCATGAAACACATGCCATAAAACACAAGATTCTACCTAAACAATTCATTCTCATGCAATAGTCTAGGAAAATCAATGAAAGAGGTCTACACTAATAAGGATCATTCTCATGCATCCTATTAGTTAAAATCAAATCAAGAGAATAAAAAAGCATAATCCTTAAAAACTCCACTTTGATAACTCATTCTCATGCAATCATTAAAAAAGAGATGATCTTAATCTAGTTCAAATCACTTTCATGCATTTAAACTAGAAATCATCAAATAAAGTGCAACAATAATCTCAAGCTATTAAAATTCATGTCTTTCATCAATTTATGGCATAAGTTCAATCCAAACATTATCATTCATCAAAATCAACTCATATCTTCCACCCCCTTCCCCTAGCTAAAAGTTTAGCCTAGAGAAGGGAGATTATACATAATATCAAAACTAGAAATAAACTCAAGAAACTCAAAACAAAACATGATTAAAATAATTGAAATCAATAACAACTAGATGAACTAATAAGATTAACAAGAATAAGCAATAATAAAACAAATAAATAATACTAAAGGAAAGGAAAAGAGATTACTAAAGAAGGATTAATGTAAGATGAAAACTTGGATTCTTGCTTGATTGATTGAAGATTAAAACTTGAGCAAAGTTGAATACAATAAAGGATTTTTTAATAAATATCTACTTTCTCTCTCTAGATTAGGCAAATATTCTATGGAATCAGTACTAAGTGTCCTTTATTACAAAGAGTCTCGTCTATATATATGTGGCTCCCCCAAAAGAAAGAAACTTGGGTAACAAGGCACAAAACCCAGCGGTGTGCGCCCGCACACGAAATATACGCGCCCGCGCAGTAGAAGTGTGCGCCCTCTCAGCATACTCCGCGGCCGCAACCTCGAGGGTACGGTGAAATCCAGCGCGCCCGCACTGTAAACCTGCGCGCCCGCACAACAGGTCGCGTAAACTCTCTGGTTTGGCTCTATTGCATTAGCCTGGCAGCGCGGGTTCTGACAGAGTTGCGCGCCCGCACAGCAAAGGGTGCGCGCCCGTGCAATAGCCGCACAGCATCCCGCGTAGAACAGTTTGCTTGGCTCCTTGAAATCCTCTTTATTTCGGCACAAAATACCTGCAAAACAAAAGCATAGAAATCAAAATAAAGAGAAAGCGAGAAGACTAAGAAAAGGGAAGATAAAGGAGAAACAAAAGGAGGAAACAATACTAGGTAAAAATGCTTAGAAAAAGGGCCAAACAAGTGCAAATGAGGGGAGAATCCTTAGAGAAAAAGGATAAAAGAGTGGCATAAATGCCACTCATCAAAATCCCCCGCTCTTTCCTCTTGCTTGTCCTGAAGAAAAGAAAGCTGGAACAAAAAGACAAACTTAACAAACATAACATGACAAGGTTTTAGCCAAACCAATCAAGCCTCAAGGTAATGAAATGCTCCATTTGGACTCACATGCAAATTAATACACTAAAGAATACTTATCTTTCACAATTCAAAGAAAGAAAACACGTTCCAAGATGCTCAAGGTTGAAAAAGACAAACCTAAGCTAAGCATAGGGAACTAATGATTTCATTCTCCACCCTAGCCCCAACTAAGACGGTCTGCGTTCTCTCCAATAGCTTCAATACATCCCCTAGCTAGCTCTTCATGATTCCTCGAGGGAACCGGAAAAAGAAATTTTTATGTGGAATCATAAGGTCATCCCGACATCACAACTTTGCATACTCTTTCCATAGGGTTGAAATCTAACTCCCTCCACCGTTCGTTGACCACACCCCTCTAAAATCCAAGGGTCTTAAGTAGGGTTGTAATGTCATGGCTAGGGGTTAAGGTTGGGAAACAATTTAAAAATTTTGGTGGCAATTCCTAAGTTAAGAATAAGAGTGGCCATATCTTAAGAACCTCCTAAGAATTGAACCTATTCCAAACTTACAACCTTTCAAAACAAACCACACCACATTACTTCAATCCCCTTTCATATTTTCAACTTTTTTTTTCTGTTTTTCTTTTTGCTTGGTTTTCATCAATTTAAACATTCTTGCAAAACCTTTTTGCATACTCTTTTCATGAATAATCTTTCAAAACTTTACTTGAACCAAATTACACAACTTTCTTGCTCAATTTCAACATTATAAAACTCGAACCTCACAATGCAATGCTTCACTAACTACAAGGGTTGGTAGAACATAGGCCGATAGGTTTGTAATATGGCTAAGCCAACAAAGGGGAAATAAGGCTCAAATTGGTTAGCAAGTGGGTGAATGCAAAAATGAAAACCAAATTTGTAACAAAACACAAAGAAAACAAAGAAAAATGAAAAGAAGTGCCCTCTTCCTCCTCTAGAGTTATATGGTCACGATCTTAGTAGCTAGACGCCAACACAAAGATTAAGATATGCATAGTTAAGGATCCTAAATGCCGCTCACAAGAATGATGAAGGCTAGAACAAATGACCCTTACACGGAATAAGAAATATAGCAAATACCAACCAAGGGAATCATATCCACCATAGAGAGCAACACTATCTTACCACTTCCCATGAACTAGGAATTCAAGCGTCCTTAAAAGTCCTAAACCGGGCTACCTTAGCTTACAATGTGTCTAATTCAACCCAAAGTATTCTCAAATCGTGTAAGCCTTTATCAACTAGGAAGATAAGCATTCAAAGACACATCGTCGAGAGAGGCAAACCAATCCAAAAGAGTGAGCAAATTACAAATAAAAAATAATTTCAAATTGTCATAATTATGCTTGTAACACAAAAAGGGGAAAACAAAACAAAACAAAGAGGAAGAAATAAAAAAAGGTTCACATACGAGGCGTATAATCCAATTAAATCCCAATTGTCATACAAGTGATCGTTCGATAACAACATCAACAATCCCAGGTCCATTCAACTTCTTCCTAAGCTAAACCTAAGTTAAACACCAAAAGAAAAAGAAAATAAAAGAGAGGAAGGTCTCACTAAACACCGCTTGAAATGAAAACAAGATAAATTATGCAATCTCACCGAGGGGGCTCGATTTGCCCCTTAACTTCCTTCATCTCCATTTTCAAGCCTGAAAAGTGAGCCGAAACGAAAGAAACGACTGTGATAAAACAAAAATAAATCAAAAAGTTAAAAATCAAAGAAGGAAACTAAAACTTTAAACAAATGATGAAATAGAAATAAAATTAAACAATCTGAAAAAAAAATTTGATTAAGGAAAATTTGGATTATCGGGAGTTTGGATTTTTCTTCATACAAGCGCCATCACCTACACAAACACTTGAAAATTCATTAGCAAAAGCTCATCAAAATCACCCAGAGACATCATCATCACAATCAAGAAGATAAATCAACATCAAAACATGATAAAGCCAACCAAACCATGTAAGCTCTACAACCTACAATGAAGTCCCCTCCACACTAGCATGATGATAAGCCTTCCCGCACACTATAAAAAAAAACATCCCTTTGCTTCTTACACACCCCCCACACTAAAACAATGCACCGTCCGCGTTTCACCAAATTAAAACATTGGGAGGGGGCAAAGGGGAGAAATAAAGAACAAGGGGGGCTGGTGGCCACTAGGGCCGGCTTCGTCATCATCTACATTATCCTCGGTATCCTAAGATAAACCGTCCAGAGGGATGTCGTGTGGGTCCAAACCACCGGTGAAACCTGGAGGCCAATCATAGTGACCTCGAAAGAGGTCTTGTTGCCATTGAGGCAACGGGTTCAAAGGGGCGGGAAGCTGAAGTGGGGAAGGGTGGGTAGGGTCGAAATATGGATAGTTGGGGTCACCCCTAAAATCGATCCCCCATGGGGCACGATAATTGTTTCTGGTTTTCGTCGGGTAGTATACCCGGGAAACATCGTGGGAGTAGGGCCCTTGCCAATAGGGCAAGTAGGTTGCAATCCCTGCCACTGAGGGACTGGGCCTTGTTGGGATGGCTTATAGGGGTATTTGACCGGGGGGGTGACCTCACCTCTATCCACCGCCGCACCATAGAGAGCTTGGGTTAGCATAAACATACCCTGCTGGTTCTCCATCAGGCTTTGCATGCCAAGTTGCATGCTCATCATTTGTTGTTCAAGGCTACTCATGCCTTGATGTTGTTGTCGTTGTTGATGTTGTTGTTATTGTTGTTGCTGTTATTGTTGATGTTGTTGTTATTGTTGTTGTTGCTGCTGTTATTTCTGATCGACTACCATATTTCTTTCGCCACCCAAAGCAGTGGGTAACACACCATTGTCTCCCGGAATTTTCCATACATTCCTAGCGTTCTGCTCCAAGGATGTACAGCTGGGGTAAGGCAAGATACAATGGTGCTCGTGGTCAACAATCAAAGCATGAAAATTGTTGGCATCTAAAGTTCCTTTGAGAAACCCCGACCTTCTCATTTGTTGTATGTCAATGAATAAATCCTTGTCGGCCCCAATTTGAGTGCATGAGGGGAAGAAGCGTTCATCGTTAAACTTTTTGGCAATCCTTGTGATCATCCCACCAAGGGCAATTTCTCCCGTCTTGTGACCCAACTTGATTGCCTCGCAGCACATGACGAACCAGTACCCCATGTTGAGCCGCCCTCTCAACTCCTCCCTAGTAGCAACCCACAAAGTAAAGATCTCTTCATGCGAGAGCTTACTCAAGTCTTTCTTGCTAAACACCGCATACCCCAGAATGCGGTGAAGGATACGGAGCACAGGGTTGATAATATGGTTGGCCACCGAATACCAAGTGTTGAATACTTCAAAATCGATAATCGTTTGCCACCATATAAATGCATCGTACTCTGGGAATAGGCTCAATGAAGGGAGAAGGAGGTCCGCCTCGGGGTTCAAATCCAACAATGTATTGATAACACTAAGAGTCAAAGTCTGCTGGTTGTTGAATAGTTGGAAGGAAATTTGGAAGTCGTTGTTCCCGTAAGGCTCTTTTTCAAATGAGGCCAAGAATTCGAAGGTAAGCTCTATGTATGTTTGAAATTGATGCCTGATAAACTCATTCATCCCTAAGTTGTCAAGGAGCAACCTTATGTCATCGTCAATCCCCAATGCTCTCATGGAGCGTTGATCATAGTGTCTTGTGGGATTTAGCTTTCGTCCTTGAAGGTCATCAAAGAAAGTAGCATGGACCTTGTTAAAGAATTTCAATCGATGGGGAACATTTGGTCCTTGAGCTTAAGTTTAAGTACTCGGTTCCTCAACCTTAACCGGGGCTGCTTTCTACTCCTCCTTTTGCTCATTGTGGCCTCAAGCAATACAAACAACCAAACGAAAAGAGAACTCCCTTAGAACTTAACCAAAAATTTAATTACCACAACAACAACCTAAGCCTTAACAGTCTGCAAAAAGGTTAGTACCAACAACAAACCACACAAATATAGTTCCAAAATCAACAACAAAGCACTCAATCACAATACATTATGATAATAAGCAATTTTCATGAAAATAGTTGCATTATAATCAATACTCACACAAAACTACTCAACTTAATTCCATGAAAATAGCTTCCAAATCAATAATGTTAACAACAATATCCCAGAATCACTAAATATCACACTAAAAACCAACAAATCCTTAGCAAAGAAAATCAAAATTACATAAACTCACTCAAGCTAAACTATGCTTAGTAACTAAAAATATTTCATAAACAAGTAAAACTAAGCAATAAAATAGCAAAATATAGAGGTATACCACTTAGTAGAAGCTTGAACACCACTAAGAACCCCTAAGAACACCACCTTCAACTAAGCTTTCACATCATAAAAATGGAGGATTTTTGGGTATTTTGGAGAGAGAAATTGGGTAAATTTGTGAGTAGAGTGAAATTTTTTGATGGATTTGAAGGAAAATCAAAGGAATTTGTGAGAAATGGGTGAAATTGAAGGGTTAGGGTTTGAGTTTGTGAGGAGAGAGAAGAGAGCATGAAATAGGGCTAGAGAAAATATGAGGGCGAAATGGGGAAGAAGAGGTTAAAACCCGATTTTCCCAGCTCTGCGCGCCCGCACAGGAGATCTGCGCGCCCGCACAGGGGTCGGGCATTTGATCGTGCAGACTCACTGCCACAAATCTCCAGTTCTGAGCAAAAGCATGCGAGTTCTGACATTACTAGCGCGCCCGCACACCCTTCCCTGCGCGCCCGCACATAGGTCGTGCACTAGGTTACGCCAACCTTCTGTCTTAAATCTCCAATTTTGAATAAAAGTCTGCGGGTTCTGACAGGGCTGCGCGCCCGCACACTTTACATTGGGCGCGCCCACAGAAGTCGTGCACAGGATCGCGCAGAGCAAACTTCAGTTTCTTTCTCCTCTCATCTTCGATATAGAAAAACCATTACTCCTTCATCATCCAAACACCTATCAACCAAAAGGGGAAAAATAAAATTCAAATTCAAAAAATAAAGTGAAATCGGAATATATATATATAAAAAAAAATAGAAAGGAGTTAGAAACTCGAGTTGCCTCCTGAGAAGCGCTTCTTTATGAGGTCACTAGCTTGACCATGAAGAAAATTCTGCAAGTGGGAGGCTTGGGATCCAAAGGATCAAGCATTATACATTTGATGATACCAACTTCTTCCTTGCAAAAGTAATGCTTTAAACGATGACCATTAACCATAAACTTGTTACCATCCGCATCTAACTCAAAGGAGCTATAAGGAGTAGTCTTTGATATCACAAAAGGACCCGACCACTTTGATTTGATTTTACCCAGAAACAAACGAAGCCTTGAGTTCAAAAGCAAAACCTTGTCTCCAACCTTAAAGCTCTAGTTTCAAATATGTTGGTCATGCCACTTTTTGGTCTTCTCCTTATATAACCTTGAGCTCTCATAAGCATCATCTCTAAGCTCTTCTAGTTCATTGAGCTTAAGCAATCTCTTCTCACCAGCCAACGATAAATCCATATTGAGCTCTTTGATGGCCCACCAAGCCTTGTATTCTAACTCAACTGGCAAGTGAAAAGCCTTTCCATAGACCAACCTATAGAGGATCGTGCCGATTGGAGTCTTGTACATCGTCCTAAGGGCCCATAGTGTGTCATCATGTTTGCGAGACCAATATTTCTTGATTTGTTCACCATCCTTTCAAGAAGATTTTTTATTTCACCATTCGAGACCTCCACTTGTCCTTGAGTTTGAGGGTGGTTAGGTAATCCAACCTTGTGATGAACGTCGTACCTCTTGAGAAGAGATTCAAATTGCTTTTTGGCGAAATGGAAGCCTCCATCACTAATTAGAACCCTCGGAACCCCAAACCTAGGAAAAATGATCTTTTTTTTTTGGTAGATAAAGAATTTTATTACCAAAAGTAAAGAGTTACTACCCAAAAAAGTAGTAACTACAAGAAATGAAAGTTCAGTGCATGCCCTTTGGGCCAAAGAAGCAACAAAACCAAAGCCCGAAGGCAATACAAAGACAACAACTACGGAACCTCTAACTAAAAAAGGTAGAGGAAACCGAAGCTACAACCAAAAGAAGGTAATAACCCAACAATCCAAAGATAACAAAAAAAGGTGAGTATAAAAAAGCATTAGCTTAGCTTGAAAGCATACACCATACGCCAACATCATCAAAAAAAGCAGCTTGATAACAATCCCACAGTCAGCCTGCCAGGACAGAACAACAGCATGCATGCAGTACAACCCAGGACAAAAGATCACAGCTATGAACCATCATCCAGCAGCATAAACATAAGGAGGCTCAAGCAAGACAGAGAAGCACAAGATGCCACGATAAAGGAAGATCAACATCTATCACAACGGAAGAGGCAGAAGAAGCAGCAAACAAGGAAGCAATAGGAATATCACCCACCATACAATCCAGGCCATCAACTAGCACCTCATACTAGGAGACAACACTAAAAATAGGGCCTCAACCTGAAGAAGCAGCAAACAAGGAAGCAATAGGAATATCACCCACCATACAATCCAGGCCATCAACTAGCACCTCATACTAGGAGACAACACTAAAAATAAGGCCGCAACCTACTACACACCAAGCAAGCTAGAATAACCAAGACTTACCCTGAACAACCAACTTCCATCACGCCAAAACAACGACAGAGAAAACACCACCACCAGCATCACCATAAAATAGCTTGATAACACCCCATAGTCAGCTTGTCAGGACAGAACAATAGCATACATGCAGTACAAACCAGAACAAAGGATCGTAGCCATGAACCATCAGCCAGCAGCACAAACACAAGGAGGCTCAAGTAAAACATAATAGCATAAGACGCCTGGACAGAGGTAGATCAACAACAACCACAACAAAAGAGGTAAAAGAAGGAGCCTGGACAAAAGCAAGAACCAAGGTAGAAAGAGGGAACCACCCACCATACAATACAAGCCATCAACTATCACCTCATGCTAGGAGACAACACTAAAAACGGGCTACATCCCACTACATACCAGGCAAGCTAAAATGGCCAAGACTCAACCATGACAGCCAACCTCCACCAAATAAAACAAAGAACACCTTCCACCAGCATCACCATAAAATTAGCTTGGTAATAACCCTATAATCAGCATGCCAGGACAGAACAAAAGCATACATGCAATACAAACCAGGACAAAGGATCGTAGCAATGATCCATCAGCCAGCATCACAAACACAGGGGCTCAAGAGGAAAAATGATCTTCTTTAGAAGCTTACGCACAACCTTGTGATCATTGGTAGGTGAGGGTATGGCTTCAATCCATTTCATAACATAATCAAACTCTACCAAGAAATATAGATTCCCAAATGAAGAAACAAAAGGCCCCATAAAGTCCACTTCCCATACATCAAATGGCTCAACTTCTAAAACACTTTGTTGGGGCATTTCGTTCCTCTTGGTAACGCCTCCGCTCCTTTGACATCTATCACATTGTGCAACGAATTTGTGGGCGTCTCTATGCATTGTCGTCCACCAAAATAAAGATTGAGAGATTTTTGCCACTGTTTTGTCAACACCACCATATCCTCCACATGGTATTGAGTGGCAATGCTCAAGAACTCCTTCAATTTCATGATCTGGAATACACTTCCGAAAAAGACCATCTCCACATTTCTTGAATAGGTATGGGTCATTCCAAAAGTACCTCCTCACTTCCTTGAAAAACATTTTCTTTTGTTGAGAGAATACTCCGGGGGAATGACTCCACAAGCAAGATAGTTGGCTATATCCGCATACCAAGGGGTAAATGTTGACACCATAGCCATGAGAGTCTCGAATCCTATATCATCATTAATCGGTACATCCTCCTTGTTCTAAAAAGGTAGCCTAGACAAATGATCTGCTACATAGTTCTCTGCTCCTTTTTTGCCCCTCATTTCCATGTGAAAGTCTTGGAGAGAGAGAACCCAACAGATCAAGCGAGGCTTTGCTTCTTTCTTGGTCATGAGATATCGCACCGCGATGTGATTTGTGTACACAATAACTTTTGAGCATATAAGATAGGATCGAAACTTATCAAATGAAAACACTACCGCTAACATCTCTTTCTCCGTTGTTGCATAATTCTTTTGAGCCTCATCGAGAGTCCTACTCGCATAGTAGATGACACATGATTTTCCTTCTTTCTTTTGACCAAGAGCGGTACCTACTGCAAAGTCACTAGCATCGCACATTAGCTCAAAAGGCAAGCTCAAATCCGGAGCTTACACAACGGGAGAAGAAATGAGAGCTTCCTTGAGCTTACGAAATGCCTCAAGGCAAGCCTCATTGAAGCTAAAAACAACATCCTTTTTGAGTAATTCGGTCAAAGGTTTGGCTATTGAAAAAAAAATTCTTTGATAAACCTCCTGTAAAAACCGGCATGCCCAAGAAGAGCTCGTAACCCCGTGATGGAAGTAGGATGAGGCAACTTTTCGATCACCAAAACTTTGGCCGGATAAACCTTAATGCCATTTTTTGAAACCTTATGGCCGAGGACAATGCCCTCCTTGACCATAAAATGACATTTTTCCCAATTTAAAACCAAACTCGTCTCTTGACACCTTTTAAAAACTTTTTCAAGGTTTAAAAGACAAGTGTCAAAAGATGAGCCACCAACACTAAAATCATCCATGAAAACTTCTATTTCTTTTTCAAGCATCTTAGAGAAAATAGAGGTCATGCATCTTAGAAAGGTAGAAGGAGCATTGCATAAACCGAATGACATTCTTCGGTATGCAAATGTCTCATATGGACATGTGAAAGTAGTTTTCTCTTGATCGCTTGGATGGATAGGGATTTGGAAGAATCCGGAATACCCATCCAAGAAACAAAAGAAATCATGTTGATAGAGCCTCTCAAGCATTTGGTCCATGAATGGGAGAGGAAAATGATCTTTCTTGGTGTTTTTGTTCAATCTCCTATAATCAATGCACATTCTTCATCCAATCACCGTCCGGGTTGAGATTTCCTCTCCTCCTTCACCTTTTATTATGGTCATCCCACCCATTTTTGGAACTACATGAACCGGGCTAACCCATTTGCTATCGGAGATAGCGTAGATGATGCACGCCTCACATAGTTTTAAAATTTCATTCTTCACAACCTCTTGAAGGTTAGGGTTCAACCTTCTTTGAGCTTCAATGGAGGTGGAATGATCATCTTCTAGATGAATACGATGCATGCATAAAGAAGGGCGAATACCTTTGATATCATCAATGCTATACCCTATCACATCATTATATTTTCTCAAAACATCAAGAAGTTTTTCCAAATTAAGACTATCTAGGGTAGCATTGACAATAATAGGGTATTTTCCCTCCTTTTCAAGAAAAGCATATTTCAAAGAAAGGGGAACGGGCTTGAGTTCTGCCTTGGGAGGAGGCTTAGAACTCTCCTCCAATTTCTCCTCCTTGGAATCAAGCTCGATCTCAACTTGTAGTTTAACCTCCTCCTTTGAGGATTCCTCCATTTCCATGACAAACTCTTTCGCCTCTTCAGAGTGGAACTCTTCTTTGAATGTAAGAGCTTCTATCATTGGATTTTGAGGCCTCATCACGATCCTCCCCAAGCAATCTAGCTCCTCATTCACAACATCAACTCTATAGCAATTTTCAACCATCAGGGTCTTGAGCAACTTAGAAAACTCAAAGATAATCTTCTCATCGGCCACCTCACATGTGATGGTGTTGTTCTTGCAATTGATGACTGCCCCCAATGTTTTAAGAGCTTCACGTCCCAAAATAAAAGGAGTGTTAACATCTTCCTCCATATCCATCACTACAAAGTCACAACGCATGTTGATGTGTCCCACTTGAATTGGAACATCCTCAAGCTCTACAAAAGGTAATTTCACCTACCGATCAGCCAATTGAATTGTATTCCTTGTAGGGATCATCTCTATATTGAGTTTTTGAGCAATGGATAGAGGGATTAAACTAACACTTGCTCCAAGATTGGCTAAGGCGCCCTTAGCTTCCATGTTCCCAATTTTAACCAGCAAAGTGAAACTTCCTTGGTCTTTTTCCTTCTTGGGCATCTTATGTTGGACAAGAGCACTCACTTGATGTTGAAGGGTGATAAGTTCATCATTGAGCTTCCTCTTGTTGGTGAGAATATCTTTGAGGAACTTGGAGTAAGATGGCATTTGTGTCTCAACTTCAAGAAAAGGGAGGTTGATATAAAAATTCTTCATGACACTAAGAAATTTTACAAACTTGTCATTCAACTTCCTCTCCGCAAGCCGACCGAGAAAAGGAACCGGTCCATCAAGATTTTTAGCCTCAATAGGAATTGAAGTTGTCTTCTCATTGTTAAGCTTCTTCTTCTCCAAACCTCCTTCTATCTCATCACCCTTTTCTTTCTCACCTCCCTTGTTTTCATTCACACGCTCCTCTCCTCCCTTTTTTTCCTCACTATCCCCTTTATTTGGCCTTCATAGGAAGTTCCTGACCTCAATGTGATCCCCTTGCATGTATGGGGTTTTGGGTTGTGAGATGGGTTAGGTTGTGGTTGTCAAGGTAGAGTAGATGGAGAATTAAAATGAGTTCTCTCGACCAATTGAGCTAGTTGTGAATCAACCATCTTGTTGTGAGCTCTTATCTCTTGCATTTGTTGCCCAAAATACTGCATTTGTGCATGCATGGCTTGGAGGAGTTGAGTTTGAGTTAGCTGCACTTGAGGTGCTTGTTCTTGATGATTTTTTTGAGGTGCTTAAGTTTTATTGTTCTATTGGTTGTTTCTTGGATAGCTTCCTCTTAGGTATTGGGGTTGAGATGGAGGTGAATTTTGATCTTGAGGGTTGGAGTTGTAGGAAGGTTGAGCTTTTTGGTTCCATTGTTGAGGTTGAGGTACAAACCGAGGTGGTGGTTGTCTCCAAGCTACTCCACCGCCGCTTCCTCTAAATCCCTCTTGCCTTGTGTTGTATCCCGCTACATGCTCGGGGCTTAAACCGCCACAATAAGATGTATCATAGTTCGTTCCTCCATAATTTGGATGAGAGAAAGAGTTAACTTGAGTGGAGCTTGCTCCACCGCTTGAACTTGCATTCACACTCGTGTTGAAGTTGGAAAGCCCTTTTGTTAGTTGATCAATTAAATGTTGTAATTGATCAACTTTCTCCAATTTGTAAATACCACCTTTCTTTGGAAAATTTCTTCTTCGGCCCCCCAAGAGTAATACTTTGCTACTTCTTCTATTGTGGCTTCAACTTGATTTTGTGGGATTTTGATTAATTGACCACCCGCCCCCGCATCCAAATTGGCTCTTGACATGGGCTTCAATCCGTCGTAGAAAAACCGCATGAGCAACCCTTGATTGTACTCATGGTGGGGACATGCTTGTACCAACTCTTTAAATCTCTCCCATGCTTCACCAAGACTTTCATCAACTTCTTGCTTAAATGATGCCATTTTTCTTCTCATTTCGCCGGCCTTCTCCTCGGAGATAAATCGCTTAAGAACGCCTTTACCAGCTCCCTCCATGTTGTGAGATTGTTAGGCTTTCCTTGCTTTAGCCATCTCTTTACTCGTTCGGTGAGAGATTGCCGAAAAAGGTTCATACGAATTTAATCTTGACTCACTTCATTGGTTTGCATCATTGCGCACAATTCAAGGAATCGGTCCAAATGTTCAATAGGGTCCTCACTTGCACCTTCGGAAAATTGCTCCAATTGGACCATTCTAGTATATTGTGGATGGATTGAGAAGTTTGTTTCCATGAAGGGTAGAAAAATCCCTCCCATGAGCTCATAATCCTCCGGATTTCCGAACTCACGAAACAAAACATCATTTTCTTATCCCGCCATTGATTCGCTTGGTGAACTTGAAGAGTAAGTATCACTCTCACTATAAACTATATCAGCAAAACCTCTTCCCTCGTCTTGATAAAGCCTACGGACTTGTCCCAAGGTTCGGTTGATCTCGTGGTCAATTTGATGTGAGGATGCTCCTTGATACCTCCTAAGCATTCACCAAAGCTAAGCAAAAAATTAGCAATAACAAGTATGATAAAACAAAAAAACAAAAAGAAAATAAAGTAAAATGACTCTAACAAAAGCAATAATAGACGCTAAACAAACTGCTTCTTCGGCAACGGCGCCAAAATTTGATCAATGGTTAGATAGGTCGTTAAGCTACTACCCTAATCAAATTAATCATTTATAATACCTAAACCTACACTAAACTAGTTAGTGGCAGGTAAAGGGTCGAACTACTAGGGAAGCACACTAATTCAACTTGAATAATCACTAATGCAAGAGTAAAAAGGGGATTGTTTTTGTTTGTTTTGTTGAGTAAGAACACTAAAACTATAAATAAGCAAGAAAATGATGATTAAAATAAAGGGAAAATGACGCTAGAGATACGGGGGTGTCCAATATGACTAGAAAGAGGGGAATAATGGTGATTATCATGAAACACATGCCAAAGAACACAAGATTCTACCTAAACAATTTATTCTCATGCAATAGTCCAGGCAAATCAATGAAAGCGGTCTACAGTAATAAGGATCATTATCATACATCCTATTAGTTACAATCTTATCAAAAGAATATAGAAGCACAATCCATAAAAACTCTACTTTTATAACTTATTCTCATGCAATCATTAAAATAGAGATGATCTTAATCTAGTTCAAACCACTTTCATGCATTTTAACTAGAAAACATCAAATAGAGTGCAACTATAATCTCAATCTATTAAAAATCATGTCTTTCATCAATTTATGGCATAAGTTCAATCCAACCATCATCATTAATCCAAAATCAACTCATATCTTCTACACCCTTCCCCTAGCTAAAAATTTAGCCTATAGAAGGGAGATTAAACATAATATCAAAACTAGAAATAAACTCAACAAACTCAAAACAAAACATGATTAAAATCAATGAAATCAATAACAACTAGATGAACTAATAAGATTAACAAGAATAAGCAACAATAAAACAAATAAATAATACTAAAAGAAAGGAGAAGAGATTACTAAATAAAGGATTAATGAAAGATGAAAACTTGGATTCTTGCTTGATTGATTGAAGAATAAAACTTGATTTATGTTGAATACAATAAAGGATGCTTGAATAACAATCTACTTTCTCTCTCTAGATTAGGCTAATATTCTTTGGAATTAGTACTAAGTGTCCTTTATTACAAAGAGTCCCATATATATATTTGTGGCTCCCCCAAAAGAATGAAACTTGGGCAACAAGGCGCAAAGAAATCAGAAACCCAGCGGTGCGCGCCCGCACACGAAATATGCGCGCCCGCGCAGTAGAAGTGTGTGCCCTCCCAGCATAGTGCGCGGCCGCAACTTCGAGGGTACGGGGGAATCCAGCACGCCGGCTAAGCAGGTCCCGCGCCCGTACAGTGGCCGCACAATAGGTCTCGCGAACTCTCTGGTTTGGCTCTTTTTCTTCAGCCTGGCTGCGCGGGTTCTCATTGGGGTGCGCGTTCGCACATCCTAGGGTGCGCTCGCTGTAGACACCTAAAAATGTCTCCCAAAAACCAAACCCGATGATGAACACCTTTCACCGCCAATATTGGTCGAGTTGAGTATTTAATCTTTGGAGTGCTTAAATCCATGTTCTATCCAATATATTTCAGGAACCAATCCAATTTCTAGTTCATTTCCCTAAACCATAACCTATTTTCCACTTTTCGTGTCCACTGAGAGAAACTGATTTTATGGCTATACAATTTTGATCCATTTATTATTTTGTTGGATAGGCCTTTAAATAAGCTTTCCAACCATATATCATAAGCCCAATTCCGAGCTATAACGAAAAAGATATGAGCAAAACACCAAACTCGGCCTAAAACCGACACCCTTCGACTAAAACGGCCATATCTTAAAATCTACATATATTTTGACTTTATTTTAATTGGGTTAGAAATTAAAATTTATAAGCTTTCTAATGATATATTATATGTCTCATTCCGAGTTACGGATCAAAAGTTATGATGGTTTTAAAAACAGGTAAAAACCTGGAATCACCGCGCACAATGCAATTCCACCGTGTCACAAGAAATTGCACCGTCTGACAGTGGGAATCCCCGTGACTTGGTGCCCTTGCTGTGACGCGGGGCTATTCCATGTCCTATTTGCGTTCTTCGTACCTAAACAACTCCCTATACCGTGACACGGTGTAATGTACCGTGTCACGGGACATTCCGTGTCTTTTCCTCGTAAACCCTTAACGCGTTTTCTTTCCCGTTTTCTTAAAATTTCCCACGTCACACTAAAAATTTATCGTGTCGCAGGAAAGTTTGCCGTCTGACGGTGGGACTTCCCGTGTCACGGTACACTTTGCCGTGTCGCGGGATACTTTTTTAGGGTTTTTATCATTTTTGGGTTCCGCGTGCTCCCTCAACACATTTTCTCTATAAATACCCCCTTATTTCTGATATACGGGGCACCAATAATCATTCTCTCTCACCTTACACCAAATATCATTCTCTTCTCCCTCTTTAACCTAATTTCTAACCTGCTTATTCTTCCATAATAATTCCCCTAAGCACTCCAAGGAGTCTATACTTAACCCGAGGTTCCGTCCTTAAACCAAGGCGTGAAAGGTACAAATAACTGAGGGTTTGGACCAAATAAAATCTATATTTATTTAATTTAATATTCCATTTGATTTATATTTTTATTGAAGTAACTAACAGTTTTTTCATGATGTAGCAATTTAAAGGAACGCGTAGAATGTGAGTAATTAATTAATTTAATTAGTCTTATTTTATATTAATATTGCTAGCATCATGATTAGGGTTATTTTATATTTAATTTGACTAACGCTATTATTGTTGAATTGCTTTAAATATTAATGTTTATTCTATTAATGTTATGATCACCATATTCCATGTTTAAAGGGAATATGTAATTGAAAATCACGCCTAATAAGATAATTTGGACAACCGGTTTAGGTTCCTTTTTAATCTTGTTATTAAATCAAGTGATCACCAATATTTTAGAATAATATGTTGCATTAATATTCAACCAATTTAGCTTAATAATATATTGGAGCAAATTGAATCTTTGTTTGTATGCCTTTGAGATCGCAGGAATCACTTTTCGCTATAAGAATCGAGTAGAGGCCAATACGGGCGAATGTGACTCCATGACTCACTTCGTACCATCATCCCCGATCCTCCTTTCGTGGTTCTGAACCATATGGAGTTAGTAATTTCATGGATTATGAATGGGGTGTAACCTTCACGTGTCAATCGTTGTCCCTTATTCGTAATTGTCTTATAATGATCCGTGAACGGTTTACAAGTTCTTTTAAAACTTGTTGGCAGCTCCCTACTTTCCTTGTCCCTAATCGTATATGTGTAACACCCCCAAATCTCCCTCTACGTAAATACTATATTTATACGTATACAAATACCGTAGAGATAG
The DNA here is from genome assembly GCA_024500155.1 of Chenopodium formosanum. Classification (NCBI taxonomy): domain Eukaryota; kingdom Viridiplantae; phylum Streptophyta; class Magnoliopsida; order Caryophyllales; family Amaranthaceae; genus Chenopodium; species Chenopodium formosanum. The sequence goes on along the minus strand of CM044880.1, from coordinate 53,686,101 downwards.
ACTTGGGCGTATTACCGCCACGTGAAAACGTAAGGCTTAATTAATTACTCAAATTGCTGCGGAAAAATAACTAACTTTTATTAATAATAGGAGTAACCATAATAACTGTTTCAAAATGAACTAATAAAAACTTGTCCATAAATAAAATTATTTCCTAACTATGTGATCCCAATCCCGACTCTAGTATGCGCACAAACAACTTTACACTTGAAATCAAAGACTGCTTACCAAAATGGTAAACAGGGCGAACCAAAACAAAAAGGAAAACAGATTAGCAAAAACGCTAAGTACGTGTAAGTGCAAGGCATGTAAATACTTTTATTAGACAAACATACTTTTGAAATAACCCGTTAAATTTAATTGTCACAAGTCAATTTCCAAAATTAAACTTTCCAAAAATAATTAAACCTTCCAAGGGTAGTAATATTCATCAATAAAAGCTTTCCAAACCAATAGATTTTCAATTTATAAACTTCTCAATTTTTGATATATTCCTAAACCAATTTTCCTCACCTAAGTGTGCACACACCCCAAGCAAGTTATACTATACTCGAGGAAAGACCAGATCATACAAAGCTCATGGACTTACTTAACCAGTCCCGAGTAGAGGGACAATTAAAGTACCAAATACTCAGGCCCATAATGAGCTGCAAATTAATTGAATCAAGTAATTTATAAATCAACAACTTTTATTAAATAGATCAACACTTTTAAAGATTAAACCGTTAAATCGTGAAATTATATATTTCAACTTATTATGAAAATCGTTAACTTAAAAATTCATACGTTTACTCAAACAATCATCCAAACAAACATTTACCAAAACACGCATTGTATCAAGGGCCTAGCCACCTATACGTACCTTGATCACGAGAACAATTAAGGTACGATCACTAAACTTGACCATGATCGAGGGACTCCTCCTACACAATTAAAATAACCTTAATTAATATAAGGTTAACAAAATTAACACAAAACTATAAATAATACTCCACTAGTGCATGAACTACCAAACTATTAACTTATAAACCAATCCTTTAAAATGATAATTCTTAGTACGTATAATTTGTACATTAAAACTATAACATTAATAAAAGTATAATAGTATTATCTTTAGGGTAGTAGTAAAAAAAATAAAAAATAATAGTAGTATTATGGATACATAAAAAAAATCAAGTTATAATAAGTAGAAGGGTGCGTAGCACCTTAGCTTGCGGCAACGATATTAATATGGGTCAGCACAAGTTGTTGACGAGAGAAGGGTAGTGTATGGTTAGGAGAAATGGTGGTTTGGTTGAGCACAAGAAAGGAATAGAGGAGGGCTTGAGATTGAGAGTAGAGAAAAGAGTTTTCAGATTTTTGGTGTAAGGAATTTGTGAAGTGTTGAGGGTCTATTTATAGTGTTTAAGGGGTAGTAAGATAGAGTTAAAGGAGGGTTGAGATAAGTATGGGAACATGATAAATGTAAGTTTGTTAAATGAATATGAGTAAAATTTAGTCTAGGTTAATTCATGTGGGAAAATACAATGGAAATGATTAGGGATGGAAGTAGGATAGATGCTAATATTGGTAAGATAAATTAAGAGAAATTAAGGGATTTAAGTTAAAATAGGATAATGATAACAATGGCTTCATAACTACTCAAAACTAACGGCCCTTTCATTTCATTTTTTTTTTTTTTTTTTTTTTAAATAAAAAACGAAAATCGTTCTTAAATAAATAAAATAATTAAATTTGATAATTAAATCAAGTTAAAATATATAGATAATATCAAAACTAAGATTTGTTGTAATTCATGAGATAATAATTAAGCTAAAGTTGTTGAGTATTACTAAGATAAAATCCGGAAAATAAAATTAAAAACGGAATATAACGGTAATTAATAAAGTACGGACCGACCAAGATCATAATCTAGAAATATTTAATTATTTTAATTAATTAAAGAAATTACTAATTAAGAAAATATTTCCAAAAATTAGGGGTATTACAATATGTCAATTCCCCCTTCCTATGAGTGCCAAGCATATTCACAACATGCTTTTAACATAGGCGCACTTCGAGCGACGCCTACAATTTGGCGACTCCACTGGGGAGGATTCTTGGTTATTTATCGATTTGAGTGATCGATATTTAATTAAGATGAGTGGATGAGACTTGAAAGATTCTTGAAAAATAAGCCTGTGATTAATTTGGCATTTTTGCTTATGCGTAGACATTTTGACGTCGCATTTAGGTCTGTCCCGTCGGAAAAATTGAATAACTTGATTGCGTACGAAGGAAAACTGGGCACCAGTCAGATTTTCTAACTGTCGTGCCACGGCAAAATCTGTCGTGTCACGGTACAGTGCACCGTCTGACGGTGTGCCGTACCGTGGCACAGGAATCTTCGCCGTGTCACGGCAGTCTTAAAATCAGTCCGGTGGCTTATTTTATCTTCTCACAGTCAACTTCCTTTGATTTTTCTGAAAACACGTATGTGTTCTCCATACGTCTTAGCCCCGGGGGATTTAAGCTCTATCAACCTAAAAATTCTCATGGAAATAAGGGTTCATCCGAGTTATTAAATCCACCCAAACCATGGAGTCGAGTTCGATTTCATCACGAACTCGCGGAGCCGCCCATTGGCATACACCCTCAAGGGAGGCTGCCTTGCTAACGCGTCCAAACTCTTAACCATGGTACCCTATTGACACCAAATAAACTTGACCATAGTCGAACATAGAACTTGACCTTAGGTTGCGAACTATTCTTTGCATCATTGTGCCTACATGTTTTATGTTTGGTCGTTTTGATCTTAACCTTAACGATCTTTCTTTGTCTATGGTGGATTATTTTATGACTAACGATTGCCAATGGACCGTACTCACTTAGTAATAATAAAAAAAAAAAAAAGCAAAAATTTTCGTGTCACGGTACAGTGCACCGTCTGACGGTGTGCCGTACCGTGGCATGGGAATGTTCACCATGTTACGGCAATTTCCAACGTGACACAGTGGATTTTCCAAAAAAAAAAAAAAAGTTCAGTTTTCACATCTTTCTTTTTCGGGAGAAAGTCGGTACCCTTCACTCATGACAAAAATTGAAGGAAAATTTTTGCTTTTGTATCTTCGTTTGCTTGTGTCTCCACACACACATATACACACACACACACACACACACACACACTCACAAGTCATACACATGTCATGTTACATCAAGTCAAACTTATTTTTGCAGGTCTTATCTACACCCCACGTCCGGGGACAAGCGGACCATTTACAGCCCACGTCCGGGGACAAGCAGACCATCTACAGCCCACGTCCGGGGACAAGCGGACCATCTATAGACCACGTCCGGAGACAAGCGGACCACCATCATTTCATGACGCAAGGTTCTCGATACACAGAGACTTGCAATCACATCATCTTTCGACTTTCCTCAAGCATGGAAAGTATTATCTGGTGGATTTTTCTTCAAGTAGAGAAAACCGCAAAATCGGCTTTCCTCAAGCATTGAAGGCATTATCGGTGGAATTCTTCAAGCATAGAATGACACCATATTCATTAGTCGGCTTTCCTCAGGCTTGGAAAGCGTTATCGGTGGATTTTTCTTTAAGTATAGAAAACCGCCAAGTCGGCTTTCCTCAAGCTTGAAACGCGTTATCGGTGGATTTTTCTTCAAGTATAGAAAACCGCCAAGTCGGCTTTCCTCAAGCATGGAAAGCATCATCGGTGGATTTCTTCAAGCATAGAATGACACCAAATTCAAACGTCGACTTTCCTCAAGCATGGAAAGTATTATCCGGTAGGTTTCTTCAGGATTAGAAAACTACCAAACTCCTAAGTCGGTTTTCCTCAGGCATGGAAAGCGTTTCAACAGACGTCATCCGGTGGATTCCTTCAAGCATAGGAAGCTACCAATCTCATTTGCCACCAATACACTAGTGTTAGATAAGCATTCTATCCCTTTACTCTTTTATCTGTAAATCTAACATTTTTCTGCAGGTATCGGCGTATACAGAATGATTTAGGATTGCAGAACGTCTTTAATAATTCTCTGTCCCTATCGGCTACTTTGACTATCGTTTTCGAAACTGACGTTTCTACCAACTCAGTCAAAGTGGGGGCTTCTGTAGACACCTAAAAATGTCTCCCCAAAACCAAACCCGTTGATGAACACCTTTCACTGCCATTATTGGTCGAGTTGAGTATTTAATCTTTGGAGTGCTTTAATCCATGTTCTATCCAATATATTTCATGAACACATCTAATTTCTAGCTCATTTCCCTAAACCATAACCTATTTTCCACTTTTCGTGTCAACTGAGAGAAACTGATTTTATGGATATACAATTTTGATCCATTTATTATTTTGTTGGATAAACCTTTAAATAAGCTTTTTAACTATATATCATAAGCCCAATTCCAAGCTATAACGAAAAAGATATGAGCAAAACACCAAACTCGGCCTAAAACCGACACCCTACCACTGAAACGGCCATATCATAAAATCTACATATTATTTTGACTTGATTCTAATTATGTTGGAAAAAAGAATTGATAAGCTTTCTAATGATATATTATTTGCCTCATTCCAAGTTACGGATCAAAAGTTATGATGTTTTTAAAAACGGGTAAAAACCTAGAATCACCGCGCACAATGCAATTCCACCGTGTCACGGGAAATTGCACCATATGACGGTGGGAATCCCCGTGACACGGTGCCCTTGCTGTGATGCGGGGCTATTCCGTGTCCTATTTGCGTTCTTCGTACCTAAACAACTCCCTATACCGTGACACGGTGGATACTGCCGTGTCACGGGACATTCCGTGTCTTTTCCGCGTAAACCCTTAACGCGTTTTCTTTCCCGTTTTCTGAAAATTTCCCGCGTCACACTAAAAATGTACCGTGTCGTGGGAAATTTTTTCGTCTGACGGTGAGACTTCCTGTGGCACGGTACACTTTGTCGTGTCGCGGGATACTTTGTTAGGGTTTTTATCATTTTAAGGTTCTGCGTGCTCTCTCAGCACATTTTCTCTATAAATACCCCCTCATTTCTGATGTACGGGGCACCAACGATCATTCTCTCTCACCTTACACCAAAAATCATTCTCTTCTCCCTCTTTAACAAAATTTCTAGCCTCCTTATTCTTCCATAATAATTCTCCTAAGCACTCCAAGGAGTCTATACTTAACCCGAGGTTCCGTCCTTAAACCAAGGTGTGAAAGGTACAAATAATTGAGGGTTTGGACCAAATCAAATCTATATTTATTTATTTTAATTTCCATTTGATTTATATTTTTATTGAAGTTACTAACAGTTTATTCATGATGTAGCAATTTAAAGGAACGCGCAGAATGTAAGTAATTAATTAGTTTAATTACTCTTATTTTATTTTAATATTGCTAGTATCATGATTAGGGTTATTTTATATTTTATTTGACTAACGCTATTATTGTTGAATTGTTTCCAATATTAATGTTTATACTATTAATGTTATGATCACCATACTGCATGTTTAAAAGAAATATGTAATTGAAAATCACGCCTAATAAGATAATTTGGACAACCGATTTAGGTTCCTTTTTAATCTTGTTATTAAAGCAAGTGATCACCAATATTTTAGAATAATATGTTGCATTAATATTTAACCAATTTAGCTTAATAATAGATTGGAGCAAATTGAATCTTTGTTTGTATACCTTTGAGATCGCAGGAATCACTTTTCACTATAAGAATCGAGTAGAGGCCAATACGGGCGAATGTGACTCCATAACTCACTTCGTACCATCATCCCCGATCCTCCTTTCGTGGTTCCAAACTATATGGAGTTAGTAATTTCATGGATTATGAATGGGGTGTAACCTTCACGGGTCAATCGTTGTTGCCTTCGTTGTCCCTTATTCGTAATTGCCTTATAATGATCCGTGAACGGTTTACAAGTTCCTAAAAGCTTGTTGGCGGCTCCCTACTTTCCTTGTCCCTAATCGTATATGTCAATTCCCACTTCCTATGAGTGCCAATCATATTCACAACATGCTTTTAACGTAGGCGCACTTCGAGCGACGCCTACACTCGCGCAATAGCTGCACGACATCTCGCGCAGAACAATTTGCTTGGCTCCTTGAAATCCAGTTTCTTTCGGCACAAAATACCTACGAAACAAAAGCATAGAAATCAAAATAAAGAGAAGGAGATAAGACTAAGAAAAGGGAAGATAAAGAAGAAACGAAAGGAGTTAACAAAACTAGGTGAAAATGCTTAGAAAAAGGGCCAAACAAGTGAAAATGAGGGGATAATCCTTAGAGAAAAAGGATAAAAGAGTGGCATAAATGTCACTCATCCTCAGGACCTCGTTAGCTTGCTTACTAGCGAGAAATCCGACAAGTCAATCCTTTTCACTAATGATGATTTGCCTTTAAAATACACTTCCCACAACAATGCGTTATACTTAATTGTGGGATGCAAGGGATACAATATCCCTCTAACTTTGGTAGACAATGGGTCGGCTATAAACGTATGCCCATTATGAACGGTAAAATACTTAGGCCTAAATCCAAAAAAAGATTTCCAATCAACAAAACAAAGCATTAGGGCCTATGACAATTTGAGAAGATCGGTGTGTGAAACTGTTAAGCTACTAATTACCATAGGCCCAATTCAAAAGATGCTTGAATTCCATGTTATGGACATAAAACCTACATTCAACCTTTTACTTGGACGTCCTTGGATACATGAGCTTGGTACAATACCATCCTCACTTTATCCAATGATTAGGTTAAACTCTCAAGAGCTTCCTATGACTATACATGCTTCTCCACTCAAAATAGCAATAAATGATCAATCACTCTTAGAAATAAACCATGATAATGATGAAGAGGACATGTGGGGATTCGCCGTGGAGCCAATCCTCACAATTGAAATGGAAGAAGACTTTGAAGAGCCATTCAAGCTTGATCCATATTCCACTTGGATAGTAAACAACATCTTGCTCAAGAGTAGTTACTTTCCTGGGATGCCTTTGGGAATAGGAATGAAGAGATCTCTCTTACTTCCTATCCCAAAGAAAAGCTTCTCCTTTGGATTGGGATATAAACCAACCAAAGAAGAATTGAAGTCTCACGACGCAAAAACAAAGGCACGTAGAGACAATAATAAGAAAAGGGATAATCACTTTACTCCCATCCTATCATCCAACCGTTAATGGACAATTCATTAGGGAGGGAGAAGATTACCCATGCTACGACTTTCCGGAACCCTTAGTTTTGGAACAAGAAGCCTTGATTTGAAATATTTCATGATTGCTACTTCTTAGATGACGATCTTATTATTGTTAAATCAAAACACCCAACTCTAGGGTGCTATGATGGGCAAGCATTTAACTTCCTATTTAGAATGGAGAAAAATCAAGTCGCAGTAATGACCAATTAAAACGCCGTTCAAGATGAAGCTTTTGACCCAACCTCATTGATCACCCTTTTGTGGGCGTCGTTTGAAGTGCGTCTACGTTAAGCATGTGTGAATATGCTTGGCACTATTAGGAAGTGGGAATTGACATACACGATTAGGGACAAGGAAAGTAGGGAGCCGCCAACAAGTTTTTTAAAGAACTTGTAAACCATTTACGGATTATAAAAGGCAAACATGATAAAGGGACAACGATAGGCAACAACGATTGACTCGTGAAGGTTACACCCCATTCATAATCCATGAGATTTCTAACTCCATATGGTTCGGAACCACGAAAGGAGGATAAGTGATGATGGTACAAAGTGAGTCATGGAGTAACATTCGCTCGTATTGGCCTCTACTCGATTCTCATAATGAAAAGCATTCCTGCGATCTCAAAGGCATACAAACAGAGATTCAATTTGATCCAAACTATTATTAAGCTAAATTTGTTTAATATTAATGCAACACATAATTCTAAAATATTTTGATCACTTGATTAAACAACAAGATTAAAAAGGAACCTAAACCGGTTGTCAAAATTATCTTATTAGGCGTGATTTTCAATTACATATTCCCTTTAAACATGCAATATGGTGATCATAATAACATTAGAATCAACATTTATATTGGAAGCAATTTAACAATAAATCCAACTAAATAAAATCGTTAAAAAAATAATAGAAATAAAAGGAACATAATTCTTACTTATATTTTGTTTGCTTGCAACTATAAAATAATAAACGAGTTAGTAACTTCAAGGAAATAATAATAAAACAATAATTAAATTAAATTAAATAGAATATAGTTGATTTGGGGCCAAACCCTCAAATAATTCTACCTTTCACGCCTTGGATTAAGGACAAAACCACGAGTAAAGTATGGACTCCTTGGAGTGCTTGAAGAAGGAATTTTGAAAGAAGAAAGGGTAGACTAGTGTTTACGTTAGAGCATAAAGGGGAGAGAAAAAGAGAATTAATTGATGCCCCGTACATCATAAATGAGGGGGTATTTATAGAAAAAATGTGCTGAGGGAACACACGGAACCCTAAGAAGATAAAAACCCTAAAACATTAAACCGCGACACGGGATAGGGCAACGTGACACGGTGCCTGGCATCGTCAGACAACACAAGTTCCCGTTACACGGTGACAACTGTGTGACGCGGGAAATATTTAGGGTACGGGGAATAAAATGCGTGAAGGGTTTACCCGAAAAGGACACGGAATCGCCCCATGTCACTGCAGGGGCACTGTGTCACGGGGAATCCCACCGTCTGACGGGGAACATTACCGTGACACGGTGGACTTCTACCATGACGTGGGAGCCTGTAGTCCATTTTTCCATCTAAATTCACTTTTAACCCTGATTTCGTTCAGCATTTTTAAGTGTCGATTGATAATTTCTGGCTATTTCTGAGTTATTATTATTAATTAGGCTAAAATAAATAAATAAATAAGTAAATAAAATAAATAAAAGGTTTGGGCCAAATTTAATAATAAAAAGGTTAAGGCTGAAATTAAAAAAGAACTATGCCTTGACTAAACATAAAGACTGATCCATGGACTATTCAAAAATTGAATTTAACTAAATACGATTTTTTAAGCACTCTTGGGATTAAATACTTAACCCGACCAATAGTGGCGGTGAAAGGTGGTTCATCATCGGGTTTTGTTTTGGGGAGACATTTTTAGATGTCTATAGAAGCCCCTACTTTGACTTAGTTTGTAGAAACATCAGTTTCGAAAACGATAGTCAAAGTAGTCGATAGGGACGGAGAATGATTTAAGACGTTCTACGATCCTAAATCTTTCTTTATATGCCAATCCCTGCAAAAAATGTTAATTACACAGATAAAAGAGTAAAGGGGTAAAATACGTAAATAACACCAGTGTATCGGTGACAAATGAGTTTGGTAGCTTCCTATGCTTGAAGGAATCTGCCGGATGACGTTTGTTTAAATACTTTCCATGCCTGAGGAAAGCCGACTGACAAGTTTTGTAGCTTTCTAAGCCTACAGAAACCTACCGCATGATACTTTCCATGCATGAGGAAAGTCGACGTATGATTTCGGTTTCATTCTATGCTTGAAGAAATCCACCGATATTGTTTTCCATGCTGGAGGAAAGCCGACTTGGCGGTTTTCTATGCTTGAAGAAAAAAACCACCCTTATGCTTCGATTATCCTCGAACGTGGGTCGGAGATGATTTACCTTCAATTTGACTATCCGACTATATTAGGCACTTAAAGTGTCAAAAATACAACCCTTATGCTTGTTGGGGGTAAATCGGTAATTTTGGTACCCTTTAAATACCAATTAATATTTTCCGCGCTATTCCGGTGAGAAAGTAACTGACCAATAAGTGCGGAAAAATGATCCAACTTGTTCCAAGATTCCAGAATATTCGCCAGAAGGTTGGAAGGAGCATACAGGACAGAAAAAGGGCACCATGTCACAGGGAGAAATCCCGTGTCACGGTTGGTTGCCTCGTCTAGCGGGGGAAATCCCCGTGATGCGGAACCCCCTTTTTTAATTTTTTTTTTCTCTATTGCAATTATCGACGCGCCAGGATAATAACACCGTCCCAAGCGCGTAAATGCCGTTACATGGTAACGGGAATCGTGGCACGGGAACGGGGTAGCATTTTTTCGGCTTTATATTTCAGCCACTGCTTCCCATTTCTTATTCACCATTTTCATTCTTGATCTTCTTCTATTCTAGCTCCTCCCTTTTTTTTTGTTTCTCAAATCACCGTGCATTGGTTTCTAGCACAGGAGCGCGGAGGTCACCACCGTGGGACGGCGCCAAGTCCCGCTAAACGACATTTTTATTTGACGTTTTTTTGCCTCGATATTGCCGCTTTTTGTCTTTGCTACTGTCTTAGATCGCCGCTGCTTCTCACCGCTGCAGCTTGAGTTCCATTGCTGTCCAGGGAACACCGTGACACGGACAGTGTTCATCGTGTCACAGCGACATACTCCCTTGCTGCGGTGTTTGCAGCTTTCATACACTGTTTGTGAGCAATTTGAGACCATGTTCGTGTGTTTTGGTGAGAAGTTGAGCTAATCACTATTTTTGGTACTACTTGTATGAAATGGTGTTCTTGTTGTTCTTTTGCACTTGAAATGATGATATATTGGTTGTAGATTTTGTAAAATATGCCATGATGTGCTAATTTATCGTTCTTGTACAATTTTGAAATATGTTTTGTTTTTTGTATGTACTACATTGTCATGAAGAACATAGTATTAGTTCGTCATGGAGAAACTAAATACTAGAATAATTCCATTATTTTGGTAATTTTTAGCCTTAAGGTAAAATTTTTGCGTATAATAGTAAATGTCACTTAAGGTAACCATTAAGCTGCTTTTGAATAAATTACTAAATAACTTAGGAAATAATGCTAAGTATTGAGATTTTAATTTTTTAAATAACATGCCTAGACAATGGGATCGCGATCTTTCTACATGTGGCTAGCGTTAGGCTTTTCGGGAGGACACTCCCACAATTCCTGAGGGCATGAATGACGATGCACTAGAGACCGAGCCTTGCCCTTCTTGGAGTAGGGGCAGGTGGGTTCCACATCCATGTTGCCAGATTAGTTGGTATTCTGCCGTGAGAGCCACATTTCTCACCGTCCACTTGCCGGCATAGTTCATGGCACGCTTTGCCATCATGGATCTGGAGCTGGAGATTTGGTACCTCGACTTCATAGGATTATCACGAGGGATCCTGTTACGAACGCCTTGTTGTAATCTTCTTGTTTGGTAGATTTTTATTCGGCGATCGTAGGGTTTCGCAGCCCCTAGGGTTGTGGCTCGACAGTCGTTCGCGTGGTATTGTAGTATTTTTAGGATACTACCAACACTATAAACTTTGCTTGGGGGGAGATGACAGTGACCCCCCTGGAATTTACTATGATCAGCGGTTTACGCTTCACCAATCGGGTTGTACAACAGATGTCTGACCTTTGTTTGGGGGCGGCTGAGGTAGCTTATTTGTTAGGTCCGATCGTTCAGCAAATTAGGACTCAACCAGTGCCTCGAGGTGGTCCTTAGATCGGGTGATCAGAGTTTGCTTCTGTTCTGGCCCGTGGCTTTGACATGAATGAGACATCACCTGAGCAGTGAGTGTGGATTTTCATTTTGATTCTTATTTCCATGACTCTTTCTCCTGATAGGAGTTCGCGTGCGCTCGTGTGCTACCTTCCTTCTTTGGTCAGGATAAGTGAGATAAGATCCTTTAGTTAGGCCTGGCCAGCCTTGGATATGCCGATCTTCTCTTGTCGATAAGTCATGGTAGTAAGCAGTTGAGTGATGGGGCCCTTGTCACTGTCTACGGTTTATGGAGAGTTATAGAGTTGACAATCTTTCCTCTTCTTGTTTTGTTTTAATCTGTTTGACTCATGTGCTCAGAGATTACTTATCATAATAACTATGGTTCTATGAGTAATTTTCGGGATTGGCCCCTCAACGACGTCGTGGAGCAGTCCGTGACCTCCCTGTCGGAGCTAGCTAGCGTGACCTAGGCGAGTCACAAGTGGAGTCTGTCCCTACGCTACGCGGGCTGCTACACCGAGGCATCTATTTTGTTGGTGTAAGAATTGATTTTTCAGCCTGTTATTCTTTACCTCGACGTTATTTTTGTCGTTTGATTGCAACTATTTATGGTTTTCAGGTTTCTTTTGACATCTAGTATCGCCCTTGGGCTGGGATGACTGATCTTCCTGAGGCCTTGCAGCTTTCAACGCACCGTAATATTTTTATTGGTACTGGACGCTTTGTTTGGTACCTTGGGGAGCGTGTTGTTCGTCAGCACAATGGTGATCGCTTTGTGGTGCCCTTCTCTCCACCTGAGTCGATGCTAGACTCACGCTTGCTTAGGGAGTAGGTAAACAGAGGAGAGCACTACACTTTTCCTTGGCGAAGCTTGTGCCTATAGAGGGCGATTATTCGCAGGACTTGTTTCCTTCTTTTGCCCCACCACCCCGTCTTCTCGAGGTATGATTTCGTTTGAGAATTTTGTCGCTAGTCTCTGTTTAAATTTTCGAAATACCTAATTATTCGATCGTATTTTCAGACGACTATTCGTCGTCTGAGGAAGATTGAGATCCCGCCTCAATCCGTCCACTACCTAGGGCTGATCGGTATTATTGAGGATCACATTGCTGACATGCCAAAGGGTTTTAGACAAGCGCAGGAGTCTTTGCTTGATGTGTTTGAACCGGTAAGCTTTTTGACACATTATTCATCTTTTTAAATACCGCTTATTATTTTTCTTTGCTTTGTTCCCAGCCTACTCACTTGGAGATGATGATATTCATGAAGCTGGTTAACGCCTTGAAGTACTACATCATCAAGCTTTGGCGTGGTGTGAGTTGTCGGGGCGGTTTCGTCGATGTTCTTGAGGTATGTACACTTTTTTTTTTACCATTTATTCTATTTTACACCATTAACATCTTTTGATTTTGTATCTTTCAGGAGCGACAGAGGTCCCGCTCATACTCAAGGCATAGAGGCTCGGACGAGGGGGATTCTAGTCGTTGCATACGGACTCCTGAGGTTCATCGACATTCTCAGTCTCAACGGGAGCCACAGCTTTCTCGGCTGTTTCATGAGGCTTAGTGGCAGCCGCCTCAGCCTTTCCCCAGCCATACCAACACTATCAGGGTCAGTGGCAACGACATTCGTCTTCACAGTCTTCACAGCCTGAGTTCAGGCCAGTCATCACTCCTATGGATCAGGGTCTATAGTCAATTCCATTTTCTGGGGTGCTTCCTCCGCTAGTGCCTGGCTTGTTTTCAGTTCCAGTGTATGGGACGATGCCTCCACCAACGCTTCCTACCTCTTGGAGTCAGTCTACGTCGTTTGCCAGTTGGACGAGTCTTGGTTTGAGTTTGACTAATACTGGAGTTACAGGGACTAGGTGGGACACTACTCCTCGTACACGGATGATGGCGAGACTCTTTGGCTTACCGCTCCCATATTCACAGGATGGAGATGACACTGATCCTCACTCTTCTAGTTCTACTGATTTTTGACCGAGGGTCTTTTTTTGTACTTTGGTTGATGACACTTGACACTTTTTATGCATCATGATTCACTTTGTACATTATTCACAGTTTATGCATTTATTAGTGTGTATTAGTGTGTGGTTGAGACTCATTGTGTGTAATTGTGTGTTTATTAATGACGCGAAAAAAGTATGTGGAGGGTACCGACCTTCCCCAAAATAAAAAAGGAATAAAAAAGAGTAAGTTTTACAACTCCACCAAAATAAAAAGGAAAAATAAGCATGGAAATGGGACAAATTTCACAACTTTCCCAAAAGAAAAAGGAAAATAAAGATAAAACAATAATTATAATGGAAATAAAATTAGAGTAATAATAAAAAATAAAATAAAATAATAAATAATAAATAATAAAGATAAATAGAAATAAGAATAAAGTAATAATAAAATATGTAAAAAAAAAGATGGAGAATTTCATTAGGAATGAAACTCTCAAAAAACAAAATTAAAGGATAAACGGTGAAGATAAAATAATAAAAATCCGGATAAACATAGGTAAAGGATAAAAAATGAAAACGCGTGGGCATCACGACACGACACTTTACATCGTGTCACGGCAAAAGCTGTCGTGTCGCGGCATAAATTCCCGTGACATGGTGGAAATTCCCGTGTCGCGGTGCGCGTATTCTACAACAGTGTGGTTTACGCGTATAGAAAGATAAATTTTGAGTATTTCCAAGCGTTTTTGCTATAAAATAGGACCAGTATATTCGTGATATGCATAAATACGAAACATAAAATAATTAGAATTTCATATTTCAATAAAAATGTCTCAGAATTTTGATAATACATTGCGCGACTTGTCTTATTCTTTGACTTATGCTGACAAAGGAGAGTTGGAATTGTTTCATGTTAGAGGCTTATTAGCCCTTAGACATGTAGCGATTGAACATGATTTTCTTAGGGCAGCTTTAGACTATTGGAGTCAAGAAACACATTGTTTTAAATTTGATTACGATGAAATTTTTCCCTTACCAGAGGAATTCGGTGCCATCTTTGGGTTTTTAGCTTGAAATCCCATTGCCATGCCTAACCTACGTGAGTATTATTACCAAGACTTTGAACGCTATCTTAATCTGACAAATCCAGATTTAAATAAAATTGTGTGTGGTAATGAGGTAGACTTAGAATAACTTGCAAATTTGTGTTTCAATCGTCCTGTCTCTGAGTCTTATCACGTATACTGTAGAACGGCTTATATTATTTGCATGTTTAGAAAGCTTTTATTTGCAAATGGTAGGGTAGGACATGCATGTGTAGCGTCTGAGCTTGAACATGTTGAATCAGGAAGATATCCTATGCCTACGTGCGTTGAAGAAACTTTGCGCGGCCTTGACGAAGCAAAAGCTGACCGGAAAGCCGTCAGGAAGGGCTCTCTAGTACTGTTGCAGGAAAAACACGCTCTGAGTAGCCCCTGTGACACAAAACAAGCACCGTGTCACGGTGCATGTCTGCCGTGTCACGCTGGGTTTTTGCAATTTTTTTTTATTTTTTTTTTAATTCTTCGACTTATTTTATTTTTTTATTTTGCAGATTTGGTTAATGGAGCATTTAGATGTTTTTGAAGCCCCCAACGATTTTGAAAAATATGGTCCCAATGAACTAATCCGCAGGAAAAAGAATTACTCTACGAAAATGTCATATGAAGATTGGAAGAATTTCTTTGCAAAGAGAGAATTTTCCATCTGGTGGGTGGTGCCTTGGTGGAGGCTTACTTGAATGGTTGGCACGAATGATACTCTGTATTGTCGCGTTCCTAGTATTTCAAAGCTGACTTTTTATTGTCCTTCTCTATTTATGTGACAGTACGGACTTGAACAAGGGGTTCCACGCTATAAGGATAATCCTCGTGAAGTATCGTTGCATGAAAGTAACGTTCACAAGTACGAGGATTACTGAATTGGAAGACCTTTGTGGATTATTTTTGCAAGTAACCAAGATCCTCCTCCCTTATCTAGTGCATACAAAGCATGGTTAAATCCTAAAAGTAGAAGGGGTTGAGTCGGATCACGCAACTTTGAAGTGAAGGGACGTCTCGGAAGTAAGAACGCGCCTCCTAAAGATCGTCTTGGTCCGAGAACACAAGGAATTGAGTTTAAGACTCCTATAATGCCTAAAAAGAAGAATTATGTGAAAGGAAAGGGCAAGGAGAAAATGGTTTATAGAGAGAAGCAATCAACGAATTCTAAGAAAGGTGATAGGGGTGAAAGTTCGACTAGGGGTGTGACGGTTCGGGCTACAAAAGACACATTAATGGTGAAGGCCAACCTAGTTGAAAAAGATAAGGAGGTTCCTAAAGTGAAGAAGGATTAAATCAATATTGCTTTGCTTATATGATTTATAAAATAAGGCGCATAATGCCAATAAATGTAGTCACATTTATTTCAACAATAATAGCATATTTATTTTCGCCTTAAATAAAAATTACAATGACTTTTTTTTTTTTATATCTAAGTCAAGAAGTCAGAAGCAATGGAAGAATAATAACAAATGTCGAACAAATAACAGAATTCTCAAAGTCTGAGCCATGGAACAATTGAATTCCACCGTGCCACGGTGGAAACTGCCGTGACACGGTGGAACTCCCTGTAGCACGGCTGATTTCTTTTTTATTTCTAGAATTCCACCGTGGCACAGTGGTAGCTGCCGTGACACGGTGGAACTCCCCGTCCCATGGTGGACCCTGGATGCTGAACTGGCAAAGTTTCTTGATTTTAGCTCCATTTTGTCGTGGCGCAATGCTGAACTGGCGCGTGTACTTGATCGACTGAGGAAGGATTTTATTTTTTAAACTGGTCGGGCCCCCTTGAGGGGTTGCCTACGTATCCTTAATAAGGAATCAGGCCAAACGTAGCTCTATTAGTTCATGAACCTATGCAACTAGGCATAGAATTTTTTTTGTTGATCTAATTTGGTTAAATTGTGGAAATCGTTATCGTCCATGTCTACTAATTGTGCTGCTCCGCTAGACAAGATGGATTTAACAATGTACGGACCTGGCCAATTTGGTCTGAATTTCCCTGTTAGATCCAACACATTTTTGCGAAGTACCTTAAGCACCAAGTGACCTTCCTTGATGTTCCTAGTCTTGACTTTTTTGTCGAAATGTCGCGTTATACGCTGTTGGTAGGTATTGACATGATGCAAAGCTGCCAAGCGTTTTTCATCAAGTAAGACTAGTTCATCATATCTTGCTCTTATACAGTCGAATTCATCTTGTTGGCTTTCCAACGCGATTCGAAGAGAAGGGATTTCGAGCTCTATAGCTTACTTGGCCAATCTTTGTAATTTTCCGTCATCTTTTCGATAATAGTTTTCACATTTTTGTTGGCCAATTCGACATCACCATTTGTTTGTGGCCTGTAGGGTGATGATCTGTGATGCTTGATATGATGTTTCTATAACAGTTTCGCGCACTTGTCTTGGAAATGCGTTCCATTATCACTGATCATCTTAGGAGGTACCCTATAGCGGCGTATGATATTTTTCTCAATGAATTGAGCTACATGTTTTGTTGTTTACTTAGCATATGAGGCAGGTTCTACCCATTTGGTGAAATAGTCGATTGCTACGAGGATGAATTCATGCCCTCCTTGTCCTGGTGGTGTTATCTTTCCAATGATGTCGATACCCCAAGTAGAGAAAGGCCATGGAAAAGTATATGTGTAGAGAAGCGAAGATGGAACGTGCTGTAAATTTGCATAGACTTGAAATTTCATACATTTCTTGAAGTATTCACGACAATCTCTCTCCATGGTAGTCCAATAATAATCTTGTCGTTGAATCTTCTTGACTAACATCTTAGCATTCATATGCGTTCAACATACGCCGGCATGAAGCTTTTCCATGTTTTTGTGTGCTTCTTTATTTTCTATGCATAAGAGATTTCTCCCTAGTGCAGTCCTCTTTTGGAGTTCTCCTCTGATTAGCACATACTGTGAGGCCAGGAGCCTTAAAGAACATCGTACTCTTTTATCAGTATTAGGAGGGTATTCTCCCTTCGTCACATAATTAAGGATATCTGTATACCATGTATCTTCATCTCCTTCTTGTGTTTCTTGTTCATCATCAAGTGTGTGAACATAAGCCGACTCATATCTTATTTCTATGGTTAATGGCATTCTGATTGTGTCTGTTGGAATTTGCACCATTGATGCTAATTTAGCCAGTGCGTGGACAAACTAGTTTTTTTCTCTAGGCAAGTACGTATATTCCACTTCATCTAGTTGCTCCATGAGAGTTTCAAGATAAGCTTGATACGTAGCGAGACTTTCACTTCTCACTTTCCATCTCTTGGAGATCTGGTTAATGATTAGTGATGAATCACCGTAGATTATGAGTTTCTTAATCCCCAAGGAAAAAACTGTTTTTAATCCAAAGATGTATGTCTCATACTCTACGACATTGTAGGTGACATCAAAGTCGAGCTTCATGGAAATTAGGATACGCTCTTCCTTGGGTGATACAAGCAAGACCCCTACACCACAACCCTTTTGGTTCGAAGCTCCGTCAAAATAAAGCGTCCAACTATCGTCTTCGGTGATGAGTAGATCTTCATTAGGTAAATCATACGCATCTTCTTCTTTCTCAACTTCTTTTAGTGGAAGATCTGTTAGGAAGTGAGAAACCGCAGAACCTTTGATGGCTTTTGTGGTATAAGTTTCAAGTTAAAATGAGCAAGGTTGACTATCCACCAAGATAATCTGCCATTGAGTGTTGCTTTTTCGAACAAGTACTTGAGAGGATCCATCTTGGACACGACATACACTATATAAGTGAGCATGTAATGTCTTAATTTATGTGCGGCCCACACAAGTGTGAGACACAACATTTCAAGTGGTGTGTATCGTGTCTCATATCCTTGAAGCTTCTTGCTCAAATAGTAAATTGCATTCTCCTTGCTTTTGATCTCTTATGCTAGCATTGCCCCTATCGTTTCTCTGGTGACCGTAAGGTAGAGTCGAAGAGGAAAGTCAGGCATTGCTGGCGCTAGCACGAGTTGGTTTGCCAAGTACTTTTTGATTTTTTCGAAAGCATTTTGGCAATCATCATCCCATGTGACCGGGACATTTTTCTTGAGCTTCTTGTATATAGGTTCACATATCACAATGACTTTTGATATGAATCTACTTATATATTGAAGCCTTCCAATAAAGCCTCGAATTTCTTTCTCATTCTTGGGTAATAGCATAACCATGATCGGTTTGACTTTTGTGGGATCTATTTCAATCCCTCGATAACTAATCACATATCCAAGTAGTTTGCCTGACGTGACTCCAAATGCACACTTTGTTGGATTAAATCTCATGTTATAATTGCAGAGTCTTTCTAAGAACTTGCAAAGTGCAATAATGTGGCCTGGGCGATCTTTTGACTTGACGATCATATCATCAACATAAACCCCAACCTCTTTGTGCATCATATCATGTAACAATGTTGTGGCTGCTCTTTGGTAGGTTGCACCCGCGTTTTTCAACCCGAATGGCATTATTGTATAGCAATATGTACCCCTTTGTGTGATGAATGTGGTTTTCTCCATGTCTTCCTCGGCCATTAATACTTGATTATATCCGGCGTTGCCGTCCATGAACGATAAGAGTGCATGGTTTGCTGTGTTATCGAGTAGAATGACAATGTGAGGTAGAGGGAACCCATCTTTCGGGCTTGCTTTATTGAGGTCCTTGTAATCAACACACATTCTGACCCTTCCATCCTTCTATGGAAATGGAACCACATTTGCTATCCATTCTGGATACTTGGTTACTTTGATGAAACCTGCAGCCATTTGCTTTCTGATTTCTTCCTTGATTTTGAGAGCCACATCCGGTTTCATACGGCGCAACTTTTGTTTGACAGGCTTCATACCTGGAATGAGTGGTATCGTACGCTGAGCTATATCCTTGTCAATTGCTGGCATATCTTGGTATGACCAAGAAAATACATCAACAAATTCACTAAGCAAGTTAATTAGCTCTTTGCGTTCGTCTTGACATAGTGTTAATCCAATTTTTACTTCTTTGATAGTCGTATCATTGGAAATATTAACTATGTCTGTATCTTCAATAATTGTTGTTTTGTTTTCATGTTCTTCCATTGCTTTTATTATTTCTTTATCATTTTAATGATTAGCAATGCAATATTGATCAAGGTTAGGGGAGTGACTTACATCGTAAGCAAAGGTACTCATTTCATTGAATTCATTGGTCATTACATCAAGGAGGGCATGGTCAGCTGCAACCTCGCCAAAATTATTTGAGATAGAAAGAGGAGACTCAACACAAAACTCAGCACTGGACTCAATAGCAGAAAGAGGGTCGGCCTCAGATCCTAAAGACTCGTCTACAAACTTAGACTCAGACTCGGACGACTCATATTCATCTAACATAGGACCTTCGCTAGCGGTTACTTCCAACTTCTCTCCACTTGGTGTTGTGATCTTCCCCGTCTTGCACCATCCCTTTGAAACGTTATCAGCCTAAACGATTAACATAGAGAGTCAAAATCCTTGCCTAATATAACAGCTTGAATGAGCTCGAAATCATTATTGCAGACTGGCTAGGATTCATTCTTTTCTAGTCCAAAAAGAAGGTTAATGTTCAAATCATCCGAGCTTGGACTAGCTGGTTGAAGAGTTCATCACCTTAATCGATGAAGTCACAATCAAGGAACATCTTGAACCCTGTCTCACGCTTCCCATGGTGGACGAAAGGCTTAGGGAATTCATAGCATAGAAAATCTTCCTCTTCTTTGATGTACTGGCCATTGAGAGTGAATGGATATCGGTCCATGGCCATTTTCGTCTTCATGATTCGAGCATTATTGCGAGCCTTCATTTTCAGGAGAGCTTCTTTCACATCTTCCTTTGTTAGCTTGAATCCTAAGCCAAAGGTATCTTTCTTAAGTGCACCAGGATGGCCCAAAAGTTCAACCATTTTCTTTTTGAGTCCGAGGGTCGTTCCAGGGAAATGCCCTTGCTTCTTCATAATAGTGTTAACATTGGTATTTGAATAAGGATCAAAGTCGAGGTGACACTTCTCTTCTTCTTCGATCCTGAGAACATCATCCAGCGAAAACCCCTAGAGATATTCATCTTCTTCGTCATGTTCAACATGGACGATAGGAGTATCGATAACTTGAATGCGCATGGGGGATGTATCAATGGTTATTGGAACCCCTCCAACTATGGCTTTCACTTTTTGGTGCAACAACGATGGGATCACCTTTAGCTCATGAAGCCAAGGCCGACCTAACATCAGATTGATAGAAGCCTTAATGTCCACCACCTGAAACTTGGTGCGTTCAATGGCTCCAGTAGTTATTTTAGCATGATAGTTCCAACGGCTTGACGACGAGTATTATCATAAGCACAAATCCCTTGAGTAGAGGGAGTCAATTCTTCATTTTTTATGCCCAACTTCTTTGCAGTTTGATAAGTGACTTTTATGTCACTTTTAGGGTGTTTATTGAGTCGTATTCCGGCTTATTTTCCAATAATTTCACCTTTTATATCCTTTATTTCTATTATTTTATTATTCTCGTCTTTTATCTTTATTTTGAGTATTTTTGTAATTTTCTATAGTTTTTAGTTTATTTTCGTGTTTTATTTTATCTTTCTTTCTTTTAATGTTTTTAGTTTAAGCTGTTAGTTTTTATTTTTATTAATTTAATTTCTATTTTTTATCTCGTTTTCTTATTTATTTTAGTTTCGTATTTTATTTTATTTTATTTTATTATTTCTTTAGTTTTAGCATTTTATTTTATTTTATTTTATTTTACTTTATTTATCTTATTTTATTTTACTTTATTTTCCTTATTTTATTTTATTTTATCTTCCGATTTCCCCTCGTGTTGTTTTTGGTTGTAGGTGTTCCGGGTTTCAAAGTCAAATTTGTTTTCGGAGGTCAAGGTTCGAGGCAAATGCACAAGCCGCTGCTCTTCCCTAATTACTGCTGCCAGCCTTAACCATCACCACACCCATCTCCTATCCTACACCACCCCAAACAACACACACAACACATCTCCCCTACTTCCATCTGCACCACACACTCGATCTCCTTGTCCTCCCCTGATCCCTGTTTTTCCTCATCACCAATAGCAACATCAATTACAACCAGCAGCTCCCCTGCTCCCACCTCCTCAACACCACCAGCTCAAACACCAAACCACTCACCCATACAATCTCCGCAACCACCACACATCACAACACCAACAACAACAGCAGCGATAACAACCATCAACAACACCAACATCGCACCTCCCCTGCTCCCTCAGCTCACAATCAATCCCACCACGCAACCCCACATCACCACCAACTCCTCACAATCAGTCACGCAACACCAACAACACCAACAGCAATAACAATTAACACAACTACGTTTCTCCCCTTCTCCTCCCAATCGCACCAAAACCACCAAACATCACCAAACCGCAGCAATTCTTCTCCATTCACCCTCGCCACCAATTTCAACCAGCCACCGCCACCCATTTCAGCCACCTGACCTCAATTGACACCAACCCGCAAAACCCACGCTCCTAAATTCGCACCAGGCACACACACCTCACCTCCAACCAAACCACCTCCAATTCTCCTCCATCTCACACCCATCAGCCCCGCAATTCCCCTGCTTCACCTCACAACACCACCGACACCACCCAACACCAGCAGCATTCCGCAACAATTGCAGCTCCTCCCCGCATCACCAATCCGCAACCAATCGAACCAAATTCACAGCAAGGAGCAACCCAGACCTCCGCGGCCGCGCACCCCTGTCAGAAAGCGCACGAAATCGAGTCCAAAATCGAGTTGAGGCAGAAGCTTTGTGCGACTTGCTGTGCGACCTCTTCGCGGGCGCGTAGATCGGGGTTCAATTTGAACCACATCACGAGCTTTGCACGTGGTTTAAATGAAATCCAACTGCCGTGTTTTAATGATGCTTGATAAAGATGATGATGATGAACGGTGAAGATGAGGGGATGCGTGGTGATGGTGATGAAGGTGATGCGAATCAGAGCAACTAAAATTGAGCAAGGAGAAGATCGTGGGTCGGGGAAATTTGGGGAATTATGGGTTTTAATTTCTTTTTATTTTCCTTTTTTATTTCCTTTTTCTTTCTTTTGTTTTATTTTATTTTATTTTCTTTATTTGTTTTCTTTTATTTATTTTATTTTATTTAGCCTTGTAAATAAATACCCTTTTGGGGTTATTTTCTCTCAACTTTCAATCAACATTAATTTACCCTAGATTAGATTAGATTAGTTTTAGCTCTTTTATTTTCTCTCTCTTACGGTTAGTTTAGGAGTTTCTCTCTCTAGTTTAGGAGTAGTTTAGAGAGAGAAAGATTGGATTTTTTCATGGAGTTTTTGGGATTTTGAAGAAGCAAATATGTGGAATTTTCCTCTCATAAATTCAATGAGTTTTCTTAACTTTCTCTCACCTTTATTGCTTTCATTTATTATTGTTTTTGCTTATTTATTTGTTGATTTGAGTAGTTTAATTAGTTTAATTATTGGGAAATTCTCTTTGGTAGACCTCTAATAATAAACATTTTCAGTGGTCAAATGCAAAAAATGTTATTATCCTTGGTGAACCATGTTTTAAAAAGTTTTATCAATGGTAACATTAAGCAAGGTAATTAGGCATTTATTAACCATGGTTAACCATTCTAAGTAAAAAAAAGGTGTGATGCCTAAAATACCCCCATTTTAAAATTAATTAAAAAAAATAAAAAAATAAAAACCACTACCATGCCACCACCTTCCCCACCATTCGCCACCATTCCCTCTCCCCCTCCCCCTCCTACACCAAAACCAACGCCGGCACCGACGCCCAGCTCTACCTTCGCTGGTGCGCCGGCCTCCCCAAGTGACGCCCCGCCTCCCCCACCCCCACCTCTTCTATCTCTCCCCCCTTTTTGACCCTTTCTATTTTCCCAACCGAATGCTTACCGTCGATCACTCTAACCACCACAAAATCGGTGCCCTTCCCCGACGACCCCCCTCCCTTGTTCGTCGGCCAAAAATCCTAAAAAACCCCAAAACACCAGAAAATACCCAAACCCGTTTAGGGTTTTGAAACCAAACCCAGGAAATGGGTTTCGGATTTCTGGTGGTTTTGGGTAGATTTCAAGGGTTTGTGGTGGTTTTGTCGGGGAGGGGGTTCGTCGGGGAGGGGTGTTGGTTTTCGTGGTGGTTTTGGGTGCGATAAGGGCCTGACGAACGGTGGTGGGGGAACTGGGAAATAGAGGAGGTAGGGCGGGTGGTGATCGATGATGGGGGAAATGGAAAAGGGAGGAGGAACGGGGCCGAGGTGGGGCGTCGCCGGCCAGAGGTGGTAGAGGACAGGCGTCCCCGACCGGAGTGGGAAGGCAAGTCGGTTGGGGGTTAGCGGCTGGCATTGGTGCTGGTGACGTGGCTAGGTGAGGGGTTTGGGGTTTTTTTTTCCTTTAAAATAATCTAAGATGGGGTTAACCATAGGGTCAAATTAGTCATTAAATCATTAGTTAACCATAGTTACGCTTAAAATGCCTAATTACCTTGCTTAATGTTACCATTGATAAAACTTTTTAAAACATGGTTCACCAAGGATAATGACTTTTTTTGCATTTGACCACTGAGAATGTTTATTATTAGAGGTCTACCAAAGAGAATTTCCCTTAATTATTTGATTCTTGCTTTTATTATTATTTTACCTTGTTTTCCATACTTTTGTTCACCATGTTAGTTTAGGTTTTGTTTTAGGGAAATGGATGAAGGTTATGTTAATTAATTTAATGATTGATTGTGGTAGGTATGAAATTATTTCTTGATTATTGTGTATGGATGATGCTTTTATGGATTAGAATCTTTCTAGCTAATTGATTCTATGCTTTTAATTGTGTTTTCAATCAATTGTGCGTAAGTGAGTTGTTTGAGAGCCCTAAATTCCTCCATATCTTTGCTAGGCTAGTTGCACGAGAGTGAATTAGTTTAGTAGGATTATTAACATGTTTAATTGCGCGAGAGTGAGTTAAATGTGTAAATCGTCCTAATTGAGGTCATTTTCATCTAGTTGTTTGATGTTGTTGAATGCATTGATGTAATTGGATTCCACTTTCCCTAGTTTTAGTTATTTGCTCTTAGTAGTGTTAGTTGAACCTCTCTTTACCTCACAAGCTTTCCTAGTAGTCTAATTAGCATAGATTGATACACTTAGTCCTTTTGGGTTTGACCCTTTACTTACCCCTATACTCGCATTAGGGTAGTTTAGGTATTATAAATTGTTAATTTAATTAGGGTTAGTAGACTAACGACACTACTTAAATTCTTCGATCACAGTGCGGAGTGGGCATACATTTATTGCAGAGCCATTATCAACTAGGCACATAGGAACATTCATCTGCCTACACACCACAGTGAGGTGTAAGGCCTTGTTATGTTGGTCCCCTTCCGGGGGCAGATCCTATCAAAGAAGGAAATCTGATTGCTTGTACTTGGCAATTCAGTAGTAAGAAAGTTGACCAGTCTTTGAGGAGTCATATCATCATCAACTCCTATTTTCAGCAGAGCTTTCATCACAACCTTCCGATGCTCGTTAGTGGTGGCCAAAAGCTTCCATATATTCATTTCCACCTTGGTCTTTTGTAATTGTTTGACCCTATCATTGTTCACAGGGTTGATGAGATCAACTATTGGTTGTGATTGTGGTGGAGGTGGACTAGGCTGTTGCAACCGTCCACTTCTGGTGAGAACCTTGACCTCAAGGTCTCCCTCAATATCTTTACTTCTGCCAATAGACGAACATGCTATATCGTTGAGATAGACGTCTTCATCGTCACTATCACAAATTCCATTTACTTGTTCATAATTCGAGACAAATACAACTTCCGGCAGAGGTTCATTCATAGATTGAATGAGTATTGATGAATTTAAAGGAGACTTCATATCCTATGATAGCCAAAGCATCAAAAAGAGGACATGTTTGAATGTTAGGCTTCTTGCCCCTTGTAGGACAGGAAGTTAATTAACATCAATCAGGTCTTGGATCGCATCCTTCAAGGAAACTGGTAATGAGCATTGGGGTCATAGCTAGCAGTTCTGTTCTTTGGTCAAGGTTCTGGAAAAGGTGTAATTGGAATAATCATTCCTTGACTATGCAAGCGATCAAAAGAAACATCATAAGTCATTCCCAAAGGGATGTAAACCCTCCTTTGCCTTTGGAATCTTTAAGAGGGAGCATTAAGAGCCAGCACATCATTGATATTGACATTGTTGGTAGCATTATTAGGCTTGGAAAACGAAGAAGAAGGAATGTCTTTTTTCTTCTTTTTCCATATGCTGTTGTTATTATTGTTGCTTCCACCATTCTTCATTAGTTCGTCTTTAATATTGATTTCAATATCGTACACAGCTTCGAAGGTACTAAATGACAGAAACTTCAAGCATTTCTTGTACTTATGAGTCAAATTTGCAATAAACAGGCGAACCATCTTGTTCTCCTTGGGAGGATCCAACAAGAGCGCAGTTGTTTCTCTCCACCTGCTTAGGTAAGTAGTGAAGCCTTCATTCTCCTTATGTTTGAGAATGGAGAGTTCACGTTCAGAAGTCTTGGCCTGGATGTTACACTTGTAACGATTCTTAAAGCTTTCGGTAACGTCCTTCCAGGTCGCAACATGTTTGGATTCCAGAGAGTAGAACTATTGTTGACAGGCATGTTCCAAGGAAATAGGGAACACAGTAGGTAAGAGTGTCACATCTAATCCCTTAAGAGCCATGGTCGCAGAAAAGGCCTTTAAGTGGAAAAGCGGATTATCAGTAGGCTTGAACTTGGGAATGTTAGCAGTGGAAAACTTCTCAGGAAGTTTGTCCCTCATGGACGAAGAGGTGACATGTTTCTTCACATAAGTGAACTCTTTAGAGATCTTACTCATCTATTCCTTGATCTTGTCCATTGCAGCAGTAGTGACATTGTTTTGATTGTCTTGCTCTACCGTGTTGACTCTAGAGGTGAGTGTTTGCATCATGTTAGACAACATTTCAATTGTCTTGTTGATGTTCTTGATATCTTCCTTAGTAGCCATTGGTTGAACATAGATCTAGTACGCCTCTTTAGTATTAGAGGTTATTGAGGTATCGACTCGAAATCGTAACAATCTACCCCTGCTTCTTGACCAAGTGTTGTGACACCGAAACAAACACACCTATAATGACCAAACTTAACCTTAACCCATCCTAAATTATTTTGAATTTTGAAATTTACTTAATTTTTTTTTTTTAAAGTATGGGAGAATACCATCCGACTTACTCTGAAAAACAATGACACAAACCAACCCTAAATTACGGTCATGAAATGGTGCACGACTAACGGAAAAGTGAGTGAACACGACATGTGAGTGATTAAGTGAAGCCTATTGACACGTGTTATGACCGTACAGCTATACAGGACACTAAACCACACATACGAACCACAAAAGCATGCACGAAGACAAAAAAAAAAGCTGAATGGACAAACCTCCTCGGCACCGTGTCACGGTAAAGAGCACTGTCAGACGGGGCAATGCATCGTGCCACGGTATTACACACCGTGGTATGGCAGACCTGCCGTTACACGGTGCGCAATTCCATCCCTAAATTTGTGTAATATCGAGATTTTAATCAATTTTAGTCCGTACTAATTACTATGTGGAAATAAAAACTCTCGGTCATGGGTTAAACAAAAGAGCAAACACATGAGGGTTAGCACCAAACAAACCATGTAGCATTTAGTCACGATGATGTAAAAAGAGTTCGCAACCTAAGAACAAGATCTATGTTCAACTATTGGTCATGCTTTGGGTGTCAAAAGCATACCATGGTTAAGAGTTTGGACGCGTTAGCAAAGTAGCCTCCCTTGAGGGTGTATGCCAACGGGCGGCTCCGCGAGTTCGTGATAAAATCGAACTCGACTCCATGGTTTGGTTAAATTTAATATCTCGAATGAACCCTTATTGCCATGAGCGTTTATGGGTTGATAGAGTTTAAATCCCCCGGGGCTAAGACGCATGTAGAACACATACGATTTTTCAGAAAAATCGAAGGAAGTAGACTGTGAAAAGAGAAAACAAGCCACCGGACTGATTTTAGGACTGCCGTGACACAGCATAGATCACCGTGACACGGTGCTGCACACCGTCAGATGGTGTACTGTACCGTGACATGGCAGATTTTTCCATGGCACAGTAGTTAGAAAATATGACTGGTGCACTATTTTCCATCGTACGCAATTATGTTATTCAATTTTTCCTACGGGAAAGACCTAAATGCGACGTTAAAACGTCTATGCTTATGCCAAAATCACAGGAATATTTTTCAAGAATCTTTCAAGTCTCATCCACTCATCCTAATTAAATAGCGAACACTCAAATCGGTAAAAACCAAGAATCCTCCGCATTGGAGTCGCCAAACTGTAGGCGTTGTTTGAAGTGCGCCTACGTTAAGCATGTGTGAATATGCTTGGCACTCTTAGGAAGTCGGAATTGACGTATAAGATTAGTGACAAGGAAAGTAGGAAGTCGTCTACAAGTTTTTTAAGAACTTGTAAACCGTTCACGGATCATAAAAGGAAACAACAATAAAGGGATAACGATAGGAAACAACGATTGATCCTTGAAGGTTACACCCCATTCATAATCCATGAGATTCTTAACTCCATAAGGTTCGGAACCACGAAAGGAGGATCGGGGACGATGGTACGAAGTGAGTCATGGAGTCACATTCGTCCGTATTGGCCTGTACTCGATTCTTATAATGAAAAGCATTCTTGTGATCTCAAAGGCATACAAACAGAGATTCAATTTGATCCAAACTATTATTAAGCTAATCTTTTTTAATATTCGTGCAACACATAATTCTAAAATATTTGTGATCACTTGATTAAACAACAAGATTAAAAAGGAACCTAAACCGGTTGTCCAAATTATCTTATTAGGCGTGATTTTCAATTACATATTCCCTTTAAACATGCAATATGGTGATCATAAAAACCATAGAATCAACATTAATATGGGAAGCAATTTAACAATAAATCCAACAATATAAAATCGTTAGAAAAATAATAGAAATAAAAGGAACATAATTCTTACTTTGATTCTGTTTGCTTGCAACTATAAAATAATAAATGAGTTAGTAATTTCAAGGAAATAATAATCAAACGATAATTAAATTAAAATAAATAGAATAGAGTTGATTTGGGGCTCAACCCTCAAACAGTTCTACCTTTCACGCCTTGGCTTAAGGATAGAACTACGAGTAAATTATGGACTCCTTGGAGTGCTTGAAGAAGGAATTTTGAAAGAAGAAAGGGTAGGCTAGTGTTTTGGCAAGAGCTTAGAGGAGAGAGAAATAGAGAATTAGTTGATGCCCCGTACATTAGAAATGAGGGGATATTTATAGAAAAAATGTGCTAAGTGAACACATGGAACCCTAAAAAGATAAAAACCCTAAAAAAAATTAAACCGCGACACGGAAAAGGGCACCGTGACACGGTGCCTGGCACCGTTAGACGAGACAAGTTCCGGTGACACGGTGGACAGCTGTGTGACGCGGGTTAATATTTAGGGTATGGGGAATAAAATACGTGAAGGGTTTACGCGGAAAGGACACGGAACTGCCCTGTGTCACAAGGCGGGCACCGTGTCACGGGGAATCCCACCGTCAGACGAGAAACATTCCCGTGACACGGTGGACTTCTACTGTGACACGGGAGCCTCTACTCCATTTTTCCGTCTATATTCATTTTTAACCCTGATTTCGTTCAGCATTTTAAAGTGTCGATTATTAATTTTGGGACATTTCTGATTTATTATTATTAATTAGGTTAAAATAAATAAATAAATAAGTAAATAAAATAAATAAAAGGTATGCGCCAAAATTAATAATAAAAAGGTCTGGGCAGAAATTAAAAAAGAACTATGCTTTGACTAAACATCAAGACTGATGCATGGACCATTTAAAAATTGAATTTAACTAAATCCGATTTTTTAAGCACTCTCGGGATTTAATATTGAACCCGATCAATAGTGGCGGTTAAAGGTTGTTCATCATCGGGTTTGGTTTTCGGGGGACATTTTTAGATGTCTAGAGAAGCCCCCACTTTGACTGAGTTTGTAAAAACGTCAGTTTCGAAAACAATAGTCACGGTAGTTGATAGGGACGGAGAACGATTTAAGACGTTCTTCAATCTTAAATCACTTTGTATCCGAGTATATGCCTTCTTCTGAATCTTTTGAATGCTATAACAATCAATCTAATGAAGATGATAACATTAATAAATTGGTTGAACTAATAAATGAACGAGAACAAAAGAACCCTGTCCTTGAAGAAACTGAAATAGTTAATACAAGAACTAACAAAAATAAGAGAGAGAAGTCAAAATTGGCTTAACTCTAAATCTGGATAGGCGATCGACCCTCATATCGACGCTCAAATAATTCGAGGACGTGTTTGCTTGGACATACAAAGACATGCCTGGAGTAGATAGGGAAATCGCGGAACATACCATTCCCTTGAACCCTACTTGTAAACTAGTAAAACAAAAACTTTGACGAATAAAACCTAATGTTGCATTAAAAATAAAAGAAGAAGTACAAAAACAGTTGGACGCCTCTTTTATTCGCGTATTTAATTTCCCAGAATGGGTAGCGAACATCGTTCCAGTTCCCAAAAAGGATGGACGAGCACGCATGTGTGTCGACTTTAGGGATTTTAATAAAGCTAGCCCTAAAGACGATTTTCCTCTACAACATATTGATGTATTGGTATATAACACGGTTGAACATGCGATGTTATCCTTTATGGATGGTTACGCAGGTTACAACCAAATTTTAATGGCAAAAGAAGATGAAGAAAAGAAATGCTTTATTACCCCTTGGGGTACGTATTGCAACATAGTCATGCCATTTGGTTTAAAAAATGCAGGAGCTACGTACCAAAGAACAGCTACGACTCTCTCTTGCACGATATGATGCATAAAGAAATAGAAGTTTATCTTGATGATATGATCGTAATGTTCAAGATAGAATGGGACATATAAAAGCTTTACGCCAATTCTTCACTCGCATAAAACAATATAAAATGCAATTGAATCAACAAAAATGCACCTTCGGAGTAACTTCTAGTAAGTTACTCGGATACGTAGTAAGAACACATGACATCGAGATTGAACCCTCTAAAATAAAGCCAATTGTTAACATGCCTCCCCCACATTAGTCGATTTATCAACAAATTGACTATGACTTGCAAGCCAATATTTAAAAGTTGAGAAAAGAGGAGAAACATGAGTGGGACGATCAATGCCAAAAGGCCTTTGAAAAAATCAAAGATTATCTCAAAAGTCCACTAATTTTAGCAGCACCAGTACCCAAACTACCACTTAGGGTATACATTAGAGTTACAGACACAGCCACAGGCGCCATGTTAGCATAAGAGGTAGAAAAAGTCGAACGTGCAATATATTACATAAGTAAAAAATTCTTCCAATACGAAACAAAATATAGCACCTTGGAAAAGACAGGCGTAGCATTAGTGTGGGCAACCAAAAAGTTACGACATTATATTTTACCACACACTAATCATGTGATTTCTTAACAAAATCCGATAAAGTATTTGTTTAAACAACCACCCATACAAGGAAGGATATTCCTGAAAAATCAATGAAAGGAAAAGTAATTTTCGACTTTCAGACACAACATCCAATTCAAACAAGTCGTGCAGAAACTACTCATCTCCCGGATGAAGAGATTCTTATGACACAAGATGACAATAAAAAAGGATGTGATGTAGGAGTGTTACTCAAAAGTCCAGAGGGAGCACGTACTCCAATCTCTGTTAAATTAGACTTTGAGGTTACTAATAATGCCGCAGAATGTGAAGCGTGCATAGTTCGACAAGAAGCAGCGGCTAGCATAGGTGTGCAAAAATAAGAGGTATATGGAGACTCCAGTTTGATTATAAATCATATATTAAAAAAATGGAAAATAAAGAACTCCACAATGATATTATACCAATGACACCTAGAGAAACTCATTGAGCATTTTTAACATATTGATTTTAAATATCTCCTAAGGGATGACAATTAATTTTCCGATGCACTAGAAAAATTAGCCTCAATGATCAACATTCAAGATCACTTAAATATAATGCCATTAAGCGTTGATAGAATAGAAGAAACAGCGTATTGCGACGCAATAAAGGAAATAAATGACATTGATGGAGACAATCCTTGGTATGATCATATCCTCCAATATATTACTCATGGCACATATCCTAAAAATACTTCATCGAAAGACCAACGAGCCTTAAGAACACTTGCGACCCAATATGGTCTATCAAATGGTCAATTATGCAAAAAAGGACCTAATAGACAAAGTTTATTATGTTTAGGCCAACCGGAAGCCAGACGCCTTATGGAAAATACTCACAAAGGTGTTTGTGGACCTCAAATGAATGGTAAAATGCTTTCAAAAATAATTTCACGACAAGGGTACTATTGGTCCACTATGGAACATGATTGCATAAAATATGTTAAATAGATGTCCACATTGCCAAATGTTTGCTAATTTACAACACCTTCCACAGTTCCACCATCAGAACTATACAATCTCACTTCCCTTTAGCCTCTTTTGACTTGGGGAATTGACATAATTGGAAAATTCTCTCCAATAGGATCAGGAGGGCACGAGTACGTATTACTTGCCATTGATTAATTTACTACGTGGATTGAGGCTGCTTCTTATGTGAATATCACTTTTAAACTTGTCGCAAAGTTTCTCGAACGAAACATATTTTGTAGATATGGAGTTTCACATGAACTAATTAGTGATCAGAGATCTCAATTCAAAGCTGAAGTCGAGACCCTCTTAACTTGTTATAAAGTAAAACATCATCACTCATCCCCATTCAAACCTCAAATGAATTGAGCTGTAAAGTCGAAAAATAAAAATATAACAGTCATCATTAAGAAAATGGCAGAAAATTACAAAGACTGGCAAAATAAACTACACTTCGCATTATGGGTAATAAAACGTCGATACAAACTTCAATAGAAGTAACTCCATACTCCTTAGTTTTTGGAATGGACCCAGTTCAACCAGTTAAACTGGAAATACCATCCCTACCGAAAGCTAAATGAGTAAGAGCGAGGTATGAAGAGCTTTTATTCCTCGATCAACGACGATTAAGAGCTTTGTATCATGTACAAGTCTACCAAAGGTGTATTGCGCGTCATTTTAATAAAATTGTAAAACGTAGAAATATGAAAAGAAGGTGACTTTGTACTAAAGGAGGTTAGGGGTCCACTAACCGATCCAAGAAGGAAATTCAAACCTAATTGGATAGGTACCTGCTGTGTAATTGAAATCCTATCAGGAATAGCCGTCAGAATAATGGATATTGGAGGAGATGAAAATCGCCAATTAATAAACATTGATCGCCTTAAGAAATATTACATATGAAATCTTGATAAAAATCGTTCACTCATACAACCAATTTTAATTAGCATTCAATTGAAAGATTCTAAATGTTATTCATTTTACCGAATAACACGGTAAAATACATAACAATTGGGGGGGGGGGGGTGGTAATTTATAAATAATAAACCGTTCTAAGTGTTTAAATTTTTTCAAACATTACGAAAAAATCTTCACACTTGGGGGGGGGGGGGAAACAATACGAATTTTTAAAATAAAATTTTTTGAGACATTCGTAGCAAAGGTGTCACGCGCAACTGATTTTGTAGTGCGTGACAAGCTCACGCAACTCGAGACGTTGCGCGCGCCACCTAATGACGAGCTGCGAACCCGAATTTTTTCGTTTGAATGAAGTCGGGTTTTCTACTTACGGCAAAATAAGGTTGTTTCTTAAATATAACATATACTCGGATATAAAATTAAACTTTGATTTAATTCTTTTAAACAAGGTTTGATTTATTTTTTCAATTAATTTCTATCTAAGAGATTAAAGAAAAAATAATAATAAAAAATGCATAATAATATAAAAAAAAATTTAGAACTACGCAAAGACCTGATTTTGTAATCTGAATACGTAGAAAATCATTATGAATCGGTCATATCAAAATATAAAAATATAAAGCTCATTTTATTTCATTCAAAATTTAAAGGAGAGACATTATTGAACTAACTAGTAAACGGAAAAAAAAAAGTAGTGATTACACTTTATTAAAAAAAACAATGATAAAATTGTGTAACACTCTAAGGTTTTACTATGTCCTCGATTGTCACAGATGATGGAGGATTAGTTTTCATCGCAACATTTTAAGAAACCTTGGAGCTTTCCCCTACACTCTTCTTCTTCACCTAAACATTGTTTTTCAATTTAGGGATTGGGGCCTTTGCAACCTGTTTTCCTTTCCCTTTGAATATTGGAGCTTTCTTGCGAGTATTCTGTGAAGGTTTTTTGATCTTCACACCTTGTTGCCCAGTTTTGGAGGGAGCTTTCTTTTTTGTTTCCGTTGAAAGAGCCTTAGGAGATGAGAAGTCTAATTTTCTTCTCACTCCTTTGTTTTGGACACTAGGAGGAGTAGTAGTGGTTGAATGCATCAAAGGCTTAGGTGGATTGCGAGCGGTGGCGGCTTGAAGTTGAGATCTAGCCTTCATTAATTCACCCTTATCCGCCGCATTCATCCAAGCTTTGTAAAAGGAAGATAATGCAATACTCGCAGTAGGATTTTGTACTACCCATCTAGGAAGACTTGACCAATACTCCATCCAACAAAAAATTCGCTCGGGTCTAAAAGTCACATCTTTAAGGGCATCACAATCTTGCAGGGGGAATAACTTGTTTCATCCCGTATTGTCTCATTACCCTGCATGGAAAAATATAAGTAGTACTAGATAGGCCTAAAAACCTAATGTAAGGGCAATTGTCCCAATCATACTATTTATGTTCCACCAAGGAATCACAAGCCGCATGTTAGGAACCCCATGACAAAAAAACGACGTCCATTCCTCTTCGTTCTTATGCTTATAAAGGATTCGACGTCAAGGGAATGTCTTTACTCCATTAGCCTCAAGGTTTTGAGGCTGATTAACAATTCGCAAACGCTCCATGAGCCAAATCAGAAGAAAAAACAAATAAAAAATAAGTTTGCGCTTTTTTACACGAACAGGTGGCTCGCGCAACTAAATTAGTGGCGCGGACCCTCCGCGCGCAACAAAGAAGATTGCGGTGGTCATGCTAGTGCAACTTCTTAACTTGCACTAATAAACGCCGCAAAAAAACGTACATGTTATAGGAGTGGAGTTCCCGTGAAAGCTTTTTCACTAGGATCTCCTCTAAGGCGATTCAAGCACAGAACGATTTCCGCCAAAACCAAAAGAGCGGGTGAATGACATCCCTCTATTTGCTGTACTATGGACACCATCAAATAATCTCCGTATTCTTTGCCTGTCCTAAGTAAACAATTAACAAAAAGACAATAACATATAGCACGAATTTTAAAGCGTTGTTTAGTCATGTTGTCACGAGGGGCGACGAAGTGTTCAATAAATTGAATTATGTTCACGCCTTCTCACTTCCTATGGTTCTCATATCATTGTCGGAAAAACCAAAAAATCTTCGGAATATAGGTTTGGTATCCGACAAGGTAGGAGAATAAGTCACAGTGAGAGTGTTTGTAAGGAAACCTAGCAAGGCCTCGAAATTACCAGGAAGGGGGACAATTTTGTCCCCTCAAAACCAGAAACGATGGTGGTTAGAGTCCCAATGGTTGACTGCGGCACGAAGAAAATCAAAGTTAACCACTAATTGCATATAATTCAATAAAGGGTCTAAGTGGTAAGTTTTGAAAGCTAGTTTGTCCTCGCTTGAAAGGGAAGTGACCCATTGCTTCAAACGTTGTTAAAAGGTCTTCACCATTGTTAAAAAAAAAGAAAGAGAGAATAAGAGTTTACAGACATTAATTCTTTTTTATTTCTTATGTTACTAAGTGAATGAATGCGAAATGATCAACAACCTAAACAAAACCACGTTTAAATAGACCCAAGAGGGGCAAATTTTCGAAAAATTCGGCTTAAAGGAATGGTCACGGACAGGTGGCGCGCACAACTCCTGAGTTGCGCGCGACACCCACGTGCAACTGATTTACATGCGCGCGACATCCGCGCGCAACTCACACAGTTTCGCGCGTCTCCCCTGACGCGACATGTAAGTTGGGTTTATTTCTGTATTTTGGCTCATATAATAACGTAAACTTCAAGAGATCTTGATTCCTGAGATGAATCATACGACTGCCTTCTAACACATTGTTTCCCTTTTCTTGCCTACTTTCTTATTTTCTTTTATTCTTTTATTATTTTCTTATTTTCTGTTTATTTTCTTTTTTTTCCTTATTATTATTCCCAATTTCTTTTTCTTTTTATTTTCTTTATTATTTTCCTACTTATTTATGTTCTTTTTCCATTTTTTCGCCTTCTTTTTTATTTTTTGAGTTTGTTTATTTTTTCGAGATGGGTAAGTCGAGAACCCTTTCCCGCCCTTAAAAGTTTTTCGCATTTATGTACACATGGATACAAAATAATAATAATAATAATGACATATATATACAAATGTGTCATATATACAAAAAAAATAAAAAATAAATATACATTGGTTTCCTAAAAAATATTGTAAAATGTGTACTAGAGGAATCAGGGTGCTCGGTGACTACTAGACGGTTGTTGCACATCTTGCAAAATCCAAAATGAAGATTAATACATGAAATGTAATAACTTCATTGCAAAGAAAAAAGAAATAAAACTTACCGCGATCATCCTATGATCATGGCATGACAAAGTCACGAGGGTTCTCCGAAAAGAAGCTCGGAAAGCACGTAAAGTCCTCACCATGCCGTTCACATTCTCGATCTTCTTCTATTCTAGCTCCTCCCTTTTTTTTTGTTTCTCAAATCACCGTGCAACAGTTTCTAGCACCGGAGCGCGGAGGTCACCACCGTGGGACGGCGCCAAGTCCCGCTAAACGACATTTTTATTTGACGTTTTTTTGCCTCGATATTTCCGCTTTTTGTCTTTGCTACTATCTTAGATCGCCGCTGCTTCTCACCGCTGCAGCTTGAGTTCCATTGCTGTCCAGGGAACACCGTGACACGGACAGTGTTCATCGTGTCACAGCGACATACTCCCTTGCTGCGGTGGTTGCGGCTTTCATACTACATCATTTCCGCGATTTTTTCGAGCTTTGAGTGCTCACATCCCCACCAAATTTTCTATGATTTCTTGCTAGTTTTCTCATTTTTGATTTCTCACAAGGATCCATGTAAGTTTCCCTTACTTATGTCTCAAATTTTGTTGTAAATTCCATACTTGCTTGAAACCCTAAAAAAAAAAAAAAAAATCAAATTTGGGGTTTATAATTTTGAGCTTCTATGTAAAAATTCTTGCTATTAATTGACTTGTATAAGGATGTATATGTGTTTGTGAGCAATTTGAGACCATGTTCGTGTGTTTTGGTGAGAAGTTGAGCTAATCACTATTTTTGGTACTACTTGTATGAAATGGTGTTTTTGTTGTTCTTTTGCACTTGAAATGATAATATATTGGTTGTAGATTTTGTAAAATATGCCATGATGTGCCAATTTATCGTTCTTGTACAATTTTGAAACATGTTTTGTTTTTTGTATGTACTACATTGTCATGAAGAACATAGTATCATCCAATTAGGAGAAAATAGTATTAGTTCGTCATGGAGAAACTAAATACTAGAATAATTCTATTATTTTGCTAATTTTTAGCCTTGAGGTAAAAATTTTGCGTATAATAGTAAATGTCACTTAAGGTAACCGTTAAGCTGCTTTTGAATAAATTACTAAATAACTTAGGAAATGATGCTAAGTATTGAGATTTTAATTTTTTAAATAACATGACTAGACAATGGGATCGCGATCTTTCTACATGTGGCCGGCGTTAGGCTTTTCGGGAGGACACTCCCACAGTTCCTGAGGGCATGGATGACGATGCACTAGAGACCGAGCCTTGCCCTTCTTCGAGTAGGGGCAGGTGGGTTCCACCTCCGTATTGCCAGATTAGTTGGTATTCTGCCGTGAGAGCCACATTTCTCACCGTCCAATTGCCGGCATAGTCGATGGCACGCTTTGCCATCATGGATCTGGAGCTGGAGATTTGGTACCTCGACTTCATAGGATTATCACGAGGGATCCTGTTACGAACGCCTTGTTGGAATCTTCTTGTTTGGTAGATTTTTATTCGGCGATCGTAGGGTTTCGCAGCCCCCGGGGTTGTGGCTCGACAGTTGTTCGCATGTTATTGTAGTATTTTTAGGATACTACCAACACTATAAACATTGCTTGGGGGGAGATGACAGTGACACCCCCTGAAATTTAGCATGATCAGCGGTTTACGCTTCACCAATCGGGTCGTACAACAGATGTCTGACCTTTGTTTGGGGGCGGCTGAGGTAGCTTATTTGTTAGGTCCGATCGTTCAGCACATTAGGACTCAACCAGTGCCTCGAGGTGGTCCTTAGACCGGGTGATCAGAGTTGGCTTCTGTTCTGGCCCGTGGCTTTGACATGAATGAGATATCACCTAAGCAGCGAGTGTGGATCTTCATTTTGATTCTTATTTCCATGACTCTTTCTCCTGATAGGAGTTCGCGTGCGCTCGTGTGGTACCTTCCTTCTTTGGTCAGGATAAGTGAGATAGGATCCTTTTGTTAGGCCTGGCCAGCCTTGGATATGCCGATCTTTTCTTGTCGCTACGTCATGATTGTAAGCAGCTGAGTAATGGGGCCCTTGTCACTGTCTACGGTTTATGGAGAGTTGTAGAGTTGACAATCTTTCCTCTTCTTGTTTTGTTTTAATCTGTTTGACTCATGTGCTCAGAGATTACTTATCATTATAACTATGGTTCTATGAGTCGTTTTTGGGATTGGCCCCTCGACGACGTCGTGGAGCAGTACGTGACCTCCCTGTCGGAGCTAGCTGGCGTGACCTAGGCGAGTCACAAGTGGAGTCTGTCCCTACGCTACGCGGGCTGCTACACCGAGGCATCTCTTTTGTTGGTGTAAGAATTGATTTTTCAGCCTGTTAATCTCTACCTCGACGTTATTTTTGTCGTTTGATTGCAACTTTTTATGGTTTTCAGGTATCTTTTGACATCTAGTCTCGGCCTTGGGCTGGGATGACTGATCTTCCTGAGGCCTTGCAGCTTTCAACGCACCGTAATATTTTTGTTGGTACTGGACGCTTTGTTTGGTACCTTGGGGAGCGTTTTGTTCGTCAGCACAGTGGTGATCGCTTTGTGATGCCCTTTTCTCCACCGGAGTCGATGCTGGACTCACGCTTGCTTAGGGAGTAGGTAAAAGAGGAGAACACTACACTTTTCCTTGGCGAAGCTTGTGCATATAGAGGGCGATTATTCGCAGGACTTGTTTCCTTCTTTTGCCCCACCACCCCGTCTTCTCGAGGTATGATTTCGTTTGAGAATTTTGTCGCTAGTCTCTGTTTAAATTTTCGAAATACCTAATTATTCGATCGTATTTTCAGACGACTATTCGTCGTGTGAGGAAGATTGAGATCCCGCCTCAATCCGTCCACTACCTAGGGCCGATCGGTAATATTGAGGATCACATTGCTGACGTTCCAAAGGGTTTTAGACATGCGCAGGAGTCTTTGCTTGATGTGTTTGAACCAGTAAGCTTTTTGACACATTATTCATCTTTTTATATACCGCTTGTTATTATTTTTCTTTGCTTTGTTCCCAGCCTACTCACTTGGAGATGATGGTATTCATGAAGCTGGTTAACGCCTTGAAGTACTACATCATCAAGCTTCGGCGTGGTGTGAGTTGTCGGGGCGGTTTCGTCGATGTTCTTGAGGTATGTACACTTTTTTTTTTACCATTTATTCTATTTTGCACCATTGACATCTTTTGATTTTGTATCTTTTAGGAGTGACGGAGGTCCCGCTCATACTCAAGGCATAGAGGCTCGGACGAGGGGGATTCTAGTCGTGGCATACGGACGAGGGGGACTTTCTCGGCTGTTTCAGGAGGCTTAGTGGCAGCCGCCTCAGCCTTCCCCCAGCCATACCAACACTTTCAGGGTCAGTGGCAGCGGCATTCGTCTTCACAGTCTTCACAGCCTGAGTTCAGGCCAGTCATCACTCCTATGGATCAGGGTCTATACTTAATTCCATATTCTGGGGTGCTTCCTCCGCTAGTGCCTGGCTTGTTTTCAGTTCTAGTGTATGGGACGATGCCTCCACCGACGCTTCCTACCTCTTGGAGTCAGTCTACGCCGTTTGCCAGTTGGACGAGTCTTGCTTTAAGTTTGACTAATACCGGAGTTACAGGGACTAGGTGGGATACTACTCCTCGTACACGGATGATGGCGAGACTCTTTGGCTTACCGCTCCCATATTCACAGGATGGAGATGACACTGATCCTCACTCTTCTAGTTCTACTGATTTTTGACCGAGGGTCTTTTTTTGTACTTTGTTTGATGACACTTGACACTTTTTATGCATCATGATTCACTTTGTACATTATTCACAGTTTATGCATTTATTAGTGTGTATTAGTGTGTGGTTGAGACTTATTGTGTGTGATTGTGTGTTTATTAATGACGCGAAAAAAGTAAGTGGAGGGTACCGACCTTCCCCAAAATAAAAAAGGAATAAAAAAGAGTAAGTTTTACAACTCCACCAAAATAAAAAGGAAAAATAAGCATGGAATGGGACAAATTTCACAACTTCCCCAAAAGAAAAAGGAAAATAAAGATAAAACAATAAATATAATGGAAATAAAAATAGAGTAATAATAAAAAATAAAATAAAATAATAAATAATAAATAATAAATAATAAATAATAAAGATAAATAGAAATAAGAATAAAGTAATAATAAAATATGTGAAAAAAAAGATGGAGAATTTCATTAGGAATGAATCTCTCAAAAAACAAAATTAAAGGATAAACGGTGAAGATAAAACAATAAAAATCCGGATAAACATACGTAAAGGATAAAAAATTAAAATGCGTGGGCATCGCGACACGGCACTTTACATCGTGTCACGACAAAAGCTGTCGTGTCGCGGCATAAATTCCCGTGACATGGTGGAAATTCTCGTGTCGCGGTGCGCGTATTCTGCAACAATGTGGTTTACGCGTATAGAAAGATAGATTTTGAGTATTTCCAAGCGTTTTTGCTATAAAATAGAATCAGTATATTCGTGATATGTATAAATACGAAACATAAAATAATTAGAATTTCATATTTCAATAATAATGTCTTAGAATTTTGATAATACATTGCGCGACTTGTCTTAATCTTTGACTTATGCTGACAAAGGAGAGTTGGAATTGTTTCATGTTAGAGGCTTATTAGCCCTTAGACATGTAGCGATTGAACTTGATTTTCTTAGGGTAGCTTTAGACTATTGGAGTCAAGAAACACATTGTTTTAAATTTGATTACGATGAAATTTGTCCCTTACCAGAGGAATTCGGTGCCATCTTTGGGTTTTTAGCCTGAAATCTCATTGCCAAGCCTAACCTACGTGAGTATTATTACCAAGACTTTGAACGCTATCTGAATCTGACAAATCCAGATTTAAATAAAATTGTGTGTGGTAATGAGGTAGACTTATAAAAACTTGCAAATTTGTGTTTCAATCGCCCTGTCTATGAGTCTTATCATGTATACTGTAGAACGAATTATATTATTTGCATGTTTAGAAAGCTTTTATTTGCAAACGGTAGGGTAGGACATGCATGTGTAGCGTCTGAGCTTGAACATGTTGAATCAGGAAGATATCCTATGCCTACGTGCGTTGAATAAACTTTGCGCGGCCTTGACGAAGCAAAAGCTGACCGAAAAGCCGTCAGGAAAGGCTCTCTAGTACTGTTGCAGGAAAAACGCACTCTGAGTAGCCCCTGTGACACAAAACAAGCACCGTGTCACGGTGCATGTCTGCCGTGTCACGCTGGGTTTCTGCAATTTTTATTTTATTTTTTTTAATTCTTCGACTTATTTTATGTTTTTTATTTTGCAGATTTGGTTGATGGAGCATTTAGAAGTTTTTGAAGCCCCCAACGATTTTGAAAAATATGGTCCCAACGAACTAATCCGCAGGAAAAAGAATTACTCTACGAAAATGTCATATGAAGATTGGAAGAATTTCTTTGCAAAGAGAGAATTTTCCATTTGGTGGGTGGTGCCTTGGTGGAGGTTTACTTGAATGGTTGGCACGAATGATACTCCGTATTGTCGCGTTCCTAGTATTTCAAAGCTGACTATTTATTGTCCTTCTCTATTTATGTTACAGTACGGACTTGAACAAGTGGTTCCACGCGATAACGATAATCCTCGTGAAGTATCGTTGCACGAAAGTAACGTTCACAAGTATGAGGCTTACTGAATTGGAAGACCTTTGTGGATTGTTTCCGCAAGTAACCAAGATCCTCCTCTCTTATTTAGTGCATACAAGGCATGGTTAAATCCTAAAAGTAGAAGGGGTCGAGTCGGATCACGCAACTTTGATGTGAAGGGACGTCTCGGAAGTAAGAACGCGCCTCCTAAAGATCGTCTTGGTCCGAGAACACAAGGAATTGAGTTTAAGACTCCTATAATGCCTAAAAAGAAGAATTATGTGAAAGGAAAGGGTAAGGAGAAAATGGTTTATAGAGAGAAGCAATCAACGAATTCTAAGAAAGGTGATAGGGGTGAAAGTTCGACTAGGGGTGTGACGGTTCGGGCTACAAAAGACACATTAATGGTGAAGGCCAACCTAGTTGAAAAAGATAAGGAGGTTCCTAAAGTGAAAAAGGATTAAATCAATATTGCTTTGCTTATATGATTTATAAAATAAGGCGCATAATGCCAATAATTGTAGTCACATTTATTTCAACAATAATAGCATATTTATTTTCGCCTTAAATAAAAATTACAATGACTTTTTTTTTTTAATATCTGAGTCAAGAAGTCAGAAGCAATGGAAGAATAATAATAAATGTCGAACAAATAACAGAATTCTCAAAGTCTGAGCCATGGAACAATTGAATTCCACCGTGCCATGGTGGAAACTGCCGTGACACGGTAGAACTCCCCGTAGCACGGCTGATTTCTTTTTTATTTCTAGAATTCCACCGTGGCACAGTGGTAGCTGCCTTGACACGGTGGAACTCCCCGTCCCATGGTGGACCCTGGATGCTGAACTGGCAAAGTTTCTTGATTTTAGCTCCATTTTGTCGTGGCGCAATGCTGAACTGGCGCGTGTACTTGATCGACTGAGGAAGGATTTTATTTTTTAAACTGGTCGGGCCCCCTTGAGGGGTTGCCTACGTATCCTTAATAAGGAATCAGGCCAAATGTAGCTCTATTAGTTCATGAACCCATGCAACTAGGCATATAATTTTTTTTGTTGATCTAATTTGGTTAAATTGTGGAAATCGTTATCGTCCATGTCTACCAATTGTGCTGCTCCGCTAGACAAGATGAATTTAACAATGTACGGACCTGGACAATTTGGTCTGAATTTTCCTATTAGATCCAACACATTTTTGCGAAGTACCTTAAGCACCAAGTCACCTTCCTTGATGTTCCTAGTCTTGACTTTTTTGTCGAAATGTCGCGCTATACGCTGTTGGTAGGTTTTGACATGATGCAAAGCTGCAAAGCGTTTTTCGTCAAGTAAGACTAGTTCATCATATCTTGCTCTTATCCAGCCGAATTCATCTTGTTGGATTTCCAACGCGATTCGAAGAGAAGGGATTTCGAGCTCTATAGCTTACTTGGCCAATCTTTGTAATTTTCCGTCATCTTTTCGATAATAGTTTTCACATTTTTGTTGGCCAATTCGACAACACCATTTGTTTGTGGCCTGTAGGGTGATGATCTGTGATGCTTGATATGATGTTTCTATAACAGTTCCACGCACTTGTCTTGGAAATGCGTTCCATTATCACTGATCATCTAAGGAGGTACCCCATAGCGGCATATGATATTTTTCCCAATGAATTGAGCTACATGTTTTGTTGTTTACTTAGCATATGAGGCAGGTTCGACCCATTTGGTGAAATAGTCGATTGCTACGAGGATGAATTCATGCCCTCCTTGTCCTGGTGGTGTTATCTTTCTAATGATGTCGATACCCCAAGTAGAGAAAGGCCATGGAAAAGTTTGTGTGTAGAGAGGCGAAGATGGAACGTGCTGTAAATTTGCATAGACTTGACATTTCATACATTTCATGAAGTATTCACGACAATCTCTCTCCATGGTAGTCCAATAATAATCTTGTCGTTGAATCTTCTTGACTAACATCTTAGCATTTATATGCGTTCAACATATGCCGGCATGAAGGTTTTCCATGTTTTTGTGTGCTTCTTTATTGTCTATGCATAAGAGATTTCTCCCTAGTGCAGTCCTCTTTTGGAGTTCTCCTCTGATGAGCACATACTGTGAGGCCAGGAGCCTCAAAGCACATCGTGCTCTTTTATCAGTATTAGGAGGGTATTCTCCCTTCGTCACATAATTAAGGATATCTGTATACCATGGTTCTTCATCTCCTTCTTGTGTTTCTTGTTCATCATCAAGTGCGTGAATATAAGCCAACTCATATCTTATTTCTATGGTCAATGGCATTCTGATTGTGTGTGTTGGAATTTGCACCATTGATGCTAATTTAGCC
The DNA here is from genome assembly GCA_024500155.1 of Chenopodium formosanum. Classification (NCBI taxonomy): domain Eukaryota; kingdom Viridiplantae; phylum Streptophyta; class Magnoliopsida; order Caryophyllales; family Amaranthaceae; genus Chenopodium; species Chenopodium formosanum. The sequence continues at coordinate 53,641,935 of CM044880.1, read as the reverse complement.
AGTGGGTGGACAAACTAGTTTTTTTCTCTAGGCAAGTACGTATATTCCACTTCATCTAGTTGCTCCTTGAGAGTTTCAAGATAAGCTTGATACAAAGCGAGACTTTCAATTCTCACTTTCCATCTCTTGGAGATCTGGTTAATGATTAGTGATGAATCACCATAGATTATGAGTTTCTTAATCCCCAAGGCAAAAACTGTTTTTAATCCAAAGATGTATGTCTCATACTCTACGACATTGTAGGTGACATCAAAGTCGAGCTTCATGGAAATTAGGATACGCTCTTCCTTGGGTGATACAAGCAAGACCCCTACACCACAACCCTTTTGGTTCGAAGCTCCGTCAAAATAAAGCGTCCAACTATCGTCTTCGGTGATGAGTAGATCTTCATTAGGGAAATCATACGCATCTTCTTCTTTCTCAACTTCTTTTAGTGGAAAATCTGCTAGGAAGTGAGAAACCGCAGAACCTTTGATGGCTTTTGTGGTACAAGTTTCAAGTTAAAATGAGCAAGGTTGACTATCCACCAAGATAATCTGCCATTGAGTGTTGCTTTTTCGAACAAGAACTTGAGAGGATCCATCTTGGACACGACATGCACTATATAAGTGAGCATGTAATGTCTTAATTTATGTGCGGCCCACACAAGTGTGAGACACAACATTTCAAGTGGTGTGTATCGTGTCTCATATCCTTGAAGCTTCTTGATCAAATAGTAAATTGCATTCTCCTTAATTTTGATCTCTTGTGCTAGCATTGCCCCTATGGTTTCTCTGGTGACCGTAAGGTAGAGTCGAAGAGGAAAGTCAGGCATTGCTGGCGCTAGCACGAGTTGGTTTGCCAAGTACTTTTTGATTTTTTTGAAAGCATTTTGGCAATCATCATCCCATGTGACCGGGACATTTTTCTTGAGCTTCTTGTATATAGGTTCACATATCACCGTGACTTTTGATATGAATCTACTTATATATTGCAGCCTTCCAATAAAGCCTCGAATTTCTTTCTCATTCTTGGGTGGTAGCATAACCATGATCGGTTTGACTTTTGTGGGATCTATTTCAATCCCTTGATAACTAATCACATATCCAAGTAGTTTGCCTTACTTGACTCCAAATGCATACTTTGTTGGATTAAATCTCATGTTATAATTGCAGAGTCTTTCTAAGAACTTGCAAAGTGCAATAATGTGGCCTGGGCGATCTTTTGACTTGACGATCATATCATCAACATAGACCCCAACCTCTTTGTGCATCATATCATGTAACAATGTTGTGGCTACTCTTTGGTAGGTTGCACCCGCGTTTTTCAACCCGAATGGCATTACTGTATAGCAATATGTACCCCTTTGTGTGATGAATGTGGTTTTCTCCATGTCTTCCTCGGCCATTAATACTTGATTATGTCCGGCGTTGCCGTCCATGAACGATAAGAGTGCATGGTTTGTTGTGTTATCGAGTAGAATGTCAATGTAAGGTAGAGGGAACCCATCTTTCGGGCTTGCTTTATTGAGGTCCTTGTAATCAACACACATTCTGACCCTTCCATCCTTCTATGGAAATGGAACCACATTTTCTATCCATTCTGGATACTTGGTTACTTTGATGAAACCTGCAGCCAATTGCTTTCTGATTTCTTCCTTGATTTTGAGAGCCACATCCGGTTTCATACGGCGCAACTTTTGTTTGACAGGCTTCATACCTGGAATGAGTGGTATCGTACGCTGAGCTATATCCTTGTCAATTGCTGGCATATCTTGGTATGACCAAGAAAATACATCAACAAATTCACTAAGCAAGTTAATTAGCTCTTTGCGTTCGTCTTGACATAGTGTTAATCCAATTTTTACTTCTTTGATAGTCGTATCATTGGAAATATTAACTATGTCTGTATCTTCAATAATTGTTGTTTTGTTTTCATGTTCTTCCATTGCTTTTATTATTTCTTTATCATTTTAATCATTAGCAATGAAATATTGATCAAGGTTAGGGGAGTGACTTCCATCGTAAGCAAAGGTACTCATTTCATTGAATACATTGGTTAATACATCAAGGAGGGCATGGTCAGCTGCAACCTCGCCAAAATTATTTGAGATAGAAAGAGGAGACTCAACAGAAGACTCAGCATTGGACTCAATAACTGAAAGAGGGTCGGCCTCAGATCCTAAAGACTCGTCTACAGACTTAGACTCAGACTCGGACGACTCATATTCATCAAACATAGGACCTTCGCTAGCGGTTACTTCCAACTTCTCTCCACTTGGTGTTGTGATCTTCCCCGTCTTGCACCATCCCTTTGAAACATTATTAGCCTAAACGATTAACCTAGAGGGTCAAATTCCTTGCCTGATATAACAGCTTGAATGAGCTCGAAATCATTATTGCAGACTGGCTAGGATTCATTCTTTTCTAGTCCAAAAAGAAGGTTAATGTTCAAATCATCCGAGCTTGTACTAGCTGGTTGAAGAGTTCATCACCTTAATCGACGAAGTCACAATCAAGGAACATCTTGAACCCTGTCTCACGCTTCCCATGGTGGACGAAAGGCTCAGGGAATTCATAGCATAGGAAATCTTCCTCTTCTTTGATATACTGGCCTTTGAGAGTGAATGGATATCGGTCCATGGCCATTTCCTTCTTCATGATTCGAGCATTATTGCGAGCATTCATTTTCAGGAGAGCTTCTTTCACATCTTCCTTTGTTAGCTTGAATCCTAAGCCAAAGGTATCTTTCTTAAGTGCACCAGGATGGCCAAAAAGTTCAACCATTTTCTTTTTGAGTCCGAGGGTCATTCTAGGGAAATGCCCTTGCTTCTTCATAATAGCGTTAACATTGGTATTTGAATAAGGATCAAAGTCGAGGTGACACTTCTCTTCTTCTTCGATCCTGAGAACATCATCTAGCAAAAACTCCGAGAGATATTCATCTTCTTCGTCATGTTCAACATGGACGATAGGAGTATCGATAACTTGAATGCGCATGGGGGATGTATCAATGGTTATTGGAACCCCTCCAACTATGGCTTTCACTTTTTGGTGCAACAACGATGAGATCACCTTTAGCTGATGAAGCCAAGGACGACCTAACAGCAGATTGAAAGAAGCCTTAAAGTCCACCACCTGAAACTTGGTGCGTTCAATGGCTCCAGTAGTTATTTTAGCATGATAGTTCCCACGGCTTGACGGCGAGTATTATCATAAGCACAAATCCCTTGAGTAGAGGGGGTCAATTCTTCATTTTTTATGCCCAACTTCTTTGCAGTGCGGAGTGGGCACACATTTATTGCAGAGCCATTATCAACTAGTCGCATAGGAACATTCATCAGCCTACACACCACAGTGAGGTGTAAGGCCTTGTTATGTTGGTCCCCTTCCGGGGGAAGATCCTATCAGAGAAGGAAATCAGATTGCTTGTACTTGGCAATTAAGTAGTAAGAAAGTTGACCAGTCTTTGAGGAGTAATATCATCATCAACTCCTATTTTCAGCAGAGCTTTCATCACAGCCTTCCGATGCTCGTTAGTGGTGGCCAAAAGCTTCCATATATTCATTTCCACCTTGGTCTTTTGTAATTGTTTGACCACATCATTGTTCACAGGGTTGATGAGATCAACTATTGGTTGTGATTGTGGTGGAGGTGGACTAGGCTGTTGCAACCGTCCATTTCTGGTGAGAACCTTGACCTCAAGGTCTCCCCAAATATCTTTACTTGTGCCAAGAGACGAACATGCTATATCGTTGAGATAGACGTCTTCATCGTCACTATCACAAATTCCATTTACTTGTTCATAATTCGAGACAAATACAACTTCCGGCAGAGGTTCATTCACAGATTAAATGAGTATTGACGGATTAAAGGAGACTTCATCTCCTATGATAGCCAAAGCATCAAAAAGAGGACATGTTTGAATGTTAGGCTTCTTGCCCCTTGTAGGACAGGAAGTTGATTAACATCAATCAGGTCTTGGATCGCATCCTTCAAGGAAACTTGTAATGAGCATTGGGGTCATAGCTAGCAGTTCTGTTCTCTGGTCAAGGTTCTGGAAAAGGTGTAATTGGAATAATCATTCCTTGACTATGCAAGCGATCAAAAGAAAGTAGTGAAGCCTTCATTCTCCTTATGTTTGAGAATGGAGAGTTCACGTTCAGAAGTCTTGGCCTGGATGTTACACTTGTAACGATTCTTAAAGCTTTCAGTAACATCCTTCCAGGTCGCAACATGTTTGGATTCCAGAGAGTAGAACTATTGTTGACAGGCATGTTCCAAGGAAAGAGGGAACACAGTAGGTAAGAGTGTCACATCTAATACCTTAAGAGTCATGGACGCAGAAAAGGCCTTCAAGTGGAAAAGCGGATTATCAGTAGGCTTGAACTTGGGAATGTTAGCAGTGGAAAACTTCTCAGGAAGTTTGTCCCTTATGGACAAAGAGGTGACATGTTGCTTCACATAAGTGAACTCTTTAGAGATCTTACTCATATGTTCCTTAATCTTGTCCATTGCAGCAGTAGTGACATTGTTTTGATTGTCTTGCTCTATCGTGTTGACTCTAGAGGTGAGTGTTTACATCATGTTAGACAACATTTCAATTGTCTTTTTGATGTTCTCGATATCTTCCTTAGTTGCCATTGGTTGAACGTAGATCTTTTATGCCTCTTTAGTATTAGAGGTTATTGAGGTATCGACTCGAACCGTAACAATCTACCCCTGCTTCTTGACCAAGTGTTGTGACACCGAAACAAACACACCTATAATGACCAAACTTAACCTTAAGCCATCCTAAATTATTTTGAATTTTGAAATTTACTTAATTTTTTTTTTTTAAAAAAAAAGTATGGGAGGATACCATCCGACTTACTCCGAAAAACAATGACACAAGCCCACCCTAAAGTACGGTCATGAAATGGTGCACGACTAACAAAAAAGTGAGTGAACACGACATGTGAGTGATTAAGTGAAGCTTTTTGACACGTGGTATGACCGTACGGCTAGACAGGACACTAAACCACACATACGAACCACAAAAGCATGCACGAAGAAAAAAAAAAAAGCTGAATGGACAAACCTCCTCGGCACCGTGTCACGGTGCTTACTGTCGTGACACGGTAAAGAGCACCGTCAGACAGGGCAATGCACCGTGCCACGGTATTACACACCGTGGTATGGCAGACCTGCCGTTACATGGTGTGCAATTCCAGCCCTAAATTTTTGTAATATCGAGATTTTAATCAATTTTAGTCCGTACTAATTACTATGTGGAAATAAAAACCCTCGGTCATGGGTTAAACAAAAGAGCAAACACATGAGGGTTAGCACCAAACAAACCATGTAGCATTTAGTCACGATGATGTAAAAAGAGTTCGCAACCTAAGAACAAGATCTATGTTCAACTATTGGTCATGCTTTGGGTGTCAAAAGCATACCATGGTTAAGAGTTTGGATGCGTTAGCAAAGTAGCCTCCCTTGAGGGTGTATGCCAACGGGCGGCTCCGCGAGTTCGTGATAAAATCGAACTCGACTCCATGGTTTGGTTAAATTTAATATCTCGAATGAACCCTTATTGCCATGAACGTTTATGGGTTGATAGAGTTTAAATCCCCCGGGGCTAAGACGCATGTAGAACACATACGTTTTTTCAGAAAAATCGAAGGAAGTAGACTGTGAAAAGAGAAAACAAGCCACTGGACTGATTTTAGGACTGCCGTGACACAACATAGATCACCGTGACAAGGTGCTGCACACCGTCAGATGGTGTACTGCACCGTGACATGGCAGATTTTGCCATGGCACAGTAGTTAGAAAATATGACTGGTGCACTGTTTTCCATCGTACGCAATTATTTTATTCAATTTTTCCTATGGGAAAGACCTAAATGCGACGTTAAAACGTCTATGCTTATGCCAAAATCACAGGAATATTTTTCAAGAATCTTTCAAGTCTCATCCACTCATCCTAATTAAATAGCGAACACTCAAATCGGTAAAAACCAAGAATCCTCCGCAGTGGAGTCGCCAAACTGTAGGCGTGGTTTGAAGTGCGCCTACGTTAAGCATGTGTGAATATGGTTGGCACTCTTAGGTAGTGGGAATTGACGTATACGATTAGTGACAAGGAAAGTAGGAAGCCGTCTACAAGTTTTTTAAGAACTTGTAAACCGTTCACGGATCTTAAAAGGCAATAATAATAAAGGGATAACGAGAGGAAACAACGATTGATCTTTGAAGGTTACAACCCATTCATAATCCATGAGATTCTTAACTCCATAAGGTTCGGAACCACGAAAGGAGGATCGGGGATGATGGTACGAAGTGAGTCATGGAGTCATATTCGTCCGTATTGGCTTGTACTCGATTCTTATAATGAAAAGCATTCCTGTGATCTCAAAGGCATACAAATAGAGATTCAATTTGCTACAAACTATTATTAAGATAATCTTGTTTAACATTAGTGCAACACATAATTCTAAAATATTTGTGATCACTTGATTAAACAACAAGATTAAAAAGGAACCTAAACCGGTTGTCCAAATTATCTTATTAGGCGTGATTTTCAATTACATATTCCCTTTAAACATGCAATATGGTGATCATAAAAACCATATAATCAACATTAATATGGGAAGCAATTTAACAATAAATGCAACAATATAAAATCGTCAGAAAAATAATAGAAATAAAAGGAACATAATTCTTACTTTGATTCTGTTTGCTTGCAACTATAAAATAATAAATGAGTTAGTAATTTCAAGGAAATAATAATCAAACGATAATTAAATTAAATTAAATAGAATAGAGTTCATTTGGGGCTTAACCCTCAAACAGTTCTACCTTTCACGCCTTGGCTTAAGGATAGAACTACGAGTAAATTATGGACTCCTTGGAGTGCTTGAAGAAGGAATTTTGAAAGAAGAAAGGGTAGGCTAGTGTTTAGGCAAGAGCATAGAGGAGAGAGAAATAGAGAATTAATTGATGCCCCGTACATTAGAAATGAGGGGGTATTTATAGAAAAAACGTGCTAAGTGAACACATGGAACCCTAAAAAGATAAAAACCCTAAAAAAAATTAAACCGCGACACGGCAAAGGGCACCGTGACACGGTGCCTGGCACCGTTAGACGGGACAAGTTCCTGTGACACGGTGGACAGTTGTGTGACGCGGGTTAATATTTAGGGTATGGGCAATAAAATACGTGAAGGGTTTACGCGGAAAGGACACGGAACTGCCCTGTGTCACAAGACGGGCACCGTGTCACGGGGAATCCCACCGTCAGACGGGAAACATTCCCGTGACACGGTGGACTTCTACTGTGACACGGGAGCCTCTATTCCATTTTTCCGTCTAAATTCATTTTTAACCCTGATTCCGTTCAGCATTTTAAAGTGTCGATTAATAATTTTGGGACATTTCTGATTTATTATTATTAATTAGGCTAAAATAAATAAATAAATAAATAAGTAAATAAAATAAATAAAAGGTATGCCCCAAAATTAATAATAAAAAGGTTTGGGCAGAAATTAAAAAAGAACTATGCTTTGACTAAACATTAAGACTGATGCATGGACCATTTAAAAATTGAATTTAACTAAATCCGATTTTTTAAGCACTCTCGGGACTTAATACTGAACCCGATCAATAGTGGCGGTTAAAGGTTGTTCATCATCGGGTTTGGTTTTCGGGGGACATTTTTAGATGTCTACAGAAGCCCCCACTTTGACTGAGTTTGTAAAAACGTCAGTTTTGAAAACAATAGTCACGGTAGTTGATAGGGACGGAGAACGATTTAAGACGTTCTTCGATTTTAAATCACTTTGTATCCGAGTATATGCCTTCTCTTGAATCTTTTGAATGCTATAACAATCAATCTAATGAAGATTATAACATTAATAAATTGGTTGAACTAATAAATGAACGAGAACAAAAGAACCCTGTCGTTGAAGAAACTGAAATAGTTAATACAAGAACTAACGAAAATAAGAGAGAGAAGTCAAAATTGGCTTAACTCTAAATCTGGATAAGCGATCGACCCTCATATCGACGCTCAAATAATTCGAAGACGTGTTTGCTTGGACATACAAAGACATGCCTGGAGTAGATAGGGAAATCGCGGAACATACCATTCCCTTGAACCCTACTTGTAAACTAGTAAAACAAAAACTTCGACGAATGAAACCTAATGTTGCATTAAAAATAAAAGAAGAAGTACAAAAACAATTGGACGCCTCTTTTATTCGCGTATTTAATTACCCAGAATGGGTAGCGAACATCGTTCTAGTTCCTAAAAAGGATTGACGAGCACGCATGTGTGTCGACTTTAGGGATTTTAATAAAGCTAGCCCTAAAGACGATTTTCCTCTACAACATATTGATGTATTGGTATATAACACGGTTGAACATGCGATGTTATCCTTTATGGATGGTTACGCAGGTTACAACCAAATTTTAATGGAAAAAGAAGATGAAGAAAAGAAATGCTTTATTACCCCTTGGGGTACGTATTGCTACACAGTCATGCCATTTGGTTTAAAAAATGCAGGAGCTACGTACCAAAGAACAGCTACGACTCTCTCTTGCACGATATGATGCATACAGAAATAGAAGTTTATCTTGATGATATGATCGTAATGTCCAAGATAGAATGGGACATATAAAAGCTTTACACCAATTCTTCACTCGCATAAAACAATATAAAATGCAATTGAATCAACAAAAACGCACCTTCGGAGTAACTTCTAGTAAGTTATTCGGATACGTAGTAAGAACACATGACATCGAGATTGAACCCTCTAAAATAAAGCCAATTGTTAACATGTCTCCCCCACAAACAGAAAAAGAAATTAGGGGATTCCTTGGCAAAATACAATACATTAGTCGATTTATCAACAAATTGACTATGACTTGCAAGCCAATATTTAAAAGTTGAAAAAAGAGGAGAAACATGAGTGGGACGATCAATGCCAAAAGGCCTTTGAAAAAATCAAAGATTATCTCAAAAGTCCACTAATTTTAGCAGTACCAGTACCCAAACTACCACTTAGGGTATACATTTGAGTTACAGACACAGCCACAGGCGCCATGTTAGCATAAGAGGTAGAAAAAGTCGAACGTGCAATATATTACATACGTAAAAAATTCTTCCAATACGAAACAAAATATAGCACCTTGGAAAAGACAGGCGTAGCATTAGTGTGGGCAACCAAAAAGAAGTTACGACATTATATTTTACCACACACTACTCATGTGATTTCCTAACAAAATCCGATAAAGTATTTGTTTAAACAACCACCCATACAAGGAAGGATATTCCTGAAAAATCAATGAAAGGAAAAGTAATTTTTGACTTTCAGACACAACATCCAATTCAAACAAGTCGTGCAGAAACTACTCATCTTCCGGATGAAGAGATTCTCATGACACAAGATGACAATAAAAAAGGATGTGTTGTAGGAGTGTTACTCAAAAGTCCAGAGGGAGCACGTACTCCAATCTCTGTTAAATTAGACTTTGAGGTTACTAATAATGCCGCAGAATGTAAAGCGTGCATAATTGGACAAGAAGCAGCGGCTAGCATAGGTGTGCAAAAATAAGAGGTATATGGAGACTCCAGTTTGATTATAAATCATATATTAAAAAAATGGAAAATAAAGAACTCCACAATGATATTATACCAATGACACCTAGAGAAACTCATTGAGCATTTTTAACATATTTATTTTAAATATCTCCTAAGGGATGACAATTAATTTTCCGATGCACTGGAAAAATTAGCCTCAATGATCAATATTCAAGATCACTTAAGTATAATGCCATTATGCGTTGATAGAAGAGAAGAAACAGCGTATTGCAATGCAATAAAGGAAATAAATGACATTAAAGGAGACAATCCTTGGTATGATCATATCCTCCAATATATTACTCATGGCACATATCCTAAAAATACTTCATCGAAAGACCAACGAGCCTTAAGAACACTTGCGGCCCAATATGGTCTAATAAATGGTCAATTATGCAAAAAAGGACCTAGTAGTCAAAGTTTATTATGTTTAGGCCAACCGGAAGCCAGACGCCTAATGGAAAATACTCACAAAGGTGTTTGTGGACCTCAAATGAATGGAAAAATGCTTTCAAAAATAATTTCACGACAAGGGTACTATTGGTCCACTATGGAACATGATTGCATAAAATATGTTAAATAGATGTCCACATTGCCAAATGTTCGCTAATTTACAACACCTTCCACAGTTCCACCATCAGAACTATACAATCTCACTTCCCTTTAGCCTCTTTTGACTTGGGGAATTGACATAATTGGAAAATTCTCTCCAATAGTATCAGGAGGGCACGAGTACGTATTACTTGCCATTGATTAATTTACTACGTGGATTGTGGCTGCTTCTTACGTGAATATCACTTTTAAACATGTCGCAAAGTTTCTCGAACGAAACATATTTTGTAGATATGGAGTTTCACATGAACTAATTAGTGATTAGAGATCTCAATTCAAAGCTGAAGTTGAGACCCTCTTAACTTGTTATAAAGTAAAACATCATCACTCATCCCCATTCAAACCTCAAATGAATTGAGCTGTAGAGTCGAAAAATAAAAATATAACAGTCATCATTAAGAAAATGGCAGAAAATTACAAAGACTGGCAAAATAAACTACACTTCGCATTATGGGTAATAAAACGTCGATACAAACTTCATTAGAAGTAACTCTATACTCCTTAGTTTTCAAAATGGACCCAGTTCAACCAGTCAAACTGGAAATACCATCCCTACCGAAAGCTGAATGAGTAAGAGCGAGGTATGAAGAGCTTTTATTCCTCGATCAACGACGATTAAGAGCTTTGTATCATGTACAAGTCCACCAAAGGCGCATTGCGCGTCATTTTAATAAAATAGTAAAACGTAGAAATATAAAAAGAAGGTGACTTTTTACTAAAGGAGGTTAGGGGTCCACTAACCGATCCAAGAGGGAAATTTAAATCTAATTGGATAGGTACCTGATGTGTAATTGAAATCCTATCAAGAGTAGCCGTCAGAATAATGGATATTGGAGGAGATGAAATTCGCCAATTAATAAACATTGATCGCCTTAAGAAATATTACATATGAAATCTTGATAAAAATCGTTCACTCATACAACCAATTTTAATTAGCATTCAATTAAAAGATTCTAAATGTTATTCATTTTACCGAATAACACGGTAAAATACATAACAATTGGGGGGGTGGTAATTTATAAATAATAAACCGTTCTAAGTGTTTAAATTTTTTCAAACATTACGAAAAAATCTTCACACTTGGGGGGGGGGGGAAACAATACGAATTTTTAAAATAAAATTTTTTGAGACATTCGTAGCAAAGGTGTCACGCGCAACTGATTTTGTAGTGCGTGACAAGCTCACGCAACTCGAGACGTTGCGCGCGCCACCTGATGACGAGCTGCGAACCCGAATTTTTTCGTTTGAAAGAAGTCGGGTTTTCTACTTATGGCAAAATAAGGTTGTTTCTTAAATATAACATATACTCGGATATAAAATTAAACTTTGATTTAATTCTTTTAAACAAGGTTTGATTTATTTTTTCAATTAATTTCTATATAAGAGATTAAAGAAAAAATAATAATAAAAAATGCATAATAATATAAAAAAAAAATTTAGATCTACGCAAAGACCTGATTTTGTAATCCGAATACGTAGAAAATCATTATGAATCGGTCATATCAAAATATAAAAATATAAAGCTCATTTTATTTCATTCAAAATTCAAAGGAGAGACATTATTGAACTAACTAGTAAACGAAAAAAAAAAAAAAGTAGTGATTACACTTTATTCAAAAAAAACAATGATAAAATTGTGTAACACTCTAAGGTTTTACTATGTCCTCGATTGTCACAGATGATGGAGGAGTAGTTTCCATCGCAGCATTTTAAGAAACCTTGGAGCTTTCCCCTACACTCTTCTTCTTCACCCAAACATTGTTTTTAAATTTAGGGATTGGGGCCTTTCCAACCTGTTTTCCTTTCCCTTTGAATATTGGAGCTTTCTTGCGAGTATTCTGTGAAGGTTTTTTTATCTTCACACCTTGTTGCCCAGTTTTGGAGGGAGCTTTCTTTTTTGTTTCCGTTGAAAGAGCCTTAGGAGATGAGAAGTCTAATTTTCTTCTCACTCCTTTGTTTTGGCCACTAGGAGGAGTAGTAGTGGTTGAATGCATCAAAGGCTTAGGTGGATTGCGAGCGGTGGCGGCTTGAAGTTGAGATCTAGCCTTCATTAATTCACCCTTATCCGCCGCATTCATCCAAGCTTTGTAAAAGGAAGATAATGCCATACTCGCAGTAGGATTTTGTACTACCCATCTAGGAAGACTTGACCAATACTCCATCCAACAAAAAATTCGCTCGGGTCTAAAAGTCACATCTTTAAGGGCATCACAATCTTGCGGGGGGAATAACTTGTTTCATCCCGTATTGTCTCATTACCCTGCATGGAAAAATATAAGTAGTACTAGATAGGCCTAAAAGCCTAATGTAAGGGCAATTGAGACTATTCCCAATCATACTATTTATGTTCCACCAAGGAATCACAAGCCGCATGTTAGGAACCCCATGACAAAAAAACGACGTCCATTCCTCTTCGTTCTTGTGCTTATAAAGGATTCGACGTCAAGGGAATGTCTTTATTCCATTAGCCTCAAGGTTTTGAGGCTGATCAACAATTCGCAAACGCTCCATGAGCCAAATCTGAGGAAAAAACAAATAAAAAATAAGTTTGCGCTTTTTTACACAAACAGGTGGCTCGCGCAACTAAACTAGTTGCGCGCACCCTCCGCGCGCAACAAAGAAGATTGCGGTGGTCATGCCAGTGCAACTTCTTAACTTGCGCTGATAAACGCCGCAAAAAAACTTACATGTTATAGGAGTGGACTTCCCGTGAAAGCTTTTTCACTAGGATCTCCTCTAAGGCGATTCAAGCATAGAACGATTTCCGCCAAAACCAAAAGAGCGGGTGAATGACATCCCTCTATTTGCTGTACTATGGACACCATCGAATAATCTCCGTATTCTTTGCCTGTCCTAAGTAAACAATTAACAAAAAGACAATAACATATAGCACGAATTTTAAAGCGTTGTTTAGTCATGTTGTCACGAGGGGCGACGAAGTGTTCATTAAATTGAATTAAGTTAATGCCTTCTCACTTCCTATGGTTGTCATATCATTGTCGGAAAAACCAAAAAATCTTCAGAATATAGGTTTGGTATCCGACAAGGTAGGGGAATAAGTCACAGTGAGAGTGTTTGTAAGGAAACCTAGCAAGGCCTCGAAATCACCAGGAAGGGGGACAATTTTGTCCCCTCAAAACCAGAAAAGATGGTGGTTAGAGTCCCAATGGTTGACTGCGGCACGAAGAAAATCAAAGTTAACCACTAATTGCATATAATTCAATAAAGGGTCTAAGTGGTAAGTTTTGAAAGCTAGTTTGTCCTCGCTTGAAAGGGAAGTGACCCATTGCTTCAAACGTTGTTAAAAGGTCTTCACCATTGTTAAAAAAAAAGAAAGAGAGAATAAGAGTTTACAGACATTAATTCTTTTTTATTTCTTATGTTACTAAGCGAATGAATGCGAAATGATCAACAACCTACACAAAACCACGTTTAAATAGACCCATGAGGGGCAAATTTTCGAAAAATTCGGCTTAAAGGAAAGTTCACCGACAGGTAGTGCGCACAACTCCTGAGTTACGCGCGACACCCACGTGCAACTGATTTACATGCGCGCGACATACGTGCGCAACTCACACAGTTGTGCACGTCTCCCCTGACGCGACATGTAAGTTGGGTTTATTTCTATATTTTGGCTCATATAATAACGTAAACTTCAAGAGATCTTGATTCTTGAGATGAATCATACGACTGCCTTCTAACACTTTGTTTCCCTTTTCTTGCCTACTTTCTTATTTTCTTTTATTATTTTATTATTTTCTTATTTTCTGTTTATTTTCTTTTTTTTCCTTATTATTATTCCCAATTTCTTTTTCTTTTTATTTTCTTTATTATTTTCCTACTTATTTATGTTCTTTTTCCATTTTTTCGCCTTCTTTTTTATTATTTGAGTTTGTTTATTTTTTCGAGATGGGTAAGTCGGGAACCCTTTCCCTCCCTTAAAAGTTTTTCGCATTAATGTACACATGGATACAAAATAATAATAATAATAATGACATATATATACAAATGTGTCATATATAAAAAAAAAATAAAAAATTAGTATACATCGGTTTCCTAAAAAATATTGTAAAATTTGTACTAGAGGAATCAGGGTGTTCGGCGACTACTAGACGGTTGTTGCACATCTTGCAAAATCCAAAACGAAGATTAATACATGAAATGTAATAACTTCATTGCAAAGAAAAAAGAAATAAAACTTACCACGATCATCCTATGATCATGGCATGACAAAGTCACGAGGGCTCTCTGAAAAGCAGCTCAGAAAGCACGTAAAGTCCTCACCATGCCGTTCACAGTCTCTTTCGGAACCTATTCCAAGAATACAAGGACAGTTAGTAAATAATGTATATTAAAAAAAATTAAATAGAAACATTTAAGTACATATACATAAAAGGCATACCGATACAACCGTCTCAGGCACGAACGATATCCCCTCGTCATCCTCGGCTGCTGGAAGGGTCTCACAAATTACCGATCCGACAGCATCAGTATACGTGATCTCTGCTATAGGGTCAAAGTTCCGAAAATAAAAAAAGAAACACGAAAAAAAAGAGTAAGAGTACTAACTGGAACAAAAGCCGGAAAAGGAGTCAGCATGGATGCTATAAAAGCCGGATAAAAAGCATCCGATAGCACCAGCTGCTCCGCTGGATAACCAAGAATCTCCTGAGCTCATTCATCGGTACGTAGACAGCATGTCCAGACGCAGCATCCGGATTAGGGGATCCGCAGGAACCAAAGGCTCCTCGGTCGAAAGCTGCTAAAGAACACGCTCGCCTAAAAACCAAGCGTCGGTCCTCTGGAAAACCGAGAGTTCCTTATAGAGGTCCCGGAAATGGCAACAAACCATGCAAGACAGGATAGCCTCAAGAACTCCGATGTTCAAACTCCAAGGACGGAGATCGATCTATAAAACACAACCACATGAAAAATCGTTAAAATGAATAAAATAAAAAAAAATGAAAAGGGAACATGTAGTTGGAATACTCACCGATGCATGAGTCGCCGAGAGAATCCTCTGATGAAAGTCGCCGGTAGAAGTAGCTCGTCTCCTCTTAATCGCGACCAATTGATGGCCAAGGAAAACGAGTAGCCCCAAGCACCCTGGGGGCTAAGAAAGGCACATACGAGTATCCCGAAGCCTAAATTCGAGAAAAGATAAGCCTAAAGGAAAAAAAACAAAAGTAATAACCGAAAAATTCATAAAACACATAGCTCAAGGATACGACCATGCAATGTAAACGAGATCCGAGGCACTTCAGTAGCTGCCGCGAAATCCATGACCCGGGTCGCCTTGCCCATAGCCGTAAGCATAAGGGGATACGACACCTCCGCCCAACTTTGGTGACCTACTTGCACCAAATCGTTGAGGCAAATAAGTAACTCAATGGCAAAATGCTCTCCTCGATCACTCATGATGGTGACGGAAAGAACGTGGGCAATGTATATCCGAGCCATTTGTTCAGGTGTACATGGCCGATTAAGCTCGTTAGCCGACAACTCATCTACAAGACTTTAATACGGACAAGATTACACGTACACGTAAAGGGCCGACGCAAGACAGTCCCCCACTAGGTCGGGTAACCTCTCGTCTGACCCCTTAACGAGCTCTATAACTACATGTTCGCCTCCGAAAGGAAAACCAGTAATCATAGAGAATTCGAAAGGGGTAACCGTCATCTCTCCCAATAAAAAGTGGAAAGTGTTGGTGGAATCCCACCAAAACTCCAGCAATCCACGGAGGAAAGCTGAAGATGTAGACTGGCTCGATAAATCCCAACGAGTCGCCAGCTGGGAGTCAATCCCAAAAAGTTCTACAATCTCCTTTGCCACCTCGGGCAAACTCTTGAAACGGGCTCGCAGGTCACCAAGGCTGTACAAACGCATGCTAGGCTAACTCTAAATAAAAGAATAAAAAAAAAACAGTTACGGTTTAAAAAGGAGAAGACACAAAATAAAAGAGAAATAAACGAAAGCGCGGAAAACTCACGATGCCGCTCCACCCTCAGATCGAAACGTGGTGGTCTTGGTCCCACTTAAGGACCCTAGGGTCTCAGTTGAGAAGAGCCTCCCAAACCACCTCCTCCTGGCGACGTCGATCGGTCGCGACGCGTCGCTCTCGAACCTTCTTAGCATCGATAAACGGAGGCGAGTCCATGCTATGACGGATAAATTTTCTTTAATTAATTCATTTTATTTTCTAAACTAAACTAATATACGTATTCTAGACCCATTTCGGCAGCATAACGGCTACTGATAGGGCAAAACACAAAAATCGAACGACACCCATACTTGGGTGCTACGATACCTATAGTTAAACTCAGTAAATGGGGGCTTTTAACATCCACAAAGCCATCCTATACCCGTTTCAACTAAGCATTTAAGGGATTATATTCCAAAATCTCAAAGAATCAACAAATTCTAGACGAATAACAGTAATATAAGCATAATTATCGTCTACCAAACAATTTTGGAGTTCGAATATGGCGAAAATAGGCTAAGAATACACTTCGCGCCAATTTATTCGGATTCAAAATTTTAAAAATGTTAATTATGGAAGCAAAGCTAGTTCCAATACTACAATTGTTGCATAATTAACAAGTATAACCAAAATGGGAAAACAAAATAACAGAAAATCAAGAAATAATTTGAAAAAAAGGCAAGAACGAATTTGAATAATGAAATGCTCATTCAAGGTTCAACGAACTCCATCTGTTGCACGCGGCACCTGCTGCGGCAGAATGCTTGAAACCCTAAACCTAGTTATTCCTTATAAATACGAGCTTAAACCATGGCTTAGACAGATAGAAATTAACCTAAAACTCGGGCGAAATAACTTGTGAACTTGTGCAACCTAGCCCTCTTGTCCTAAACACTCACCCTTTTGATACTTTGTTACTACGGTGGAGGTTCCCCAACAAGAAGTAGTCCATAAGTGTTCTAAACGGAGATCTAGCAAAGAGAAGTGGTAAATTCCCGAGCACTTAGTTAAATCACCTTGTTTTTCTTGTTTAAAAGGAATTTAATTAATTAATTAGTGTTGTTTGATCACCTTTAATATAATTTATTAAACGATTCCACATAGCATCTTGCGTTAAATAAATATTAGAATTGAATTAAAAAATTGTTGGTTGATCACTTAAGCCAAGGCGAGATTCTCTTGTCCTTTTCACGAATTTAATTAAATAAGAATAACGACATTACGATATAATTTCTACGTGAATTAATGCTTGTAAATAAAATCAACTTACATAGTTTTAGGAATCACATTGCACATATTGTTTGGTGTTGAAATTGTAAAAAAGGAAGAGCTAGTAGAGGCCGTACTAGGGCTAGGATGACGATTCCCCTCTAAAAGGAATGTTATCTTAGTACCCTCACTCCCGAACTCATTTCTGGTTTATAGACCAATTTGGGCATGGGTAAACTCATAATTTGTGCTAAATATTCCATGAACTCCACATGGAAGAAAGGTGTGAACGAGGTTTATGAGTTTTCCTAAAACTCATTGGCGACTCCTACTTGTTTCTTACAAAAAAGTGTGATGATAGAATCAATTCTAATTCAAGGTCCTTCAAAGAGTCAGGAATTCAAATACTACTACACCTTAACAAGTTTAAAGTCCTAGAATTTACGCGGCAACCTGGAAAAGGCTTATGCCCTCTCCAAGGTCTCTCTAAGCCCTCTCTAAGCATATTGCTTTCTCCTTGCTTAGTCAATATAGCTCATCTTGATCCCTTTGCAAAGACAACTCCTAGCTACCTACAAGAGCAAACAAAGGAAAGGAATAAAAGGGAAAAAGGGCCAAATAAACGAAAAACACGAAGAAAACACGAAAAACATAAAGAAAGAAGGAAAGAGAGGAACTAAAGGATAAAGGACCAAAAATAAGATAAGAAAGCATGAAAAAAAGATGAAATCATCCTTAAAGACTACCCTATGAGTGCCATAAATGATACTCATCAAATTCCCCCAAGCTAGACTTTTACTCGTCCCGAGAAAAACAAAGGCTAAAAAGGAAAAAGAAGGGCTTATTCAAAGTAAAAAGAAGAAAGAAAGGTGTGAGAATATACACTAAAAATCACTAACGTAGGAATCATGGTTGTTTTTAGCTAAAACAAGCCCTTTGAACCCCAAAATCGCCTATGAAAAAGAGTAAGGTCTCGTAAAGGTTTCCTAGAGCTAACCTATAACTCTTATTAAGCAAAACAAAAGAAACAAAAATGAGGCAAAGTACAAGAATAAAGAGAAAAGTTTGAAAAACTAAATCAAAAATCTTTATGAAATGGACTTTACAAAGTGACTATAATTCAAATGAATAACAACATTTCTAAAGTTAATCATGGTAAGCATGTTATAAGTTACAAAAGGTTTATTGAAACACAAATATGCTAAGTAGAGGAACTAGTTGTCACACTCCACTTTCATCCCAAACAATCTTACCGCGTTCCCGCTACTAATCTCATATCTCCCCTTTTATAAGCATCTCATGGGTTCCGCAAAGGAACCGGAAAAAGATTAAATTTTTGGCTACTCGACATCTTGACCACGCATCCCCTTTCCTTAGGCTATAACCCATGATTCCTCCACTGATAAATAACTCAAGCCCTGGGTCAAAAGGTCTTCCTAAAGGTTGTAACGTAAGGAAAAAAGGGTTAAGGTAGGCTAAATTTAAAATTTGGTGGTTAACCTAAATTGTGAAGCAAAGATTGTGCATTTCTTTACACCATAACCAAGCAATAACCAAATAAAAATACCAACACCCCCAAGCTTATTCAAAGCTAAGATCACAAACATATACACAAAAAGCGTGAGAACGCTTCCCCCCTAAGCTTAAATGGAGCATTGTCCTCAATGCTCTAAAAGGAAGAGTACTCACATAAAAACATTTTTGCATTTTTGCATTTTTCACTTTTTATGTTTTTTTTCTTCTTTATAAGCATTGTCCTTGTCTGTTTTGATTTTGGACGACTTTTATTTTCAAACATGCATTTTTTTTGTCCTTGCCTTTTTGAATTGGGAAAACTTTTTACTAGTTATTTGCCATTATTCACAATTTATATACAACACAAACTTGCTCACAAACTTGAACCAAGATCCAAACTTATAGACCACAATCTCCAACAACAATGAACATTGCTTCACAAAAGCCAAAAATGAAAATGAAAATGAAACAAAAGGCTCAAGAACTAAAGATAAGGCTTGAAAAGAAGGGAAAAAGGCTCAAAGGGCTAGCATGTAGGAAAACGAATCCCAAAAACCAAAAATAAAAAGAAGGACAATATCCTAGAAAAAGGAAAAATACCTCCTCGAAAATATGTCTTTATCCTCCCTAAGTGGTTCGGTCTCGGTCTTAGGAATCATACGTTAAGATTCTAGATTAGGTTTGCGAAACTCAAGGATCCATGCTGCTCATGCAAGAATATGTTGAAAGCTTGAAAAAGTATGAATCTCACATGGTTGTAGAAAAAACTAACTAATTTGTCAAATCGGAGATAGGGAGCAACTACCAAACATGCCACAAACAAGTAGAATTCGGCTTCATGATCCCCCTAGTTTTAGAAAACTACCTTAGCATGCTTTATCCTAGAATCAACCAAACATATTCTTAAACCGTGCATACCATGACCACCTAGTAAGATAATTATTCAAAAGCAAGAGTCCATTGTTTACAAGTCCAAGTCAAAACAAAAAGAGTGAAAAAATAAAGCCTCAAAAAGCTATGTACAAAACAAAGAACAAGAAGAAAAGAAAAGAAAACAGAATAAAAGTTGGAAAGCAAAGATAAAGGAAAAGTAGGAGAATAAAGAAAAGGACAAAGATGCAATCATAACACGTATTTCCCAATCGACATACAAGCGATCAAATGGCCACATCGCTAAAGACCCCAAACACACTAGGTATTTTAATCATACATCCTCGAACCGTTCAACTCCTCTAAAACTAATCCTAATCTAAGCGACCAAGAAAAGTAAAGGAATAAAAGTTAAAAGATAAAACAAGAAAGGTGTCACCAAGCATCCAAGCTATCCTATAACAACCAAGGGGTAAGAATGACCTCCTTCAAGAAGCTTTGAAGACCAAAGCATAAGCTACGAGCAAGGTGAGAAAAAAAAAAGGTCTATATACAAAATGAAATTGTTAGTAACTTCAAAACAAAAGCAAACTAAAGAAAACTTACTTGAAAACTATGTACAAGAACCTAAAGAAACCATCATTATCATTAAAAGAAACCTCAAACCAACATCATCAAAACTAAGACAACAAGACAAATATCATACCAACTAGACTACCAAGAGCGAAGCAAGAAAAATCCACCAAAGCCTTTTCAAGCACATCCCCATGAGTCCAAGGTGCCTACCCCAAAACCTACCCTAAAGCATCCTTTTTTATTCCCCCCCCCCCTCACAAAATAAGGGCATCGACCGCGATGCTCAAAAACATGCAAAGCTAAAAAGGAAGGAAACAAAACGGAATTCAAACAACCAAGGGGGGAAATATTGGCCACTAGGGCCGGCACCACCATCACCCACATCCAAACCTCCAGTAAAACCGGGAGGGAACCCATAACAACCCTTGAAAAAGTCAATTTGGGTTGTGGAAAATTGGTCAAATGGCTCGGGCTGCATACAGAGCTCGGGGTGAGTGGGGTGAACATAGTAGTAGTCGGGGTCAACCAGTTAATTAGTCTCCCCCGAAACCCGATAGTCATAATGACCAAACTCATCTGGGAAGTCGCGCCTTGGCTCATCGGGGTGTGTAACCCCAAGCCAATAGGGGTACGTGAGGAGGTTGTCACCACCCCAAGATGGCACAAGCCCTTGATGGGGCAGCACATATGGGTAGTTCACCGGAGGAGTGACCTCCCCCCTACGCACACAAGCGTCATATAGGGCGCTAGTTTGAAAAGACAAGGTTAAATGGTTGGAATGCATACCTTGCATGCTCAATTGCATGCCCTCCATATGCTCTCGCATAGTCACCATCTCACGGAGATTGGCATCTCCTTGGTAGTCATGTTGTTAATGTTGTTGTCTTCTTCTTCTTCTTTGCTGCGGTTGTTGTTGTTCATGCAGAAATTGTTGTTGTTGTTGTTATCGTTGTTCTTCTTCTTCATCTCCTTCTCCTTCGCCACCTTCTCCACCTTCTCCATCATTATCATCACGGTCACCATCATTCACATCATCATCATCCACCTCCATATCATCCTCAACTCTCCCATTGTCCATAGGAATCCTCCAAACAATCCTACTATCTCGAGTAATTGAGGTGGCGGCCGAGTTTAGGAGTAAATAATGGTGCACATTACGCACTAGCCAAGAATAAACATCGTCTCTCTTAGTTCTAGTAATGAAGCGCAAAGTGTTAAGTTGCTTCAAATTTAGATACATGTCTTCACTCTCTCCAACCGGAGTGCAAGACTTCAAGAAACGTTCTTGCTTGAAATAATACACCTATCTAGTAACCATACCTCCACAATGTATCTCACCCGTTTTCTTCCCATTAATGATTTCCTTGCAACAATCCATAAAAATATACCAAAAATTCAACCTCGGCCCCATGTCCGGCCTTGTAGCCTTCCAAAGAACTAAGATCTCCTTCCTCAAAAGCTTCCCAAGATCTTGCTTATTAAACACGGCATAGCCAAGAACCCGATGAAGAATTCTAAGATCTAGGTGAATGATCTCGCTAGCAAGCGAATTCTTAGATTCAAACACCTTCTTTTTAGCAATGGCTCTCCACCATGCAACCTCATTGTAATCGAATTTGAGAAGGGAAACCAAGGGCTCATAGATATCGGTATTGGGGTTGAAGCCAAGGGCTTTATGGAATTCGGCAAGGTTCATGGTATGCTTGGAACTGAATAGTTAGAAAGAGATGATATAGTCGTTATCCCCCGCCCTTATACTTAAAAGTGGAGGAAAACTCAATGCAAGGCTCCAAATAGGTTCTTGAAGAAGACTTTACAAAATTATCCAAGCCAAGGTTACAGAGTAAGATGTCAAGATCGGCATCAACTCCTAAAGTGACCATATCACCGGGAAGATAGTTGCTGGTGGGTCAAAATTTCCGGGTTTTCATTTTGTTATAGATTGGGACATGTTTGGACCGATTTTTAAATTTAAGAGGGGGTAAAGGAGGAGGTGGGGTATCATCTTGAGCAGTTTGGTTGTGAGGAGGTTCAGTGTTTGAAGGTTGGCCATGAGAGGATTGGCTTTGGAAGGATTGGCCGGGGGATTGGTTAGAACTTTTCTTGCTACTCTTAACCTTTCTTAACAAATCCATAGTAACAAGTTCAACCAACACAAGAAACTACACAATCACCCAAAATCAACACCAACACTACCACCAATTTTTTAAACGACCTTACAATTCCTCCCAAAACCACCACAAACTACAAAGTACTTGTTACAATAAACACAACAATCAAAATCCATACAACAACCAACAACATTAACAATCCATCACAAAAAAAAGCACAAATCACTCAAAATAATTCCAAAATCACCATACTAACAACCATGAACATCATAGTCATGCTTAAAAAAGGCAAACAAAAACAAATGTATAATAATCAATTAAAATTGACAAAAATGAAACAAAGGTTAGAAGTATACCAAGATTGAAGACTCAAACAAAGCTCAAAATTGCTTCAAGGACTCCAATTCCTGAAAAACCGCGAGAAAAGAAACTTAATGTTGATGAAAATGGAGTAAGAAGGAAAATGTGATGGAAATTTGAGTGAAAACAAGGAGGAATTATGTGAATTTGTGTTAAAATGATGCTTTTGGGGTTAGAGTTTGAGAGGAGGAAGAGAGAGAAAGGGGAAAAATAAGGGAAGATTGAAAAATAAGTGAGGAGAGAGAGAAAGGAGCAAACCGGCCCTTTTGTAACCCAGCAAGCCGCGCCCTCTCTTGACTTCCCAATATCACTCCCCGGCAACGGCGCCATTTTGATAAGGGAATAAACGTGTCGTCAATTGTCTATCCCTACATCAAACACAATTTATAACAACCTAAACAAACCTAATACGAGTATAAGGAAAGTATAGGGTCGAACCAAAAGGAGTGACTCGGTATTAACTTTAGCCTAAATCAAGCTTCTTCGAAGATTGTATTGAGAAATGGTTGGTACTATGGTAACAAAGCTAGAATGATCAAGTAATACAAGAAACTAAACAGTACGAATGTAGGTTCCGCATGCAAATTCAATAATCATGCTAATTGATGGTTTATTCAATTGATTCAAGCATTGCAAAGGACAAACAATAGTAGCAATCAAAAGAATTCAAAAGCTAACTCCTATAGGCTAAGATAGGGGTCACTACGAATGGCAAATCAAGGAAGATCACAATCAAACTCAATCAATTAAAGCAATTCTCAAATTGATGGTTCATGTCATAAAGAATTGCAATGCAATCTAGATTAATCTTATAGGTTGATCACTCCTAATCTAATTAATCACATGCAAAGATATGTCAACCAATTTAATTGGAACAATTCAATCAATAAATGATCATCAATTAGCACAAATCATCAATCAAGCATGCTTCCCCTTCTCCCCAGCAACTAATCTACTCACTAATCATGGTGTAACTCAAGAACAAATAACTAGAAATTGCATTGATCATCATTCTAAATCAAAATCAAGAGAAAACAATATCAACTACAATATCAAATTCAAATCCAAGGAAATCAAATAATCAACACATGAATCTAAAACAAACAATCAAACATGAATTTAAAACAAACAAGTAAAGAGATTAACTAAAAGAAGAGATTCTCACTAATATTAATGATTGAAGTTGAAGAAATCCAAACACAATTGAACCAATGTTGACATACCAAACCAAATCCAAGAACTTCTCTCAAACTTCTCTTTCTAAAAATAAGCTAATTAAAATTATCTAAAAGTTGGTTTTCAAAAGGTAATTACAAGTGTATTCATAACCAAAGAAGGAAAATAGGTTCCGTGCGCCCTCCATAAAGAATCCCGCGCCCGCGGGGAAATGAGTATGGAACCCATAACAAACTCTGCGGGCTGTCTAGGCAACACCTGCGCTCGCCGATCTTCTTGCCCGCGTCCGCGACAAAAGCCACTTTGCCCGCGGCAAGGGTGCGGCGAATCCCCTGCTCCCAATGAGTAGTCAGAGGCCCGCGGTCTCTCTAATCTGGAGCTCGTGGCCATACCGTGGAGAGTTCTTGATCGAATTTGGCTAATTTGGTGCAACACATCCCGCGCCCGCGGCCTTCAGGGCCCGCGCCTGCGGCAACTTGGCAAAGGCTGATGCCCTCTCCAAGGTCTCTCCAAGCCTTCTCTAAGCAGATTACTTCCTCCTTGCTTAGTCAATATAGCTCATCTTGATCCCTTTGCAAAGACAACTCCTAGGTACCTACAAGTGAGAACAAAGAAAAGGAATAAAAGGGAAAAAGGGCCAAATAAAAGGAAAACACGAAGAAAACACGAAAAACACAAACAAATAAGGAAAGAGAGGAACTGAAGGAAAAAGACCCTATGAGTGCCATAAATGACACTCATTAGTAATGTACTTTGATGGTGCGTCCAATCAAAAAGGATGTGGCGTAGGAGTGTTATTTATAAGTCCAAAGGGAGCACATACTCCAATCTCGGTTAAACTAGACTTTGAGGTTACCACTACTGCCGCAGAATATAAAGCGTGCAATATTGGATTAGAAGCAACATCTAGCATAGGTGTGCAAAAATTAGAGGTACATGGAGATTCCAGTTTGATTATAAATCATATACTAAAAAAATGGAAAATAAAGAACTCCACAATGATATTATACTAAGCACACCTAGAGAAACTCATCGAGCATTTTAAACATATTGATTTTAACTATCTCCCATGGGATGACAATCAATTTGCCGATTGTAGACACCCATTTGTGTCTCCTCAAAACCAAACCCACTGATGAGTACCTTTAACGTCAAATGATAATCGAATAAAGTGAAAGTGTGGAAAGTCTAGCGTTGCGGATAGTTTTAATTCTTTTATCTTCTCTTTGTTTTTGAAAACTTATTTTAAGAAAACAGCCAATCCAGTTTGGTTGGTCCATTATATGGGTCCAATAGTAGTGTAGTTGGATGGGGCATGCAAAGACCTTTTCAACGATATATTATAAGCCCAATTCCGATGAATATTGAGGAACTTAAGGCCAAATTACCAAACTGGGCCCGATTTGAGCTTTAGGTATGGCCCAATGATCTAGGGGAGGTCCTAATATGATTTATCATTCCTAATGAAATTAGGAATGGTTTTAGTCTTCTAGAATCTTCTAGAAGTTTCTTTCATTCCTAATTCAATTAGCATTGATAAATTGACTTTTGTTGGCTTTTTAGAGTTTGAATCAAAATCAATTAGCATTTTTCAAAGAAATTATATTATTTTATCCTCCAGTACGGTAATTTTATCGGATTTTCAAAAACGCGTTGGTATCAGGATTGGCGCCTAATCCCAGGCCTTGGCGCTTGGAACCAAACCTGGCGCCTGGCGCTAGTTCTGGTGCCTGGCGCCAGCTAGCCAGGGTTGGCGCCAGCTCTGTTTTCTGAGCGTCAGACTCTGTTTTGTTTATTTATCTTTTTAGGCTAATTTTCTTTAGAAATATCGTATTAAAAACTCCGTTTTCGTTCACCAATTCTCACCATTCATCATCTACATCTATCATTCACCAATTCTCCTCATTCAGAAGTTTTAATTAGCATTCTTTAAATCATTCATCTCTCTCATTCATCTCTTTCCAAAACTTTGTGTTTTTATACAAAATTCCGCATTCACAAGATCTAGAAACACCTAGCCATATTCGAAGTTGCCTTCGCCCTAGACGTGAAAGGTTTAATTTCTGAGGGTTTGGTCCCAAATCTCTATTTCATTTATTTAATTTAATTGTTTGTTTATTATTTTCCTTGAAGTTACTAACGTGTGTATTTTGTTATTAGAAAGAGGTACGAGGCATCAAAGTAAGTACTTTATTGGTTTTTATTGATATTATGATGTAGAAATCATGTTTAAATTGTTGTTATGATATTCCTAGTATCTTGTCTAGGGTAATTTTAATATTAAATATGATTGCTATGATGCCTTTTATTCTCTTCCTAATATTTATGATTGTTAATATCATGTTAGGGCTAAAGATTTGATTTTTATTGCTTAGTGACATGCTAGGGTTTGTTATTAATCTTGTTAGTATCATGCCTAGGATCTTGCTATGTTTATTGTGCTTTAATATTAACATGAACATGATAATTATTATAATTGATATAATTGTTGATGATTATGAATATTATTATAATTATCATTATTATAATTATTATTAATTTGTGATTGCTATGATTATGAATATTATTATTTTAATGATAATTATTTTATTTATGATTATTATTATTATTATGATTACCGTTGTTGCTTGATTTTTATTATTATTGCTTGATCACGCCTTTATGTATGTTTAAAGGGAATTGGTACTTGCAATCACGCTTAATAAGATAATTAATAATCTTGTTAGGGTTAATTGTGATTATAATTCAAGTGATCGCCAATAATAGTTTATTTATGCATTAATATTCAACCAACATAGATTAAACAAATTTAGGGTTAATCCTATTGATTGCACGTTAGTCAAAAAGCGCACATAAATATCAAAGTTACTACTCCAAGCGGAAGGAAGATATCAATCACGACGAGGCAAGGACCGATGTTTGAGAGTCGTATGAGTCAGAGTCTGAGTCAGAGTCTTTCCCTTTAGAGTCTTCTAAGTCCTTAGTAGTATCACCTCCCCCTCCTATTTCATCTCCTAGAATAGTTAGTGATCCAGTCCCTGAGGACATATCACTCTTTGATGTAATGATCTAAGAGTATAATAATATTTCTCATTCTCCTTACTTCTTGTGTTCTTCTGTAACCCAAGATGACGAGTATTGCTTAGCTAACGATGAAAAAGACAAAGAAATTATTAAAGAAATGGAAACACTCGAAAAGAAAACATCGGTAATTGAAGAAACTGAAACAGTTGACACCTCGAATGATTCAACTCATAAAAGAGAAGTTAAAATCGAACTAACATTGAATAAACAAGAAAGAACCTATTTAATTAACTTACTTAAAGAATTTATCGATGTATTTGCTTGGTCGTATGAAGATATGCCAGGCATTAATAAAGAGATAGCTCAACACACTATACCACTAATTCCAGGAATGAAACATGTAAAACAAAAGTTACGTCAAATGAAACTTGACATAGCACTTAAAATAAAAGAAGAAGTTCAAAAACAAATAACTGCAGGTTTCATCAAGGTATCCAAATACCCCGAATGGGTCGCCAACGTTGTCTCAGTTCCAAAGAAAGACGGAAGGGTAAGGATGTGTGTCGACTATCGAGATCTAAATAAGGCAAGTCCAAAGGACGACTTCCCTTTGCCACACATGGATATTATGGTAGACAACACGGCAAATCACGCGCTTCTCTCATTCATGGATCGATACGCAGGGTACAATTAGCTTCTCATGGCAGAAGAAGACATGGAGAAAACAACCTTTATCACGCCATGGGGCACTTACTACTACACGGTAATGCCATTTGGGTTGAAAAACGCGGGTGCTACTTACCAACGTGCAGCACCAGCCTTACTCCATGACATGATGCACAAAGAAGTCGAGGTATTTGTCGACGACATGATTGTAAAATCAAAAGACCGTCCAGGCCATCAAGTAGCCTTAAGGAAATTTTTCGAAAAGCAAAAAAATATAACATGAGGTTGAATCTATCGAAATGTGCTTTTGGAGTCACCTCATGCAAGCTCTTGGGATACGTCATAAGCTCTAGAGGAATAGAGGTAGATCCAACCAAGATTAAAGCAATCATGTCAATGCCACCGCCCAAGACTTAGAAGCAGATTCGAGGATTTATTGGCCGGTTGCAATACATAAGTAGGTTCATATCAAAACTGACGACGATATGTGAACCAATCTTCAAGTAGCTCAAGAAGAATGTACCAGTAATATGGGATGACAAGTGTCAAAAAGCCTTTAAAAAGATCAAATCCTATCCCGCAAATCCTCCCGTATTAGCGCCAGCACTTCCCAGAATACCCTTTAGGTTATATTTGACAGTTACCAAAGAGACAATGGGAGCTATGCTAGCGCAAGAAATAGAAGGCAAAGAGAACGCAATCTATTACCTAAGTAAAAAGATGCTCGAATACGAAACACGCTATACACCGCTCGAGAAATTGTGCCTTGCCTTAATATGGGCCACAACTAAGCTAAGACATTACATGTTGGTGCACACCGTTTTCGTAGTCCCCCGATTAGATCCACTCAAGTATCTATTCGAGAAATCTACACTCAATGGACGTATATCAAGATGGATAGTCAATCTAGGCTAGTTTGATGTACGGTTTATGCTACAAAAAGCTAGTAAAGGATCCGTGGTGTCAGACTTTCTAGCAGATTTTTCAATAGAGGACTAGACGCCAATACAGGACAATGAATTTCTAGATGAAGACCTAATGGTCACTGAAGATGATACTTGGACCTTGTATTTCGACGGAGCCTCAAACCAAAAGGGATGTGGCGTCGGAGTGCTACTAGTATCACCTAAACAAGAGCACGTTCCAATCTCCATAAAGCTTGATTTCGACGTTACCAACAACGCTGCTGAATATGAAGCATGCGTGGTAGGCCTTGAAACAGCTTTGGCTTTGGGAGTAAAGAAGTTAAGGATATTCGGAGACTCTTCTTTGATCATCAATCAGATATCTAAAAGGTGGAATGTAAGGAGCGAAAGCCTAGCCCCTTACCAAACCTATCTGGAAACTCTTACCGATCAGTTAGAGAAGGTAGAATATACATATGTACCTAGAGAGGAAAACCAATTTGCCGACGCTTTGGAAAGATTAGCCTCAATGGTTAGGATTCCCACAAAACTCGAGCAAATGCCACTAACTATCGAAAAAAGGCACAAACTAGCATATATCCAAGCTATAGAAGACGACGACTTAGTCCAAGAAGAAGAAGAAGAAGAAGAAGAACCGTGGTACACAGATATACTTAATTATGTCACCAATGGAGAATACCCTCCTCATGCTGACAAAAGAGCAAAGCAAGCGTTGAGACTTTTGGCTTCTCAATATGTACTCATAGACAATGAGCTACATAAAAGGGTACCTAAAGGTCGAGCTCTCTTATGTGTAGGAAAGGTGGATGCACAAAGAGTAATCAGAATAGTTCACGAAGGAATCTGTGGCACTCATGTAAATGGAAAAATGTTAGTCCAGAAAATAATGCGAGAAGGATATTATTGGACTACAATGAATAAGGATTGCCATCAATACGTAAAAAGATGCCCTAAGTGTCAAATTTATGTCAATTTACAACATGTCCCTCCATCTTTGCTCTACACCTACACATCGCCATGGCCATTCTCTACATGGGGAATTGACATAATTGGCAAAATCACTCCCCCAGGAACAGGAGGCCACGAATTTATCCTAGTAGCAATCGATTACTTTACAATGTGGGTTGAAGCGCAATCATACGCTAAACTCACTGCAAAACATGTAGCACTCTTTATCGAATGAAATATTATTTGTCGATATGGAGTCCCACATGAAATGATAAGTGACAATGGAACTAACTTTCAAGCTGAATGTGAAGAATTGCTACAAAAATACGGCATTCAACGTCATCATTCTTCCCCTTATAAACCTCAAGCAAACGGAGCAGTCGAGGAAGCTAATAAAAATCTAAAGACTATCATCGAGAAAATGACAGAAACTTATAAAGATTGGCCTGACAAACTTCACTTCGCATTGTGGGGTTATCGCACGTCAATCCGTACATCAACAGGAAATACGCCATTCTCCTTGGTATATGGAATGGATGTCGTACAACCTGTCGAACTAGAAATACCATCTCTACACATCGCGTTAGAGAGTAAACTCGATGAAGTCGAATGGACTAGGGTAAGATATAAAGAATTGATTCTACTCGACGAAAAAACAACTAGAAGCTCTACATCACACTCAGTGTTACCAAACTCGTATGGCTAGGAATTTAAACAAGAAGGTCAAGATAAGAAATATCAAAGTAGGAGATTTGGTATTAAAAGCACTAAGGAAAAATGTTTTAGACCCAAGGGGAAAATTTAGCCTAATAGGTCTGGACCCTACATTGTCAAAACAATCTTGTCAGGAGGTGCAGCAAAACTAACTGATATGGATGGCAATGAATTCTCAAACATGACCAATCTTAACCAACTTAAGAAATACTACCCATAATTACTTGAGTAGGATACTCAAGAGACCTACGTTCGCCCTGATTCCTTAAGAAAGGATACGTAGGCAACCCTTTACGGGTGCGGCCACTTTATTTTTCGATATCTCCGCGTTCCAGAATTAATTAAAATTTCAACTGTAAATCAGCGAATTATTGGCGTCGCAGAACAAAGCCTGGCGCCAGCCAGAAGTCATCAGCGCCAGCCGATAGAATTGGTGCTTGGCGCCAGACTTCAATGGCAGGCGCCAAATGCCAATGACTGGCGCCAATTTGGGAATAAAATCTGGGCGAATTTCGGTGTTTTTCGGAAAATTTTCGACTTCCGTAATCGAAGAATTTCTGGAAAATTAATTTTTTTCGATTTTCATTGCTTTAATAAAATAAATTTAAAGTAAACAATTTAATTGAAAGCTAAAATTTCATTAATAAAATAAAATTACATTATTGATGGAATTTAAATAAGGCTGAAATAAATTAACTTTAAATGGAAATAACAATCAAAGTCTAATAAATCTAAAGCTATGCAATGCTCTTAATCTTTCTTTTCCTTTCTAGCTCTTTTCTAATTATTGTCTGCTTCCTCCTCTTCATCCATTACTTTAGCTAGTAGGCATCCTTTAAAGGACCTACATTCAATTTTAGAGTTGATGGTCTCCCCTTCAGTTAGCACTCCATGCTTCTTTTCCACCCAAGCTTTTTTGTCTGTGGTGTTAGCTTTCCTTTTTCCTTTGTCTTTTGTAGTATTTTTCTTCCTATGCATTATAGGTGTTTTGAATTCAATTCTTTCACCTAAGCGTTCTTTGGCAGGAGTCACCCTGTCACCTAGACGATTCTTCACATCGGTTTTACCCTGATCAATCGAAGATTTCTTCAGCAACCACTTCTTTACATCATTAGGCAATGAAGGAGGAACCTTTTGGGTAATCACCTCCCATAAAGGTCTAGCGCTCCAGTAAGCATCGAATCTATCTACTTCTTGAGATACAGGGTACTTATAGGGAGGACGAAGATCCCCGAAAGGAATATTCTGCAGCAAACCGTATTGTCTTTTTACCGTGCAGGGATAATAATAAGTTACACGAGACAAGCTTGGAAGACGGCAGAAAGGTTGCTTGTTAACACCAACCATCCTTTCTGTTTTCCACCATGGGACGACCCACTTGATTTCAAAATCACGTGATTCAAAGACTTTTCTCCACCCATGGTGCCCAATTTTAGGGATGCGCTTCTTTCTTCTCACGAAGCAATTGGAAGTATATTTTTTAATGTCGTCCGGAGGGCTAATTAATCCTAGCCTCTCCATTAGCCACATCTATAAAAAAATTGCAATGCAAATAAATCATTATAACAATACAAAAATATATTTTTTGATTTTTGTAATTAAAAATATTATTTTTCTACCTGTAATAAAATTGGAGAACCGTGAAGAGGCGCTTTTGGGTCCCTTTTCAATTTATCTAGACTAATCATAGTCTCTCCAGCTATTAATGGCATTAGATTTCTCTCTAATTCAATTTGTTCTAGTACAGTGGTTATAATTGATTGACCCTTGTTACTTTTACCAGTACTAAGAAAAAATTGATTAAGCATGCAAAATAAGAACGCCCTTCTTCTATATATATGAAAAGATTCAGAAAGAGGTTTATCAAAATAATGGCGTGCTAATTCTTGCAAATTAACTATGTTGCCATCCACTATTTTTGATAAATCCCTTTCTTTTATATTAAAGAAGCGCTCAAAATCCTTATAATAGTATGCATCTACTCTAGGGATTACAACGAGGTCTATTGCAGGGAAGCCTAAGATAGCACCAAATTCCTCTGCCAAAGGGCTAATCTCATCATACCCTATTCTGAAACAATGAGTATCAACATTCCGAAAATCTAAAGCGGTATGTATGAAGTCTAGGTCTAGATCTACCCCTTTGATGCCATAAATTCCCCCCAAGTGAAATAAATCTAATTCTTTTTGTCTCTAGCATTAAGGGATCGACACCATTCATGAGTGTATTGGGTGAAGGTTTTGGTGACTAAAGATATGATTATTATTTTTTCTAAAGAAGAGAATTGTTTTATTCGCTGGAATTATGAGAAGAATCAGCTGGGCAGGGGGCTATTTATACAGAAATTGCGAGGAATTTTAATCAGATTAAAATACAGCATCAGCGTCAATTGGCGTCAAAACCCCGTGATAGGCGCCAACCGCCAACGCTTGGCGCCTGCTGGCGCCATAGTTGCCAGACCAGCCGCGCGTGCTTAACTTGCGTTTTTAATATTAGACTCGAGTCGGTTAATAACTTTATGGCTCCGTTTAATTTTCCTAAACATACTTTTTTATCCTTTTTCTTAATTAATTAAATATAGCTATTATTTTTAATTTATTTTATTCTTTTTGGACTTTATTTTAAATTCCAAACCGACATTCTATTCGATTTTTTCCTTTTTTATTTTTTCTTTTTGGGGGAGAGAGTCGGATACCCTCCATCAATAATAAAAATGACGGAATTTTTGCGCAAAATTGTTGTCACACTTCTCATGCACACACTAACATACACATAACAATAAATAAATTCATAATAACATAAATATACAAATGTGTCTATAAATAATGAGTTTAAGGCAAAGTTCTATAAAAAAGTCAAAATAAAAAATACACAGGAACAAACTACAGCGCCGGAGGACGTAGGCCCATCATGTCATAAAATTGCGCCGTACGAGAAGTCACTTCTCCACCGGCTCCAGCTCCAGCACCAGCTCCAGTCTCCGTAGGATGAGGAAGACTCAATATAGGACTACTTCAGCCAGGATCAACCTAAGGCTGAGGCTGCAGAGGCTGCTGCGATGACGAGCCTACCTCGTACATCCCACCACCTCTAAAAGCTGAGGTAGCCTCTCCTACCTATGCAGTGTGACCACCCTCAGAAGAAGATCCCGAGCCCTCTGCGACATCGGCTCGAGCAGCCTCAGAGCGACGGCCTCTACCCCCTGATGAAGTGCGACGACGTCTCGAGCTAGACCTCGCTGGATCTCTCCGCTCCTTAGGTCTGGTGCGAGTTTGAGAAGCAATGGGTTGGCCCTGCAAAAAGAATTAAATCAAAAACAAGGTGAAATTGAAGCAGCAATGCAAAAATAATGAGAAAGGTTACCTCTCGGATGACATCATCCCGACGGCAGGTGGCCGCGTTCCTTATCCGGACGAGCTGGCTCCGGAAGGCATCTATGCATCCTGCTATCGCCGAAACCACCTCACGCGAAAACTGTCAGAGAAATAAGTCAGTAAATATGCATGATATATGAACAAAAACAAAAAATTGTGGGTAACTAAGCTTACTCGAGTCTGGTGGCAAGGGATCGATCGCTCTACGAAGCGCTCGCCCTCGGAAGCCGGAGGAATCATCTCCTTGATCGGCCCGTGCATCCCCTGGTAGTGGATGAACATACGGGGCGGCACGAACTCAACGACACCGTCCTGATAAAACAGAAAAAATCAGTAAAATATTACTTGGGGGCTACTAAGTGAAAAATAAAAGCTAAAAATCTTACCCTCACATCCTCAGCCGGTACAGGGGCTGAAGCTAACAAAGGTAGTAGCTCCTCAGCATAACACCGCCCGAGGATCACATACGATTGCCAAGGGGTACCAGCTCCCTCAGACATGCTCGACAACCGCGCCTCGTTAAACATATGACGTGGTGGAGCAGCAGGAACGACGAAGACATCAGAAGAGTGCTGTCTAGCGACCCTCTCTCCTAAGTACGCGACCGCTCCATAAGTTCCCAGAAAATAGCGACGCTCAACAGAGTACTATGCGGCTAATCCAGGGACTGTCCAACCGCCCCACGGTCGGTATACCACCTCATGTCCCTATAAAAAGCATCAATCAGGCAAGAATATATCTAAAGCACCGCGGAACAGCAAGATAAACAATAAAAGTCATACCAAGATGATCTAGTTCCGGACACGTGCTGTAGACATATCCACATAATGACCGCCCAAGAGGCGCTCACTGGAAATCCCCTTGGCGATGGTTTCGCCAGCGCAACGGAAGGAAAGTACTCGTAGAACCAGATCTACAAGGAGTTAAAAGTGTGAGTAAACGCTAACTAATAGGTAGAGCTAAACCTTATAGGGAATAATGTTTACCTCTACGACCTTCCAGAAAGCAGACAAAGCGACATTCGTCCCAAAGGACCGGTGTCGGCACGAGTCCCTGAGCTCACGTATGAAGTCAGCATAGGCCACGCTGGCCCAGTCATAAGTCCTGATCCGCTGGAGATCACGGACAGCATGGAGGTAGTAAAACAATGCCCTACTACCCTTGTCAGGGGAGAATGTCCCTCACAACAACATCAGCACGAAGATACGCACCCGCTGCTCTCGGGTAGTCGCATCGTCATGAAGAGCCGCTGCCAGTGTTGAGCTGCAAATTCCCCTAGTACTAAACTGAGTCGTCTTGACCTAAGCTCGGGCCCGACTAGCAATCGGCCCCAACAACTCCTCGACCTCCGAAGATAAGACGTCGATTCCACTGTCGAACGGCAGTGGCACATAAGTGAACTCCAGTCCTGTGATGAGACTAAAATTCGTAGAGGTGACCATCATCTCGCCCCAAGGGAAATGGAAGGTGTTGGTAGTGTCCCAGAAGAACTCCACCAAAGCGCACACTACGTGATGACCCCCGCTGGAGGCGACCATAGCCTCAGAGGTCTCGAACAAAGTAGCTAGCCCGCAAGACTCTCATAGGAGCCTTGTCTCAAGATCCCTGGTGATGTGCATCCTGTACAAATCGCCTAAACCGTCACAGCTAGAGCCGTGATGCCGTTTCCTCCCGGGCTCGGTACCCCATCTCACCCTCTCAGAAATGTTGTGGACAGGAGCGAAGAACAAGGTCCGCTTATCGCACTCCGAAAGCCGACCAAGCGAAGTGGACGGCGTGGCGTCGTCCCCCACGGGCTCATGCTCCCGTCTAGTTTTTCAGGACCGTGTACCCGAGCCTCGTTGTCTAGCCATGCTACATTGTGCAAAATTATCGAGAATTGAGCATGACCCTCATCTAGTATCTAAGGTTCGCCTAGCCGCATGATACTATGTTCGCAAAAACAGAGTACGTAGTACTAAAACAGAGCACAAATTCAAATTGAGCATGACAGCATTTTTCAAGTAATCAAACAATTTCTTGCAACACTATAGTGATTATTGTGACAAGTTGAACAAGAATTGCTAGCAAAAACATCAAGAACGAGTCACATTGTTCTTCACGACCTTAAAAGGTCCAACAATGGAAAGATGCTTATTTCATCACCAAATTGAGTCAAACAAGTCTCAAATTACTCCCAAGGCAATATACAGACATAATCAAGCAATTTAATTGCATAAAACTTGACAAACAAAGTAAATTGAGTATTATAAATTTTGAATTTTCATGAAATTCGTGAATAAACATGCCAATAATTCATAAAAACTAATGTGATTTTGAAGGTAACTTACATAGATCAGGAAAATAGATGAAAAGAGCTTTGATTTGCAACAAATTTGAGCGAATTCGGTTGAGAAACGAGCAAGCAATGAGCAATTGAAGATTCAGACTTCTTTCGAGCCATTTCGCGACGAGCAAAGCAACAAATGAAGAGGAAAGGGGTATTTAAGGAAATCCTTATGCTGGCGCCAGGCCCTATGCGTTGGCGTAACAAATTAGGCTTGGCGCCTGGCGCCAATTTCACCGCATGGCGCTAAGGCAAGCTGTGTGGCGCTGATGGTTTTTCAGCGACACCAAAGCACCCAGCCACCTAATGAGGTTGTGCTAGTCTTCTGCAATATATTTTAAGGTTCCTTGGTATGCCAGTTAGCCCCTCTAAGCAATTTGACATGATTTAGTAATCGGCTTGATTACATAAAGTGATCGACCTGATAAGAGATCGTCTCACTTAGCTTAAAGCGCCTAAGCATTGGCTCATTAGCATAAGGCACCAACATATAGGTTCAAAAGCGCAAAAAGGCACCGACATACAGGTTCAAAAGCAGCAATGGCATCGACGTACAGGTTCAAAAACAGCAAAAGAGCGCCGACGTACAGGCATAGCAGAAGCAAAGTTCAGGCGAACTTTTAAAGATCGACAGGCGTGGATCTTTGGTAATTTCCTTTGGAAAATTATCGCATTAAACGAAGGTGACTTCAAGAGAAGATATCTTCGACAGCATTCCCTAGCTTGCGGAGAGTTGTCACGAACAACTGGAGATTGTTTCAAGAGAAATAATCTTCGATGGTATTCCCTAGGATGTGGAATATTATCAATGCGGATGGAGATTGTTTCAAGAGAAATAATCTCCGATAGTGTTCCCTAGGATGTGGAATATTATCAATGCGGATGAGGATTGTTTCAAGAGAAACAATCTTCGATAGTGTTCCCTTGGACGTGGAGTACTATTATTGCGGGGAGAATCGTTTCAGGCAAATCAATCTTCTAATTTGGAAAAAGTTGCAGGCGTAGCCGTTTTTCAGTGGGATGGCATTCTCTAGCTTGCAGGAGGTCATCAAAACAACAGCAAAGTGGCAAATTGGTTACTTTCAGAGACGTGTGCTCGACGGTGCAAGATACGCGTTTCTTAATTCTTTTATCTGTTTAACTAACGCTAGTTTTGCAGGTATCAACGTTACAAGATTGGTTTAGGATCGCAGAACGTTCTGAATCATTCTCCATCCCTATTAATACTTTGACTTTTGTTTTTGAAAATTACGTTTCTCCAAACTCAGTCAAAGTGGGGGCTTCTGTAGACACCGATTTGTGTCTCCCCAAAACCAAACCAAGTGATGCGTACCTTTCACGTCGATTCATAATCGAATGAAGTGAAAGTGTGGAAAGTCTAGCGTTGCAGATAGTTTTAATTCTTTTCTCTTCTCTCTGTTTTTAAAAACTTATTTTAAGAAAACAGCTAATCCAGTTTGGTTGGTCCATTTACCAAACTGGGCCCGGTTTGAGCTTTAGGTACGGCCTAATGATCTAGGGGAGGGCCTAATATGATTTATCATTCCTAAAGCAATTAGGAATGGTATTAGTCTTCGAGAATCTTCTAGAAGGTTCTTTTCATTCCTAATTCAATTAGCATTGATAAATTGACTTTTGTTGGTTTTTCAGAGTGTTAATCAAAATCAAATAGCATTTTTCAAAGAAATTATATTATTTTATCCTCCAGTACGGTAAACTTATCGAATTTTCGAAAACGCGTTGGTATTAGGCTTGGCGCCTAATCCCAAGCTTTGGCGCCTGGCGCTAGCCATTGGCGCCTGACGCTAGTGCTGGTGCCTGGCGCCAGCTGGCCAGGGTTGGCTCCAGCTCTGTTTTCTGAGCGTCAGACTGTTTTGTTTATTTATTTTTTTTGCTAATTTTCTCTATAAATATCGTATTAAAAACTTTGTTTTCGTTCACCAATTCTCACCATTCATCATCTACATCTATTATTCACCAATTCTCCTCATTCACAAGTTTTAATTAGCATTCTTTAAATCATTCATCTCTCTCATTCATCTTTTTCCAAAACTTTGTGTTTTTATACAAAATTCCACATTCACAAGATCTGGAAACACCTAGCCATATTCGAAGTTGCCTTCGCCCTAGACGTGAAAGGTTTAATTTCTGAGGGTTTGGTCCCAAATCTCTATTTCAATTATTTAATTTAATTGTTTGTTTATTATTTTCCTTGAAGTTACTAACGTGTGTATTTTGTTATTAGAAAGAGGTACGAGGCATCAAAGTAAGTACTTTATTGGTTTTTATTGATATTATGATGTAGAAATCATGTTTAAATTGTTATGATGATATTCCTAGTATCATGTCTAGGGTAATTTTAATATTAAATATGATTGCTATGATGCCTTTTATTCTCTTCCTAATATTTATGATTGTTAGTTTCATGTTAGGGTTAAAGTTTTGATTTTTATTGCTTAGTGACATGCTAGGGTTTGTTATTAATCTTGTTAGTATCATGCCTAGGATCTTGCTATGTTTATTGTGCTTTAATATTAACATGAACATGATAATTATTATAATTGTTATAATTGTTGATGATTATGAATATTATTATAATTATGATTATTATAATTATTATTAATTTGTGATTTCTATGATTATGAATATTATTATTTTAATGATGATAATTTTATTTATGATTATTATTATTATTATGATTATCGTTCTTGCTTGATTTTTATTATTATTGCTTGATCACGCCTTTATGTATGTTTAAAGGGAATTGGTACTTGCAATCACACTTAATAAGATAATTAATAATCTTGTTAGGGTTAATTGTGATTATAATTCAAGTGATTGCAAATAATAGTTTATTTGTGCATTAATATTCAACCAACATAGATTAAACAAGTTTAGGGTTAATCCTATTGATTGCATGTTAGTGAAAAAGCGCACATGAATACGAGCAGAATAAAGTAGGGGCCTATTATTGGGGCAGGTTCAATCTCTTTTAGGTTGGATTTTTACCATCATCCCCGAACCCTTATTTGGTTCATGACCTTATGGAGTTGACGATCTCTTGGATCGTTAAGGGATGTAACCTTCATCCTATGAACGGTTTACAAGTTCCTAAAAACCTTGTTGGCGACTCTTTTGCTTTATTTTCTTCCCTTTTGGACGCCACCGTACTTTAGTGTATGATCACAGTGGGGTTCATGCTAGTGGGATTAAAGGCTTGAAATTATTTCCTACACCGATGCACTAGCAAAATTAGCATGAATGATCAAAATTCCATATCACTTAAATACGATGCCATTATGCGTTGATAGAAGAGAAGAACCATCATATTGCAACGCATAGAGGAAATAAATGACATCGAAGGAAACAGTCCCTGGTATGATCATATCCTCCAATATATTAGCCATGACACATATCCCGAAAATATTTCATTTAATGACCAATGAGCCTTATGAACACTTGCGGCCAAATATGGTCTATTAAATGGTCAATTACGCAAAAAAGGACCTAATGGTCAAAGTTAATCGTGTTTAGACCAACCGGAAGCCACATGCCTTATGGAAAATACTCACAAAGGTGTTTGTGGACCTCACATGAATGATAAAATTCTCTCAAAAATAGTTTCACGACAAGGGTACTATTAGTCCACTATGGAATGTGATTGCATACATTATGTTAAAAAATGTCCAGAGTGTCCAATGTTCGCTAATTTACAACACCTTCCACCATCGGAACTATACAATTTCACTTCCCCTTGGCCTTTTTCAACTTGGGGAATTGACATAATTGAAAATTTCTCTCCAATAGGAGAAGGAGGGCACGAGTACATATTAGAAGCCATCGACTACTTCACTAAGTGGATTGAGGCTGCTTCTTACGTGAATATCACTTCTTAACATGTCACAAAGTTTCTCGAATGAAACATAGTTTGTAGATATGGAGTTCCACATGAATTAATTAGTGATCGGGGATCTCAATTCAAAGCTAAAGTCGAGACCCTCTTAACTTGTTATAAAGTAAAATATCATCACTCATTCCTATAAAAACCTCAAATGAATGGAGCTGTAGAGTCTGAAAGTAATGGCGTCCTTTAAACAAGTGTATTATTCTGATAGCGGGTTAAGAATTATTAGAAAGCTAATATATTAAGTAAGGTCAAGTGATCGGAATGCCTGGGTGGATGCCACTTCCGATCAGTAATATTAATATAATTAATATTACATCTTAATCTTGACTGAACCCTTCGGGTCACAACCAACAAAAATATACGAACTGACTCGACGAATTAATTCGGAACAAATTAATTTGTCTCCCGAGTGTTAAATATTTAGACGTCGGTAATTCGAGCTTGGAGCATCGAAACCAATCGTCGCAAGTCAAGTAAAAAAAAAATAAAAAGACAAGACGAGCAAAATAATAATAAATAGACCATATTCCCAAAATACCCCTAGCATCGGAGTGTCCCGAGCATCCGAATGCTAGGGGCAAAAATCTCCAAGCAAAGGTGGCTAGCAAGCGCACCAAGCCGAGCCTAGCATGGCTGGCTAGGTGCGTGCTAGCGCACCGTTCTAGCAGCCACGCACAGCAGCAGCTAGCAGTCGCGTGCACGTGGTGCGTGCAGCAGCTAGCTGCCGCAAGCTAGGCGTGCTAGCAGCACACGCACTAGCAGCCAAGTACAGCAGCAATCCTGCACCAAGTGCCTGGCTTGCGCGCACAGCAGTAGCGCGAATCTTGGTGCGGGGCTGGGCTCGGGCTGGGCTCGTGGCTGGGCCATAGGGCTGGTCACTATGAGGAAGCTTGAGGAATAGGGAGCAAGTGGGTAAGGACATGTGGCACAAGGAGAGTATTGAGTGGGGAGCAAGTATGGTCCCCTACTCTCCATGTGGTCCTCACCAACCCATTTCACATGGTAATGCCACTTGTAGATTTATTATTAGTTTGCAATTTTAATTTAATTTAGCTTTAAATTAATTTGTGGAATTTCATGATCCCACATTGATGGGATAGAAATTCTCACTCATACTTTCCTCTATAAATATCAACCTTGGGATTTGGAGTACAGTGCTTGAGTGGGAGTTAGAAAGAGCATTCCATATTTTGGGAAAAATTCTTAAACTCCATTAACACTTGGGTTTTGGTCGGACCTTGCTAACTCCAAGGTAGCGGACCTAAAAAGTCGTGTTTGTCCTTTGTGGGTGGATACCGTTGGAGGCACGTCATTTGTGGTGCTCAAGGCTTTCAAGTGAGAGCCCGTTTTGAGAGGGCAAAGCTCGCTTCAAGGGTATGTTTCGTTCTTCCTTTCCTTGTGTTTATTTATTTATGCTTTATGGTTTTATTAATTGCGAGTGTTCCTTGGGTCGGGGTTGTTTCTGCGGTGAGTCGGACTCACCAAACCTTAACACCTGTATTGGAGCCCCGCTCGTTTATTTTTATAATCATGTTTTTCAGGGTTTATTTTGGTTTATTTTTCTGGTTTAATTTGCTAATTAGATTAGTAGCTCGGTTTTATTTATTTTAATCCCGTTTTTAATGTCGAATTTGGCCCAAAACCCGGATTTCCCCCCAAAAATAGTGAATTTTGGGTGGAAAAAGTGTTCTGGAAAGGTGTTTAGGCCGATGGGAATTTGATTTCAGCCAAATTCTGACCAGAAATGCCTTTTTCAAGGGATTTTTCGTTTTTGACGAAAAATTTCAAGTCTTTTCTAACCTTGAAATTAATGGCATAACTTGTTGATTATGTGGTTGATTATTTGCATTATTTTCTTCATTTTTAAGTCCCCTTAAAGCACACTTACTTGGTAGTATTTGATGCTTAAAGGTTGATGTATTTTAACATAATTGCAAACTAATTGCTTTTTAGTGTGAAAATTTTTGTTTTGAGGCTCCCTAAGTGTTAAAGATTCAATCTTTATTTGTGATAAGTGATTGAAACTTTAAAAACCACTAAATTCCATGTTATTTTGTGTTAAACTTTGTTGTTTTAATCATTTTGAGTTGATTGGAAACATAAAAGTTTCAATTTTTGTGATAGAAATTTGGTTATCGTCATGTTAGAAAATATAATTTTCAAGGATTCACAAAATTTAGATGTTGGAATTTTCATTTGAACATTAAAGTTCATATTTTTCCAACTTCCCCTTACTTTGTCAAATTCTCAAGTTTAATTTAAATTGAATAAATTAAAAGTGAGAAATTGCCTCAACTTTGTTATTGCACCAAGCTAAACCAATTTAATTAAGAATGGTTCTTGGAATTATTTTTGTTATTTGCACTTTTAAATTTTATTAAGTTAGACTTGCTTAAAATTTTATTTTTTTTGCTCAATGAGCTAGTTCTAAAATTAATTTAGAATTAATTAATTATGTCTCGCAAAATGGGATCAAATCCTGAGGCCATGGCACGCAAAACGAGGCAAAGAACCACCCTTGGCTAGCCGGGCTGCATAGCAACCCGCATGTGGTTTCCAAGGTGGCTGGCCCGCCTTGCGTGCGGCCACACGCGCGACAGCAACACACGGCCGCAGCAGCCACGCATTAGCAGCCATGGCTGTGCATGCGCGTGCGTGCGGCTGTGGCAGCAGCCCATGGCTCTTGCCGCGAGCCGTGTGTGCGGAGTTTTTTTGTGTGTGCATATGCTTAGTGCGGTGAGGTGAATAGTCGTAGTATGCTTGGTTTGCATGAGCCTCGTTTATTCGAGTTTCCTTAGCAAAACGCTTAAAGCGAAAGCCACTTGAAATACAGTTGCCTTAATATTGCTTATTTTGCCGTTTTATTTTTTTTAATTAATTTTGTTTATTTTAATGAAAATTTTGGGAGGCTAGGCCTCGGTTTTGAGCGGCATTGGCAAAATTTTATTTTGACAAGTTTGGGTGCTACCGACTTAATTAATTGGATTAATTAAGGGAAATGCGGAATTTAGTGGGAGCTTCAATTATTAATGACATCAAATTACATAATCGGTTAAACAACTTTAACTAGTTTCAATTAGGCGTGTTAATCGGATTAACCACCTAGATTAGTTACTAGTGCGTGCGTTGTTTAAATGAATTTTACTTGTTTGATATTGTAAATTGCATGGGCCATTCACAAATAGTGAATGGATGAATGGAATATATATTCTCTCTCACAGGTTTTATTAAATGGCAACTAGTGGGACCCGATTAGGATAGAAAATACGGACTACGTGCCATTATGTATTTTTGTAAATCTAAATACGGTCTACACACCGTTAAGTATTTTTGTACCTCAATATTTAGATTATTCCTAGTCGTAGACACTAGTATTTGCATAGTTTGGTTAAGTCTTGAAGACGGCGTATCTTGGAAGACAAAGCCTTGAATTGCAAATGAAGATCTTTTGATGATTTGAAGAATTCAAGGGGTCATGCTAGTTGCCAATATACACCTATAATTTCGCTTTATATTTTATGCTTATATACATGTGAATTATTCGTTAGATGCATGTTTAGGTTTTCTTTATGTTGCGATGATTAGTTAAGTTCACTTAAATCAACCAACATAGAAATCCTAGGTCCCTAATAATATTGAGTCAAACTTTCCTTTCCAAAACAAAACTTACCAACCGAACGAGGGTGATGGTAGGTTACGCCAAAGCGAGGTGCCATCACTTCTCCAAGGCTCATAAGGCACACCGGGTGTTCACATTGGTTTTGGTTTAACTCATCGGTATGAGTGAGGGGTCCTCACATACCGTGGCAAAAGAGATACCTCGTCAAAGATGCATTAGATGCGACGATTGTCTAACCAAGAGTAGCTTAGAGCCATTAGCAAGGCAATGCTTACCCTAGAAGATTGAGTGTTAAGACAAGCCAAAGCATGCATAACCACTCTTTGTTTCTTCGAATCTTGGAATCGCCTTATTTTCACAAGAATAGAAAGAGTATGTCCTTGATGAGGAAATGCCCGAGGCTCC
Source organism: Chenopodium formosanum (assembly GCA_024500155.1). NCBI lineage: Eukaryota > Viridiplantae > Streptophyta > Magnoliopsida > Caryophyllales > Amaranthaceae > Chenopodium > Chenopodium formosanum. The sequence continues at coordinate 53,598,012 of CM044880.1, read as the reverse complement.
CAATGAGGAGGTAACTCAAGCAGCCCTAACCGATGGCAAGTAGCCGATCGGGATGTCAAGTGCGTAATTCTAGCTACTATGTCTCCTGAACTTCAGAAAACCTTCTTCGAGAATGAATCGGCCTATGAGATTATTTTTGAGTTACAGAATATGTTTCAAGAACAGGCTCGAACTGAAAGGTTTGAAACCCACAGGAAGATCCTTGAGACTAAGCTCAAGAAAGGAGAGCCAGTCAGCCCACATGTGCTCAAAATGATTGGATTATTTAAGAACATGGTTAGGCTTGATGCGGGGTATTCAACTGAAATGGCTATTGACATCATTCTCCATTCCCTTCACAAAGGCTATGACCAGTTCAAGATGAACTACAAGATGCATAGCATGGAGAAAACCCTCACCGAGCTTCATGGGATGTTGAAACAAGCTGAGCAGACGCTCAAGGATGAGGGAAGGCATGATATGCTAATGATTAAGAAGGGCAAGCCATTCAAAAGGGTGGGAAAAAAGAAGAAGGGCTTCAAGGTGAAAGGAAAGAAGAACTTTCCGCCTAAGCCGAAAGCTACCAGAGACAACAAGGAGAAAAAGGTAGCATCTTCTAAGTCTGATTCCGAATGCTTCTATTGTAAGAAGAAGAGACATTGGAAGAGAGACTGCCTCAAATTCAAGGAAGATAAGAAGAACGGAACCGCTGCTTCTACATCAGGTATTTACGTTATAGACTTTAACTTCACTAGCTCGGCTTCATGGGTATTAGATACCGGATGTGGCTCACACCTTTGTTCTGATTCACAGGCACTAAGGAACACTAGGAGGCTAGCGAAGGGAGAGATTGAGCTCCGAGTAGGAAATGGAGCAAGGATTGGTGCTATATCCGTAGGATCTCTTAGTTTGTCTTTGCCCACGGGACTAGTTTTGGAACTTGACAATGTTTATTGTGTTCCCAGCATTACCAAAAACATCATTTCAATTTCGGCGTTGGATGCCAAAGGTTTTGAATTTCGAGTTAAGGACCAATCATGTTTATTTTATCTTGATAATGTTTTATATGGTACGACACATTCAGAAAATGGTCTTTATGTGTTATCTCTAGACAAAGAAATTTATAACGTTGATAATCCTGCAAAGAAAGCTAAGACTACACCGTCTAGTCAAACTTCCTTGTGGCATTGTCGTCTTGGCCACATTAACATCAAACGCATCAAGAAGCTATTTCAAGAAGGTATTCTTGACTTATTTGATTTAGAATCCTTTGAGAATTGGGAAGGATGTTTATTAGGCAAGATGATAAAGAAACCATTCTCCAAGTTGGGAGAAAGGGCTGGTGACTTGTTGGGACTAATACACACCGATGTATGTGGGCCAATGAGTACACCCGCAAGGAGTGGTTATCAGTATTTCATAACCTTCACGGACGACTATAGTAGATATGGTTATGTCTATCTAATGTCGCACAAATCTGAATCGTTTGATAAATCCAAGGAATTTCAAAACAAAGTTGAAAACCAACTCGGCAAGAAAATCAAAGCGCTTCGATCGGATCGAGGTGGCGAATATTTGAGCCAAGAATTTGATGACCATCTGAAAGAACATAGAATACTTTCAAAGTTGACACCTCCACGAACTCCTTAATGGAATGGAGTATCTGAATGGAGGAATCGAACCCTGTTAGACATGCTCCGATCGACTATGGGTCTTAGTGAACTTCCAATCTCTTTCTAGGGACATGCACTTTTAACTGCGACACTTACACTAAATCGTGCTCCGTCAAAGGCAGTGGAAAAGACTCCATATGAATTATGGACAAATAAACTTCCAAGGTTGTCTTTTCTCAAGGTTTGGGGATGCAAAGCATATGTAAAGAAACTTATTTCTGACAAACTTCATCCGAAATCTGACAAGGTTTACTTTGTGGGTTATCCAAAAGAAACCAAAGGGTATTACTTCTACAACAAATCCGAGAACACAGTGTTTTTTGCTCCTGATGGTGTCTTTTTAGAGAAGGAGCATCTCTCCAAATTGACAAGTGGGAGGAAAATCAAACTCGACAAAGTTCGAGAGGACGAGCAATAAGGACAAGTTGACAATCAAAGTGCTCACCAAGCATCTGTTGACATTGGTCAAAGTCAAAATATGCAGAGTCAAACCGACAATGCAAATGCTCAGTCCATCACCCTACGTAGGTCAACTCGGCCAAGATCTCAACCTGACAGATATCTCGGTGTTGTATTAACCGAAGATCAGGACATCCTAGTAGTGGTTGGAGATGAGCCGGCAACCTACAAGCAAGCTATGACGAGCCCCAACTCTGCAAAATGGCAAGAGGCCATAAAATCCGAAATGGACTCCATGTTTGAAAATCATGTATGGGACTTGGTTGATTTACCCGTAGGTTACAGACCTATCGGATGTAAATGGATTTTCAAGATGAAAATCGACAAAGATGGAAATGTATTCATTTACAAAGGAAGGATGGTAGCAAAAGGTTACAGGCAAATTAACGACGTTGATTATGATGAAACCTTTTCTCCAGTAGCTATGCTTAAGTCTGTTCGAATTCTTCTAGCGATTGCTGCATATTACAATTATGAATTATGGCAGATGGACGTCAAAACCGCCTTCCTCAATGGAATTTTGGAAGAAACTGTGTACATGACACATCCTTAAGGTTTTGTCAACCAGAACAATCCTAAGAAGGTATGCAAGCTTAAGAAGTCCATTTATGGATTAAAGCAAGCAAACAGAAGTTGGAATCTGCGATTTGATGAAGCCATCAGTAAGTTTGGTTTTATCAAGAATCCAGATGAGTCTTGTGTTTACAAGAAGGTCAGTGGGAGTTACATTGCCTTCCTAGTCTTATATGTCGATGACATTTTGCTCATTGGAAATAACATTTCGTTGTTAGAGTCTGTAAAGGCTTAGCTCAGGAAATGTTTTTCAATGAAAGACTTGGGAGAGGCTAAGTACATACTAGGCATCAAGATCTATAGGGATAGATAAAAGAGGATGATAGGAATGAGTCAAAGTACTTACATCGATAAGGTACTAGCTCGATTCCAAATGGAAGAAGCCAAGAGAGGGCACCTACGCATGTCACATGGCATAACCTTAAGCAAGAAGCAGTGTCAAAACACACCTGATGAGCGAGAAAGGATGAGTCGTATTGCATATGCTTTGCTTATGGGATTGATCATATATGCCATGATGTGTACTAGGCCGGATGTATCGTATGCCTTAAGTGCTACGAGCCGATACCAATCAAACCCAAGAAAGGCGCATTGGACTGCGGCCAAGAATATTCTGAAGTACCTGAAAAGGAACAAGGATAAATTCCTGGTCTATGGCGGTAAAGATGAATTGGTTGTTGAGGGATATACCGACGCAAGCTTCCAGACAGACAGAGACGACTCGAAGTCACAATCCGGATACATATTATTTCTTAATGGAGGAGCGTTTAGTTGGAAGAGTGCAAAGCAAAGCACCACCATTGATTCTACAACTGAAGCCAAGTACTTGGTAGCGTCTGAGGCAGCCAAGGAGGCAGTTTGGATTCGCAAGTTCATTGATGAACTTGGTGTTGTACCCTCAATCAAGGGTCCAATAGACCTCCATTGTGATAACAATGGAGCTATTGCTCAAGCTAGAGAGCCACGAGAACATCAGAAGGTCAAACATTTCAAGAGGCGATTTCACATGATTCGAGAATGGAAGACAGAGGGTGAAATCAGAATTTGCAAAGTGGGAACGGAAGACAATGTAGCCGATCCACTTACTAAACCTTTGTCTCAAGTGAAGCACAACAAACACATTGAGGCAACGGGAATCAAGCATGTCGCGAACTGGCTTTGATTTCCATATTATAGTTTTTTAATTAAATTTTGGATAATGTTAATGTAAAACACTATGATGAACCATTCAGTTTTTGGAGTAGTTAAAATTTTTCATGCAATTTAATTCACTCCGTCTCTATTTAATTGTGGTTTAGAATTAAATAATGAGTCCATTCGATTTTAATAAATATTCAAAATAGGGTATCAAGTCAATGGCTTGGATAAAGAAATACTTATTAAGTGAACATTGAATATTTTAATAGAAAATAATCCCTAATCAAGGTCATATTTTTTGTGGACGATTAATCACCATTAGAGATTAGTATGTAGTATGATTTATAGCACCGTTTCTTATGCTATGAGGATATAAATCATTTGCACAGGTATTGGTTTAGAACCATACTGGATCGACCTATAGGAATACTTTAAGAGATTTAAAAATCGTCATAAGTATTTTTCTCATTATTACTATCGGAACTCTTTTCCTTGACCATGAGTAGTGGGAGGTCTATTGTTTGAGTACTAGTCTTCTTTGGTATCCGCCAAACGTCTGCCGTAACTGGGGATTATAACGAAAGATATCGGGCGGCTATGTCCTCTTAGTAAGAGAAGCTACATTACAAGACTGGAAATGTCCCCCTACTAACAATAGGGAACATGTCTTGTTGTTTACAAGGCCTGTCGAAGAGTGAGACTGTGAAAATGCAAGGTCGTGCTCAGATGGATTTTAGAAATCATCTGCTTATTGACACTCAAACTCGGATTTCAAGAAACACTTCTGGACGTAACAGAGATGATGAGTAATCTTACTCTGTAGTTCATGAAGACACATGAAGAGACATAGGAAAGGGGCTATACACTAAATGCACACTTGTCCGGAAGGACAAGTGGGAGATTGAAAGGAATGGTGTCCTACAAACAAGTGTATTATTCTGATAGCGGGTTCAGAATTATTAAAAAGCTAATATTTTCAGTAAGGTCAAGTGATGGAGGCCGCTTTCAATCATTAATATTAATATAATTAATATTACAGCTTAATCTTGCCTGAACCCTTCGGGTCACACCCAAGCAAAATAAACGAACCGACTCGACGAATTAATTCGGAAGAAATTAATTTGTTGCCCGAATGATCAATATCTAGACATCGGTAATTCGAGCTTGGAGCGTCGATAACCGATCGTTGGAAGTCGAGCCAAAAATAATAAAAAGACGAGATGCACAAAATAATAATAAATCGACCATATTCCACAAAAACCCCTAGCATCAGAGTGCCTCGAGCATCCGAATGCTAGGGGCAAAAATGTCCAAGCATAGGTGGCTTGCAAGCGCACCAAGCCGAGCCTATCATGGCTGGCTAGGTGCGTGCTAGTGCACCGTGCTAGCAGCCACGCACACCAGCAGCTAGCAGCCGCGTGCGCGTGGTGCGTGCAGCAGCTTACTGCCGCAAGCTAGGCGTGCTAGTAGTGCACGCATTAGCAGCCACGCACAGCAGCAAGCCCACACCAAGTGTGTGATTTGCGCGCACAGCAGCAGCCCGCATCTTGGTGCGGGGCTGGGCTCGTGGCTGGGCCATAGGGCCGGTCACTATGGGGATGCTTGAGGAATATGGGAGAAAGTGGGTAATGACACGTGGAATAAGGAGACTATTGAGTGGGGAGCAAGTATGGTCCCCTACTCTCCATATGGTCCTCACCAACCCATTTCATATGGTAATGCCACTTGTAGATTTATTATTAGTTTGCAATTTTAATTTAATTTAGCTTTAAATTAATTTGTCGAATTTCATGATCCCACATTGATGGGATAGAAATTCTGACTCATACTTTCCTCTATAAATACCAACCTTGGGATTTGGAGTAAAGTGTTTGAGTGGGAGTTAGAAAGAGCATTCCATATTCTGGAAAAAATTCTTAAACTCCATTAACACTTGGGTTTTGGTCGGACCTTGCTAACTCCAAGGTAGCAGACCTAAAAAGTTGTGTTCTTCCTCTTTGGGTGGATACTGTTGGAGGCACGACATTTGCGGTGTTCAAGGCTTTCAAGTAAGAGCCTGTTTTGAGAGGGCAAAGCTCGCTTCAAGGGTATGATTCGTTCTTCCTTTTCTTGTGTTTATTTATTTATGCTTTATGGTTTTATTAATTACGAGTGGTTCCTTGGGTCAAGGTTGTTTCCGCGGTGAGTCGGACTCACCAAACCCCAACAGATTCGGCAAGTAAAAATATAACAGCCGTCATGAAGAAAATGGCAGAAAATTATAAACACTGGCCGAATAAACTACACTTCGCATTATGGGGTTATAGAACGTCTATACGAACATGAATAGATGTAACTCCATATTTCTTAGTTTTTGGAATGGACGTAGTTCAACCACTCGAACTGGAAATACCATCTCTACGCATCGTACTTGAAAGTAAGCTACCGGAAGCTGAATGGGTAAGAGCGAGGTATGAAGAGCTTTTATTCCTCAATGAACGACGATTAGAGCTTTGCATCATTTACAAGGCAACCAAAGGCGCATTGTGCGTCATTTTAATAAAAGAGTCAAACACATAAATATAAAAGAAGGTTATTTTGTATACTAAAGGAGGTTAGGGGTCCACCAACCGATCCAAGAGGGAAATTCAAACCTAGTTGGATAGGTCCCTACCGCGTAATAGAAATCCTATCAGGAGGAGCCGTCAAATTAATGGATATCTGAGGAGATGAAATTTGCCAATTATTAATTATAAAAAAAAAACATTAGAACTACGCAAAGACATGATTTCGTAATACGAATACGTAGGCAATCTTTATGATTCAATCATATCAAAATATAAAAATATAAAGCTCATTTTTTTCAAATTTCAAAGAAAAAAGAGACATTGTTGAACTAGATTGTAAGCGGAAAAAAAAATTAGTAGTGATTACACTTTATTTAATTTAAAACTAATGGCGAAAATGTGTAACACTCTAAGGTTTTACTAAGTCCTCAATTATCATGGACCATGGAGGAGTAGTTTCCATCGCAGTATTTTCAGAAACCTCAGAGCTTTCTCCTACGCTCTTCTTCTTGACCCATATATTGGTCTTCAATTTGGGAATTGCGGTCTTTTCAACCTTTTTTTCCCTTTTCTGAATATTTCGTTAGAGCCCTTTTTTGAGTTTGTTGCGAAGGTTCCTTGATTATCACACCTCGTTGTGCGGGTTTGGAGGGAGCTTTCCTTTTTATTTCCTTTGAACACGCCGTAGGAGATGAGAGGTCTAATTTTCTTCTCACCCCTTTGTTTTGGCCACTAGGAGGAGTAGTGGTGGCCGAATGCATCAAGGGCTTAGGTTGATTGCGAGCCATGACGGCTTGATATTGAGATCGAGCCATGTTTAATTCGCCCTTATCCGCCACATTCATCTAAGCTTTGTAAAAGGAAGATAATGCAATACTCGCCGTAGGATTTTGTACTACCCATCTAGGAAGACTTGACCAATACTTCATCCAACGAAAAATTCGCTCGGGTTTAAAAATCACATCTATAGGGGCATCATAATCTTGCGGGGGAATAATTTGTTTCATCACGTATTGTCTCATTACCCTGCAAGTAAAAATATAAGTAGTACTAGATAGGCCTAAAAGCCTAATGTTAGGGTAATTGAGACTATTTCCAACCATACTATTTATGTTCCACCAAAAAATCACAAAACGTATGTTAGGAACCCCATGATAGAAAAACGATGTCCATTCCTCTTCATTCTAATGCTTATAAAGGATTCAACGTCTAAGTAATGTCCTTACTCCATTAGCCTCAAAACACTCTATGAGCCAAATCTGCCAAAAAAAAAATTGAAAAATCAGTTTGCGATATTTACACACGCAGGTGGCATGCGCATCAAAACTAGTTGCGCGCACATCAAAACTAGTTGCGCGCGCCATCTGTGCGTAGCGCCAAAGATTGTGCTTGTCATGCTAGCGCAACTTCGTAACTTGCGCTGATAAACGACGGAAACAAAAAATAAATAAAAAAATGTACGTGTAATAGGAGTGGACTTCCCGTGAAACCGTTTTCGTTAGGGTCTCCTCTAAGGCGATTAAAACATAGAATGGTTTCTGCCAAAGCCAAAGAAGCGGGTGAATGACATCCCTCTATTTGCTCTACTATGGACACCATGGATTAATCTCCGTATTCTTTGCCTTTCCTAAGTAAACAATTAACAACAAGACAATAACATAAAGCACGAATTTTAAAGCGTTGTTTAGTCATGTTGTCACGAGGGACGACAAAATGTTGAATAAATTGAATCAAGTTAACGCCTTCTTCAGTTCCAATATTTGTCATATCATTGTCGGACAAGCCAAAAAATCTTTGGAGTGTAGGTTAGGGATCCGACAAGATAGGCGAATAAGTCAAAGGGAGAGTATTCGTAGGGAAACCTAGCAAGGCCATAAATTTACCGGGTAGGTAGACAATTTCGCCCTATTTAAACAAGAAAAGATGGTGATTAGAGTCCCAATGGTTGACTGCGGCATGAAGAAAATCAAAGTTAACCACTAGTTGAATATAATTCAATTGAAGGTCTAGGTTGTAAATTTTGAAAGCTAGTTTAACCTTGGTTGAAAGGGAAGTGACCCAGTGCTTCAAACGTTATTCAAAGGTCTTCACCATTGTTAAAAAAAAAGAGAGAGAGAATAAGAATTTTGAGAGATTAATTCTTTTTAGTGTCTTATATTACTAAGAGAATGAATGCGAAATGATCAAAAGCCTACACGAAACCACGTTTAAATAGACCTAAGAGGGGCAAATTTTCGGCAAATTTGGCTCAAAGGAAAGTTCACTAACAGGTGGCACGCGCAACTTATTCACATGCGCGCGACAGTTGCGCGCGTCTCCCTTGTCGCAGCATGAGAATTAGATTTATTTTTGTATTTTGGCTCAAATAATGACGAAATCATCATGAAATCTTAAGACAAATCATACGATTGCCTTTTAACCCTTTGTGTCCCTTTTTTTTTCCTAATATCTTATTTTCTTTTTTTATTATTATTTTCCTACTTCCTTTTTTTCTTTTTTCTTATTTCCTTATTTTCTTTTTTCTTTGTTTTCTTCGTTTTTGCTTTCCCTTTTCGAGTTTTGGTTACTTTTTCGAGGCGGGTAAGTCAGGATCCCTTTCCCTCCCTCGAAAATATTTTGCTTTTTTTTTAAAAAAAAATAAATAATAATGTACACATGGAAACAAAAATAAATAATAATAATGATGACATATATACAAATGTGTCATATGGACACAATGCAAAAAAAAAAAAGAATGTATATATATATATATATATATATATATATATATATATATATATATATATATATATATATACATATATATTTTCCTAAAAAAAATTAAAAGTAAATAAATATTATGTGTACAAAAGGAATTAGGGTGCTCGACGACTACTAGACGGTTGCAGCACATCTTGCAAAATACAAAAACGAAGATTAATATATGAAATGTAATAACTTCGTTGAAAAGAAGAGAAATAAAACTTACCGCGATCATCCGATGATCACGGCATGATAAAGTCACAAGAGCTCTCCGATAAGCAACTCGGAAAGCACGTATACTCCTCACCATGTAGTTCACGGTTTCCCACGGAACCTATTCAAACTATACAAGGACAATTAGTAAACAAATGTATATGAAACAAAAAATAAATAGAAATGTTTAAGTACCTATACACAAAAGACATACCGGCTCAACCGTCTCAGGTACAAACCGTATCCCATCATCATCCTCCGCTGCTAGAAGGGTCTCACGAATTACCGATATGACAACATCGATGTACGTGATCTCCGTTGAAGGAGGCACCCTACCACCTAGCTCGACCCACTAAAAAAAATAATAATGTATGAAAAAAAATGATAAAAGGTTCAAAGTTCCGAAAAATAAAGAGAAACAAGGAAAAGAGAGAATTAGAGTACTAACTGAAACAAAAGCTTGAAAAGGAGTCTACCTGGATGCAATTAAAGCTGGATAAGAAACCTCCGGCAGCACAAGCTGCTCCGCTGGATAACTAAGGATCGCTTAAGCTTGATCCTCGGTAGACAGCAAGTCCGGAGGTAACATCTGGATCGGAGGATCCGTAGGAACCAAAGGCTCCTCAGATGAAAGCTTCCAGAGAACACGCTCGCCTAATAACCAAGCGTCTGTCCTCTGGAGCACCGAGAGTCCCGGATAGAGGGCCCGGAATCGGAAACAAACCATACCAGATCGGATAACCTCAGGGATTTCAACAATAAAACTCCAAGGACGGAGATCGATCTATAAAACACAACCACATGAAAAATCATTAGAAAATAAACAAAATAAAAAAAATACATATGTTAGAATAATCACTAACGCACGCGTCGTTAAAAGGATCCTCTAGAGAAAGTCGCTGGCTGAAGTGGCCCGTCTCTTCTTAATCTTGACAAATTGATGGCCGATAGGAAAACGATCAGCCCCAAGCATCCTGGGGGCTAGGAAAGGCAGGTACGAGTATCCCCATGCCTGAAATCGAGAAAGATAAGTGATCCGTGCCATTTATGGCACCTTTAGGCTATGTTTTCTTTATATTTCTATGCTCCTTTGTATTCGTTTATGTCGTGTTTATAGAGAATGATGCTCGATTCGCATGTTTTTTTGTTAGTTTAGAGAAATGCATGCTTTTAATGGCTTTCTTATCATTTTATTCATTTCTCGGCTATTTCTCTTGCTTCTCCGTTTCTTTGTCTTGTTTTGTAGGTACGTCGAGGGCTATATGCATGGGAATTGAAAATAGCACCCACTAGGATCAATATGCACTTTTCGGAATTGAATTTGAGTTTGAAACAAAGGTAAACGAAGGATTGCAAAGTATCAAATAGGATCTTTGTGCATTGTTTTAGTCATATCTCAAGTTCTACAGATCGGATTAGGGTGATTCAAGTTGGGTTGGAAACTAGACTTAAAGAGATTTCCAATGATAGGTCGCATGCCTTCATACGATTCTTAGATAAGAAGTTACAGCCTTCTAAAGGTTGGCCTGGGAAAACTGCCGCGGGCGCGGGCTACAGTACCCGCGGGCGCGGGGTTGCTGCAGCTCTAAAACTGCCGTATTTGGGCAGTAAGCACCCGCGATTGTCCCGAGGGATCCCTGAGGGCGCGGGCCTTGGCCCCGCAGGCGCGGGCTTGGGTCGCGGGCGCGGCTATCGGGGTGTCCGTTCCCCTCCGCGGGCGTGGCCGATTTCTCCGCGGGCGCGGGTTTCTAGGTCTTTTACGATTTTAAGCTTCTTTTCTCCTTTTGTTTATATAGTTTTTGGTTTCCTTTATTCTTGATTCATGTAATTCTTTAGTTTTTTAATAGTTTTCTCTCTCTTAGGTTGAGAGCTTTGCTCTCTAGATTAGGAGTAGTTTTAGAGAGAGAAAGTGAGGAATTTCAATGGTGATTGAGAGATTGAAGAAGTAAGTGTGACAATTGTGTTGGAGATCTTCTTCATTATCAATGAGCATTTCTAAACTCTATCTCATTCAATTGCTTTGTTTAATTTGATGTTTGTTTGGTTTGATTTTGATATTTGATGTTTGATTAGAGTAATTGTTCTTGATATTTTATTGATTCTTGTTCTCTATAGTTGATAGTTGATTTGATGATGTTGTTTGAGTAGTTGTTGGCTAGGAATTGGGTGAAACTTGTATGATTGATTAATTGTGATTAATTTTGGAATTGTGTTGATTAATTGTTGAGATTAAAGTGATTAATGAAGGTTTGCATGTGTGTAATTCAATTAGGCCTTGAGAATTATTTTAGATTGCATTGTAATTGCTAATGACACAAACAATTGATTTAGGGATTGCAATTGTCTATTGGTTTTGATTGTGATTCTCTTGATTTGTTATTCATAGTGAACCCTAGCTTAACAATTAGGAGATAGCTCTTTGATTCCAATTTATTGCTCTTTTCATTAGTCCTCACAACCTTTGATTGGCATACTCTTCCAAGTTATTGCAATTGACATGATTAATTGTTGATCCCCATTCCTAGTGTTTTATTTCCTTGGTTACTTGTTTTGTTAGTTGTTAGTATTCTCTCTTACCTTCGTCTTCGACCTAGCTTAGGCGCATAATTGAAAGTGCTTGAACATTACCGTTCCTTTGGGTTCGACCCTTGACTTTCCTCTATACTTGTATTTAGGTTTGTTAAGTGTTTATAAATTTAGTTTGACCAAGGGAAGATTAGATAACGACCTAGTTCTTCCCTCGTCAATAAGCCTAAAGGAGTAAAGGAAAAGTAATAACTGAAAGAAGCTTAAAACACATACCTCAAGGATACGACCATGCCACGTAAGGGATATTTGACGCACCTCAGTAGCTACCGTGGAATCCATCACCCGGGTTGCCTTACCATAGATGTAAGCATACGGGCATACGACACCTCCGCCCAACTCAGGTCACCTACTTGCCCCAAATCACTGAGGCAAATAAGTAACCTAATGGTGAAAGGCTCTCCTTGATCACTAAAGATAGTGACGGAAAGAACGTGAGCAATGTATATCCGATCTAGTTGCTCAAGTGTACACTTTCGATCAAGCTCGTCAGCCGACAACTCGTCGGTAAGAACCAAGTACAGACAAGACTGCGCGTACATGTGAAAGGCGGACGCAAGACGATCTCCCACAAGATCGTGCAGTCTCTCGTCTGGCCCCTTAACAAACTCTATGACTACGAGCTTGCCTCCAAAAGGAAAACCCGTAATCATAGAGAAATCGAAAGGGGTAACTGTCATCTCTTCCCATGGAAAGTGGAAAGTGTTGGTGGAATCCCACCAAAACTCCAACAATCCACGAAATTGTAAAAAAGGAAGAGCTAGTAGAGGCCGTACTAGGGCTATGATAACGATTTCCCTCTAAAGGGAACGTTAGTTTAGTACCCTCGCTCCCGAACTCATTACTGGTTTATAGACCAATTTGGGCATGGTTAAACTTATGATTCGTGCTATTTATTCAATGAACTCCACATGGAAGAAAGGCATGAACGAGGTTTATGAGTTTTCCGAAAACTCACTAGCGAATCCCTTCTTGTTTCTTACAAAAAAGCGTAATAATAGAATCAATTCTAATTCAAGGTCCCCCAAATAGTCTAAATTAAAATCCTACTACACCCTAACAAGTGTAAAGTCCTAGGCTTTTAAAGGGCCATGGGGATTTTAGGAGAGGACCCCTTACGATGGGAACCCCCTCCTTACAATCGTGAGCAACTAAGCAAAGAAAAACCACAGGGCCTACTACCTCTCTGCTTCTCAAAGCTAAGGCCACAAGCGGCAAGTCCCTCTTTTTCAGGTTTTTAAATATTAGCTCACAATATTGCACGCTCGACTTTTTCTACCTCTCATGCTAACATGACACCTGTGGATGTGTCTATAACTGTAATGTATAGCCTAAGAGGTAGTTTGTGTACTGGTGGTGCTAAAATTGGTGGACTTTTGAGATAATCTTTGATTTTCTCAAAGGCCTTTTGGCATTGATCGTCCCATTCATGTTTCTCCTCTTTTTTCAATTTTTTAATAATTAGCTCACAAGGCATAGTCAATTTGTTGATAAATCGACTAATGTATTGTAGTTTGCTTAGGAATCTCCTAATTTCTTTTTCGGTTTGAGGGGGAGGCATGTCAACAATTGCCTTTATTTTAGAGGGATTGATCTCGATGCCACATGTGCTTACTACGTATCCGAGTAACTTGCCAGAAATTTGCCTTTATTCTAGAGAACTTTGCGTAGAGCTTTTATATGTCCCATTCTATCTTTGGACTTCACCATCATATCATCAACATACACCTCTATTTCTTTATGCATCATATCATGCAAGATATCCATAGTCATTCTTTGGTACGTAGCTCCTCTATTTTTTAAACTGAAAGGCATGACTATGTAGCAATACGTACCCCAAGGGGTAATAAAGCATGTATTTTCTTCGTCTTCTTTTGCCATTAAAATTTGGTTGTAACCTCCGTATCCATCCATAAAGGATAACATCGCATATTTTGCCGTGTTATCTACCAATAAATTAATATGTGGTAGAGGAAAATTGTCATTAGGGCTAGCTTTATTAAGGTACCTATAGTCGACACACATGTGAACTCGTCCATCCTTTTTAGGGACTAGGACGATGTTCGCTACCTATTCTGGGTAATTACATGCGCGAATAAAACCTGTGTCCAACTAATTTTGTACTTCTTCTTTTATTTTTAATGTGACATCATGTTTCATTAGTCGAAGTTTTTGCTTTACTTGTTTAGAGGTAGGGTTCAAGGAAATGGTATGTTCTGCAATGTCCCTATCTCTTCCTGGCATGTCCTTGTATGACCAAGAAAACACGTCTTCAAATTATTTGAGCGTCGATATGATGGTCAATCGCTTTTCTGGATTTAGAGTTAAGCTAATTTTTACTTCTCTTTCATTTTCGTTAGTTCCTATATTAAGTATTTTAGTTTATTTAACAATAGGGTTCTTTTGTTCTCGTTCATTCATTAGTTCAACCAAATTATTAATGTTATCATCTTCATTTGATTGATCGTTATAGCATTCGAATGATTCAAGAGAAGGCATATACTCGGAAATAGAGCTCATATTATTAAAATCAAAAGAGAATACATTAAGAGAAGAATCCTTTTTGGGATCTTTGTCCATATAAATAGAAAATAAAGACTTAGTAATGGCCACAAGGCCTATTTTCAGTTTCCCTAGAGTCTATAATAGATTTATCGTCCGATTCTTCAAACATCTTCCCTTCGCCTGTGATGATTTCCAGCTTATCGCCTGTACGATTGATCCATTTGAAAGATTTCCTCCATCCATGCTCAAAATTTTCATTGGAAGCGGTGATCAACGAGGTTGGGTCAAAAGCTTTTTCTTGAATAGCGTTTTGATTGGTCATTGTAGAGACATGACTTAGCTCTAGTCCAAATAGCAAGTTAAATGCTTTCCCATCATAGCACCCTAGAGTTGGGTGTTTTGATTTAACAATACTAAGATCGTCATACAAGAAGTAGCAATCATGAAACATTCCAAATCTGGCTTCTTGATTCCTTCAAGAACTAAGGGTTCTAGAAAGTCGTAGCATGGGTAATCTTCTCCCTCCCTAATGAATTACCCATTAAGGGTTTGTAGATAGGATGGGAGTAAAGTTATTATCCCTTTCTTATTATTGTATTTTTGTGCTTTGTTTTTTGCATCGTGAGACTCCAATTCTTCCTTGGTTGGTTTATATCCCAATCCAAAGGAGAAGCTTTTCTTTGGGATAGGAAGTAAGAGAGATTTCTTCATTCCTATTCCCAAAGACATCCAAGGAAAGTAACTACTCTTGAGTAAGATGTTGTTTACTATCCGAGTGGAATATGGATCAAGCTTGAATGGTTCTTCAAATTCTTCTTCCATTTCAATTGTGCAGATTGGATCCGCGGTGAGTCCCCACATGTCCTCTTCATCATTATCATGCTTTATTTCTAAGAGTGATTGATCATTTATTGTTATTTTAAGTGGAGAAGCATGTATAGTTATAGGAAGCCCTTGATAGTTCTACCTAATCATTTTATGAAGTGAGGATGGTATTGCACCAAGCTCATGTATCCAAGGACGTCCAAGTAAAAGGTTTAATTTAGATTTTATGTCCATAACATGGAATTAAACCATCTTTTTAATTGGGCATGTGGTAATTGGTAGCTTAACAGTTTCACACACCGATCTTCTCGAATTGTCATAGGCCCTAATGCGTTGTGTTGTTGATTGAAAATCTTTTTCTAGATGAATGTCTAAGTATTTTAGAGTTTGCAATGGGCGTACGTTTATAGATAACCCATTGTCTACCAAAGTTAGAGGGATATTGTACCCCTTGCACCCCACAGTTAAGTATGATGCATTGTTGTGGTAGTGTCTTTTGAAGGTAGATCATCATCAGTGAAAATGATTGATTTGTTGGATTTCTCGCTAGTAAGCAAGCTAATGAGATCCTGAGGGGTTGTGTCTGTGCTTACAGACAAAGCCATTAGAGCGTTCATGAGAGAATTCCTATGTTCTTTAGAAGTACTTAGGAGTTCCCAAATGTTAACATTCGCCTTGGATTGGCGAAGTTGTTTGACTAATAGATCTTCCACCTCAAGTAGAGGGTGTATTGGATTTTATACTTGACCTTGAAATTGATTTTGTGTGGTCGAAGATCCATTTGGTGGTGGTGCTTGGTAGACTTACCCAGAACGAGTTAATTGATCTATCTCGTTTGGGTTAGTTGTAGGACTCACAAACCAACTTTCTTCTAGAGGCTTTGGATGTGCCTCCATTTCAAGATTTTCCATAAGTTGTGCTTGATGCCATTGTTCATCCAATGAGGGATTCGATAAATCTTGCGACTTCCCCAAGAAATGATCCCAATCAAGGGCTCCATTTGTTTCATTTTGTAAACAAGATGGAGGTGGGACGACGGCATACTTAGAGACATATAAGTCTTGAAAGTCATTGTCCCGTAGTCCACATACTTCATTAGTTGCCCCTATGTGTATTGTGGATAGAGGTTCTCCTATAGGTGTGATATAGTCCAATGGATTGAACATATCACTTTCCTATATGGTCCTCATCGATGTTAAACACCCCTAAGGGGGATGCATTATTTTTTGGTTTAGACGTGGGAATTCTCCCATCGTCTACTAAATTTTGTATTTTGTGCTATAAGATATAGCAACGTTCAGTATCATGTCCAACGCCTCTAGGATAAGCACAATAAGCATTACCATCCCATTGAGGAAATCTTCTTTCTGGTGGAGTGGGTGGTGTCGATCATGTTGGCGCAAGTAAGCCTTTTTCATTTAATTTTTCTAATAATTCTTTATAGCTTACAGGAAATTGAGTAAATTTTCTTTCTTTAGTCTATCTTTTTTTAGGATCATCATATCGATTTGTGTTATTGTATTTTGTGGTAGTCGCAAATACGTCAATAAAGGATGATGCATTATCATTCCCCTTCTTGTTTTTTATTTTTAGGTTGATGACGATGATGGCGTTTGTTTGCTTTTTCTTTAGCAAGATCATCTTCAATCCAAGTAGCCAAAGAATAGACCTTTTGAAAAGTGTTTAAGCTAAGGTAACGTAGATGTTTGTTGTACTTTTCATGACAGTTGTCAATTGACTTTTGTATTAATTCGGAGTTCAAGCGGCCTTTGGGCAAGGTGGGTTGCCTTTTCTCGCCATCTACCATAGAAAGAAAGGAAAACTTCATCTTTGCCTTGCTTAAGCATCTCAAGTTCAAGTAAAGTTGATTTAAACTCTACGTTACTCTCATATCGGGTAATGAAAGCCGAAACTACATCTTCCCATGTTGCCTTGAATTATGGATCTAGCCCATAGTACGACTTTCTCGCGGTTGGGTCTAGAGATAAAGGGAAAGTCAAAGCATAAAGCTTAGGATAAACTCCTTTTAATGTCATGGTGCCTGTAAAACACATTCAATGGTTTTGTGGATTATTGGTCACCTTGAATATTGGCAAGTCCGTAGCTACGAACATTTTCGGTAAATCAAGTCCTGCGGGAGGAGCAAACTTTTCTGCGTCAAAGTACTTGTTCTCCATTGTAGAATGAAGAACTAGCTTCTCCAATGACTTTTCTTTGATGGATAATTTTTACATCTTTTCTTGCAAGGCTAAGGTTTCAGCATTTTTCTTTTCAACCTTTTCCATTTTCTTTATTCTTCTCTCCTCGGCCTCATGAGCCTTTTCCTCTCTCAAACGAAGACTCTCTTGTTAAAGTTCTTCAGTGGTTGGCATTTTTGTTGGACTAGGATTAGTTGTTGAAGAAAAGTTGTTTGAAAGGGGTTGATCTTTGGGTGGTAAACGTAGAATGCGAGTGCCCGGGTGTCTTCTTTCCAAATCTTGGAAACCGACCTTAAAGGAGTACGAAAAGATAAGTAAATGGATAAACTTGTTTAAAAAAGGAGAAAAAAAAAAAAAGAAAAGACGCAAAATATATTTAAACGGATAACATCACCCTTAACAATTCTTCGGTGAAGATATTGTTCAGAAGAGTCAATTTTTTTTTGAGAAATCAAAATTGACTCGTTTAGTGGGCGCGCGCAAGTGACTCAATTGCGCACGGCTATCGCGCACAACGGAAACTCTTGCGCTGGGAGGGGTCGCGTAACTCACTGAGTTGCGCGCGCCACCTGCTCATAGGATTATTTTTTTTTTTTAATTCGAGTGTTTTTTTTTTTGTCATCGTTTTTTTTTTATTTGATTTTTTTTTCTATCCTTTGAATATGACTCTAAATCACGAAGAGACAACATCGTAATTGGGAACCTAGACCAAACTAAAAAGAAAAAAAATAAGAAGACTATTCTAACACGTTGCATATAGTCACATAATCACATAAGCATGCCATAAGTCAAGATTCACGCAATGCCATTCTACGGTCAAAAAAGGCTTGGGTGTCCAAAGGTACCATATCTTAAGAAACAACACATAAATCAATCACTCAACGTGTTAACTCATGGCATCGCCCTCCCAACATTTTGTTGGAGATATGAGTGGGATGATTTTTATTGATTTCGGGATGGAAGCCTAGTGGTTGCGACCCCTAGTCAATGAGCCAATCCCCAATGGTTTATGTGTGCTATGCTTATACATGATGCAATGTTGGTTGTTTTGTTTTTATGTTTGTGCAAAAGGAAGATATTATGCGTTCAAGTCTCGTTCTCTAACTAGAGATTATCCAAGTTAATTCTCGTTACAACCCATAGGCAACCTAGTGTTGGAAACCTTGGATCATAACTACGAACTAGTCATGTAACCTCTAAGTCCCCAGCGGAATCGCCACTGTAAGGAGGGGGTTCCCATCATAAGGGGTCCTCTCCTTAAATGCCCATGGCCCTTTAAAATCCTAGGACTTTATACATGTTTGGGTGTAGTAGGATTTGAATTCCTGACTATTTGGGGGACCTTGATTTAGATTTGATTCTATCATTACACTTTTTTGTAAGAAACAAGTAAGGAGTCGCCAATGAGTTTTACTAAAACTCATAAACCTCGATCATGTCTTTCTTCCATGTGGATTTTAGGGAATAATTAGAACGAATCATAAGTTTACCCATGCCCAAATTGTTCTATAAACGTGAAATGAATTTGCGAGCGAGGGTACTAAAATAACGTTCCCTTAAGAGGGGAATCGTTATCCTAGCCCTAGTGCTGCCTCTAATAGCTCTCCCTATTTTACAATTTCATCACTTAACAATATATGCAAAGAGATACCTAAAACTATGTTAGTTGATTTTATTTACAAGCATTAATCACGTAGGAATTACATCGTAATGTCGTTATTCTTTATTTAGTCAAATTCGTGAAAAGGACAAGAAAATAAACAATATTCGCCTTGGCTTAAGTGATCAACCAACAATTATTTAATTCAATTCTAATCTTTATTTAATGCACGATACTATGTGGAATTGATTAATTAAATATTTTAAAGGTGATCAAACAACACTAATTAATTAATTAGGGTTCTTTTAAACAAGAAAATAAATGTGATTTAACTAAGTGCTCGAGAATTTACCGCTTCTCTTTGCTAGATCTCCATTTAAAATACTTATGGACTCCTTATTGTTGGATAACCTTCACCGTAGTAACAAAATATCAAAAGGGGAGAGTGTTTAGGACAAGAAGGGCTAGGTTGCTCAAGTTCACATGTATTTCGTTAGAGTTTTAGGTTATTTTCTGTCTTTAAGCCTCGGTTTAAGCTATTATTTATAGGGAAGGATTAGGTTTAGGTTTACACGTATTTTTCCGCAATAGGTGTCGCGCGCAACAGGATGATTTGCGCGCGGCATCCCAGTGCAAGTTATTAGGTTGCGCTGTTATGGGCAGCGCAACTAATTGTCTTGCGCGCGGCTTTATGTTAAGATTTAATTATATATTTTTTGTATAATTCTGAATCTTCCGTAGCGCAACTCTGGAGGTTGCGCTGGGTGTTGCGCGCAACTTAATTAGTTGCGCGTGGCAGCCCTGCGCAATTATTTGAGATGCTCGCCGCCTTTTCTACGGTAGCATTAAAATTTAACCTAGGCGCTCTTAAATTCGTCATTATTAGGTTTTAAACACTGGCTTAAGTCTAATTATGATCGTGTTTAGTTAATTGGACATTTGTTTTGGCTTTTATCTGTAATTCTGGCTAGTTGTAGACATCTACTTTTAGCCTCCTGTCCCAACAAGAAGTGCAATGACGATAAATAAAACCATCTTCGTGCTGGATCAAAGTAAAAAATGCTTATGGATAACTGGTTAAGCGACAAAACATAGAAGACTAACCCATATAAAAGAACAAGGCCAACACAAGGTCCAAATTAACTAAACTCGATCATAATTAGGCTTAAGCCCGTGATTAAAACCAAATAATGACGGATTTAGGAGCGTCTAGGTTAAAATAAAAGCTACCGCGGAAAATATCGCGTGCATCTCACAAAGTCGCGCTCAGCAATCGCGCGCAACTTATTAAGTTGCGAGCGGCAGGCCGCGCAACTTTCAGAGATGCGCTCGCGTAAGATTCAGAATATTAAAATATTAGAAAATTGAATCTTACCATAGAGCTATGCGCAAAACAAATAGTTGCGCGTGTGTACCGCGCGTGACCTATTCACTTGCGCGCGACACATGCTGTGACAAAATAATCTAAACCTTAAACCTAATCATTCCCTATAAATAAGATCGTAATATGAGGCTTCAAGACACAGAAAATTAACCCAAACCTTCTTGTCCTAAATACTCACCCTTTTCGATATTTTGTTACTACGGTGGAGGTTCCCCAACAAGAAGGAGTCCATAAGTGTTCTAAACGGAGTTCTAGCAAAGAGAAGTGGTAAATTCTCGAGCACTTAGTTAAATCACCATTATTTTTATTGTTTAAAAGAACTTTAATTAATTAACTAATGTTGTTTGATCGCCTTGAAATAATAAATTAATTGATTTCACATAGTATTCTTTCGTTAATCAAGATTAGAGTTGAATAAAATAATTGTTGGTTGATCACCTAAGTCAAGGCGAATATTGTTTATTTTATTGTTCTTTTCACGAATTTGATTAAATAAGAATAACGACTTTACGATGTAATTCCTATGTGAATTAATGTGTGTAAATAAAATCAATTAACATAGTTTTTAGGTATCACGTTGCATATATTGTTTGGCAATGAAATTGTGCAAAGGAAGAGCTAGTAGAGGCCGCACTAGGGCTAGGATCGCGATTCCCCTCTAAAGGGAACATTATCTTAGTACCCTCGCTCCCGAACTCATTTTTGGTTTTCTAGACCAATTAGGGCATGGGTAAACTTATAATTCATGCTAAATATCACTTGAACTCTACTTGGGAGAAAGGCATGAACGAGAATTATGGGTTTTTCCTAAAACTCATTGGCGACTCCTACTTGTTTCTTACAAAAAAGCGTATATGATAGAATCATCTCTAATTTCAAAGGTCTCCCAAACAGTCAGGAATTCAAATCCTAATACACCCTCACAAGTGTAAAGTCCTAGGCTTTAAGGGGACATGGGCATTTAAGGAAAAGGATCCCCTACGATGGGAACACCCTCCTTACACTAGTCTTTTGTGTTTTGTGGCTTAACCAGTTCTCCATAAGTATTCTTCAATTTGATCCAACACGAAGATGGTTTCATTTATCGTCATTGCACTTCCTGTCGGGACAGGAGGCCAAAAGTAGATGTCTACAACGATGATCATTATTTTTTGTCTGAATTTCTAAACCTTTTATTGCGTTGTGCAGGCAAAGCAATGTCAAAGCTCCCCCCTTCAAAAGAAGTCGGCTGCACATGCTACATATTTCTACCGTTCGTCCATCTTAGGCAAATGACGAATGAAGAACAACCATCATGCAAAAATCCTAAGGTGAAACATATTTCTTTTTATTCTCCATTTTTCTAAAGTCAAAACTAACATGTGAATTCTTTTTAGGGTGGCTCATCCAAGCCTTTTTTCCTTCCAATAGTCGGACTCTAAGTTACAAAAGAAGTCATGCGACGATGTCAGCGCTTCAGGCAAGAGCAGGAAGCACATCGCCTCCAAACCAAAGAAGAGCGCCTCCAACCTAGTCAAGCCATCCATGAATCCGAATGCTCCTCATGGAGTATCAAAGAGTGGAAAACCACTCAGTACTGCTATCGGCTTAGCAGTAGGCGGCAACAAAGTCGCCATGGGGAGGAGGAAGTTAGTATCATTCGGCCAAAATCCCATTTACACTTGCCAATAGGGAACTAACTCTCTTGAATTTTTAACTTAACTTATATTGCTTTATTTGAAAGGGATGGCCAAGCAAATGCTCCGGACGATTGAACCTGATGACAAGGCATCAGTGAAGGGGGTCGAGACCCTCGACCTCGACGCCATTCTGGCGCTTCTCTGCGAGGTAAGACTTATCATTTTTCATTTGAGTGATTTTTTGGGCGATTGATACTGATTTCTTCTTCTATTTTGGCCGAATGCAGGCTATGCTGCGCATGAGTGGGCTTAGGAAGCCACTCAGAGACAAGTACAAAGAAGTAAAGGCAAATAATTCTCGGGCCGCCTCCTCCTTTGACAAAGCTTAATTTGAGATTGCCCAAAATGAGATTATGACTCTTGATATGATGTATTCCCAAGCGTCAGCCAATCTCTACGTCCAGCAAAACTTGGATGCAGCGAGGGGGCGGATCTTCGAGCTCCAAAATAAGGTTCAAAGCCTCAAGGACAAGCCGGAGCATCTAAAGGAAGTGGAAGAAAAAGCTGGACGCATGGAGGGCCAGGTTCAGAAACTCAAGGGTCGGCTGCAAAATCAAGAAACTTAGCTCAAGGCTAAGTACAAATCCTTAGCTGAGGAGGAGAAGAAGGTCCTAGTGAAACAAATGATTGTGGACTATAAGTCCATCATGCAAATAGCGTGGGGATCATTGCAGTCGCCCTCCGATTATTAGATTTGAAAGACCAAGTTTGATGAGGCGAACACTTAGCTTAACAAATGGCTCCTGAGGGAAGCAGAGTAGGCGGCTGCCAGGGGTAGTGAGGAGTCTGAGTCCTCGGATGAGTCATTTTTTGGGGATGAAGAGGATCAGGTAGAGAGGAAAAGAATGAGGAGAAGTTGTTAGAGGATGAGGTGGCTTCCAATGCTGAACACATCCCTTGATCTTTTTAAGCTTAATGTAGTTTCTACAGTCTATTGGCCAAGAGTTTTGCTTTTCCGGATTTCGTTCCAAGTAATTATGTATCCTTACCGACCAATGGGTCGGGTAAATAAAAATTTCAAGCTCAGCTAGCTTACTTTTGCAATCGTCAATTTAGACGGCAGTTTATTTATGTGACCGAAGCATGCGGTCATTCTGACCGTTTTGTTTATATTTGTGTTTCGCTCTAAAATTTTTAAAGCTTTAAATTTTTATGCATAGATTTTTTCGCTAAGTATTATATTTAGCTTGTATACTATGCTAATGTCCCTGCCACTCGCCGAATGTCGGTTGGTTTCAAAAAAGGATTCATTGACTTAGAAATTATACTTTTGGGAGTATGCATGGTTTCTAAGTCAATCAATCACCATGGTAATTGCCCCACACCAAGCGACAGACGGCCACGTAGGGTAGATAGTTGGAGAATACGACTGGTTAAATAGACTATATCTTGCCTTTGGTCTCATTTTTAAAGAATAGATAGCTGCTAAGTCTTTGGGACTTAGCTTTTTAACAGTGAGTAATATTAAGGACTACTGCTTTTGTGTAGTCGACGCGTTTTAAGAAGGTTTTGGACGTCTTTTGTTGGGGCAGACGGTCCCTTTGTAAGGCATTTAATCAAAATGTTTAAGAGAATGAGGCCACCTACATATTGTGCAGGCAGTACCTCATAAAAGTTGAGCGTGGTCAACCTGCACATTGTGTAGGCAGCGTTCTACCATTTCGAGAACTTTTCGTCTGCACCTTGAGCAAGCGAATCTCTATAAAACGTTGAGCTTGGTCTGTCTGCACATTGTGCAGGTGGTGCTTTATGAAATTTTAAGCTTTGTGCGTCAACACATTGAGCTGGCTGCACTTTGTAAAATTTGAAAAAACAAATTTGGAAATGAAGGCAACTTTTCATTAACAAGGAAAGAATTACAAAATTTTAGAAGTAGTACTTTTTTAAGTTATCTAGACACCAAGTTCTGGGTAGCTGCCTAATGTCTGTTGTCTCCAAACAGTAGGAGCCGCGTTTTACATCTTCATAGACTCGGTAGGGACCTTCCAAGTCAGGGGTTAGCTTCTCTTACTCATTTGCCCTACCGACTTCCTCCATTTTTCGTAGCACAAAGTCCCTAACCTTTAGGAGGCGCTTGTGTTTTCTCTTGTTATAGGCTCAAGTCATTCTCAGATGGTAGATCTCATGGCGCAAGGCGGCATTTACCCTGCGCTGCAAATGTGAGTCTAGTGCCAGCCGTACGGCCTCCCAGTTTGCCTCTTCATCATAGAACATGATTTGAAGAGTCGGCTCATACTATTCGATGGGCAAGATGTCCTATGCACCATACTCCATGAAAAATGGGGTTTCTCCAGTTGCCCCTTTTGTTGTTGTCTGGATGTCCCATAGGACTTGTAGTAACTTATCCGCCCATAGGCCGCCAGCTCTTTCAATGTTTATTTTTATGTCGTATGTGATTAACTTGTTGAAGGCTTCAACCTGGCCGTTTGCTTGGGGTCGGCCGACTGATGCAAAATAACTTGAGATCCCTTGATTCCCCCAACCAAGTCTTGAGTTGAGGTGTCTTAAATTGAAGACCATCGTAAAAAACCGTAGACATAGGCACCTCAAACCAGGTGATCATATTCCTCCTGATAAAGGAGATGACGTGCTTTGTCTTGATGTTTTTAAGCGCCTCTACCTCTACCCATTGGGTAAAGTAATCCACAACCACTAAGATGTAGCGCTTGTCGCCTGGTGCAGCCGTATAAGGCCTGTCCATGGCCAGTTTAGCAAACGGTATTGGGTTGTGGATTACCGTTAGGTTAGTAGCCGGACAATGGATTAGCTTGCGAAATTTTTTACTCGTATTCATTTCTTAATTATCTCCATGGCGTCTGACCCATGGGTGAGCAAAAAGTAGTGCTGCCTGACTCAGACGACCAAGGATCTACCGCCTATGTAAGAGGTGCGGTATCCCGCTTATGAGTGACATTTATGTCATTCTTAGAAAGTAGTTTTATAGTCATAATCGGGCTCGATTTTTCTTATTTTCCTTTTAATAAATTTTCTTTTTACTTTCGTTATTTTAGTATGTTTTAGTTCTTTTCATGATTTTTATTAGTTTTAAGTTTATTTTGTTATTTTATATTATTGAATTTTCATGTGTATTCTTATTTAATTTTTATTACTGTAGTGTTATTTCTTTTATTTTTAATTTAATTTTATTTATTTACATTTTATTTATTTTATTTTACTTGTCTCAATTCCTTTCCTCGGTTTTGTGTGTAGGTGTTCGGGTTTCAAGTCAAGTGAGTTCGGTTTTCAGGTTCGTGTCAATTGTCAATCACCAAAGACCTACAACCAGCTACAATCGCAACCCACACACTCCACCTCTCACTAATTGAATCACAACCCTGCTAACACAAACAACAAATTCACCCCTCACCAACCTATTTGACACACCAGTACACTTTCTCCACTCACAATCCACCAACAATACCGCACGCCCCTCGCTGCTGCCACCATACAAACCCCACAAACAGCCCACTCACCCCCCGCACCTGGCAGTAACCACCAGCCACCAAATAACAATAAAACCTCCACCCACTATTGCCGCATCTCAACAACCACCCACTCACCGCACAGCAACACCGCAAGCAACCCGCAACAGCTACATCAACTGAGTAGCAACTCATCTTCATCAATACAACATCATAGCAGCCTAACACTACCTTACCACTATCCCGCAGCCGTAACTTCTCATTACCATCTACCATCTGCCACCTTAATCACCACCGTAGCTACCTCCAATCACCCCCCAAACCACCAATTACAATCAAGTAACAGCCATAGTTAGAGTTAATTGCAAATTCTCAAGGTTCGGGCAAACTATTAAGAGTTCGATCGAAGTGCCAAAAAGTATAAAAATGGTCAAGACGTATGAAGTTTTCTGATTTGAGTAGGTGCAGTCGAACACACCGATGGTTCGATCGAACACACCCATAGTTCGACCAAACCAACCCATAGTTCGACTAAACCAACCTTCGGTTCGATCGAACCATTACACGAGCTTCGCACGTGATAATTAATGAGGTCAAACAGGGAAGCTTGGTGATTACTGTTGATCTTCGATTTGGGCTGATGATGTCCGTTGATGATGGTGTGATGCAGTAGTGATGAAGATCACAAAGCAGCCAAATGAAAGAGATGGGTCGATTTTGGGGATTTAATTAGTGGGTTTTGTTTCCTTTTTATATTTGTTTTTTTATTTCTCATTTTATTTCTTTTTTTTTTTCTATTTCTCTTTTATTTTATTTATTTATATTTTATTTTTTTATTTTCTTAAGTTAGTATAAATACCCATTTTTGGGGTAATTAAACAATCATTAATTATTCTATTTTCTTAATTAGTTTTAGGAGAGCTTTTTCTCTAGGATTAGCTTAGGATTAGAGTAGTTTAGAGAGAGAAAGTGAGGGTTTCACAATTTTTGAGCTTGGATTTTGAAGAAGAAAATTGATCATCTTGTTTGTAGACTTTCATCTTCAATCAATGAGAATCTCTAACTCTCTCTCCTCTATTTGATTTTCTTTCTTTTGATTATTATTTTAGTTGTTATTATTGCTTGTTAATCATGTCGATTTTTGATTATTTGTTAATTAATTTTGTTATTTTCATGATTAGTGAGTAATTTCCCCATTAAGGGGATGCTTGTGGTGTAGTTGGACCTTGAGCACGTTCTAGGTTTTAAAATTGAGTTTTTTGTGATTAAAATCTTTATATGTGTTTGATATTCTTCTATCTACTTGCAAAATGCATGTTGCTAGTTGATTGGGAGTGAATCTTTGCTAACATGAAACAGAAGTTGACTTAGCTAGGTTCATTTATATCGATCGTTATTTGATAGCTCCTCCTAGTATATGGTTCTAATGTGGAAGCATAGAGGCTATGTTAGGAGAAGCCAATAAACCCCGGAAGGTGGCTAGATTGGACTTTACTTTGATATTCGAGCATGTTTAGTTCATAATTAATTCAATTTCTATGCCTTTGTTTATGTTCAAGTGAATGCTATACCTAAACCATTTCTCTTAGTGTTTTACGCTTATTAAAAAACAAACTAACACCCCCAAGCTTATTCAAAGCTATACTCACAAACATATATACAAAAAGCGTAAACGCTTCTCCCCCAAGCTTAAATGAAGCATTGTCCTCAATGCTTAAATTAGGGAGAATAATTCATGTCAAAATATAATTGAATTTTGTCATTTTCACTTTTTTTTTCAAAGCAATTGTCCTCGCCTCTTTTAACTATGGACGACTCTTACAACTTTGCATTTGAATGTCCTTGCCTTTTTTTAACTTTGGATGACTTTTTCATTTATTCACTTGCCATTATTCACAAGATATACAAAACACAAGCTTTGTTACGAATAGAAACAATAACCAAACTCATGTACCACAAACTCCAAGAACATGATCATTTGCTTCACAAAAACCAAAAATGGAACAAAAAGAAACAAAAGTCTCAAAGTTCTCAAGATGTGGCTTGAAAAAAAGGAAAAAGGATCCAATAGTTACCAAGAAGGCAAATGTAAACCTAATGAACTAAAAATAAAGAAGATTATCCTAGAAAAGAAGAATACCACCCCGAAAAGATGCATTTGTCCTCCCTAGATGGTTTGGTCTCGTGTTAGAGTATTATGAGTCAAGATTCAAGATCAGGTCCGCAATAGTAAAGGATCCATGCCGCTCATGCAAGATATGTAGAAGGCATGAAATCATGAAACCTCACATGATTGTAGCAAAAACACACTAAAAGATTCAAATTCACCAAAAGGGAGCAATTGTAAATTTTCAAAAACAAATAGAATCCAGCTTCAAGGTCCCAAAAGTTCTAAGCGACTAACTTAGAATACTCTATCCTAGATAAAACCAAACATACTCTCAAACCGTGCACACCGTTACCATTTAAGAAGAAAAGCATTCATAATGCAAGAACAATACAAAACACATTGCAAATTTGCCTTGATAGAAACAAAAATCTTTTTGGAGTTTTTTTCCAAAATATAGAACATGAAAATGCATATACAAAGGTGCATAGCATATATGAATCAAATCACATCAAACATGATAGAATACCCTTCCCTAAGCTTGAATGAGACAATATACTCAAACATATATCGAATAATCCACATGAGGGGTTGCGCGCCCGCATTTTCCTGGGTTTCTAGGAACTTCTTGCGGCTTTGCGTGTTCGCTAAGGTCTTCGAGTAGACGCGCGATATAATTCTGATGAACACTAATAGTGGCAGTCCCAAAAAGCACTTAATAGTGGGTTCAACACCCCATCTTCATGAGAGCACGGCTTGAGAGTACAATGAAAGGAATGGTTTCCTTTGAACAAGTGTACTATTCTGTTAGTGGGTTCAGAATTATTAGAAAGCTAATATATTCAGTAAGGTCAAGTGATTGGAATGCATGGGTGGAGGTCGCTTCCGATCAGTAATATTAATGCATAATTAATATTACAGCTTAATCTTGACTAAACCCTTTGGGTCACACCCAAGCAACTAACGAACCGAAGCAACGAATTAATCCGGAAGGAATTAATAAGTCGACCGAGTAATTAATATTTAGACGTCGGGAATTCAAGCTTAGAGCGTCAAAACAGAACGTCAGAAGTCGAGTCAAAAATAGTAAAAGACGAGACGTGAAAAATAATAATAAATCAACAATGAGCAAAATACCCTTAGCATCGGTAAAACTAAGTGCTAGGGGTGCGGCAAAAAGCTAACAACCCGCACCAAGTGTGCATGGCAATGCTAGTATGCGGCAGCTAGCATCCCGCTCACTTGGTAAGTGTCTTTCTAGCCCGTGGCACCTAGCAGCCTATGGTTTTGGGCACAAGTGAGGTGGGCCGAAGCTTCACAACCGCACTATGGTAGCCCACAATTCAACCAAGGGAGCCCAAGTGAGCTGCCATGTGGCCGAATTCAATTGGAGGAGAAGAAAGGGAGATGCCGATTATGGGAGCAAGAGTGGGGGGGTAAGTTTGGTCCCCCCCCCCCCTTCTCCAAATGGTCCTCACCTACTCCTCCTTGTATGCTTGCCACTTTTTCATTTATTACTAGTTTGATTATTAATTTTATTTTAGCTTTAAAATAAAATGGAAAAATCAAATTCTCCGACATTGATGGGAGAGCTTTTCACACTCATGCATTTCCCTATAAATACCCAAGTAGGGGTATTAGGAAAAGCACTTGAGTAAGATTTGAAAAAGGCATCACCATTGTGAAAACCTTTGAACTCATTAATTACTCGGGTTATGGTCGGGCCTTGCTAAACTCAAGGCATTGAACCATTTTCGGTGGTCGAGTTGTGGGTGGACTATCGTTGGAGGTCGTCGTAATTTCGAGGCTTTCTTTTGAAGTAAAAGCCCATTCCGGTCGGGCGAAGCACGATCCAAAGGTAATCGTTATATCTTAATCTTGTGATTAATTTAATTATGTTTATGGTTTTATTTATTGCGAGTGCGGTCTTGTTTTTGGGTTTGTTTCCGCGGCAATTTGGACTCACCTAACCCCAACAACAGTATCAGAGCCTTACTCGTTTATTTTTAAAATCATAATATTTTAAAGGTGTTTTTATGGCTTAATTTTTCTGGTATTAAGTTGCAAATTAAATTAGTAGCTCATTTTATCTATTTTAACCTTGTATTTGATCTGTCTTCAGCTCTTGAACCAAGATATAACCCCAAAAATAGTGAATTTTCGGTATAAAAGGCATTCTGGAAATGGTTTTACCCTTTTAGGTTTCGGTTTTTAGCCAAAAAACGGCCAGAAATGCACATTTCGAGGGATTTTTCGTTTTGACGGAAAATTTAAAGTCATTCTAACCTTGAAAATTCCTTGCATATTTATGGTGGTTATGTATTTGGCTCTTTCCTTAATTTATATGCAATTTTAAACCTCTTTAGGCATAATTACTTTGTGGTAATTTGTGTTTTAAAGCTTCGCTTTATTTTTCACATAATTGCAAATTAATTGTATTTCGTGTGAGAACTTTGTTTTTGAGGCTTCTAAAGTGCTAAAGATTCAATCTTTAATTGTGTTAAGTGATTGAAACTTTAAAAGCTACTAAATTCCATGAATTTTATGTTGAACTTTATTGTTTTAATAATTTTTGGTTGATTGGAAACATAAAGTTTCAAACTTTGTGATAGAAATTTGTTTATCTTCATATTGGAAGATATAATTTTTCAAGGATTCACAAATGTTAGTAGTTGGATTTTTCATTTGAACATTAAAGTTCATATTTTTCCAACTCCCTCTTACTTTGTCAATATCTCAAGGATAATTTAAATTGATTAAATTAATAATGAGAAATTGCCTTATTTATTTTGTTTTGTTGCACCAAGTTAAACTAATTTAATTAAAGAATGGTTCTTGAAAATTATTTTGGTTGAATGCACCTTTTAAAATTTTATTTAAGTTAGACTTGTATAAATTTTCAATTTTTACCCATTGAATTAGTTCTAAAATCAATTTATAATTAACATGTTACGCAAAATTGGGATCAAAATCCCGAGGCTATGGCTTGCAAAACGAGGCAATACCCCCCTTTGGCTAGCCGGGCTGCATAGCAGCCCGCATGTGGCTGCTAAGAAGGGTGCTCGTGTGTGCAGCCACGTGCGTGGCTAGAGCTCACATTAGCAGCAGGACACGGCAATGCGTGCGTGCGTGTGTGCATGCACAACAGCAGCCGTGGCTGTGTGCGTGCGTGCTGTGGTGCGACAACGAGCAATGTGTGAGTGTGTGCTTGGTGTTGCGGCAAGAGAGTGCGTGTGGGTGTGCTACGTGCTTGTGGCATGATGCGCACAACCCCACACTTGGCACTTTACTCCGAGATGTAAGGCAATGCAATTTTGTTTATTTTGCCGTTTTATTTATTTTAATTAAAATTTTAAGGCTAGGCCTCGGTTTTGAGCGGCATTGGCAAAATTTATTTTGATAAATTTTGGGTTCTACCGGCTTAATTAATTCGATATATTAATTGGATGCGGAATTTAGTGGGAGCTTCATTTATTATTTTCATAACCAGTTAAAACGACTTTGACTAGTTTTAGTTAGGCGTGTTAATTGGATTAAACCACTTAGATTAGTTACTAGTTCTCGTGCGTTTATGCATTGTTAGTTGTTTATCGTTGTAAAATACATGGGCCATTCACATATAGTGAATGGATGAATGAAATGTATATTTTCTCACAAGTTTTATGAAATGACAACTAGTGGGGCCCGATTAGGATCGAAAATACGGACTGTGATCCGTGATGTATTTTTGTAAATCAAAATACGGTCTGCGAACCGTTGAGTATTTTCGTACCTTAATGTTTAGACTAGTCCTAATCGTAGATACTAGTAGTTGCATTTATTTTGGTCAAGTCTTGGAAGACGAAGCCATGAAGTTGCAAATGAAGACCTTTTGAAGATTTGAAGATCTCAAGGGGTCATGCTAATTGCCAAATGCATCTCTATTTATGTTTTTCGATATATTTATGTTTAGGTATATGAATTATATGTTAGATGCATGTTTAGGATTTCGAATGTGTTGATGATTAATTAAGTTCACTAAAATCAACAAACATAGAAACCCTAGGTCCCTAAATAATTAGTAAAACTTGCCATTCCAAAACAACATTTACAAACCGAACGAGGGTTGTGGTGGGCTACGCCAAAGCGAGGGATTACTACTTCTCCAAGGAACGTAAGGAATACCGGGTATGCAAGTTGGTTTCGGTTGTACTCGACGATATGAATGATGGAGTCCTAACATGTCGTGGCAAAGTGAATAAATTGTTGAGAGAGCATTAGATGCGACGATTTATTCAACCAAGAGTGGCTTGGAGCCAATAGCAAAGTGTTGCTTACCTTGGGAGATTTTTTTTTTTTTTAGAAAACTTGCTTACCTTGGGAGATTGAGTGGTAAGACAAGCCAAAGCATGCTGAGCCACTCTTTGTTTCCTTGGATCTTGGAATTGACTTATTCTCGCCAAATGGGAAAAATTTTAATGCGTGGATAAGACGTTAAATAAGATTGAAAATTTGCATGAATACCTTTTAATTTTCAAACTTATTATATTATTTACTTGATAAATGGTTATACTTTGCACTTATATTTGTAGAATTCAAAATAAAACTGTATTGCTTTCCATGATTGGTAAAGGAAATCTTTGAGAATGGTCTTCAAGAAAAGTAAAGCATTTCTAAAATACAATTCTCATAAATGACTTTTATAACAAAGTCCAAAAAGACGATTGGAAATCATGTATTCAAAATACTAGGTAGTTTTGGTAAATAATGAAGTATTGAGTTACAAACTCAATTTGTCAATATTGACAACTAACCTAACATATCTTTGTGCTTAATACATAGATGAGTAGGACTCATTGATGTAGTAATTCAAGCATGAATTAAAGGAATAGATGGAACTTTGTTTTACGGCGTACTAGGTGCCTGATTATGCCCAACAAAGTGTAAAAGTTAAGGCACTCACTACTACAAAAATAAGCAAAGAGACCCGTTGAAATATCCTTTACAAACCGTCTATCAACGAGTCTCTATCTAAGGGGTCTGTCAGATAAACAGACCGCCTCTATGGATGAGGTCTGTTTTTAAAATATAACAGACCCGTTATGCAAAATACCAGGTTTGTTAGATTACTTCTTTTAGAATAAAATATTAAAGAAAAGAGACCCGTTGTAAAAGAAATGGGGTACGTTTGCTATATTAAACAGACCCGTTAAAAGAGAAATAAGGTCCTTTTGAAAATTAAGTTTAGACCCTATATCAAAGATATGGGGTCTCTTTGATATATTTTTTAAATTTATTTAATTCATCAACCTGTAAGATCCCTTCTTCACCTAACAGGTCTGTTAGCACACACGTTTTTTTTTCTTTCTAAAATCAATAAAAATTTTAAATGGTTTTTTTTTTCCAGCAATTTCTTCAATAATTACCTATTAATTTTCTTTTAGAACTAACCTGCATAATATGTAATTCAACAAAAATTTTTGACATACATTTTTAGACCTA
The DNA here is from genome assembly GCA_024500155.1 of Chenopodium formosanum. Lineage (NCBI taxonomy): Eukaryota > Viridiplantae > Streptophyta > Magnoliopsida > Caryophyllales > Amaranthaceae > Chenopodium > Chenopodium formosanum. Next base: position 53,564,903 of record CM044880.1, on the reverse strand, counting down.
CTTCATATATAATTCAATCAATCCCATTACAAAAAACTCACCCATATAATGTTGTGCCACCCACAATTACACCATTACAAAAAAATACTAACTCTTAATTTTCTCCCATTCTACCATGTACACCATTGCAAAAAAAAAAAAAAAAAAAAAAAAAAAAAAAAAAAAAAAAAAAAAAAAAAAACCATGGCACTATACATCAACCATTGTTTCCAAAAACATCAGCATTCTACCATTTACACCATTACAAAAAAAAAAAACCATGGCACTAAACATCAATCATGGCGCACACATGTTCCAAAGTGTATGTGTTGAAAAAAAATTTAAACCAAAACGCAAGCAATTACTATACTCTCTTTGACTTCTTCATCGGCTTAGTTTAGTTGCTTAAGCAAATATTCAACCCAAATATCTCGTATCTCATCAATTTCTTCTGATGAATAAGCTTCTTGAGTAAAGAACTGCAATGTAAATAGCAGAAAAAAGAATTAAATAGGATCATGGAAGTAGTGAACCAAAGCTCAAAACTGAATTTTACAACCAAAGCTCAAAACAGAATTTCATAACTAAATTAAATATGTGAACCAAATCTCATAACTGAATTTTAGAACCAAACAAAAATAGAATTTCAGAACTTACTTTCTGAACTGATTTTAGAACTGAATTCAGAACTGATTTTAAATCTGAATTTCAGTCAAGGGAAAGGCAGGGCAGGTGGTGTTGCAGGGTAGGGGAGTGTACTTAGGGGGTATGGGTGCAGCTGCTGCCCTGCCCATAAATAAATCTATATTACAGAAATAAATCTCGAATTGTTTTCATTAAAATTGTTTATTACAGAAATTTAAGGAAAGGGAGCATTAATAACCTGAAAGAAAGGGGAATATGGCCGTAGATAACAGAACCACATGCTCTAGACTTATCTTTGTCAGACATCAGGAAAAATATATTCAGATATGAACTTCATTAATGTCATGGTATAATTACTTTGCATTCAATCACCCTCCACGGGAAGGGAAAACTATTTATTTTTACGATAACATTATACAAGACAACTAGAAATTGGTTGACATCCTTACATAGATTACAATAAAGGGTCATGCAATACACCCTCACCCACCACCCGTGACTCTGGTGTACAGCAGAAGACAGAGGCAAAAACAACCTACCAACAACAACAGCAAGCCTTGAGCAGGGGGACTTGTAGTCTTTTGTTGTACTAGCTTAAAGTAGTAATATGCCAATAGTAGTACTTGTAGTAATTAAGGATTGATTTCCATTTTTATGATTGTATGGTTAGTATATATAGTAGTAGCATAGCAAGTAAGAGGGTATCCAGAAAATTGTAAACAGAACATGAAGAGTTATGGCCTGAAGCCATATTTATTTTTGCGCAAGCTTTAAGCATTTCAATCGAATATTCAACCTTTCGGCCTTATATTAGTGTTGGTTCACGCTAGTCCATTGCAGGTCACAAGGGAATTCAATTTCCTAAAAGCTTACTCAATAATCACCTTGAAATAGAAAAAAAAGAACATAAAATGAGTGATGCTAGTGCATGTACTCCTCTACATAAATTGTAGTATTTTACTAAGTATTATATAATTAAGGAAAAGGAATCCATATGAAATCTAATTCTCTTTGAAGTACAATGATAAACTGTCCAACTTTTTTACATCATGATTGGATAGTAATTAACAACTTTACACCATCAACTTTTTATACAACTTTACACCAGATTTAGGTTCCAAAAACTGATGAGTGATGATGCTGCTGCCCTACCAAGGCAAGGCGGCTGCTGCTGCTGCCCTGCCCTGCCATGGCAAGGCGGCTGCTGCCGCTGCCCTAACAAGCCAAGGCAAGGCGGCTGCTGCTGCGCTGCCTAAGCAAGGCGGCTGACTTCTTTCTGTTTTTTAAGCTCCATTATATAGCTAATTCCTGCCATTTCTTAGGAAGGGGAATATACCTTTTAAAAACATTTAATAAGTCTCTTGGGTGTAGGAAGAAGCATCTCGATGCCTAATACTACTGAGTTTCGAAATATTTATTAGAGGCAAAATTAAGTCTTTATAATACAGTAATACACGACATCAAACCTTTTTAGAGCTTTTATTTAGATTTTCGAGATCGATGTAAAAAATTCAAGTGATAATAGACAATGTTTTTTAATATTATTAAAAAAAATTTGAATTCATATACACTCACTAGTTCGTCACATAAAAGCCTAAAATGATCTTGAATCAATAAGGCGCGTACATACTTCATAGCAAACTATTTAAAAGGCATGCATTTTACTAGAATAAAATCAAATGAGTATCATAACACAATTACATCCAAACAAATTTCAAGTATCCAGCCCCAACTCAAGACTCGAAGGCGGCTGCTGTTGCTGCCCTACCAAGGCAAGGCGGCTGGTGCTGCGCTGCCTAGGCAAGGCTGAAGATGCTGCCCTGCCAAGGCAAGGCTGCAGCTGCTGCCCGTCCAAGTATAGCTAGGCAAAAATATTTTGGTTAATTTGAGCATATTTTGGTCAGAAATATTGAGTTGAAACAACCAAAGTATTCGAAGCGCATAAGTTTTTACCTTGTCGGTAATCCATAACACCCTTTTTTCCAAAATCACGAGCATGTACCGGCACAAAACGTATCCATAATCCTTCTTGTGTTTAGGATCGCTAGGACACTACAACAAATCATTCATGAATTACTTTATCATGTTCAAGACCTACAACATATCATTATATGCTAAATTTAAAAAGAAAAAGTGAATACCTTTGGTTGCTTCCACCCAATATATGCATCCTTTTTTATTTTCTTGATATCCTTGCGATGGACAACGCTAAATTGTTTGATTCCCTTATGTAGACACCCATTTGTGTCTCCCCAAAACCAAACCCACTGATGGGTACCTTTCGCGTCGAATCATAATCGAATGAAGGGAAAGTGTGGAAAGTTTAGTGTTGCGGATAGTTTTAATTTCTTTTCTCTTCTCTCTGTTTTTGAAAACTTATATTAAGAAAACAGCCAATCCAGTTAGTATGATCCATGTTATCGGTCCAATAGTAGTGTAGTTGGATGGTTCTTGACAAAAGCTTGCCAACGATATATTATAAGCGCAATTCCGATGAATATTGAGGAAGTTATGGCCAATTTACTAAACTGCACCTGTTTTGAGACTTATATGCGGCCCAATGATCTTAGGGAGGGCCTAATATGATTTATCATTCTTAATGCAATTAGGAATGGTTTTAGTCATCTAGATTTTTCTAGAAGGTTCTTTTCATTCCTAATTCAATTAGCATTGATAAATTAACTTTTGTTGACTTTTCAAAGATTTAATTAAAATAAAAGAATATTTTTTAGGAAAAGATACGATTTTATCCTCCTGTACGACAAAATTTATGATTTTAGAAAACGCGTCAAAAACAGAATTAGCGCCTAATGCCAGACATTGGCGCTTGACGCTAATCCTGGCGCCTGGCGCCAGCTTTGGCGCCTGGCGCTAATGTTGGCGCCTGGCCCCAATAAGCCAGCGTTAGCGCCATCTTTGTTTTAGGTGCGCCAATGCTCTGTTTTGATATTTTATCTTTCTGGCTGATTTTCTCTGTAAATAACGTATTAAAAAATCCGTTTTCATTCACCTACAACAAGTTTTCATTCATCAATTCTCTCTCATTCTCTAATCATTCACCATCTCCCTTTCTCTCTCCCTTTTTTCCAAACTAGCTTTTACATACAAAATTCCGCATTTATTAGATCTAGAAACACCTAGCCATATTCGAAGTTGCCTTCGCCCTAGACGTGAAAGGTTTAATTTCTGAGGGTTTGGTCCCAAATCTCTCTTTCAATTATTTAATTTAATTGTTTGTTTATTGTTTTTCTTGAAGTTACTAACGTGTGTATTTTGTTATTAGAAAGAGGTACCAGGCATCAAAGTAAGTATTTTAATGGTTTTTATTGATGTTATGATGTAGAAATCATGTTTAAATTGTATGATATTCCTAGTATAATGTCTACGGTAAATTTAAATATGATTGTTACGATGCTTCTGATGTTCTTCCTAATATTTATGATTATTAGTATCATGTTAGGGTTCAAATTTTGATTTTTTTTGCTTAGTGACATGCTAGGGTTTGTTATTAATCTTGTTAGTATCATGCCTAGGATCTCGCTATTATTATGCTTGAACATGATTATTATAATTGTTATTATGATGATTATTGTTTTGATGATTATAATTATTATTTTGATTTATTATTATGTTGCTTGATATTTATTGTTATTGCTTGATCACACCTTTTAGCCATGTTTAAAGGGAATTTGTACTTGTAATCACGCTTATATAAGATAATTAATAATCTTGTTTTGGGTTAATGTGATTATAATTTCAAATGATCACCAATAATAGATTTGTTTGTGCATTATATTTAATCAACATAGATAAAAAGGTTTAGGGTTAATCCTATTGATTGCATGTTAGTCAAAAAGCGCACATGAATACGATCTAAATAAAATAGAGGCCTATTATTAGGGCAGGTTCAATCTCTTTTAGGTTGGGTTTGTATCTTCATCCCCAAACCCTTATTTGGTTCTAGACCTTATGGAGTTGACGATCTCTTGGATCGTTAAGGGGTGTAAGCTTCACCTCGTGAACGGTTTACAAGTTCCTAAAACTTGTTGGCGACTCTTTTGCTCTATCTTCTTCCCTTTTGGACGCCACCGTACTTTAGTGTATGATCACAGTGGGGTTCAAGTTAGGGGATTAATGCTTGAAATTCATTCCCTACAACCTACATAATTATGACAAGATCAAATGATAATAATGACAAAATTACCAATTACTTGAACATCAATACAAATATAATGAAGTCATTAAATGATTACTCAATTGCTTACTCATTGATGATTGTTTTAGCAAACTCAGGTATGTTGTCTGCTCCACTTGGGTCCAACCAATAGACTATCCCATTCCAAGGGCTAATAACAGCTAACATCCAATTCCGACTGCATACAAATAACACGAAAAGTTAATAAAGTAACATATCAATAATTATCAGCTATTGTAGAGAAACACATAATGCACGTACTTTTCATTATAAGGTGCAAAGAAAAATTGGTTACGATTCTTTCCCTCATTGCACCCAAACACACGAGCTAAGTATGTAGACGGGTTTTCCTCTTCTATTGTTGGATTCATTGGGGATAGAACATTGGAATCGTAAAATCCAAACATACCCGAAATTCCTTCTTCTTGACCTTGCTCTTTCAAGTACCTTTCCCCGCCATCCATAAAAGGTCAAACATGTAAGAAGATATTGAAAATAGAAATTCTCAAATCTTAAAAATGTAAATGAACTTACTTCATGAAAATATTCAAGTGAGCAGCTCCGATCTCTTTCTGGAAACACCAATTAAGCAAATCTTCGTAGTCAAGAGTAACATTAACCACATGTTGAGTCAGAAATACAGTTTTTTGGAAACTTAAGGAGATTGATTTACTACTCTTTTTCATTCCCAAAGCATGAGTTTTTAACGACTGTAACCAATTAGTAATCACTTTTTCACAATCTTCAACTCCGAAAAGATGAATGTCAGTGGTTGATGTTTGGGATGATGTCGATCTTGGGGATGAAGTAGTTACGTCTTTTTCTAGGTGTACATCAACCTTTCATACAAACAAACAATGAGGGAACAAGTAAATGCAACACTTAACTTGAAATCAATTATGAACTAAAATCAGTTGGTAAAAAAAATGATATAATAATACTTTAACGGGAAGAATCAAGTGTATTGGCCAAGAAGTGTAACTCTTCTTAGCTTGGTAAACAAAGATTAATTCTTCATTTGGACATGGAAAGGGAGCATTCGGCACAATATCTTCTACAATAGAGACTCGGCGGTGACCAGGGGGTAGCGATCGGACATGATTTCTGATGACTTCTTCTGCCTTCTCTTGATAGAATTTCCCTTTAGCAACAATTACATGTCCTTTATCGTCGTCCTCAATGGCCAGTTGACAATCACTCCAGCCCTACACAAGTCATGAAAGAATCAAATTTCATATACATAATTTACATTCGAAAATGTATGACTTTTAATACAATACCTCAGGAAAAGTGATATTGTTGTGTTTAAGGCCAAGATCAGTTGAGTTATCATCATGATTGTTCAGAAGTACATGGTCAGGTTGATTAATTTGCTCTGTTTGAGGCCAAGAAACATGGTACATCTCAGCCTCAGAGCTTTGAAGATTATCCTGTTGCACGAGAGGACTTATGTGAGCCTCATGACCACGTGAAACATTAGCAGCATCCTGAATTTGAGACTCCAACAATTGATAACCTTCACTTTGTTGTCGCTCAACCCCTCTAGTTAGCAGTTGTGTAAGTGGAATGTTAAGCATTCCATGGTCAACAAAATTATTTAATTGGGTAAAACCTAACCTATTACCATCAAGACCACCAAAACCACCGAATTCAGCTTGACCACCAAAACCAAAACCACTCTGACCACCAAAACTAGTCTGACCAGATGAACCAACTTGTTGACCATGACCAGACTGACCACTAGTACCAGGCTGACTACTACCATTGCCAAATTCGCCAACCAGCCCACCCAAACTGCCAAATTGACTAGCATTTGATTGACCAAAGATGGCCATGAACGATTACACTCCTGATTTAAGAATGACATGATGAAAGACAATAATAAATTTTGATTATTTTTCATAGTTCCCATCTCTTATTGCATCATTCCAATTTTTTCATACAATTGGCTTGGTGCAATTGGTTTCTTAAAGCCAAAATATTCCATATTTGTGATACCTGATCCAACTGCCCTCACTAAACCACCATGCTCACGCTGATTCAATGCTCTTGCTAACACATGTCATCCCGACCATTGCACACGAATTCTCCTCTTTGAGCTTGAGCCTCCACTGTAATCTGCAATTTAAAATTTCAAGGGACGTAATAGATGAAACCAAGTGAAATAAATTCAAATTAAGGCAATCATTCACAAGAATTCAATGAAATAAAATTTGTGCAGAAGACTCTTCATTAGATATCTTACTATAGCTTCATGGATTTCCCTATCGAATGGATTTTCAAAATAAATGATTCCATCTTTGACCTGAGAGTGAGCTTTAATCCAAGTCAAGTGTCGAGGCACTTGTGACACATGGACTCCCTGTTTTTCAAGTTCTTTTTCCTGCCATTGTACAAAATTAATTTAGAATTATGTTTGAATTATATGAAATCAAATTTTCAACACAAATATTGTATATATGGTAGTTACATATAGAATATTTGTCAGACTTACTATTTGTTCTTCAAAATATTGATACCCAAGTCAGCCTCCTCGATACTTTGAGGTCTTCTTCTTTGCCCTCACACGATTTTTTTCACTCAATTCCTACAAAAAAAATTTAAGATTAAATTCAATACACACCATCTTGCTAGAGGAAGCTTATCATAAACTTATAAAGCATCAAAACTAATAAACTTATAAAGCATCAAAACTAATAAACTTATCAAGTATCAAAACAGAACTGAACTTAGAACGGAGCTTCAGAACTGAACTCCAAGACTGATCTCAACACTTAACTCAGAACAAAACTTCAGTACTGAACTCCAGAACTGAATTCAGAACTGAGGTTCAAAACTGAATTAAAAACTAAACCTCAAAACTAAATTCAGAACTGAGCTTCAGAACTGAACTCAGAACTAAGCTTCAAAACTGAACTCAAGAACTGAATTCAGAACTGAGGTTCAGAACTGAATTCAGAACTAAGCCTCAGCACTGGATTCATAACTAAGCTTCAGAACTGAACTTAGAACTGAGGTTTAGAACTGAATTCAGAATTATGCTTCAGAACTGAATTCAGAACTAAGCTTCAAAACTAAACTCAGAATTGTACTCAGAATTAAGCTTCAGAACTGAACTCAAGAACTAAGTTCAGAACTAAGGTTCAGAACTGAATTCAGAACTAAGATTCAGCACTGAATTCAGAACAGAGCTTCAGAACTGAACTTAGAACTGAGCTTCAGACCTGAACTTCAAAACTGAATTCAGAATAGAGGTTCAGAACTGAATTCAGAACTAAGCTTCAGAACAAAATTCAGAATTGAGATTCAGAACTGAATATGTTTGCTTACTGTGATAGCACTGTAGACTTCGTCTAAGACTCCATTTGGAAGGTCAGACCACTCCTTATAAGTAATCGTTACTCTTTCATGGGCAACAACACCAATGTAGGTGGAGAATTGAGATTTCTGCTCTTTTACTGGAATTCTTTTAATAGGATGCCATTCTATACGAATCTTGGTGCCTGCTTGGATTGCCTTCCCCACCTAGCAAGTACAGTACGACCCCTCTCATCCTCACACCTTATTTTCTAAGAATCCTCAGGATGTAGTGTGTCACCTTCATTGGATGGGCGTACACGTTTTCTCTTTCTAGCCATCAACCTATAAAAAAATCAGAAAAATAAATTTAATAGGTTAGTTAAATGCAAAAATCATTGTAATATTGAAACCAAAATTTTAAGTAGTACATCCTAAGGAAAAACCAATAATAATTAAAAAAAAAGTTAGTACTTTAAAAAAATAATTACATTTGTTACGAGATCGCTTTCGCTTGACATTTTTTCGCTTCTTTGTATCTTCAACCCGTGTAACCTCATTATGATCATCTCTCACATATATTGAAGAGTCATCAACATTATCGTCCACTACTTTTCTTGTCCAAGAAGGAGTCTCCAACACACTATCAAAAGTACAATCATCGATGGAGTGTCGAGGCCTTGGTGTTATGACAGCTGACCTTCGGTTATCTAAGGGGTCTGTCATATAAAAATTTATTTTTCTTGGGTAGCTAAAATAAAAGGGTCCTCTTTGTGACCAACCTTGTTAAGATTGGCAAAAATAAGCCCTAAGTTACTTTCTTCAACACCGTTGTTGCTATCAACCCATTGACATTTGAAAAGAGGAATCGAAAACATGGTGTAATGCAACTCACAAATCTCTTCAATGACTCCATAGTATCTCATAGTACCACACACGGGATTCTTATCTTTTGCACTAGAAAAGTGAATAGCTTGAGCCTCTAAAATGACCCTACTGTTTTGCATAGTGCTGTGTTCATTTTGGAACTTTGTGTAAAAAGTGCAACCATTTATAACATATCCTGAAAAGTATGTTGCACTAAAGTCAGGTCCATATGCTAATCTCTTGACTTGATCTGAGATTACTATTGAAGAGTCATCGAGCTCCCTCATTACTTCATGTTTGAACCAAGAAATGAATGATTTTCTATGTTTGTCAGCTAATGCCTTTTTGCTTGCTCTTGGATTGTACTTTCTCAAGTGTCTCATATGTCTTTTAACATAGGGTGCAACTTCATCCTCATTATGCAGAATGTATGAGTGTGCCTTGCGCAAATTGTCATAAGACATATCACGTTGCTTACGATCTAAGGTTCCCACACCATCCATTCGTCCACTATGACGGGATGTAGGAATCCCTATTCTCATTGAATTTATCATAAAATCACCAGCATATTGTAGTACTTCTTTATAGAAAAGTTTCTTAGCAATACAACCTTCAGGTCGATAAGCATTCTTGACATACCCTTGGTATGTTCTCATTTGCCTTTCAATAGCCCATTGAACTCTCAAATATATTGGACCACAAAATCTTATCTCTCTTACCAAGTGAACCCGTCAAATGAACCATTATATCAAAAAAAGTTGGAGAAAGGTACATCTCTAATTGACATAAAATTATAACAATTTCTTCCTCCAAAGCATTCAAATGTTTGGGATCAATGACTTTACTATAGATTGCATTAAAAAAATAAACAAAGTCTAGTAATGGCATATTGAACATTTTTAGGCAATATTGAACGGATAGCTACGGGCAACAAATTTTGCATCAAAACATGACAATCATTAGACTTAAAGCACATAAGTTTCAAACTTTCCATGTTTACCAGGTTGCGAATGTTAGAAGAATAACCTTCCGGAACTTTCACTCCGGCCAAGCTCTGAAATAACTCGATTTTCTCTTTTCTAGAGAGCGTACAAGCAGCCGGTGGCAAGTACTTTCGACCATTCACATTATCAACCACATGGAGTTCATCTCTAATCCCCATTTCCTTTAAGTCATCTCTACCTTTCTCCCCATCTTTGGTCTTCCCAATAATATTCAATCTTGTACCAATAACACTATCACACACATTTTTCTCAATATGCATCACATCAAGTGTATGTCTCACAAAAAGGAATTTCTAATATGGTAAGCTCCACAATATTGAACACTTTTTGAATCCTTGCTGAGGAAGAAGTTTTTTATGCTTCTTACCATATGTGATCTTGAGATCTTTGATCTTTTCAAACACCTCTACTCCAGATAGTATCTTAGGGTGCATCCTAAACTCTTGATGTCCATTGAAGGCCTTTTTCGAGTTGCGATAGTGATGAGTACATGGAAAAAATATACGATTTCCATAAAAAACATTCTTCTTAGATGCACTCAACCACCTTCCCGGAAAACCCTCCATGCATACGGGACAAGCAGTTTTCCCGTAAACTGTGTATCCTGATAGATTACCATATGCTGGAAAATCTTGAATAGTACAAAACAACAATGCTTTCAAATTGAAATTCTCGTTACGATGTGCATCGAACACCTCTAAACCTGTTTCCCACAACATCTTCAAATCATCAATTAGTGGAGCCAGATACACATCAATATCATTACCAGGCTGCCTTGGACCAGAAATTAGTAGTGATAACATCATATACCTTCTTTTCATGCAAAGTGTATGAGGTAAGTTGTAGGTAATCAAATTAACATGCCATGTACTATAAGTGCTACTCAATGATCCAAAAGGATTGAAGCCATCTATAGACAAAGCAAGGCATAAATTACGCTTTTCTTCGGCAAAATTTGGAAATTCTCCATCAATAAACCTCCATTATGGGGAATCAACAGGATTTCTAGGCATTCCATCATCCTCTCGACCATTGACATGCCATGTTAACTTTTTCAGCATCTCCGGCGTTAGAAAATAGCCTTTGAAACCTAGGTATTATTGGAAAGTACCATAATACCTTTGCAGGCACTCGTCCTTCATTCTTTTTGTATCGCGAAGCATTACAAATTGCGCATCTCTCTAACGATTCATTATCATTTCGATACAACATGCAATCGTTAGAGCAAGTATGAATTCTCTCATAAGGTAAACCCATGACACTTAGTGTCGTTTTTGCCTCATATGTACAACTTGGAAGGACATTATCATCTGGAAGCATGTCTTTTACCAATTCTAGGATCATATTAAAGCTTTGATCACTTAAACCATGACCCGCCTTCAAGTTATACAACTTAAGTATGGCAAACAACCTTGTGTATTTAGTGCAACTTTCATACAAAGGCTTTTCTGAGTCACTCAATAAGCTCTCAATTTTAGTGGGATCTTCATCAAAATTCTCCTGTACTACATGGAGCTTTTCTTCTAATCTATCTTCCTCATTTGTATGTTGACCTTCATTAGCATTATTTGAAAAGTTACTCACCGAAGCTTCTTCTCTAAATTCTCGATGCCAAATCCAACACGTATATGTTTTGTCAAATTCCCATTTCTCCAAGTGATTAAGTATCACTTCAGGTCTCTTATACAAGAAATTATGGCACATGTGACAAGGGCATGGTAGCTTATGGTGGCCTCCACTATTCTTAAGTGCAAACTTAACAAATTCACTTACACCTGCTTGATATTTTGGGTCACCTGGCTTAGTTGTTGTTATCCAACTTCGATCCATTTAATATTTTCTACACACAACAACTAAAATCATTAATCCCATCCTGCCCCTGCCCCTCTCCCTACACCTTTCCTCTCATCTTCTAATTATTAAATTGACAAAAAAAATAACTCAGGAACCAATTAGCAACAAAACTAACGATTTTTTGTACATGCATGATCCCATAGTGCATTTTTAATAAAAACAAAAAAACAAAAAAAAACACACAATTTGAAATCCCAACTAACATGAAAGATGTCATACAATCTAAAATAATGAAGAATTTAAAGGGAAATTCAAACAACAAATTATCTATCTCTTCATCACAATAAAACCTCAAAACAGAAACTCAGAACATTAAACATCATAAAGCACAGAAACTAAAACCATCATAAAGCAAAGAAACTTAAACCATGAACCAACACTTGATATGAAATTTCAAGCAGCATAAATCTGAACACACTAACAAATTTTAATAGCCAACCCAACATTACTAAAATAATAGCATATTCGATTGCCAATTAACTGACTTTCTGGTTAATGTTAAATGTCGAACAAGAACAAATTTTTATTAACTAAACTAATTTTAATACACTTACTGTCTCATTTCTATAATAGCAGATTCACCAACAAATGTTGAACAAGAACCAATTTTTATTTCAATATTTCATTTCCGCAAACAAAACAATAATTCTAAAGTAAATTAAATTAAAAAAGTCATAAACAAAAAAATTATCAATACATAAAACCCTAACACAGCATACATGCATCAATTGAGCCAAAATTCTAATCTTTAAGTTTGATTGCGATGGAGCCGTGGAGGGGCCGTGGAGGAGCTGCTCTTTCGTTCCTTTTTTTGTGATTTCAAAGAAAACCCAAAGATGAGCACGCTGCTACTTACTCAACTAGAAATATCAGTGGCCGCATGCAGTAACCCAGAAATCCAATGTGCATTTGGGATTTTGATGAAAAATAGAAGAGATGAATGTCATTCGGCAATCTGTAGAAAATTAGTGGTGAAATTGAAAATTTGAAGAGGGTTTTTTTTTATGAATTGGAAGGGTTTATTAAATTTATTTAGGGAGGGAATGAAACTTTGAGGCGGCAATAATAATGGAATGAAGTATGGAACTCTGTAGAAAAGGAATATTAGCATTTTTTTTACCATATGTATGAGACCCGTTGTACCTAACAAGACGTCTCCCTTATTTAAGAGATCCATTGTAAATAACAACGGGTCTTTAATATGACCTTGTTATTTAAAACCGCAAAACATTATATTTTGGCACCTATTATTACAGACTCGTTATGTGTAATGTAGGGTCTTTTATATAAAAGAGACCCGTTAAATTGCACAACAGGTCTCTTAGAAGGGGTATGTTTCCCACTTTTTATAGTAGTGACTTAAAAAAAATGGTTCTTAAAGTAAGGTTATGAGATATTTTACAATAAGAAATATAGGAAACAAGGAACGAAGAAAAGGAATAAGATTCCAATTCAACCCATGAGTTCATGTTATTGTAGTTAACTTAGCAATTCGTTATCTTCACAAGTATCGGATACTTCTTGAGTGTTCCACTTTGAAAGTGACCTCAAACTATTGGAGTAAGGCTAAGTTATCGACTTACAAGCTTAGAATGAAGCAAGGAGAGCTACATAAGTTAGAAGGTCGTATGCTTTATTTAAAGACCTTTTAAGCAAAAGGCTGGAACAAGTAATGGTTATTATTATGTTACATAATCAGCAATTGATCCGTTTACACTCGAAAACACTCACATTCAAAGTAAAAGCAATAGTTGCGAATTTATTTGAATGGTATGGTTATCAAAGCATTGAGTCAAGAATGCTTGATTATAAATAAACATTTCCCTAACATGATAAACTCATTAAGTTCAAGTCATGGGCTTGATTTGCATTCCAAACATCTTTAGCAATGTCACATCGACAATAACATACTCAAGGCTCTATTAGATAGGCTCTTTATAGTTGATCGATTCGGAATCGTTCTAAGACAAGCAAGTCTTACTCTTTGAAACCAACAAAGTAAAGAGTTATTGTTCTTGGTATAGACAATTAAATCCGAAAGCTAAAGAGGATTAATTTACTTTAACGTTTCACAAAGAATTTGAAAGAATATGGCTATATTCATCAAATGTGAACAAACTTGACCTTGAATAGTTCAAAGAAGTACATAATCGACTTGGCAAGATATCAAACATCTAGATTAGATCGAGCGATGTTTTCTTGAGCCAAGCGCGACCATCACAAAGTTATGAAATTGAAATTTTCATAAATAACTCCACAAAGAATGTAGTGTGTCTTCACGGAGACCTCGATGCCATTTAAAAATGACTCGAACAATGATGGATCACATCCTTTCCTATGAAGTTCTTAAGATTTGCACGAAGGACTAATGTTACGCTAAACAAAATGTCAAAGCTAAGAAAGGACGCCATGTTCAATTGTGGATAGAATTAACTTCTAAATGTCTTCTCAAGTATATGTCTAAAACTCTTAGCCACAGTGGGAGTTCATTGGTTCAATGGGCGCTAAGTGACTCAGTGGGAGCTCACTGGCTTAGCAAGAGCTAGGTGGTTGAGTGGGAGCTTAATGGCTCATTAAAGGCTAAGCTAGCTCAAGTGGGAGTTAACAGTTTGTCTTACAATGAACTTTTACCCAAAGACAATATACATGTCTCTTTGTAAGCATTCAAGTGAGACCACGGGCATTACCTCCACAACCTAGTTGAGAACATAGTGTTTGTTGCTCCAAGTTGTGCCTTTCTGGAAAGTAACACATTTTCAAAACAACAAGTGGGAGGAAAATGAACTCGATGACAATCGAGCTTAGAAACAAACTAGAACTGAGAATTTAGGAAGACCTTAAAAGGGCTTCGTGAGAATACTTGATCAAGAATATTCAAAAGGACTTTACAAGTGCCTTAAAAAGAGAATTCATTTCTCACAACACTTTTGAAAATTTGCAGTAAGATCAAGAAAATGAAAGGGCTTTGGAAGCGCCTTAAAACTCAGTGTTTAATGCAATTGCCCTGTATAGGTATAGAATTCACAAAAGGCTTGGATTGAATCCTATAAATTTCTATTAAGTTAGAAATAAACCTGAAACTTATAAGCATACTATTTACTATTAGATAGTAAAGGAATAATGTATTATAAGATAGCTACAACAAATCCAAATTCCGAATAATGGTTAGAGGCCATGAAAATCCGAAACAAACCCATGTTTGAAAATCATGTTTGAAACTTGATTAATTTGCATGAAAGGTGAAAGACCCATTGATTGCAAATAAGTTTTCAATTAGAAAAATAGCAAATGTGGAAATGTATATGCATACATAGCTAGATTAGTTGAAAAAGGATACAATTAAATTCACGGAGTTGATTATAATAAAAACCTATTCATTAATCGGAATGCTTAAGTCTTTTCGTGGTTGATCTAGCAAAAATTGAACATATGACATATGGAAAAATAGATACCAAAACCACCTTCCCAAAATAGGATTTTGGAAGTGACTATGGAATAGTCTAAGGGTTTTGAAAATCTAAATAATGCTAGATTTGAAAGCAAGCTCAAGGAATCCGTCATGGGATTAAAGGAAGCATTGCATATAGGAATTGAAATGTGTTTTCTCATAAAGTTAATAAGAGGATTGGCTTATGGAGAAACAAATAAATTCTGATGAATAAGAAGTTTAGTGGGAGTAAAAGTAAAGGTCCAACGAGAAGTTTACGAACTCTATTGTGAAACAACTATCAAATGCTAAATGTTTAGATTTTAGTATTTTGACAATGGAGCAAGCTAAATACGATACTTAGTACATATTGGTATTAAGATCTATTATATAGACTTAATAAAACGTTTGAACGTGTAAAGAAATTTACTATGTTCATATAAATTGAAGGACTTTGAAAGACTTTTGACCCGTATGTATAAAACTAAGTAAATGTTTGAACTAAGTATAAGCTAGGCTAAATACTAAGTCAAACAAGAAAGACTCTAGTAAGAGACTTTCAACCATATCACATAGCGAATAATTGAGCAAGACTCAGTGAAACTGAATGAGCTAAAATGTCATATGGAATAAGATTGAGAATTACTCTGCAATTTAATCCATCATGTACGCTGTGATATCGAATCGTCGCACGACTTACTTGCTTATAGTATGTGAAGTGTGTATGTAGTACCAATCAACCCGAATCTATGTAATAGATCATTAGATTACAGTCAAGAACATCCAAAACACTTAGATGAGTTAGAGGATGAGTTCTTGACGCATGGAAACAATATAATTTGAGCATTGATGATGCAAGCACAAACCTTAAATAAGGATGAAATCCGTAATAAGGAAGCCATTTGTAAGCACGAGGTAAGAAGCGTCGTGGCTTGAGAAATGGTAACATGGATGTGCATCCATGTATAATGTGTGGAAATTTAAGGTAAATTTCCACGATCACAAGTGATTAGGGTATTCCAAATCATTGTGAGCCGTTGGGAGTGAAACGCAAGCAAGGCATCATCAAGAAGGCTACTAAAGTATATTATTAGAATATTATTGCCTAAAAAAGGCAATAATAAGGAAGATGTTAAATGGAAAGTTCGTTTTTGAAAGTTAATGATTGTAGGTTATAAAGTTGAAGGTCTCAATCATGTAAATGAGTGGGAGCCATCACTTGGACAATAAATCCTAAATCACATACAATCCATGACAATCTCAAATTTTATCATCTTATTATGAAAGTTATCAGTAATGAAGATGCTAAGATTAGAAAAGTAGTTAAAACTAAACCTATGCAATAAGTGAACGACCACATTCACAATTGCATGAAAGAAATCAAGCATATTAGATATGGGTGTGATTTCTATAGATGTTTTATAAAGAGTGATACTCTTAAAACATTCAGAAAAACCATTTATCATAAGATGAACCATTCAGGTTTTGGAGTAATTTAAAATTTCATGCAATTTTTATCACTCCGTTTCTATTTAATCGTGGTTTAGAATTGAATAATAAGTCCGTTCGATTTAAAGATTATTCAAAATAGGGTATCAAGACCAGTCTTGATAAGGAAACACCTATTAAGTGAACGTTGAATATTATAATCGAAAATTATCCCTAATCGAGGTCATTTAAACAATGGACGATTAATGATCAATTGAGATTAATGTGTAGTCTGATTTATAGCACCGTTTCTTGTCCTACGAGGACATGATTTTCATAAATCATTTGCACAGGCATTAGTTTAGAACCATACTGGATCGACCTATGAGAATACTTTAAGAGATTAAAAATCGTCATAAGTATACTTCTCATTATGGCTATCGGAACTTATTTCCTCGACCATGAGTATTGTGAGTTCTCTTGTTTGAGTACTAGTACGCTTTGATGTTGTCAAACGTCTTCCGTAATAGGTGATTATAATGGCAACACTCGGGCAGCTAGGTCCTCTCAGTAAGAGGATCTACATTACAAGACTAGGAATGTCCCCCTACTAAAATAAGGAAGATGACTTTGTTGTATACAAGGCCTCTCTTAGAGCGAGACTGTGAAAATACATGGCCATGCTCGGATGGATTTTAGAAATCATCTATTTATTGACAGTCGGACTCAGAATCAAGAAACTCTTCTAGACGTAATAAGGATGACAAAATAATCTTACCTTAGAGTTCACGAAGAGACAATAAGCGACATATAAAAAAGGATGTAGACTAAATGCGCACTTGTCTGGAAGGACAAGTGGGAGATTGAAAGGAATGGTGTCCTTCGAACAAGTGTACTATTCCGTTAGTGAGTTCAGAATTAATAAAAATCTAATATATTCAGTAAGGTCAAGTGATCGGAATGCCTGGGTGGAGGCCGCTTCCGATCAGTAATAATAATCCATAATTGATATTACAGCTTAATCTTGACTGAACCCTTCCGGTCACACCCAAGCAACTAACGAACCAAAGCAACGAATTAATCCGGAAGGAATTAAAAAGTTAACCGAGTAATTCATATTTAGACGTCAGGAATTCGAGCTTAGAGAATCAAAACCGAACGTCGGAAGTCGAGTCGAAAATAGTAAAAGACAAGACGTGAAAAATAATAATAAATCAACAATGACCGAAATACCCCTAGCATCGGTAAAACCGAGTGCTAGGGGCGCGGCAAAAAGCTTGCGACCTGTACCAAGTGTGCGTGGCAATGCTAGCTTGCAGCAGATAGCATCCCACACACTTGGTGCGTGGCTTTCTAGGGTGTGGCAGCTAGCATTCTACGGTTTTGGGCGAAAGTGAGGTGGGCCGAAGCTTCACAACCGCACCATGGCAGCCCACAAGGAAACCAAGGGTGCCCGAGTGAGCTGTCATGTCGCCAAACTCAATTGGAGAAGAAGAAAGGGAGGTGGCAGATTTTGGGAGCAAGAGTGGGGGGCAAGTTTTGTCCCCCCCCCCTCTTCTCCAAATGGTCCTCAAATACTCCTCCGTGTATGCTTGCCACTTGTTGATTTATTACAACTTTGATTATTAATTTTATTTTAGCTTTAAAATAAAATGGAAAAATCAAATTCTCCCACATTGATGGGAGAGCTTTTCTCACTCATGCATTTCCCTATAAATACCAAAGTTGGGGTATTGGGAAAAACACTTGAGTAAGAGTTGAAAAAGGCATCACCATTGTGAAAACCTTTGAACTCATTAATTACTCGGGTTTTGGTCTGGCCTTGCTAACCCCAAGGCATTGGACCGTTTTCAGTGGTCGAGTTGTGGGTGGACTATCGTTGGAGGCCGTCGTAATTTTGAGGCTTGCTTTCGAAGTAAAAGCCCCTTCCGGTCCGGCGAAGCACGCTCCAAAGGTTATCGTTTTATCTAAATCTTGTGAATAATTTAATTATGTTTATGGTTTTATTTATTGCGAGTGCGGTCTTGTTTTTGGGTTTGTTTCCACGGTGAGTGGGACTCACCAAACCCCAACACGCAAGAGCTAAAACTTGGAGAACCCACTTCCTTGCTTCTTGAGCTTTCCTATCGCCATGAGCTTGCTCCATAAGCATCTTCCACCTTTGTAAATCATCGATATCAAGACCTGGACCTCGTACAATACCTACAACCACGAAAGTAGAGCAAATAAAGGAGAAAATACTAGAAAAACCATCAAATTACACAAAAGCTACAAAAGGTTAGATAAAAGGTAAAACCAAGAACAGAAGCATAAAATTAAGCATTTATTAAGCATCAAAGCCATGAAAAGAGGCTAAAAACAATCTAAATTCTCATCAAATGAATGCCATTTAAGACACCCATCACAACCATGTGAGTTTTTATTTCTTCTTGCTTTCAACATTTCTTGATTGAGCGGCGCATGGATCCTTGCCTAAAGTATACTTTATCTTGAATTTGACTTTCATCACTCGGGAGCGCGACCGAGCCATTTAGGAAGGACAAAGGTATCTCTTTGGGGTGGTAAAATTTTCTTTTCTATGATAGTTTTCTATTTCTTTACTTTGGGTTTTCATTTGCCTACTAGCTAACCATTTGAGCCATATTCCCTTCTTTTCAAGCCACATCTTTAGATCTTGAGCCTTTTGTTTCATTTTATTCCCATCATTGGTTTTTGTGAAGCATTTGGTCTCTTATATTGGAGTTTTGGTGGATGAAAAGGATTTGTTGGTTCTTATGTTGTAAGCAAGTTTGTGTTTTTAATATTTTGTGAATAAAAAGCAAACGCAAAAGCAGAAAAAGCCGTCCATAGTTTATAAAGGCGAGGACAATGAATAAAGTGAAAAATTGAAAAAATTGAAAAATTTGAATAAAAGCAAAAATTGAAAAAATGAAAAATGAGAAAATTCAAAAAAAAATTTGATGTAAGTTTCTTTCTCCCTATTTTAAGCATTGAGGACAATGCTTTGTTCAAGCTTTGGAGGGGGGGGGGGTGCATTTTTACGCTTTTTGTACATAGGTTTATGATTCTTGGCTTTGAATAAGCTTGGGGGTGTTGTATTTTTGTTTGGTGATTACTTGATTTTTTGTGTTGAGAATTTTTGTGATTTTTGGTGCACTGACTTACTTGTTTAGTAAGATTCGCATTCATTTATGCTTTTACATTTGCAAAAAGTCCATTCATGAAAATTTGTTTTCTTTCCTTTTCTTTTCTTTTTGCGCCTTTTTCATGTTTTCCCTTGTTTGTTTGGTTTGTGAGAGTAATGGTTTATTCTCTAAGGAATCCCTTACGAGAAAATCACTCGTCCTCTAGGACAATCTAGGGGTTTATATGGCTCGTCTCTAATTGCTAAAACTTATTGTGATTCCTACGAAAATGAGTTAGTGTATATTCTTGTCTCCTCTCTTCTTTTGTTTGTTTGAATAAGCTCATGATTTCCATCCCTTGGTTTTGTTTTGCTCGAGGATGAGCAAAAGATAAGCTTAGGGGCATTTGATGGGTGTCATAAAAGGCACCCATTTGATGAGTATTTAGGTTGTTTTTACCTTCTTTTCATGGCTTTCTTTTTCAATTAATGCTTAGTTTCATGCTTTTCTTCTTTGTTTTACCTTTTCTCTCTTATTTTTTAGTTTTATGCATTTTGATGGTTTTTGTAGTCTTTTCTCCTTTATTTGTTCTCTTTTCGTGGTTGTAGATATTGTACGAGGTTTGGGTCTTGATATGGATGGATTATTAAGGTGGAAGATGCTTTAGGAGCAAACTCATGGGAACAAGAAATCTTAAGATGCAAGGAAGTGGACTCTCCAAGTTCTAGCTCTAACGCTCTCAAGTCGCGCTCTCACGAAGGAGTGGGGTTGAACCCACTGTCAAGTCCTCTTGAAACTGCCCCTCTTAGTGTTCATTATCATCATATTGTGCGCTCATTCAAAGCCCTTTAGCGAACGCACGAAGCATCGAGAATAACCAAAGAAACCAAGATGAGCGCGGGCGCGCAACCCACGGGCGCAGACGCGTAGCCCCTCCGTGCGAACACGCCTCCCCTGGTTCCTTTTTTTGCTCGGGTTCATTTCGCGCCTCCTATAAATTTATATTTGTAACCCGATTTTTTGAAGGAGAATTAGGAAGTAGAATTAGAATTCGAATTCATAATTTTAGCTTAGTTGAGAGCTTCTTTCTCTAGATTTAGGGTTAATTTAAGAGTACGAGTGGCTCTAGATTTAACGTTCACTAAATAAACCTTTGCCTCAAGTGAAGCACAACAAGCACGTTAAGGTAATGGGAATCAGGCACATTCGAGATTGGCTTTGATTTCCTTATTTTAGTGTTTAAATTAATGTTGGACAATTTTAATGTAAAGCAATATGATGAACCATTCAATTTTTGTAGTAATTAAATTTTTCATGCAATTTAAATCACTCCATTGACTATTTAATTGTGGTTTAGAGTTAAACAATGAGTCCATTCGATTTTTAGAATATTAAAATAGGGTATCAAGACTAGTCTTGTTAAGGAAACACCTATTAAGTGAACGTTAAACATTATAATAAAAAATTATCCCTTATCGAGGTCATTTAAATAATAGACGATTAATGACCAGTTAACATTAGTGTGTAGTTTGATTTAGAGAACCGTTTCATGTGCTACATGCACATGATTGTCATGAATCATTTGCACAGGTATTGGTTTAAAACCTTACTGGATCGACCTATGAGAATACTTTAAGAGATTAAAACATCGTCATAAGTATACTTCTCATTATTGCTATCAGATCCTTTTTTCCTTGACCATGAGTATTGTGAGCATTCTTGTTTGAGTACTAGTCCACTTTGATGATTGTCAGACGTCTGCCGTAACAGGGGATTATAACTGCATCACTCGGGCGGCTAGGTCCTCTTAGTAAGAGAAGCTACATTACAAGACTGGAAATGTCCCCTATTAAAATTAGGGAAGGTGTCATTTTTGTTTACAAGGCCTCTCATTGAGCGAGACTGTAAAAATGCATGGCCGTGCTCGGATGGATTTTAGAAATCATCTGCTTATTGACAGTCAGACTCGGAATCGAGAAACATTTCTTGACGTAATAAGGTTGACAAAATAATCTTACCTTATAGTTCATGAAGAGGCATTAAGCCACATAAGAAAACGGCTATACACTAAAAGCACACTTATCCGGAAGAACAAGTGGGATATTGAAAGGAATATTGTCCTTCGAACAAGTGTATTATTCTGATAGTGGGTTCAGAATTATTAGAAAGCTAATATATTCAGTAAGGTCAAGTGATCAGAATGTCTGGGTGGAGGCCGTTTCGATCAGTAATATTAATGCATAATTAATATTACAGCTTAATCTTGATTTAACCCTTAGCGTCACACCCAAGAGATTAACGAACCGACACGACGAATTAATTCGGAAGGAATTAATGAGTCGTCCGAGTACTAAATATTTAGACGTCGGAAATTCGAGCTTAGAGCGTCGAAACTGAGCGTCGAAAGTGGAGTTGAAAAATAATAAAAGACGAGATGACAAAAAGGTAAAAAATCAACAATGACCAAAATACACCTAGCATCGGAACTTCGAGTGTTAAGGGGTTAGACAAGCTAGCAGCCCGCACCAAGTGCGAGGCTTGCTAGCAAGCAGTGGCAAGCAGCCCGCACTTACTGCGTGGCATGCTGGCGCGCTGCAACTAGCATCCCGCAATATGTGTGAGGCGTGCTAGCAGCAGCCCTTGGCACAAGCAGCCCGCACGCATGTGCCTAGGCATGCTAGCCGAGAGGCTAGTGGTAGCAGCCCGCCTTGGTGCGGGGCTTGGCTGGGCCGAGTAGCAAGCAGCGGCAGCATGTGGGAAGCCCACATGAGTGGGTTGGAGGGAGGTGCCAAGTGGCGCAAGGTGAGGGAAAAAGTGGGGAGCAAGTTTGGACCCCCCCCCCTCTCCAAGTGGTCCTCACCTACTCCCTCATATGTAGTTGACACTTGTTTATTTATTACCAGCTTGCTTAAATAATTTTATTTTGCTTTTAAAATTAAATGTGAAAATCTCACTATCCCACATTGGTGGGAGAAACAATCATACTCTCATCATTTCCTATAAATACCCAAGTAAGGGCATTGGAAATGATGCTTAAATTAAGTAAGAGTTGGAAAGGGCATCACTAGTATGTGAAAACCCTTGAACTTAAGAGTTGGAAAAGGTATCACATTTATTGAAAGCCTTTAAACTGAATTACTCGGGTTTTATTGGTCGAGTCTTGCTAACCCCAAGACATTGTACCTTGTCAGTATTAGTTGGTTCGAGTGGATCAACATTAGAGGCTTTGTGTTTTCGAAGCTAGCTTTCAAGTAAGAGCCCGTTCGGTCGGACAAAGCACGCTCCAAAAGATAATCGTTTTATCTCAATCTTGTGATTAATTTAATTATGTTTATGGTTTTTTTATTGCGAGTTCGGTCTTGTTTTTGGGTTTGTTTCCACGGTGAGTCGTACTCACAAAACCCTAACACCTCTACGACTCTCTAAAAGATGGAAAGTGCGATGTCTCCCTCAAAGGAGCTATGACGACTAGAAATTTGCAGTCCGACCAGGAAGTCCGCATAGGCCAAGCTAACCCTATCGTACGACCAGACTGAAGCAAGGTCGCAAAGAGCAGGCAAGTAATAGATTAGCACTCGACTACCTCTGTTAAGAGAAAAGGTCCCTCACAATAGGATAACAGCAAAAATACGCACCCGCTGCTCAGGGGTGGTCGCAGGATCCTAAAATTCCGCCGTAAGCGTACTCGAAACAAATGCATCTAGTGCTAAGCCGCGTCGGGTCAGCCTGAGCACGATCCCAAATAGTGATAGGGCCCAACAGTTCCACCACTAACAGAGAAAAGACCGTGATCTTGCTATTGAAAGGAAGCGGGATTGAAGTGAACTCCAATCCCATAATGAAACTGAAGTTAGTGGGGGTAACAGTCATCCCACCCCAAGAAAATTTAAAAGTCTTGGTGGTGTCCGAACAGATCTCCACCAAAGCTCGGACTACGTAGTGGCTTTGTCCGAAAGAGTACAAACCCTGAGTGGCTCACAACAAAGGAGTCAAGCCACATGACTCCTGTAAGGAGAGTGATCCCATCGTAAGGGTGTAGGCGTCGCTCGAAGTGCGCCTACATTAAAAAGCATGTTGTGAATATGCTTGGCACTCATAGGAAGTGGGAATTGACATTACGATTAGGGACAAATAAAGTAGGGAGCCGCCAACAAGTTTTTTTTAGGAACTTGTAAACCGTCCACGGATCATAAAAAGGCAATTACGATAAAGGGACAACGAAGGTAACGATTGACCCGTGAAGGTTACACCCCATTCATAATCCATGAGATTACTAACTCCATATGGTTCGGAACCACGAAAGGAGGATCGGGGATGATGGTACGAAGTGAGTCATGGAGTCACATTCGCCCGTATTGGCCTCTACTGGATTCTTATAGTGAAAAGCATTCCTGTGATCTCAAAGGCATACAAACAATAATTCAATTCGCTCCAAACTATTATTTAACTAAATTGGTTCAAAATTAATGCACATATAATTCTAAATATTTGGTGATCACTTGATTAAACAACAAGATTAAAAAGGAACCTAATCCAGTTGTCCAAATTATCTTATTAGTCGTGATTTTCAATTACATATTCCCTTTAACATGCAATATTGTGATCAAAATAAATAATAGAATCAATATGAACATAAAAAGAACCAATTTAATCATAATTCTAACAACAGAAAAATCGTTAGAAAAATAATAATAAAAAAGAGCATAACTCTTACTTTGAATCTGTTTGCTTGCAACTACAAAATAATAAAACGAGTTAGTAACTTCAAGGAAATAATAAAACAATGATTAAATTAAATAAAAAACAAAGTTAATTTTGGGGCCAAACCCTCAAACGATTCTACCTTTCACGCCTTGGTTTAAGGATAGAACCTCGAGTAAAATATGGACTCCTTTGAGTGCTTGAAGAAGGAATTTTGAAGTGAAAAGGGTAGGCTAGCGTTCAAGTTAAGAGCATAGAAGAGAAAAAATAAGAATCATAGAATTCTGGTTGCCCCGTTCATCAGAAATGAGGGGGTATTTATAGGGAAATGTGCTGAGGGAGCACACGGCACCCTAAAATGATAAAAAACCCTAAAAAATATCCCGTGACACGGTCAGAGTGTACCGTGACACGGTTAAACTGTACCGTCATACGGTACAAGTTCCCGTGACACGGTCAGTCTTTGGAGTGTCGCGGGAAATTTTCAGAAAACGGAACGGAAAACGCGTTAAGGGTTTACGCGGAAAGGACGCGGAGCTTCCCGTGTCACGGCAGACCTCCCGTGTCACGGGAAGTCCCACCGTCAGACGGGAAATGTTCCCGTGACACGGTCAAGCCTGACCGTGACACGGTCAACTCCAGTCCATTTTTCCGTCTAAATTCATTTTTAACCCTAATTTCTTTCGGCTTTTTGAGTGCCGATTGATAATTACGGGCTTTTTTCTGACTTTTAATATTCGGGCTAAAATGAGAAAATAATAAATTAAATAAAATATTTGGGCCAAAAATAATAAAATAATAATAAAATAAAAAAAAAGGTTTGGGCTTAAAATTAATTAACAAATTAAAACTATGCTTTTACCAAACACCAAGAGTGATCCATGGACCTTTCAAATATATGAATTTAATAAAATACGATTTTTTAAGCACTCTCGGGATTAAATACTAAACCCGACCAACAGCGGCGGTGAAAGGTTATTTATCATCGGGCTTGGTTTTGGGGAGACATTTTTAGGTGTCTACAAAGGGGCTCCTTCCTTTGATGCCTATTGGCCCTTTAGAAGACAAGGAATTTACATTGATAAGGTGTAGTAGGATTTGAATTCCTGACGGTTTGGGGGCCCTAGAATTAGAATTGATCTTGTCATCACACTTTTTTATAAGAAACAAGTAGGAGTCGCCCATGTGGAGTTCATGTCTTTCTCCCATGTGGAGTTCATGAGATATTTAGCACAAATCATAAGTTAACCCATGCCCAAATTTGTCTACATAAACCAGAAATGAGTTCGAGAGCGAGGGTACTAAGATAACGTTCCCTTTAGAGAGGAATCGCTATCTTAGCCCTAGTACGACCTCTACTAGCTCTTCCTTTTTCACAATTTCATTACCAAACAATATATGCAATGTGATACCTAAAGACTAAGTTAATTTATTTTTTTCTAAGCAATTAAACACGTAGGAATTACACTACATAAGTCGTTATTCTTTGTTTAATCAATATTCGTGAAAAGAACAAAATAAACAGTATTTGCCTTGTCTTAAGTGATAAAAGAACAATTAATTATCAAAATCTAGTCTTGATTAACAAAAGAATACTATGTAAATTATTAGTTAAAAGTTTGTTTAAAGTGATCAAAAAACACTATTTATTCAATTAAAGTTATTTAAACAATAAAGAAAAAGTGATTAATCTAAGTGCTCAGGAAACTAACTGTTCATCTTTTATGTTAAATCTCTAGTTAATGTGTTTATGGACTTTCTTTGTTCTTTTTACCTCCAAGGGCTTTAGTGGATTCAATTAGTGTTGGAAAGTATTTGGGAAGAGAGAACAAAAAGTAGTATGATAGTAAGAAAAGTTGAGAGATTAGGGTTTTGATAATACTACGGTTTCAATTCTGATTTTTTCTGTCCGCGTAATGCTGAACGAAGACCCCTTTTTATAGGTGTAGGGATTTTGGTTTAAGGATTTAGCGTCGCGCCGTCAGGTAGCGCACGCAACTCTTTGAGTCACGCAGAGTGCCGCGCGCATCTCAATCAGTCGCTCGCGCATCTCAATGAGTCGCTCGCGCCAGGCGCGCGCAACAAATTGAGTTGCGCTGGTTTGCAGTTTACCTTATATGAAAATGTGTTTTTAAAACTTCCATAACCTTTGATTGCAGAGTTGGATTAAGGCATGTGTGATTTCATTTGAAATCTCTGAATGTCTACTTTACAATGTCATTGGAATTAGGTTAAAATGTGTTATGGATCAATGGTTATGGTCGTTAGAGTGCAAGGGTGTCGGTTTTAGGGCCTGATTTAGTGTTTTGATCATAACTCTTTGTTTTGGCTTAGAATTGGTATTATAATATACTGTTAGAAACCTGTTTGAAAAAGCGATCCATTTAGATAGGACTTTCATGGAATTTGATGTTTGGTTCATCTGTTTGGCTCGGTTTTTCAATAGTGTAGGTTTTGTAGACACCCAAATGTGTCTCTCCAAAACCAAACCAAGTGATAAATACCTTTCACGTCATTTGATTATCAAACATAGCAAAAGTGTGAATAGTCTAGTGATGAGGATGTTTTTATTTAAATATATCTTCTTTCTGTTTTTAAAAATATTTCTTTTCTTACCCTATTTTTGAAAAACCAGCCAATCTATTTTGGTTTGGTCAATGGAAAGGGTCCAATAATAGTGTATTTGGGTCGCGTTCGAAAAGAGCTTTCCAACGATATATTATAAGCCCAATTCCAATGAATAATGAGGAAGTTATGGCTAAAATACTAAACTTGGCTCAATTTACCTACGACACAATGATCAAGTGGAGGGTCCAAAAGTCTAATCCTATTCCTAAACTAATTAGAATTAATTAGAAGCTTCAATAAGTTTCTAAAACATCTTAATTATCCTCTTTGAAAAGATAAAATCAAATAATTTGAAATTGAATAAAATTTTCCTTTTATAAAAATTTTTTTTTTTTTTTTTAATCCTAATTCTATTCGAATTTAAAGAATGTTCAAAGACAGTCAGATATTATTTTTATGCCTCATAATCTAAATCCAAATTTTATATGGTTGGATAGATCTTGAATTATCTTTCCAATGATACATAATAATATTAAATCCAAGATATAACAAAAAAGATATGAATGAGATATGAAACTCTATTCAAAACTAATACCCTTCCACTATTTTTGCCATATCTTTTTATGTACAAAAGATTTTAATCTGATTCTAATTAGGTTAGAAAGTAAACTTCAAGATTATTTCAAAAACATATTATATGTCTTATTTGGACTTCTGGATCAAAAGATGTGATAAAAATAAAATCCACAAAAACTGTTGTCCATCGAGTTTTATTTCGATTCAAATTCGGATTTTTTTCTTATTCTTTGACCCTCTTTTTTCTCTATAAATAGAGGTCATATCACCCTTTTTACTATCATCAATTCTCATAAAGAATTTCTTGATTATCTCCCTCTTTCTAGCCTAGCCTTTTACAAACAAAATTCCGCATTCACAAGTTCTAGAGACACCTTTCATAGTTCAAAGTTGCCTTCGCCCTAGACGTGAAAGGTTTGATATTTTCGACGGTTTGGTCCTAAATCTAGTCTAAACTTTCTTTAGATCCTCTATTACAATTACTTGATTTAATTGTTTTGTTTATTATTTTCCAAGATGTTAACGTGTGTATTTTGTTGTTATAAAGATGTACGAGGCATCCAAGTAAGTGCTTTAATTGTTTCAATTGATATTATGATATAGAAATCATGTTTAGATTGTTATTATGATTCCTAGTATCATGTTTAGGGTAACAACTAAAATCTCTAATATCAAATATGACAATTGTGATTCCTGTGATGCTTTCTTTTCTCTTCCTATATAAAGTTAGTATCATGTTAGGGCTAAAGCTTTGATTTTGTATTGCTTAGTGACATGCTAGGGTTTGTTATTAATCTTGTTAGTATCATGCCTAAGATCTTGCTATTATTATTCTTCAACATGATTACGCTTATGATTGTTATTATGATTAATAACTATTTTTATGAATATTATTATATATGTTGCTTGATTATATTTATTTTTATTGCATAATCACGCCTTTTATGCATGTTTAAAGGGAATTTGTACTTGTAATCACGCTTAATAAGATAATTAATAATCTGGTTTAGGGTTAATTTGATTATAATTCAAGTGATCGCTTATAATAGTTTATTTGTGCTTTAATATTCAACCAACACAGATTAAACAAGTTTTGGGTTAATTTTATTGATAGCATGTTAGTAAGAAAGCGCACATTAATATGATCAGAATAAAGTAGAGGCCTATTGTTAGGGCAGGTTCAATCTCTTTTAGGTTTGATTTGTACCTTCATCCCCAAATTTCCAGTCTTGGTTCTAGACCTATTGGAGTTAACAATCTCCTTGATCATTAAGGAGTGTAACCTTCACCCTTTGAACGGTTTACAAGTTCCTAAAACTTGTTGGCGACTCTTTTGCTCTAGCTTCTTTTCCTTTAAACGCCACCATGCTTTAGTGTATGATCACAATTGGGTTCAAGTTTAGGATATTGCTTGAAATATTCACTACAGTTTTTGGTAACTCCACTGAGGAGGATTTCTATTTTAATTCCTTAAATTTATTTTGGCAATTATTTAGAATGAGTGGATGAGACTCGAAAAGTTTTAAGTATTTCATGTGCGTAATTTTGATTAATATTATTATCAAATGCATAAAAAATATCTCATGGGAAATACCATCCATAATGAGTTTAAAACATAGGGTTTTACATGTAGGAAATTTAAGGAATATCTTTCACAACTAGGACCGAAATAATCCTGTGCGAAACTGGAAAATTTTATCGAGCACAGATAGTTGTTGAGGCATGTAGGAACTAGCGTCCGAAAACAGAGTCTGTTGCCAACGATTTGATTCTGGCGCCAGGCGACACTTTTGTAGACAGGCGCCAAAGCCAAATTGCGGCGACGACCTCTGTTCGCTAGCACCAAGTTCTTCCAATACCGAGCCATAAATATGCGTTCTAATTTTGATCAGTTTCTAGCACTGCTTGCTCGATCCTACTTCCTAATTGAGTTTTTCTCACTTTTCTGAAACCCATATGCGTTCTACATATGGACATAACCCTCTGGTAATTCATGCTCCATCTACCTAATTGAACGCTCGGTGCAACACATGGTACATCCGAGAATGTTGAATTCACCAAACCATGGAAACAAGTTTTAACTCGCGGTATCCCATCCACTCGCGCCAGCCCTCTTTGACCCTCTTTGACTAACCCATATCCCGAACTTTAGAGAACTAGAGCCATGGTTAGGTTGCAAACTCATTACATCATGTTGTGACTACTTGACTACTTGTGCATCTCTTACTTGTGCATACTTATTATGTGACTAAACTAACCGTTTGGTTTGACTTGTGTTTGTAAATAAGTCTTAATTAACTAATTAATGACTAAAGGACTTTGCTTAATTAATTAATTAATTAATTTGAGCTAATAAATATGTCTAAAATCGAGTCATAGTCCTTTAAGTCAACCCGAAATTTTTATTGCCGTATACTGCACAAGCGTCAACTTGTTTTGGTCATAGCCGGAGTTCTAGGAAAAATTACGAGTCTTACAAAATATGGATCTGTAGCCCCGAGTTTTATCTTTAATTTGGCGTTGGTTTCATTCCAATCGAAGTCACAGATCAAAAGTTATGACTAAAATACCACAGCTTGTCCAGTTTAATGCATATACATGAAGTCTTAATTTAGTCTTTGCTTTAATCTAGTCACATAGTCTAGTCACATGGTCATGAAACAAGTCTTAAAATTTCACCTACACTCACTAGTTGTAGCACACACTTTGTGTATATGTCACCATGACCATGTCTTAGGTTCATGCATGAGTCGGTTTTTTCCGTCATTTGAGTTGGGGATACATTCTATTCCTAATTTTTCCATTTCTCTCCATCTACTTTATCTTTTCATTCTCTACATGCTTTCCCCATATCACAATATTCATTCTTCCTACCTTCTTCCATCTATTGCATGTTGAATAGAGTTTGAGTCAAATAATGAATATCCTTAATTTCCCTTTCCACAGTACTTGGTCAAGGAGAGAAGGGCGATTAATCAAGGACAACACCTTCATTCAAGTTCAACTTTTTGATAAACCAGTGAGTCGGAAAAGAAAAGCTAAGAAAATAATGGCACGTCGAGAAGAAGTCAATGAGCTTAAGAAGCAAATGGCTGACGTGACTGAGGCATTGAAGGCTTTAATCCTCAAAATAAATGACCCTGTGAAGTAACAACAAATGGAGCTCATGCAAGAGAGCTTGAGCAAGATATTCAATGACTACAAATTCCAGGGCATTAGCTCACAAGGGGTCTTGGTGGACAAGGAGCTTCTTCCGCAGAAGTTCAATGCTACTGACATCCCTAAATTCAGTCAACATATAATCCTTATCTTCACATAAGAGCCTTGGAAAATATAATAAACAATAAGGGGATTGATAGGAATGTCTTTTATTACTTATTTTCTTTATCTCTTGAAACCGTTTGTCAACAATAATGGTTCTTTTCTCTTGATAAAGAGAAAAATTCTACTTGGGATGCTATTGTAAACACTTTCATTGATAGGTATAAATGCAATATTCAAGTCGAAACCAATTATAGACAACTTGAGATGCTAAGATAAAAAGAGAATGAAGGCTTTACTTCTTTCTTCAATAAGTGGAGGGAAGCTTCCGCTAAAATGATTAAGGTGCCCACCGACAAAGAATATGTGAGGATGTTCATTAAGAATTTACAAGAAAAGTATTCAAAGCACTTAAAATTTCAACACAATTTGAATACTTTCAAAGACGTCTATGAAATAGGCATCGAGATTGAAGATGACCTCGCGAAGCAAAAAGCTACTAACAATAGCAACCACAGTGGCTGGAAAGGAAAGTAGAACGACAATCCTTCTTCTTTCGAAAACGCCCACTCTGGTAACAATGTTAGTACCTTTGATCTCAGTGAAGTTTTAGCCATGGATAATCAAGGATCAAAGAAGCAACTAAGGAAAGACTTTACTCCCATTAGGATGAGCTACGATATTGCCTTCGATCGACTCCATGCTAAGGGACTCATTACTCCCATTGGACCTATTCAAGACCCCACACCTAAAAAGAGATTGCCTAGTTGGAATTCAGATGCACATTGTAAATATCATCAAGGCAGGGGTCATACTACTTAAAGCCTTTGGAAGCTAAAATAGGCTATCCAACATTTGATCGAAAATAACAAGCTTTCCATGCCTCCAACTAACAAGAAGAGGGAGTAATGATAAAGCAAACGACGCAAGACAGAGGCGAGCTTCAACGATAAGATTTCATGACCTTTTTTTTTTTTGTATTTTCTTTTATTTACCCTTTCCTCAATAAGTCTAGCATAGGCACCTTTTTATTCTCCTTAGATATATTTTGTAGGGTCATTATTTCTTTTCCTTTAATAAAAATGAGCATTTATTTTCTTGCATATGATCATTTCATTACATTGCACAAAAAAAATAAAAAAAATAAAAACGGAAATTTCATGAAATGCCCCTGAGTAATTTTTTTTTCACCAAATACCCATAAAAACTTTCAAATTCACCAAATACTCCCGAGTTTAAAAAAATTTAACCAAATACCCTGAATGACTAACGGCGATTAACACCGTTAGCCATTAATGACTAATACGCCACGTGGCAGCATCCAATTGGTTGTTATAATATAAATAAATTAATCATTTAAAAAACTTAAAAAATAAAAAAAAACTTAAAAGAAAAATTTTAAAAATACCCCCACCACCCCGTAGACCCATCCCGCCCCACCACTATCCCCTAAAGACGGCGCCGACGCCAGCTGCTTGCTCTCAGCCGGAACCGGCGCCGGTCGCCATTGAGGCTAGCCCCTCCCCCCCACCCTCGACACCCCCTCCCCTACCCCCTAGCCCCCTCTCACTCCATTTCCCCTCCCCTTAAACCCCTCCCCATCCCTCGAAAACCCCCCCTTCGAGGCCAGGGTCCAAACCCCCTCCCTGGCGCCGGCAAACCTTTCTCGCCCCACCCCCCGCCATCCCTACCCCCTTTCCTCCCTAAATCACCACCCAAAAAACAAAAAAACCCTTTAATCGAAAAAACCCCAAATCGAAATCTAGGGTTTCGATTTGAGGGTTTTTCGGTTTTTAAGGTGGTGGTTTAGGGGGGATAGCGGAGGGTGGGGCGAAGAAGGTTTGGACCCTGGCCGCGAAGGGGGGGTTTTCGAGGGATGGGGTTTGGACCCTGAACGCGAAAAGGGGGGTTTTCGAGGGATGGGGAGGGGTTTAAGGGGAGGGGAAATGGAGGGAGAGGGGGCTAGGGGTAGGGGAGGGAGTGTCGAGGGTGGGGGGGCTGGCCTCGCCGGCGACCGGCGCCGGTTCTGGATGAGAGCTGGCGGCCGGCGCCGGCGCCGTCTGCAGGGTCTGGTGGTGGGGCGGGGTGGGTCTAGGGGGTGGTGGGGGTATTTTAAAAATTTTTTTTTTAAGTTTTTTTAATATTTATTTATTTATATTACAACAACCAATTGGATGTTTCCACGTGGCGTATTAGTCATTAATGACTAACGGTGTTAACCGCCGTTAGTCAATAAGGGCATTTGGTGAAATTTTTTTAAACTCAGGAGTATTTGGTGAATTTGAAAGTTTTGATGGGTATTTGGTGAATAAAAAAATTACTCAGGGGCATTTCATGAAATTTCCAAAATAAAAATCATTGTCGAACTAAGCACAAGTTATACCAATGATTTGAGGCACTCCTTGTAGCCACATCATATCACCTTTTACCCTTTAAACATGCAATCCTTTTTTAATAAACCACTTTGAGCCTCGTCTAACAATAAACCCTTCATTTTTCAACCCATATCTACCTAACTCTGGGATGGGATGTTGTGCAACTTATGCAATTTTAAATTTCATAAAAACCTTGAGTGACTTCAAAAGATTATAAAAGGAAAAAATAAAAAATAATAATTATAATAAAAGTTCACAAAAGGGCAAGTGTTCTAATGTCTTTGATATGAAAATATCTTCGATAAGAACACGTCTCATATTGCGTTTCTTATCGAGTGCTCGGTACCGTGCCTGAGAAACATGAATGCCAAGTGAGTGATAAACCGCATGATCGGGATTTCCCACAGTTATTAAAATAAAATAAATAAAGCAAAAAAAGAGAGCTAAAAAAGAGTAAGAAACCTCAAGCATGAAAATACAAATATTCAAAAGAAAAGTTGCACACCTTGGAGGCTTATCTAGGGTCTTACGGCTTTTATCCCCTTCTTCTTCAACCTTTGGCCTAACCACGTTACAACCCTTCCAAAGACGTTTTTAGGTATACACATACTTGTGCGAGGTTCGGCTAGAGCTACGTTCGGCCTGGTTCGTAACGGATACGCAGGCAACCTCGCATCGAGGTGAGGCCGTAATAAAAAAAGCATTCATATTTATGTTCATAATTGATCATATCTAGGAATTTCCAATGCTCATCCCTTTTTATTTAGAGCAAGACTTGGGAGCTTGATCCCTACATTATAAACTTACATAGCCTAAAGAGTCACCATCATTTGACTCTTCATGAAAAATATCTTCCCAGACACTTAGCCCTTGCAGCCTATCTTTAGTGTCACTTTTACACACAACACAGATACATGACCGAATAGTCCTTACCTTAGGAACCATTTGTCATGAAATCTTAACACAACATTGAAGCATACTTCGTCATAACAAAATCACTCATCACTCATCATTGCATCACAAAGTACGAAGTGCTTAATCTCCGTGCCTAAGTTACCTAAATACTTTCATTATCAAGTCAACTAGGATAGTCTAAGATGTTACAATCCTTGTACTAATCTCATTCAAAATGCACCTTCAAAAACATCGTTTCTTTCTATTTTCGCATCTTTCTTTTTCGGGAGAAAGTTGGTACCCCCTCCACAATAATGACGGAAATTTTTTGCTTTTTTGCATTTTCAAGTCGCACGATCACACATTACAATGCATCCACGAGTCATGTGCACATTGAGTCATGTCGTGATATCACATTGAGTCAACACTATGTACACACGAGTCACACGAAGTGAGTCATCATTAAGTCAAGTTTATACCTTGAGTATTGTCAAGTCAATATGTAAAGCAAGACTAAGCCTTAGGTCAACCCTAAAGAAAGAGATAAGCAAAGTCCTATAGTGAAAAATATAAATGTAGGTGCATCCCAGCAAGCGAGGACATTCCCGAATTTTTTCGAAAAAAAAACCGAGAATATGATGCATGAAATTCTTCAAAGATGAGAGGAGTTTGAGCAAAATTACATGGATTAGTAAGTTAGATATGAAGATATTTAATTTACAAAAGATTTGAGCAGATTTGGTTGGAAAGAAACGATCAGGCTCAAAGTTCGGAGCAACGAATAGCAGCAGCAATGGCAAAATAGGGAAAACCCGACTCCAGCGCCAGATGACAAGGCTGTCGCCTAGCGATAGAAACAAAGTGCGGCGCCAAAGTCTTCCAGCAGGCGCTGGTGCGGCAACACAATGTGTGGCCCCCATATTAGATTATGCGGACCTAGTACAACAATTTCCGAGTTCCTTGGTACGCTAGTTATCCCCTATAAGCAATTTAACATGATTAAGTAGTCGGTTTGATAACAATTGCAAATAAGTGATCGACCTGACAAAAGATTGTCTCACTTAGATTAAAGCGCCTAAACATTGGCTCATTGCAAAGGCACGGACATATTGGTTCACAATTCAAAAGCACTGACATACTGGTTCACAATTCAGAAGCACCAACATACTTGTTCACAAGTTGTAAAGCGCCGATGCGCTAGCTAAAGCATTGTTCAAGCGAACTTTAAATGATCAACAAACATTGGTCTTCAGTAGTTTCCTTTGGAATATTATCGCAATAATTGAGGATGACTTCAAGTGAAGTTATCTTCGACAACATTCACTAAGATTGTGGAAGTTGTCACAAAGATTTGAGAAGATAGCACGAGATGGGTGGTCTTCAATAGCATTCGCTAAGATTGTGGAAGTTGTCACAAAGATTTGAGAAGATAGCACGAGATGGGTGGTCTTCAACAGCGTTCGCTAAGATTGTGGAGGTTGTCATCAAAGATTTGAGAAGATAGCACGAGATGGGCAGTCTTCGACAGCATTTGCTAAGATTTAGGAGCTTGTCACCAATATTTGAGAAGATAGCACGAGATGGGCAGTCTTCGACGGCATTTGCTAAGATTATGGAGGTTGTCACCGAGATTTGAGAGGGACGGTTTGTGATGAGGCGGTCTTCGACGACTTTTACAATGATTGGGAAGGTTGTCGCTATGATTCAAAGAAAAGACTCGAGATGTATCAGCATTGATCGACGACATTCCTTAGATTGCGGAAGAATCGTCAAAACAAACAGCAAGATGGCCTTCCCTAGCTTGTGGAAAGTTTTCACAGCAGCAAACAGTAACAAATTGGTTACATTTAGAGACGTGTGCTCGACGGTGCAAGATACACGTTTCTTAACTCTCTTATCTGTTTAACTTACGCTAGTTTGCAGGTATCGGCGTTACAAGAATGATTTTGGATCGCAGAACGTTCTGAATCATTCTACTTCCCTATCGATACTTTGACTTTTGTTTTTGAAACTTGTGTTTCTCCAAACTAAGTCAAAGTAAGGGCTTTTGTAGAAACCCAAATGATTCTCCCCAAAGCAAAACCCACTGATGAATACCTTTCACGTCATTTGATTATTGAAAATAGCGAAAGTGTGAAAAGTCTAGTGATGATGATGTTTTTATTAAAATATATCTTCTTTCTGTTTTTGAAAATATTTCTTTTCTTACCCTATTTTTGAAAAAAACAGCCAATCCAGTTTGGTTTGGCCAATGGAAAGGGTCCAATAATAGTGTAGTTGGGTTGGGTTCGAAAAGCGCTTTCCAACAACATATTATAAGCCCAATTCCGATGAATAATGAGGACGTTATGGCCAAAATACAAAACTGGGCCCAAACCGGATTTTACCTACGACCCAATGATCATGTGGAGGGTCCAAATGACTAATCCTATTCCTAAACTAATAAAGATTAATTAGAAGCTTATATAAGTTTTTAAAAGATCTTAATTATCCTTTTTGAAAAGATAAAATCAAAGAATTTGAAATTGAATAAAACTTTCCTTTTTTTTAATCCTTATTATATTCGAATTTAAAGATGTTCAAAGACAATCAGATATTATTTTCGTTCCTCATAATCTTTATCAAAATTTTTTAATTTTTGGATATATCTTGAAATTATCTTTCCAATGATATGTTATAATATTAAGTCGACCTATAACGAAAAAGATATGAATGAGATATGAAACTCTATCCAAAACTGATATCCTTCCACTATTTCAGCCATATCTTTTTTTCTACAAATTATTTTAATCTGATTCTAATTGGGTTGAAAATAAGACTTCAAGAGATTTTCAAAAACATATTATACGTCTTATTTGGACTTTTGGATCAAAAGATATGATAAAAACAAAATCCACAAAAACTGTTGTCCATCGAGTTTTATTTCGATTTGAATTCGGATTCTTTCTTAGTCTTCGACCCTCTTTTTTCTCTATCAATAGGTCATATCTCCCCTTTTTCAATCATCAATTCTCATCATGAATTTTTTGATTATCTTCCTCTTTCTAGCCTAGCATTTTACAAACAAAATTCCGCATTCACAAGATCTAGACACACCTAGCATAGTTCGAAGTTGCCTTCGCCCTTGACGTGAAAGGTTTGATAAATCTGAGGGTTTGGTCCCAAATCTAGTCTAAACTTTCTTTATATCCTCTATGTCAATTATTTGATTTAATTTTTTGTTTATTATTTTCCTTGAAGTTACTAACGCGTGTATTTTGTTATTAGAAAGAGGTACGAGGCATCCAAGTAAGTGTTTTAATTGTTTCAATTGATATTATGATATAGAAATCATAATTAGATTGTAATTATGATTCCTAGTATCATGCTTAGGGTAACAACTAAAATTTATAATATCAAATATGACAATTCCGATTCCTGCGATGCTTTCTTTTCTCTTCCTATATCATGTTAGTATCATGTTAGGGCTAAAGTATTGATTTTTTATTGCTCAGTGACATGCTAGGGCTTGTTATTAATCTTTTTAGTATCATGCCTAGGATCTTGCTATTATTATGATTTAACATGATTATGCTTATAATTGTTATTATGATTTATTATTATTATTAAGAATGTTATTATGTTGCTTAATTATATTTATTTTTATTGCTTGATCACGCCTTTTATGCATGTTTAAAGGGAATTTGTACTTGTAATCACGCTTAAGAAGATAATTAATAATCTAGTTAAGGGTTGATTTGATTATGATTCAAGTGATCGCCAATAATAGTTTATTTGTACATTAATATTCAACCAACATAGATTATACAGGTTTAGGGTTAATTCTACTAATTGCATGTTAGTCAGAAAGCGCACATGAATACGATCAGGATAAAGTAGAGGTCTATTGTTAGGGCAGGTTCAATCTCTTTTAGGTTGGATTTTTACCTTCATCCCCAAACTTCCAGTCTTTGTTCCTAAAACTTTTTGGCGACTCTTTTTCTCTAGCTTTTTTCCCTTTTGACGCCACCATGCTTTAGTGTATGATCACAGTAGGGTTCAAGTTTGGGATAATGCTTGAAATATTTCCTACAGGTTCCATTGGATCCAATCATTGCATTTGACGCATTTGGGTCCGCTATTAATCAAGTTTTAACATATATGAACATATTTTAGGTCTAATTATTAATCGGACAAGGCTCTAAGATAAATTGGTCTCAAATATGGGTTTTGAATTACTTCATAATTCTTTTCATAGTGCATAAACATTTCAACATTGATCTAACATGAAGAACGAATTTTTGTAACATCATCGCACTTCCTTTCGGGATAAGAGGCCAAAGTAGGTGTCTACAGTTAGCCCCTACTTTGATCGTGTCTAGAATAGACGATGATTACAGTAGTTAAAGAAATAAATCCGAGACTCATTCTGCGAAGTTCTTAAAGAATAGAGAATCTTTCAGAAATGTTAAGGATGTCGAAACGATCCTTCATTCGCTAAGTGTTTGAAACAAGTAGCTATTAAGGCTAGAAAAGTTATCTCACGTCTCAACACGCTAAAGAATCTAGATTGATCATTTGCATTTGTAGAAAACTTTTACATGTAAAGGTGTTTTGGGTGATGTCAAGTTATGAGAAGAGATCGGTTTAGAAAAAGGAGTAAAGGGGATGATTTACTCTCAATCATGTCATCGTTGGTCTAAATTCCGATATGTCATTGAAACTTTAGCCTCGACGTTTTCGGCATTCGAGCCTAAATTGTTTGGCATTCAATCCTAAATGTTTCGAACCGAATGTCCACAAGATAGAAATACATGTCTTAGGACTGGAGGCACGTATCCAAATCCAATGAGAGAGAAGAAAGTCAGCAACTCTCTCAGCAGTTTTATCCACAAGATGAGTACACATGTCTCAGGACTGGGGGCACGTGACTACATAGGTGCAACATCGTCTCGTCGCTCAAAATATAGGGGGTGGACGGACACCCTAACTGTCTGTAAGCTAGTAAGCTCACTAACTATCATATTATCTTCCAATCAAGAAGTGTCTGTTCCTAATGCTTCGGCGCACCTGTCGACTCGTGAGCTAAGGCCTAAAGTAATCCTCTACCTTTTAGTTCCGAGAGGTAGATCTTTCAAAGCTTCGGCTGAAGTGAAATTTTACGCAACACCTACACCATAAAATTTTACGATGTACGATATGCCTTGCATTTTTACACTGCATGATGACGCCTTCCTTTTTACTTTTGGACGTGAAAAAAGAAGAAAAGTCGGAGATTTATAACGTCAGTACAGTTAAATGACAAACCTGTCTATGGGAGCTTTTACGTAAAGCACCACTACGGAACGTCTTAAGACACATTTACGAAAAACATTCAAAATGTATGCTTAGGGAGGCACAAACCATGGTGTGCATGCAAAATGATGCAAAAAACTATCAAAAAAAAAGAAACTACTTGGTGCAAAGAAATTTTAAAAGATTTCAATAATTCGCGCGTTATTACGTCTAACAACGTACAAAACCGTTGAGAAAAATTTTAAACGGATCGAAATTTGAGTACTGGTCTTTTAAGTGACCAATGTCCGTGCGCAACTCAGTAGGTCACGCCGGCCAAGCGCGCGCAAGAAACTGGGTTGCGATGGGATGCCACACGCAACGTAATGAGTTGCACTTAGCATTTGAACTAGTAAAAGATTTGGAGAAGCGTGATCTGCATCTCACTTTCTTCTTCTCATCTTTCTCCAATCTTGATCTTTTTCCATTTATGGTTGTCGTTTGAATCTAAGGAAAGTAAATCTTTCTCCTTTTATTTTACCAGACTTTGATCTTAGTCAATAAAATGGAGAAATCGAATGAAGAATCCTAACAAAAGTTGGGGTTTTTTATTCGATTTGTTGTCATGAATTTGTTTGTTTGTTGTTGTTACACGTTTAAGTAATATATGAGCATGTCAAGCATATATGTGTTTCTTTTTGTTCATTCTAATTTTTGCTTTGTGCTTGATCTTTATTTCTCTCTTTTTTTGCTCACATAGACTATACTTGTTAATTTTAATGTAAATTAAAGTGTTTAGAACAACAATTTTTCATTAAAGTTATAAATGGAATTTTGAACTTTTATAATAGCATGAATTTGTTCTTGCGACTCATTTTTTTATGCGTAAGTTGCAAAATTGGCTTTATCAATGATAAAAATAACCAATGGTTATTATTATTCACTTATAAAACTGTGATTTCAAGATTTGCACAAAACTAGTTAGTTAAGGAAATTCTTGAAGAGATCATCGAACTGGTTTAGCTTGGTTATATTTCGGGTTCGTAAGCCCCCATTTTACATTTTCGAATGTTGTAGCCCCCAGTGTTAGGTGACTTTAATGATTTTCTTGTTGTCAATAATTAGACCCTTTCATGTTGCTTAAATAGGTCTCTAAATCCCGTGTTTCGTCTTATTATGATAACAACTAGGATCTTTGAAACGATTAAACAAGTGTGTTTAAACCGTTTTTTTTACCATTCATAAACAAAGAAATTGCTAAGTCTAGTAATATTGGTCATTCATTAGAACAAGTAAGGGGAAAATGAAATGTTGTTCAAAATTTTCGTCTATTCTTGCTACTTTTTGAATTCTTTCTTTTGAGTTCAAATTTTGTCACTGTTTTTGAAGCTCGAGAAAAGTAGATGTTATCCTCCTTGGGAAATTCCAATGTGTGCAACAATGGAGAATTATTTAGAATGAAGAATCCTTAATTTCGAATTTAGGAGTCTTTTGTTTACATTCTAACTCATGAAATTGTTTGTCTTATGTTAATAATGTGTCTTGATACAATTTTCATGATGAATGATTGAAACCTAAACTTTCTTATGAGCAAGTATCATGATTTTGTTGCTCTATACTAGTCATACTCTCTGATCTCTGGAGTAAATTGAAGTATTGAAACAACAATTATGCACTAATATTAGTTCTTGAAGTTGAACTTAAAAATGGCTCGAATATGTAACTTGTTTCACGGCCAACTTTAGTTGCAAACTTAGTTTTTAAAGGAACAAAATGATTATTAAATCATTGTGATGCATTTGAAAATAATTATAAGGCTCTAGATCTGCAACTATTTAGGCGATTCTCGAAATTAGCTCGAATGGCATGAATATCTCATTTTGTTTCTTTGTGGATATTGGAGCCCCCATGTGTCGGGTTATGCGGATTCTTGCTATTTCTCAAGTCATGGAGCCCCCGATTTGGGGTAGTTTTAATGACTTGCTATTGTTTAGGCCATTCATATAATCATGATATTCAGATGGACCTATGTATATGTCCTATTTTTGTTTTGAGATATTTAGGACAATGACATGGCTTTCACATTTTAGTTAAAGTCATGTTCGAGAAAGAAAGTTAGTTCATTGCTTGTTTATAAACCAAAACAATTGTGTTTAAGGTTTATTATAGCATACCTAATGTCTAAACGTTTGTAAAGATCATTGTGGTGATTTAGTTCTCAAAGTTGATTTAGAACATCAAATATTTTCTTTGTTCTTATCAATCATTGATTTTAGTCTTGCAGGTGGCTTGTTTACCATCCCTAAGCCAATGAAAACAAGTTCTAGCGAAGAAGTCAAATCTTAGTTCATTCCTTTTGAAAATATAAATGTACATACACGTATTAACCAAAAGGTTATTGAGAATCTGAAAATTTATTTATTTGAGGAAATGAAACAAAATTCAGAAAGAAAATTTTGAATACTATTTTTTATTAGAGACAGGTTATTTCGAACTAGAATTCAAAATTTGGAAAGGGTCCAATAATTTAAATAAAAGTTTGTTTTGAACAGCAACTTTTTATAGTTGGCAAAATATATAATATTATTTTCAAACTACGGTACTTATTTCTTTCAATAAAATAAGTACCGTAGTTTGAAAACAAATGTTTATCAAACCTAGATTTGGTGAAGTGTTAGAATAATTTATAAAATCATTTGAATCACTTTCCAAAATATGGTCTCATTTTAAAATGAAAGTTAAGGTGAGACTTGTATTTTTAATTTGAAGCCCCCAAGAGTAGACTTAGGTGGCTTTTGCAATTCATGTATACATATGCTAGGGGATATTTTTCATGTTTATTTAAGGCCCCAAGATTTGTATTTTCAATTTGCGGAATATTGCATATGTTTATCAGAAATTGTTTGATCAAGTAACATAATTAATTATCTTGGTCAAATAATAGGAAGTGGTATTCTTCCCTTTGTCATTTAAAGTTATTAAGATGGTTCGTAATAAGCTTTGCATGACATTGATTTCGTAGCATAAATAGCGTGTTTAAATATGTAAATAGAGAGAAGTGGGGATGTCCTGGGTTTTTTAAGCCCCCAATTTGAGGCAAAGAGCGGAATAATTATACTATTTTTGAGTATTTTAGTTGCCAAATGGGAGGGATCATCTCGACTTACCCCCTATAAAAAGAAATGAGAAAAAAAGACGGATTTGTATAAAAAAGAAGGGGAATCCAAATTTCCCATAGAAGAATAAAGAAAGAAAATTAGACATGATTTCGAAAAGCAAGGATTATTGTCTATATATTTGAATCATCGTGATGACTTGGCAGTGAGGTATACGTGTGATAGCGATAACGATCATTTTTTTCATGTAGCAATCATGTTCAATCAATGTTCCTCACTTAGAGAAGATGGAGATATCCCACGCAGGCGGACATATTAGTTGCTCATGATAAGTGAGAAGAACAATGCTCAAGAGTTGTAAAAGACATCTAAAGTTGACGTCAAGGCTGTCGATATATCAAATTAATTTATTGTGTTATCTTTTTTTCCTTTCTAGGCAATGTATATAGAACATGAATTACCTTTGGAATATACTGCCCTATTATTAAAAGAATAAAAGATGATTTTTGTTTTTTTTTTTTTGTTAAGTGATAATCATCTCATTTTTCTTTGGCAAAAGATATAGAAAACATCAAATATAGTTTGATTCGATTGCTTTTCTAACATGATGTAATTAAGCCAATGGCTATCAAATCATTTGAATTTTTTTATATGATCTTAAAATCATAACTCAATACTTCATGCATTTTATATATGGGCATGACTAATCAATAGTAGGTCCATATGTGCAAAGGCCTAAGATTGGCCATATTTTCATGGAATGATGATTTTGGTATATGGTTATGGTCTACCTCAAGGAAAGTCTTTCCAAGGTTGCTAGGCTTGGAGTTATGAACAATTTGACAGGCTCAAGTATACTCCCAAAATCCCTTACTTTTGGTGCTTCTAAAACTTGAACATTTCCGCTTTGTGTTGCAACTTCCTATATTAGGTGCCTTTTCCTTGTCATCTCTCTTTTGTTTATTTTTTCTTTTTTTTTTTTTACAAGTTTTTTTTTGGGTTTGGAATAATTTTTTGATCTTTTCTTTTGGGTTTAGACTAACTTTGTGTCCCCCTCTAATGCTTTGTTCCCCCAATTTCCTATTTGTATCTTTGCACCATTCCCATCCCAAGGTATGGAATAATGTAGGTTAAATAACTAAGGCTCAATTGACAAGGCTCAAAAGGGCTGCCAAAAACATGGATTATCTCTAAGGTTAAGAACATGGGATTATATTTGTGGAGTTTCAATTT
The DNA here is from genome assembly GCA_024500155.1 of Chenopodium formosanum. Taxonomy (NCBI): domain Eukaryota; kingdom Viridiplantae; phylum Streptophyta; class Magnoliopsida; order Caryophyllales; family Amaranthaceae; genus Chenopodium; species Chenopodium formosanum. The sequence continues at coordinate 53,521,105 of CM044880.1, read as the reverse complement.
GCCTCATGTGTTGGTGAAATCATCATATCCTTTCTTTGTGGGCCTAAGATGGGCCTCTTTTCATTCATTACATCTTGTAAGCAAAAGCTCATCAAGATTCTTAAGGTGTTGAGTATGTATGCATTTTGATATTGCCAGTTTGTATGTATACATTTTATTTAATTCAAGTCAATAACAATAAAGAGATTGAAAAAAGAACAAGATAGACGTACTAGAACATATATTTTTTATTCATTATTTAATGAGAGTACAAAATAAGTAGATTCGACAACATGAATCTCTTAGTCTATCATAAAAAAAAGGAAAGAAACAAAACATTACCTAGGGTGCTACATCTTGAATTGTTGAAAACTTCTTGAGATTGCATCTTCGAGCTTGGTCCGTTTCCGACGTAGTTGAAATCTTCTCTGAAAATCAAGTCAATCTATATAATTCATGGTTTCAATTATCAAGTCCCTTTCAATTAATATTTCCACAGTATAGACTTTTTGAAATGTATCTAAACCAAGTTATTGTAAATGGAACTTGTATGGTGGTGACATATTGTCAATGAGCTTTGGGACAAGTTCATGATCCGGAGGTCTTTGTGGAATAAGAGCAACCTTTGATCGCCACCTGGAAAAAAAATCAATGAAGCCTTGTTCTTCCCCTTTCTTAAGCAATTCGAGATCGCGCAAGGTAGTTGTGAGCTTGATGTTATCTCCATATTGGGTTAAAAATGCTTCTACAACGTCACTCCAAGTGGAAGTTTGTTTTGCATCAAGGTTATAAAACCATGATCTAGCAGTTAGGTCCAATGAAAGAGGAAAATTGCATGCATATAGGCTTGGCTCAACCCCTTTCAATGCCATAATTCCAGTCAAGCTCATTAAGTGAGTCCTAGGATTGTCTATAACCTTAAAGGTTGGAAAATCTGTAGTCAAGAACTTTCTTGGAGAGTCTTGCCACTAGGTTGTGGTGCAAGCTCATAGTTGAACTTATTCCCTGAGTTAGCTCGAAGGACTAGTTTCTCCAAGGCCTCTACTCTTTCGGCTCTTCCTTTTTCTTGCAGAATGTTTTCTTTTTCTTTTTCTGCTTTTATTTTAGCATTTTCTGCTTTTTTTATGAGCCTTCATTTACGCTTCTTCTTCTCGTAGGGCCTTTAGGTTTTTTAGTTCCTCTCTAAGTTTCTTCAATCCTGCTTTGTCACCCATGATTGGACTAGTATGCGAATGTGGAAGATGATATACTAATGTGTATCACGAGAAATTGAGCGTGTTCACTTAAACCTTTTCTGCCAAGCATTCAAACAATGAACCAAGGACAAAATGACTGTTTTATTATTATTTTTTAAATCCTTGTAATACAAATCCACTTTAAGCAAGTTTGTTGATGAAGAATGTCAAAAAATTCACGAACAATCATTAATGGAATGTCATGATTCGTGTTGACTTCAACAAGGTAACCATATAAGGATTTTACTTTAAATGAATTGTTTTCGAAAAAGTTAGAAGAGAAAGACAAGAAACTTTGATTGAAAATACTCATCAAATTTTAGGAATATTAATCAAATCGAACATACTCCTTAAAATGATCATATATACTATGGTATTTGTTGATCACTTAGATTGCAATAGAGATCTATATCTTTTTTTTCAATTATGATTCTCATATTGCTCATATTTAAAGGATAATATTTTACTATTTGTTTAAAAAGAATGATGGCCTCCGAATGTCAAACCCAAGAAATAATTAAATCATTTTCTCGGTTTTATCATTCATTATCTTCTCTCTGTTTTTTTTAGAATTATAAAATTTTTTTTTAATTGTATCGTTTTTTTTGTGTGAGGAAAACATCCCAAGTAAGGTTCTCGGGATTTTTTTTTTAAAACCATAGAAGAGGTAAATAAATTATACTCTTAAATAATCAAGGCTGATCAATTACAACTAAAACATAATGAACATAAAAATAGACACGTTAAAGATTAAACATATTGATGACGTCCTATTAAGGGATGCGAACTTCTAATGACGAACCTCATAAGAAGTAATGTCATTAGTTTGATTATGAAGTACGTACACGAATCATCATAATAAAAAATAGTATCGCGCACAATTTTTCGTCTTGCGCTAAGGTGGAAAGTGCATCTTTAAGAGTAGCATCTTTAAGGTGGAAAGTGCACAATTTTTTTATTTTTTTTTTTTTTTTTTTGCAAAAACACAAAAAGAACGATAAAAAAATGTTTTTGGATTTTTCGAAAAAAAAAAAACAAAAAAAGACGATCATAGTAAAAGGTAAACAACGTTGTTAGCCAAAGAGATATTTTTAGCATCTACTTAACGATAAACCTTGAAGCGGTAGTATCGTTTTCTCCATATGATATTGCTCGTAACGAGTTAAAGTCAACATTGAACAGTGGACGCGCGCAACTTCTGGTAGGTTTGACAATTTTTTTTTTTTTTTTTGCAAAAACGCAAAAAAGAATGATAAAAGAAACGTTTTTTTTTTTTTAGTAGAACAATAATTTTTGCGAAATTTTTTTATTATATCTCTATATAATAAGTTGGAATTAGTTAGATTGGACATGAAGCACATATTCATGTAGTCCCTCAAAAAAAAATGTAGTCACATAAGCAAGTAAGAGGAACCGCCAAAGCATACATTGTCATTCTAAGGTCAAGGCTTGGGTGTGCAAAGGTACCATATCTTAAGGGACAATGCACGAATCAATCACACAACGTGTTGACCCACGACATAGGCCTCCCAACATTTTGTTGGCGATATGGGTGGGATGATTGTTATTGATTTTGGGATAGAAGCCTAGTGTTTGAAACCCCTATTCAATGAGCCAATCCCCAATGGTTAAACTGTGTTATGATTATGCATGATGAAATGTTGGTTGTTTGATATTTACTTTTGTGAAAAAGGAAGATATTATGCGTTCGAGTCTCACTCTCTAAATAAAGATCATCCAAGTTAGTTCTCGTTACAATCCATAGGCAACCTAGTGTTGAAAACCTTAAACCATAACTACGAACTAATCTTGTAACCTCTAAGTCCCAAGTGGAGTCGCTACTATAAGGAAGGTGATTCCATCGTAAGGGGGTCCTTCCCTAGATGCCCATTAGCCCTTTAGAAGCCTAGGACTTTACACTTGTTAAGGTGTAGTAGAATTTGAATTCCTGACTTTTGAGGGACCTTGAATTAGAATTGATCTTGTCATCATGCTTTTTTATAAGAAACAAGCAGGAGTCACCAATGAGTTTTGGGAAAACTCATAAACCTCATTCATGCCTTTCTCCTATGTGGAGTTCATGGGATATTTAGCACAAATCATAAGTTTACCCATGCCCAAATTGGTCTACAGAAGCGCAAAATGAGTTCGGGAGCGAGGGTACTAAGATAACGTTCCCTTTAGAAAGGAATCGCTATCTTAGCCCTAGTACGACCTCTACTAGCTCTTCCTTTTTCACAATTTCATTACCAAACAATATATGCAACGTGATACTGTAGGGAATATTTCAAGAATTATCTCTAGCTTGAACCCCACTGTGATCGTACACTAAAGTACGGTAGCGTCCAAAGGGAAAGAAGATAGAGCAAAAGAGTCGTCAACAAGTTTTAGGAACTTGTAAACCGTTCACGAGGTGAAGTTTACAACCCTTAACGATCCAAGACATCGGTAACTCCAATAGTTCTGGAATCATGACTGGTAAGTTCGGGGATAAAGGTACAAATCCAACCTAAAAGAGATTAAACATGCCCTGATAATAGGCCTCTACTTTACCATGATCGTATTCATGTGCGCATTATGCCTAACATGCAATTAATAAGATTAACGCTAAACCTGTTTAATCTATGTTGGTTGAATATTAATTGACAAATAAACCTATTATTAGCGATCACTTGAATTATAATCATATTAACCTTAAACAAGATTATTAATTATCTTATTAAGCGTGATTACAAGTACCAATTCCCTTTAAACATGCATAAAAGGTGTGATCAAGCCATAACAATAAATATCAAGCAACATAATAATCACAAAATAATAATTATAACAATAACAATTATTATAATAATAGTATTTAAAATAATCATGTTAAGATCCTAGGCATGATACTAAAAAGATTAATAACAAACCCTAGCATGTCACTAAACAATAAAAATCAAAGCTTTAGCCCTAACATGATACTAACACGAATATTAGGAAAGAAAATAGGAATCATCATAGGAATCATAATTTTCATATATGATATTAGAAATTATAGTTGTTACCCTAAACATGATACTAGGAAGATAAAAACGCCCTAACATGGCATTAGGAATCATAATAACAACATAGACATGATTTCTACATCATAATATCAATAAAACAATTAAAGCACTTACTTGGATGCCTCGTACCTCTTTCTAATAACAAAATACACGTGTTAGTAACTTCAAGGAAAATATAAAACAAAAAATTAAATTAATTAATTGAAAAAGATATTTAGGACCAAACCCTAAGAAATTAAAACCTTTCACGTCTAGGGCGAAGGCAACTTCGAATTTGGCTAGGTGTTTCTAGTGCTAATGTATGAGGAATTGTGTTTGTAAAAGGGTTGGTTAGAAAGAGGGAGAGAGAATCAAGAAATTCTTGATGAGAGTTGGTGTGAAGAAAGAATTAAAAAGAATAAGAATTTTTGATTGAAAAAGGGGAGATATGACCTCTATTTATAGAGAAAAAAGAGGGTCGAAGAATAAGAAGAGAATCCAAATTCGAATTGAAATAGAACTCGATGACAGCAGTTTTGCCGATTTTGTTTTTATCAAGTCTTTTGATCCAGAAGTTCACATAAGACATATAATATGTCGTTTGAAATCTCTTGAAGTCTACTTTCCAGCCCATTTGGAATCAGATAAAAATCCATTGTAGATAAAAAGATATGACCAAAATAGTAGGACGGTGTCAATTTTGAATATAGTTTCATATCTCATTCATATCTTTTTCGTTATAGCTCGGATTTAATCTTATAATATGTCATTGGAAAGATAATTTCAAGATCTATCAAACCATATAAGATTTGGATAAAGATTATGAGGCATAAAAATAATATCTGACTGCCTTTGACCATCTTTAAATTCAAATAGAATTAGGATTTAAGAAAAAGGAAAGTTTTAAAAAAGGAAAGTTTTTATTTAACTCGAATTCTTTAATCTTATATTTTCAAAAACGATAATTAAGATCTTTTAACAACTTATAGAGGCATCTAATTAATCTTAATTATTTTAGGATTAGGATTAATGTTTTGGACCCTCCACATGATCATTGGGTCGTAGGTAAGAACCGGTTTGGGCCCAGTTTAGTATTTTGGCCATAACTTCCTCATTATTCATCAAAATTGGGCTTATAATATATCGTTGGAAAGGGCTTTTCAAGCCCCATCCAACTACACTATCATTGGACCAATATCATGGACCAAACTAAACTGGAATGCAAGTTTTTTTAAAAAAAAAGGGTAAGAAAAGAATTTTTCAAAAACAAAAAGAAGACATATTTTAATAAAAACATCCTCATCACTAGAACTTTCACACTTTCTCTTTGTTCGATAATCAAATGATGTGAAAGGTATTCATCACTGGGCTTGGTTTTGGGGAGACACATTTGGGTGTCTACAAAAGCCCCCACTTTGACTGAGTTTGGAGAAACGCAAGTTATGAAAACAAAAGTCAATGTATCGATAGGGACGGAGAATGATCCAGAACGTTCTGCGACCCTAAATCACTCTTGTAACGCCGATACCTGCAAAATAGCGTTAGTTAAACAGATAAAAGAGTTAAGAAACGCGTATCTTGCACCCTCGAGCACACGTCTCCGCTGGTAACCGATTTGTTGCTGTTGTGACAACCTTCCAGAATCTAGGGAACGTCATCTTGCTGTTTGTTTTGACGATTATTCCGCAATCTAGGGAATGTCATTGAATATAACTTCACCTCAAATCACCTCCAGTTGTTTGTGACTACCCTCCGCAAGCTAGGGAACGTTGTCAAAGATATCCTCGCCTGAAGTTATCCTTATTTGTTGCGATAATATTCCGAGGAAAATTGCCGAAGACCAATTCTCGTCGATCTTTAAAAGCTTGCTTGAACTTTACTTCCGCTATGCCAGTACGTTGGCGCTTTTGCTGCTTGTGAACCATTATGTCGGTGTTTTTGCTGTTATGACAATCCTCTTTTCTTTGGGAATAGTTGCCAACACAACTCTTGTATGATGTATGACAATCCGATTTAGGGAAAGTTTTCAATACCACGTAACAACCCAGCCTTGGAAATGTTGCTACGATCAAACGACAATCCGTGTCTCGGAAAATTAGCCAAAATCCAATTTTTTGGGAAAAGTTGCCAATGCTTCATAGCAGTCTGTCATAAGAACTTAACTACGATCGACAATTCACATCTTGGAATATAACTCTTGAAAGCAATCCACCTTGGAAATTTGCCAACGCTATGCGACAATCCTTTTAGGAAATATTTTCACAATTGACAATCCGCGTCTTGGAACATTTGCAAAAAAAAAGTCGACCGACAATCCACTTCGGGATACTTTGCCACTTACTAAAATGAATGACAATCCACGTTGAGGAACCTTTTCCGATATTTATGATGAATAGGGGCCTACAACAATCCTTTGGGAAATTTTGCCATAGGGAACTGGGTGTATGACAATCCAATCTCGGAAAACTTGTCAGCGATGACAATCCGAACTTGGAAAAAATTTCCAAACAGAGAAGGAGCACGACAATCCACGCTTGGAAACTTTGCCAGAAATGACAATCCAATCTTCGAAAAATTGTCGTTGAAGAAGATGCATGACAATCCATATTTGGAAACTTTGCCAGAGATGACAATCCAATTTTTGGAAAAATTGTCATTTAAGAAGAATGCGCGACAATCCATATTTGTAAATATTGTCGTTTAAGAAGAATGTGCGACAATCCGTATTTGGAAATAATGTCATTTAAGAAGAATGCGCGACAATCCGTATTTGGAAATATTGTCATTTAAGTGCTTGCTTTTAAGTAGATACGTTGGTGCTTGTAAGGAGCTAGTGTTTTAGGCACTTAAGCTAAGTTAGATGATTTTTTGTCAGGTCAATCACTTACTACGATTGTAATCAAGCCGACTATTAATCATGTCAATTTGCTTATAGGGGCTAACTAGCGTACCAAGGACCCGAAATTGCTGAATGAGGTCGAAATAACCATTCTGATAGGCTTCTAGCTCTGTCGTTGCTGAAATATCTCTAGCGTTAAGAATTGGCTCTATCGCCAGACGCTATGATCTAGTGTCAGGCCCTGAACTTTTTTGCCAGACGATAGATGTTGTCGTCTGGCGCTGGAGTCGGGTCTTCCCTATTCTGCTATTACTGTCGATGTTGCTTGATTTCGCTCCGAACATTGAGCTTGGTCGTTTCCTTTCAACCAAATCTGCTAAAATCTTTTGTAAATTATAGCTCTTCATCTCTAATTTACTGATCCATGTAATTTTGCTCAAACTCCTCTCATCTTGGAAGAATCTCCTGTATCATATTCGCGGTTTTTTCGAAAAAAAATCCGGGAATGTCCTCGCTTTCTGGGATGCACCTGCATTTATATCTTTGACCATAGGACTTTGATTATCTTTATTTAGGGTTGAACTAATGTTTAGTGTTTACTCAATGTGATAACACGACATGAATCAATGTGTACATGACTCGTGTGTGCATTGTAATGTGATCTTGCGACTCGAAAAATGCAAAAAAGCAAAATTTTTCCGTCATTTTTGTGGAGGGTACTGACTTTCTCCCGGAAAAGAAAGACGCAAAAAAAGAAAGAATCAAAGTATTTGAAGGTGCATGTTGAATGAGCTTAATCCTTTAATGTTGTGTCTCATAGTACAAGGATTGTAACGTCTCAGACTATCCTAGTTGACTCGATAATGAAAGCATTTAGGTAACTTAGGCGCGGAGGCTAAGCACTTCATACTTCGTGATGCAATGATAATTGATGAGTGATATGACAAGGCATGCTTCAATGTCGTGTTAAGATTTCATGTCAAAGGGTTCCTAAGGGAAGTATGTTTGGTCATGTATCTGTCATGTGTGTGATAGTGACACTAAAATTAGACCGCAAGGGCTAAGTGTATGGAAAAATATTATTTTTAGAAGAGTAAAATGATGGTGACTCTTAGGTAAGGTAAGCTAATGATGTAAGGATCAAGCACCCAAGTCTAGCTCTAAGTAGATAGGGATGAGCATAGGATATCGATCCCTTGATATGATCATGGTGTAAGTGTGTGAATGTGAATATGAATGCATGTTTATTACGGCCGCACCTCGATGTGAGGTTGCCTACGTATCCGTTAGGAATCAGGCCGAACGTAGATCTAGCCGAACCTCGCACAAGTGTGTCTATACCTCAAAAAGGTCTTTTGAAGGGTTGTAACGTTGTTAGGCTAAAGGTTTGAAGAATAAGGGGATAAAGGCTCAAGACCCTAGATAAGCCCCCAAGGTGTGCAACTTTGCTTTTGGATCTTTGTATTTTTATGCTTGAGTTTCTACTCTTTTTCAGCTCTCTTTTCTCTTTTTTTTTTTCTTTTTTTTTTTTTTCTTAAGCATTTATTATATTTTTATAAGTGTGGGCAATCCCGATCACACGGTCAATCACTCACTTGGCATTCATGTTTCTTAGGCACGGTACCGAGCACTCGATAAGAGATGCAATCGGAGACGTGTTCATATCAAAGACATGTTCATGTCAATGACATTGGAACACTTTTCCTTTAATTTTGTACACTTTTATTTATTTTTTTGCTTATATTTTGCTATTTTAATCTTTTGAAGTCACTCAAGATTTTTATGAAATTTAAAATTGCATAAGTTACACACCATCCAATCCCAAGGTTAGGTAGATATGGGTTGAGAAAAGAAAGGTCTATCGTTAGACAAGGCTCAAAGTTGTGTATTAAAAAAGGATTGTATATTTGAAAGGGTGAAAGGTATGATATGGCTACAAGGGGGTGCCTCAAATCATTGGTATACCTTATGCTTAGTTTGACAAAAAAAATTTTTTTTTTTTTTTAAAATGCAATGCAATGCAATGAACATATGCAAGGAAATAAATGCTCATTTAATTTAAAAAGTTAAGGGTAAAAATCAAACTTTAAGAAATAAATTCAAGGAGGATGAAGGGTGCCTATGCTAGACTTATTGGGGAAAGGGTTTGAAAAAAAGAAGAAGAAAGCATGAAATCTTGGTGAGAAAGTTGCCTTGTGTATTTGTTTCATCATTACCCTCAATTTTTTTTGTTTGTCAATCACATGACTCAAACTCGATTCAACATGCATGGATGGAAGAAGGTAGGAAGAATGAAGGTTGTGATGTAAAGAAAGATGATGTAGAGGGAGAAATATGAAATGATTAGGAATAGAATGTACCCCCAACTCAAATAACGGAAAAAACCGACACATGCATGAACCTAAGACATGATCATGGTGACATATACACAAAGTGTGTGCTAAGACTAGTGAGTGTAATGAGTGTAGGTGACATGTTAAGACTCGTGTCATGACCATGTGGCTAGACTATGTGACTAGACTCAAGCAAAGACTAAGTTCAGACTTCATGTATATGCATTAAACAGGACTGTGATGTTTTAGTCATAACTTTTGATCTGTGACTCTGATTGGGATGAAACCAAAGCCAAATTAAAAAAAAAACTCGGGGCTACAGATCCATAGGTCTTACGACTCGTAGTTCTTCCTAGAACTCCGTCAATGACCAAAACAATTTGACGCTTGTGCAGTATACGGGAATAAAAATCCGGGTTGACTTAAAAGAATTATGACTCGATTTTAGACATATTTATTAGCTCAAATTAATTAATTAATTAATTAATTAATTAAACAAATTCATTTAGTCATTAATTAGTTTATTTAGTCTTAACACAGGTCAAACAAATGGTTAGGAAAACACATAGAGTATGCACAACCAATAATGCACAATTAGTCAAGTAGGCACGATATGATACAATGAGTTTGCAACCTAACCATGGCTCTAGTTCTCTAAAGTACAGGATATGGGTTACTCAATATAGGTTCCATGGTTAATTGTCCGGATGCACCACGCGGAAGCCTAACCGTGAAGGGTTGACGCAAGTGGATGGGACACCGCGAGTTAAGAAAAACTCGCTTCCATGGTTGGTGAATTCAACGTTCTCGAATGTACCCTTTGTTTCTCAGAGCGTTCAATCAGGTAGATGGAGCATGAATTCCCAGAGGGTTATGTCCATATGTAGAACACATATGGGTTTCAGAAAAGTGAGAAAAACTCAATCATATTTCTCAAATTTCTAATGTGTAAAAATCCTATGTTTTTTACTCATTACGGATGGTCTTTCCAATGAGATCCTTTTTTATGCATATGACAATAATGTTAATCAAAATTACGCACATAAAATACTTAGAACTTTTCGAGTCTCATCCAGTCATTCTAAATCATTGCGAAATAAATTTTAGGAATTAAAATAGAAATCCTCCTAGTGAAGTCGCCAAAATACTGTAGGGAATATTTCAAGCATTATCCCTAGCTTGAACCCCACTGTGATCATACACTAAATTAAAGTACAGTGGTGTCCAAAGGGAAAGAAGATAGAGCAAAAGAGTCGCCAACAAGTTTTAGGAACTTGTAAACTGTTCACGAGGTGAAGGTTACACCCCTTAACGATCCAAGAGATCGTTAACTCCAATAAGTTTGGAACCATGACTGGTAGATCGGGGATGAAGGTACAAATCCAACCTAAAAGAGATTGAACCTGGCCTAATAATAGGGCTCTACTTTATTCTGATCGTATTCATGTGCGCTTTCTGACTAACATGCAATCAATAAGATTAACCCTAAACCTGTTTAATCTTTGTTGGTTAAATATTAATGGACAAATAAACCTATTAGTGGCGATCACTTGAATTATAATCATATTAACCTTAAGAAAGATTATTAATTATCTTATTAAGCGTGATTACAAGTACCAATTCCCATTAAACATGCATAAAAGGTGTGATCAAGCAATAACAATAAATATCAAGCAACATAATAATCATCAAAATAATAATCATAACAATAAAAATTATTATAATAATAATAATAAAAATAATCATGTTAAAGCATAATAATATCAAGATCCTAGGCATGATACTAACAAGATTAATAACAAAACCTATCATGTCACTAAACAATAAAAATCAAAGATTTAGCCCTAACATGATACTAACACTAATATAAGGAAAGAAAATAGGAAGTATCACAAGAATCATAATTATTATATTTGATATTACTAATTATAGTTGTTACCCTAAACATTATACTAGGAATATCAAAACGCCCTAACATGGCATTAGGAATCATAATAACAACCTAGACATGATTTCTACATCATAATATCAATAAAACCATTAAAATACTTACTTGGATGCCTCGTACCTCTTTCTAAGAACAAAATACACGTGTTAGTAACTTCAAGGAAAATATAAAGCAAACAATTAAATTAAATATTTGAAATAGAGATTTGGGAGCAAACCCTCAGAAAATAAAACCTTTCACGTCTAGGGCGAAAGCAACTTCGAATTTGGCTAGGTATTTCTAGTTCTAATGTATGAGGAATTGTGTTTGTAAAAGGGTTGGTTAGAAAGAGGGAGAGAGAATCAAGAAATTCTTGATGAGAGTTGGTGAGAAGAAAGAATTAAAAAGAATAAGAATTTATAATTGAAAAAGGGGAGATATGACCTCTATTTATAGAGAAAAAAGAGGGTTAAGAATAAGAAGAGAATCCAAATTCGAATCGAAATAGAACTCGATGGACAGCAGTTTTGCCGATTTTGTTTTTATCATATCTTTTGATCCAGAAGTCCAAATAAGGCATATAATATGTCTTTGGAAAGCTATTGAAGTGTTTTTTCCAACCCAATCATAATTTGATTAAAATATTTTTTAGATAAAAAGATATGGCCAAAATAGTACGATGGTGTTAGTTTTGAATAGAGTTTCATATCCCATTCATATTTTTTTTCGTTATAGCTCGGATTTAATATTATAATATATCATTGGAAGATAATTTCAAGATATATCCAACCATATAAGATTTGGATAAAGATTATGAGGCATGAAAATAATATCTGACTGTCTTTGAGCATCTTTAAATTCAAATAGAATTAGGATTTAAGAAAAAGGAAAGTTTTAAAAAAGGAAAGTTTTTATTTAACTCAAATTCTTTAATCTTATCTTTTTAAAAAGGTTAATTAAGTTCTTTTAACAAATTAAAGTAGCTTCTAATTAATCCTAATTAGTTTAGGAATAGGATTAAAGTTTTGGACCCTCCACATGATCATTGGGTGGAAGGTAAGAACCGGTTTGGGCTCAGTTTAGTATTTAGGCCATAACTTCCTCATTATTCATCGGAACTGGGCTTATAATATATCGTTGGAAAGGTTCTTTTCAAACCCCATCAAACTACACTATTATTGGACCCATATCATGGACCAAACTAAACTGGAATGCACGTTTTTCAAAAATAGGGTAAGAAAAGAAATATTTTTCAAAAACAGAAAGTAGAGATATTTTAATAAAAACATCCTCATCACTAGACTTTTCATACTTTCGCTTTGTTCGATAATCAAATGACGTGAAAGGTATTCATCACTGGGTTTGGTTTTGGGGAAACACATTTGGGTGTCTACACATACCTAATGACTAAATTAGTTGATTTTATTTATAAGCATTAATCTTGTAGGAATTACATTATAAAAGTCGTTATTCTTTGTTTAATACATATTCGTGTAATGAACAAAATAAACAATATTCGCCTTGTCTTAAGTGAGAAAACAACAATTAATTATCAAATTCTAGTCTTTGTTAACAAAAGAAAACTATGTGAATTAATTAATTAAAAGTTTGTTTAAAGTGATCAAGCAACACTATTTATTCAATTAAAGTTATTTAAACAATAATGAAAAACTTAGTTATCTAAGTGCTTAGGAAACTAACCGTTCTTCTTTTATGTTAAATCTTCGTTTAATGTGTTTATGGACTTTCTTTCTTCTTTGTTCCTCCAAGTATATCAATGGATTCAATTAGGGTTGTAAAGTATTTGGGAAGAGAGAAGAAAAAGTAGTATGATAGTAAGAGAAGTTGAGAGATTAGGGTTTTGAGAATACTAGGGTTTTAATTCTGATTTTTTCTATCCCTGTAATGCTTAACGAAGACCCCTATTTATTGGCGGAGGGATCTAGGTTTAGGGTTTTAGGGTCGCTATGTTAGGTGGCGCGTGCAACTCTCTGAGTCGTGCTGGGTGCCGCGCGCATGCTAATGAGTCGCGCGCACCAGGTGCGCGTAATTGATTGAGTTGCGCTGGTTTGCGGTTTGCCTTATACGAAAACGCGTTTTTAAAATTTCCATAACTTTTGATTGCGGATTTGGATTAAGGCGTGTGAGATATAATTGAAAATATCTGAATGTCTACTTCACAATGCCGTTAGAACTAGGTTAAAATATGTTATGGGTCAAAGATTATAGTCGTTAGAGTGCAAGGGTGTCGGTTTTAGGGCCCGGTTTAGTGTTTTGATCATAACTTCTTCGCTTTGGCTTGGAATTGGGATTAAAATATACCGTTAGAAAGCTCTTTGAAAGGACTATCCATTTGTATCGGCTTTTCATGGGAATTTGATGTTTTGTTCATCTGTTTGGCTTGGTTTTTCAATAATGTATGTTCCATTGGATCAAGTTATTGCATTTGACGCATTTGGGTCCGTTATTAATCAAGTTTAAACATGTATGAACTTGTTTTAGCCTAATTAGTAATTGAACAAGGCTCTAAGATAAATTGGTCACAAATATGGGTTTTAAATTACTTCATAATTCTTTTCAAAGTCCATAAACATTACAACTTTTATCTTACATGAAGAACGGATTTTTGTAACATCATCGCACTTGCTTTTGGGATAAGAGGCCAAAAGTAGGTGTCTACAACTCCCACAGAAGGCGCAGGCTAACGTGGTCGCGGTAGTAAGTATCGTTCAAAGAGCCGATGGTCGTGTTGCCAGAATCATGGCTAGGGACCCTCCCGCTGAGAATCCCTCGACGAACGTGCTCTAAAGTGTGGAACTCTGGCGCGAAGTACAGAGTATGCTCATCCCACTTTGGAAACCTTCCTAGAGAAGAGGAGGTGCCTGTAGGGTTATCCTCTTGACGAGTCTCCCAAGAACGAGAATGAGAACCCAAGACTCGTTGTCTAGTCATGCTATAGTATGCAAAATATCAAAGTTTAAGGTTCTATAGTATCTAAGGTTCGCCTAGGCACATGATACTATTTTCGCAAATACAGAGTACGTAGTACTAAAAAAGAGCTTTACTTCAATCCAATCATAAATAGCAAATTTCAGCAGTCAAACAATTTCTTGCAACATTAGGATAAATATTGTGCCAAATTTTGATAAAAATGGCTAGCAAAACAAGAAGAACAAGCTACATTGTTTTCACGAACTCAAGAGGGTGAACAATGGCAAATTATTCATTTCTTCACCAAATTGAGTAAAATAAATCTCAAAATGCTCTAAACATGAAATATAAACATAATTTAGCAATTTCAAGGCATAAAATTTGATAAACAAAGAGAATTAAGCATAAATGGGTTCGATTTTTTCAAATACCTGCTCGAGAACATATTCGAATTCAGCAAAAATTGAGTTAAGTTTGGAAAAAACTTACATGGATCCGGAAAAAAGATGAGACAAACTTTGTTTTGCAACAAATTTGAGTGAATTTGGTGGACAAACGAGCGAGAACGAATTATTTGAAGCTTCGAGTGAAAACGAGCAAGCAGCAGCAACAGGCACAGTAAATGGGGAAGAAAGGGATTTTATTTTGAAAACACGACTCCGGCGCCAGACGACGAGTTTGTCGCAAGGCGCTGTTCTTCGTCGCCCGAAGAAATAGCAAACACCTGGCGACAGTGCGTTCCGTTATGCTCTCGTGTGGCGACAGAACACGTGGCTTTCATAAATGATTATGTGGACCTTATGCAACCACTTTTGGTTCCTTGGTACACTAGTTAGCCCCTATAAGCAATTTGACATGATTAAGTAATCGGCTCGATTACAATCACAGTAGGTGATCGACCCAATAAAAGATCGTCTCACTTAGCTTAAAACGCCTAAACATTGGCTCATCACGAAGGCATGACATAATGGTTCATAAGAAACAAAAGGCGTCGACGTAATGGTTCATAAGCAGCAAAGCGCGCCGATGTACTGACGCCGCGGAAATTTAAGCCAATATCACGGCAGCAAAGTTCAAGCGAGCTTTAAGGATCGACAAGCGTTGGTCTTCGGTAATTTTCTTCGGAATATTATCGCAAAAGTGAAGATGACTTCAAGCGGAATTATCTTCGACGACATTCCCTAGGATTTGGAAAGTTTTTAAAAGCAGGAGATGACTTCAAGTTGAGTTATGATCGACGGTGTTCCCTAGGATGTGGAAGGTTGTCAAAAGTAGAAGGTGATTTCAAGAGAAGTTATCTTCGATCATATTGCCTAGTTTGCGGAAGATGGTCACAAGGCGGTAAAAGGTCGTTTCAAGCGAAGGAATCTTTGATAGTGTTCCCTAGCTTGTGGAAGAATAACAAAGCGAAAATTGGAAACAGTTGCAAGCGTAGTAGTCTTCAGGCGGTATCCCCTAGCTTGAGGAAGATCATCAAAACAAATCGGTTACTCCACAAACGTGTGTTCTACTCAAAACACTTCGCCGAACAAATTGAGCTGTTCTACCGTATTTTGGAGGAGGACGAGTATTGGTGTCGAATGCCCACTACGTCCGATAGGATTCATCGTCCACCCCCTAGCTATGTGGGGGTGTACACTCGGCAGTTGTAGCATGGGCTTCGGTTCCCTCTACATCCCTTTGTAGCTGAGGTGGTGATCAGTTAATGTATCTCCTTATGTCAACTCACCCCCGTCAGCATCCGAAGGACAATGACATATTTATGGGTGTGTTTGTTTTATAACTTTCGTAAGAAGGTTGTCTGTCAAAGCCGACCTTCAATTTCCCGTCGGTCGAATTAATCTTTTCCTCAAAAAGGCCGACCTTTAATATAATTTATTTGGTTTTTATTTTATTTTTTTAGTGGTGTAGACTCTGAAATGGGGGTTGAAATTGTTAGTTTCAGGTTTTGGAGTTAGCAGGGAATGGAGGTTTAAGGTTGAATCTGAAATGGAGGAACACTTCCTCCATGCCGCTACCTTCTGGCCGCACAAACACTTGGGTGCGGGTAGGTGCCCGCACCCAATATTTATGACTATTTGTGAGATATAAAAATTTCCAAAGTTTCATATCATACGATCCGGAGGTAGTATATATGAATAGTATACTTGAGTGATATATGAGTGATAATCTACATATTCAATACGTACACATTATATTATGTTCCATACAATAATAAAAACAACAAAATTAATTCTTAATTATTTACTATAATTTGCTACTTAATATTGTATGTAGGATAAAAAATTATTTACTATAATTTAAGTATAAAAATATTATTCAATATATTTTACAAAATTAATTTGCTACTTAATACTACCCTCGCTTTCCCAGATTCTATCCATTTACAATTCCTAAGGTTAAAGTGGAGTTAGTATATTACGTAGTATATTTTATAAATAGAACAATTTATAAAATTAATGTATTTGAGTGATAATTTACCTTTAATATATAGTCAATTATATCTTTAATTAAATATAATAGAAACTTAACTAAAATATTCAATATTCATGCGTAAAATATATCAAATTTTATATATTATGAAATTATTTTATAATATGCAATCAATAGTTACTTGACAATGATATACATTTTAACAATAGAGAACTCAATAAAAAAAATTAATAAAATAAAATAATAGGATAATAAAACAGGGACACTTGTCAGCTTTGGATCTAGTGTACTCTGTTTTAGTATATAGAATTATTTCTTGTGTCACACATAGTTTTTACAAAATTTTATAACGAACTATAATGTTTATCAAAATCTACCAAAAAATAATCCTCGTATTTTTTAATGAAATTGAAAAATTTTGAATCATAATTTTTATGCAGAATTAAGTTCTGAATCAAAAAGTAAAAAATATAAAATAATATTGTATAAAATAAAAGATATGAAAAATTTATGAATATTTTTTAAGAAATGAATATTACAATTATATAATTTGTTAAGTATTTTTGTAAGGAAGTGAATCGCGTTTATATAAAAAGTGATTTTTTGTTTTTTAAGGAAGTGAATTATTAAAATAATAAAGAAAAACAGTTTTGGAGGGAAAAAACCGCACCAAGAAGTGACACGTGTCATTCTTGGTGTTTGTTTTAGTATTATGTTAATAATATAAATAGATATATAGATAGATTGTTGATTATTAATATTCATTATTGATTGATTAGAAATGCTCTACGCCACATTAATTAGTTGAAAACCCTAGCCTCTTTTTCTCTCTTCTCTCTCCTAAACCTAGTCTCCATTGTCAATTTTAAAGGAGCTTCCATCAGATTTCACCGGTGGAAAGCCCCAATCTTTATTTTCTTTTATGCCTTTTGTTTTGGGTTACAATAATGTCTCCCTCGAAAGAAAGGGTTTATCTCCTTCGAAAGTCAAGGTTTTTTCGATCTCCTTTGAAAGTCAAGCTTTTTCGTATTCCTTTGAAAGACAAAGTTTTATTTGTGCTTAATTTAGTCTCCGGTTGTGCGGGGCTACTATTGATTGTGGTTCGGATTCGGGTTACGGAATCAGCGCAAGAATTTACTTTCTCACAAAATTGTGAAGCGACGACGGATCCACTCAAAAAGTTGTATGAGACAACGAATCGAGAATATGCCAAATTGTTATATTTATGAAGTTGGATTCTTAGCCCTTCCCCGATTAGTTTCTGTTTGATTTTGTTAAATTCGTTTTCATTATCATTCATTGTCAATTGTAGATGTCGTATGGCTTCTATTAATGAAATTTAGTGTCTTTTAGGACTTTTTTCAAAAAAAAATAATAATAAATGCTCTACGCTCATAGTATTCACAAGGAAAGGAAAAAAAATTACCAAGTGATTAATATTGAAAATTTTACAGTATTCATTTAAAATATGACTACCATAATGTTTTAATGATTATAAAGTTTATAATTGACATATATTTTTTCTAGATAATTAATTATTTTACTTTATTTTAGGTATAAAATAGTATTATCAACATTTTTTTGATTTATCAAATTTTTAGTCACATTTATGTAATTTTTATTCTTATTTTATAGTTTCTCGAAAAAAAGTTATTATATGTTGGATTAAAATTTTCAATAAATATGTATTCATAATAGATATAATAAGACTAATTGTGACCATTTTATAAGGTGAGAAAAATATATCAATCATATTGTATACTATTAAAATAATATGGTAGTCATTTTTCAAACGACTACTGTAAAATCATCCAATTAATATATTTGTTTAACAGATTTTCCTAATATTGTTGATAATAGTTTGCATTGTTTCCTCTCTTTCCTTTTTCTGCACCACCACTAATCAAAAATGCCAATTTTAAGTTCCTCTAAATTCACCTTCACAACCTTCCACGACGCGTTTTATCTTTTCCCTTAATCATTTCAAATTTTTCATCACCTCCATTTTCAATATTTTTTTCCCTTTATTCAATTACTACAAAAATTCTACAATAAAAGGTAATTGAGTTTTTCGTTTATACAAATGTAGCTTTCATTTATTTATTTTAAGTAAGTTGTGAAATTTGGCATCTCTCTTCACAAACTTTATTTTCAAATAAAAGAATGTTTCTAAAATTTCTATTAAAAAATAGATAGACAATCTTCTCTTCAAAACTCTTCATTGTTTTGTCTGTCACCGTTATTTGGTGGGTAGATAAGACATTGAAATAAGTATGAGACGTAATTTTGCAAATGATTTAATACTTTGAAATCGTTATAACTAAGAATGTAATAATATATCTTGGTCAAAAAAAAAAAAAAAAAGTATTCATAAAAACGTAGTACATATTTACCATGTTAATTTTAGTTGCCTTACCTTTTCATTTGCGATAAAAATTCTAATTAACTCCCAAAATTTTGAAGTTTTTTTTTCCCCTTTAAATAATACGAGATCAAGGCGTCATCAATGCATCCCTTCTTGTTTTTCAATTTACAAATTAAGGTATATCATACCCATGTTCATAAGATTAATTATACCCATGTCAAAACATTATATGTAATTTTTGTTTTGTTTTTGTAACATTTTTGTGTAGAATTTTATTTTAAATTAACCATTGTTGTCCATGATTATTCTTTTATTAATTAATATTTTAAGTAAATATTTAGCCTTTGTGTTGTGCACTCACTTTTGTTGCCTATTTTTGGTGTAGAATTTTCATCTTTCTTGCTCATTTATCTAATTTAATCAACTTCTAAAAAGTGTATTGCTTTTAAAAGAAAATAAAGGAAGAACGTGATATCATCTCCAAATTGATGAGAAAGAGGTACATAGTGTTTAAATGACAAACAATTTAATGGTGTTAATGTGTTATTATTCAGTAGAGTTGTGTCCAAATTGTATTGATACAATTTTTTTGGTTTTAATTATAACACATTTGTTTTTTGTACATACACAGATTTGTTATTAATGTCTATATATAGTGGTTCTAGCTAGTGCTATGGTTGGATCCCGAACATGGTTTGGTGGAATCCTCTATCGTTCAGGTCTTAGGCGTCATGGAAATGAAAAGCTTCTTGAATTCCAATTAACATCCCATCTGGTAAACCTTATTAATTTTCATGTATTGTTCTTTCTTTTATTTTCTTTCTGTTTGCACCCAATTTTTTTTTTCTTTTTTAATTTAATATTATATCAATTTGACTAAATTATTTTTTTTTTGTGATCTTGTACCCTTTCAATGAATGCAATTATTTTATGGGATGTTGCATTTGGCAAATCGGCTATGATGAATTATAATACATGTTGGTCCTTACAATGGAGCCTATTTTTTTAGGGTTAGCTCAATCATTGCATTTTTATTTTTTACACATAATAGGTTTTGTACCTAGTCTCATTTGAACATACTATATTCAAATAGTAATAATAAAAAAAAAGCCTCATGTTTAACATGAATTTATGTGTCTTGTGTATGGCCAACCCAAGTACGTGGTAATTACAAAACTACTCTTGACTCATACTCCTTTGTCACATAATATATTTCCTGTTTTCATATTTTGGAGAACCAAAATGTTGTTCTTGTTTTCATTTTTGGATAGTATGTAAAGATTATTATACTCACTTTTTTTAACTTTATTCATTGTATTTCTTAATTTACCCTTGAATTTTGCACATGCCTTGTTGTTTACGATTGTACTTTTTACATTTATTAATGTATTTTATCCCCTTTCTTTTCTAATTTCTTAAATACCGTAAATAAAACATAAAAAAGAAAATTATATTATGAAACGGAGGGAGTACATATTTTAGGCGAACCCAAGTTTAGGAAAAAAAAAATTGGTCTTGGCATGAATTTGACGTCTAGCATATGCACACAATTAAACTATTAGTAGATCAACCCAATTGACCAACGCCACTTTAAGTGCTAGAAGTTTAAATTCCAAACATGGGCAAGTAATTTATTTTTTAAAGAATAATATTATAACTTCTAGGACTAGACCTATACACAGTGCCTTTATACACTATGAATAGAACTGTATAGTGTCTCCTTATTACCGTTGCACATTAACAATTTCATATCGATCTAAACTCATTATTAAATACCTCGTCTACTTTTACATCCTACGTATTATGTAATGACCTTTATTATAACAATAAAATATATAGCATAATGCCTTTTATTTAAACAACTTCTAAACGAAAACTATGTTTGTTATAATGTGCCTTGCATTAACATTAATATCCTTTTATTGTTGGGATTAGGAGCGTAAGCTGAAGCACAAAATGATATAGAGAAATAAATAGATAAAATATGGATAAGAAGAATAATAAGATACACACAAATTTAACGTGGGAAAAAACCTTAAATGAGATAAGCAGCCCGATGTTTATGCTAATTTTTGTTCGGTGGGATTGAATATCAAAATCTAGGCTACGGATCAACTAAATAAAACCATGATTAAAGCTAAAACAAAAATAAATAATTGACCGAGGAATTGTTGACGCGGAAAACCCAATGAAGGTAAAACCGCGGGTAGAATGAGGATCTACCAAACTTTCACTATGCAAAATATGAAGCGAATGGTTTACAATGTATACTTAGAATATTTTTTGTAGCTAAGTTACGATGTGTCCTTTGTCGGACGATGCCTTCCCCTTATATAGATGATATCAAGGGGTTAATCCCTAGCCATTGCAAGGTGATAAACTTTGCTCCTTGATTTCCGGAAACAGCTTCATCATTATCTTTTTCTTGCTTAGACTTCTAACGGCATGACACAACTCAAGCATGGACTTAGTCTTCCACATCTATCCTTCCCTAGAAAATAGGAGGGCAGTTGGTGCTTCTTTCGTCTGTTGAGGCTAACTTGTCTTCGTCATGTCTTGGTCTTCGTCAGAGCTTGGTTTCATCTTTGACTTAGGTTGACCATCATTGACTTTGACTTACTGAATTTTACCCATAATAATTTGCCCCTAATTGCTAAATATTGACGGCCATGTGCATTTTTGGCAATTAAATAAAAAACAAAAACAAAGGAAAAAGGTAAAACTTCAAAAATTAATTTTCTCGGTGGCAGATCCGTCTTTACGCTGGAATGCACTACTCTTGGAGAAGTTATTTCAACTTCCTACTCTCTTTCTAATCGTCTCTTCTCCCCTTTTATTACTGCTACACGCTTCGCGTTTCCCAAAGTTACCACACAATTCTTGCTTTCTCTCTCTTCCTTCTTTCTCTTATGTAGAACAGCTTTGGCGACTTTACGGCGGTGCACGACGGTGATCTTGAGCTTTCGTTAACTTCATTTAATAGGTAATCACTTTAATTTCCTTTTTTATTAGTTAATTTGGGCGAAATGTAGAGCAAAACACCCAAAATTAGGTCTAGGTTTTCTCTTCGCATTGTTGAAAAAAGAGGAATGGTTGTTTCACTGAGGAGAACTATGACCAGGTCGAAGTCGTTGATGACGCTAGATATGATGGCTAGCTTTGTCAAGATGGAGGGGTTTCCTGAGACTACCTTTGCTCATAATCCGGGTTCGGGGAAGACGGTGGAGGACTGTCCTAAAGGCTTTGTCGTGTGTTTTAGGTACCCTTTTTTATTAATTTGGGGTCAAGTTTCCATTTACACCTTTAATTCGCTCTTTATTTAAAGAATAGGGGGTAATTCCTAGGCAACTTATGCTATCTAGGTGGAAAATCTTGTCTGTTATAGAGGAAGTCACCAAGAATTGGGACAACCCTTGTACTTTGGAGGATTTAGCAACAGGGTATGAGATCAAGATGTCGGAAAATGGGTTTGTGAGTTTGTACAAGAAGGGGAATCGGTTAGTTCAGGAGACCGATGTGAATGATAGGGGTTGGAAGAATAGGTTTGTTTTTGTCAAGCGAGTGCCTCTAGGTGTCGAAGGAGAATGGTTGACAGAGGGGTGGCCGACGAAGGGTAGGCGTTTTTCTTTATTATTAGTTCTCCAGGGCTAAAGATGGCAAAATTGTTTAATCTTGGCTTCATTGATGCAGAGTTGAATTTAGAATTTTTCGAGGCATCAGAGACATCATTGTCGAAGGTGAGGCAATTTCTTACAGTTACGCCTTTGAATAGGACGTTTGTAAGGAAAAGACAGACGATTGGTGAATAATTAGGGCAAAGACAAGGGACGCTGACGAACACATCTCAGCAGGTCGAAGATTCTGAAGAGACAATGTCAATTGTAAGTTTTACGTCGTCGTATGCTTATTCTTATTCGTCGTTCATCGTTGTACCTTTGCTTATTCTTTGTTCATTGCATTTGCACTATGTCAGAGTCTGCAGCGCAACAAGGCCGATGTGGACAGAGCTTGTCTCAAGCGGAGCGGGACCTTAGAATGAGGAGAAAGCGAGGTTTGGCGCCTCGAGAGCAAACACAATCGACTACATGGAGCTCCTTCATGCTTCGTCGCCCAAGAAGGTTGGCGACGCATCTATGCCTGTTACGTTGTCACCATCTCCTCCATGTAAACAGCAGAAGATCTATGATGCTTCCGCACTTCCTGATGTCAAAGTGCGCTTTCCCGCAGACTTCCTTAGTCTATATAAGGAAAAGCGTCACTTCCTTTTTCCTAGTCTGAATCAACTGTTGTTTCTAGGCTCTAGGGTGATTTGGCTAGGACTTTTGCACCGAATATTGCTTCTGAGGCTGCTACAGCTCATCTTTATGTAAGTGATTATTTGGTTTGTTTCTTTGTTTTTTTTTTTGCTCATTTTTGAGTTTGTGATTTGGGGTGTGTTTGGTCAGTATTTGCAAAATTCCTTGGTTTTGAGATAGAGGGTTATTAGGATGGCAAAGGAGATAAAGAGGTTGGATGATGCTGCCAAAAACAGTGAGGCTCAGCGCAGGGCTGTAGTGAGGACGTTCCAAAGGACCAAGACAAAGCTTGACGACACAAAGAAGAAGGTGGACTATCTGGAAGGTCGACTGGAGATTCAGCCGAAGGAGGCAGAAGAACAGACTCAAGTATTGTAGCATAAATTGAAAGAACAAGCTCACCAATTAGAGGACAAGGTTGCAATCATAGTTGCTAAGGAAAAGGCTTTGACGAAGGTGCAAGAAGACCTGGCGACAATCTAGAAGGAACTGGATGCCGCTCTAGACAACTATGCAGAGTTAGAAATTAAGGTTAAGGCAAAGTTGATGAAGCAATACTTGGAGGGAAAGGCTTCAGAATGGTGTCCTCAAGAGGAGATAAACCTCTTCTTGGCCACTACAAGAAAATAACCTTTTCGTAGCGATTATTTTAACCTTTAGTATCGATTGTAATTGTAACAAAAAGCTTTCCCAATGAATGGTCATTCGATACAATATCCCCCGTTGCCTTAGCCTTTGGTAGTGGTTTTTAATATCGCTGGGGTTGGCCTGAATAATCGATACGAAAAACTACATCCAATCGTGGTGATTATTGTATTGGTTACAAGCGCTACAAATGTTTAACTCAATTTCTTCAAAAAATAAAAACATGCGTATGATCTTTACAAGATTCGAACATACAACCTTAAACTCTTATATTGAATGTTTCACCAATAAGCTATGACATATTTTGTGTATTCTTTGTCAAACAATATTTATATATCTAGTATTGAAAAGGCTTTTCGTATCGATGTTTAGGATTTAGTGGCGATTGTAAATGATACAATTTCTCAAAATTATATAAATGTGTAAAAATAGTGTGTATATGTATTATTATGTATTCCGTATCGATTTTATATTGGAAAACCATGGCGATTGTAAAATGATACGATTTCCTTAACTATTTCACAAACATACTTGCATATTGTAGCGAATGTACAATCGCTACGAAATAATCGCTATGAAAAGACATTTTTTCTTGTAGTGAGCCAATGGGGGGACACTTTATGAACTTGGAGAAGATGTTGCCATATCTTCGACTGCTGATTCAAATTTAGCTCCGTTGGTTGTCGTTCCTTCGTCTGTTGCTGTAGTTGAGACTCCGTCAACTGTTGTCGGGGATCAATTTACTGGAGTTGCTGCGACGTTACCTCCGACAAACGAGGGTACTGATGATTACGCTCATGCCGACGAGGTTATCAAGGATGTCGTCGAGGGTCATAATGATGACGAAGCTGGTGCTGATGCTTGAAGGCCATTGTTTGTGATGGTTTATATGTACTTTGGATTATCTTTTGCTTGTTTTGAACAATCTGGATGTTTTTACTTCGTTTTCTGTGTGTTTTTATCACTTGATGGCAAGTGGTTCTTTTGAACATCTTTGTACTTTGACGTTGTCTGTTTTCTTTTTCTATGGTATTATATCCTGCTTGTTGTATGTAATCAATGCAAAAACTTATGACTCAGGTCACATTTTAAAATATAGTATAAGTTAAGAGTAAAGAAAAATAAATCAAAAAGTAATTAAATGATAAGTAAAAAAAACTACAAAAACGCTAGTTAGTGAATATTATTGTTTTCAAAATGTACTTAATCACAAAAGACTTTAAGTTAAAAGGATTTTTTCTAACTTTCATTCTGACTATAAAATGCGCTCATCAGAGACTTTGTATTTTTTGTTTAAGGCTTTTCATTGCTTTGATTGCCAATGTCCCTTGCGTCTCAGCGTCGATGCTGAACACTGAAGACTAGTTCATGGTTTAGGTGTTGGGTGTTTGGCATCAGACGCTAAGGTCAGATTTCCTTGGGCTTCAGCATGCTTTGATTGTTATCGTTTGAACGACAACTTTGCTCACCCTTTCAAGGATGTTAGTGTAGCCGACGTTGATTGTCTTCTTTCGTTAGCTATTTCTTTTGTACACTCCGATTGGAGGATTAATATCCGACTTACCCCCCCTAAAAAGTGACAGAAAACACGCGCATACAAGACTCTCTAAACATTGTCAAAGTGTACATACATATTAGTGTGTGCTTTATTTGTGAGTCCAAGTGACATGCTTTGACTCTTGTGTAAGACCATGGAACTTAGTGCCTAGACTCAATTAAGGACTAAACAAGGGTACTGTCATTAGACTCGTCGTGATGACTCGAGCAAAATCCTTTATTGTCGCCAAAGCAACTGGACTGGTTAGCAAATTATAGGATAGCTCCAGATGACAGCGTTGTCACTCGGCGTTGCAGCCCAATTTTTTGCGCCATTACTGGAGCTTTATTCAGGGATTGCTTTCAGTATTTTTACTCTACAGGATAGGCCTAAAGCCGTACTAAGTCAATTCTGATTAAATTATTAGACTTTAATTACTCAAATTAATTAACTAATTAATTAGGCAAAGTCTTTTTATCCATTAATTAGTTTATTTAAGGTTTAACACAAGTAAAACAAACGGTTAGGAAAAACACATAGAGTATGCAAAGCAAATAATGCACAAATAGTCAAGTAGGCACAATATGATGCAATGAGTTTGCAATCAAACCATGGCTCTAGTTCTCGAAAGTTCAGGATATGGGTTAGTTAAAGAGGTACATGCTTATAAGTCTGGATGCACCGCGCGGAAGCCTTACATTTGGAATGGTTGGCGCGAGTGGATGCGACCCTGCGAGTTACACTCGCTTCCATGGTTTGGTGTATTCAACATTCTCGGATGTACCCTTTGTTGCTCAAAGCGTTCAATCAGGTAGATGGAGCATGAATTCCCAGAGGGTTATGTCCATATGTAGAACACGTATGGGTTTTAAAATAGTGAGAAAAACTCAATCAGGAAGTAGAATCAAGCCAACAGTGCTAGAACTGGTTTAAATAAGAACGCAGCGCTAGCCAACAGAGACTGTCGCCGCGATATAGCCATGTCGCCTGGCGACAGAGCCATATCTTCGGCGACAGGCTCTAATTGCTCTCTGTGTTCGTAAAATTTTCCAGTTTTTCGCAGCATTGTTTCGGTTCTTGTTGTGAAAGATATTTCTGAAATTTCCTAAGTGTAAAAATCTTATATTTTTTCCTCTTTACAGATGGTCTTTCCAATGAGAACCTTTTTTTATGCATATGATAACAATGTTAATCAAAATTACGCACATGAAATACTTAGAACTTTTTGAGTCTCATATACTCATTCTAAATAATTTTTAAAATAAATTTTAGGAATTAAAATAGAAATCCTCCCCAGTGGAGTCGCCAAAAGCTGTAGGGAATATTTCAAGCATTACCCCAAACTTGAACCCCACTGTGATCATACACTTAATCATGGTGGCGTCCAAAGGGAAAGAAGGTAGAGCAAAAGAGTCGCCAACAAATTTTAGGAACTTGTAAACCGTTCACAGGGTGAAGGTTACACCCCTTAACGATCCAGGAGATCTTTAACTCTAATAGGCCTGGAACCAAGACTGAAAGCTCGGGGATGAAGGTACAAATTCAATCTAAAAGAGAAAGAACCTTCCCTAATAATAGGCCTTTACTTTATTCTTCTCGTATTCATGTGCGCTTTCTAACTAACATGCAATAAATAGATTTACTCCTAAACCTGTTTAATATATGTTTGTAGAATATTAATGCACAAACAAATCTATTATTGGCGATCACTTGAATTATAATAAAATTAACCATAAAAAAGATTATTAATTATCTTTGTAAGCATGATTACAAGTAAAAATTTCCCTTTCAACATGCATAAAAAGCATGATCAAGCAATAATAATAAAAGTATATCAAGCAACATGATATTAATAATAATCAAAACAATAATTATAACAATTTTAAAAATAATCATGTTAAAAATAAAGCATAATAATAATAATAGTAAGATCCTAGGAATGATACTAACAATATTAATAACAAACCATAGCATGTCACTAAACATCAAAGATCAAAGCTTTAACCCTAACATGATTCTAACATGCTATCAGGAAAGAAAATAGGTAGCATTCTTTTAATCATACATAATTTTAGGAATTTTTAGTTGTTAGGAAGCAATCAAAACATCCTAACATGATACTAGGAATCAAATTAGCAACCTAAACATGATTTTTATATCATAATTTCAATGAAACAATTAAAGTAATTACGATGATGCCTCGTACCTCTTTTTAATAACAAAATACACACGTTAGTAACTTCAAGGAAAATAATAAATCAAAACAATTAAATTAAATAATTGAAATAGATATTTGGGACCAAACCCTCAGAAATATCAAACCTTTCACGTTTAGGGCAAAGGCAACTTCAAACTTGGCTAGGTGTGTCTAGTATTAATTTATGAGGAATTGTGTTCTATAAAAGGCTAGTTAGAAAGAGAGAGAGAGAGTTAAGAATTTCTTAATGAGAGTTGGTGATTAAAAATGGAGGTTTAAGAAGGCTATTTATAACGAAAACCAGCCGGAATACGATAAAAAAGAATCAGAATTTCAAGAAGAATAAAACACGATGTTGTCGCCACACAAGACTCTGTCGCCGAGTGAAAAAGCCTGTCGCCGCAGCGACAGTCCTGTCGCTAAGCGACAACTTGTGGTACGGTGTTGCAAACAATGTTTTCACACGTTTTTAAATTTTGATAAAATTTAAGCGTACGAGGGGTAAAACTGTAATTTCCTTTAAAACACTTCTTTTGTTCCAAATAAAAGTCTTAAAACTCAATTATAAATTCTAATCACATTAGGGTTCAAAAGAACCTTCTAGAAGATTCTAGTAGACTATAATCAATCCTAATTGCAATAGGAATGTTAAATAATAATAGGCCCTCCTCTAGATCATTGGGCCGCATATAAAGATCAAACCGGGCCCAATTTAGTATTTTGGCCGTAACTTCCTTATTATTCATCGGAATTGGACTTATAACATATCGTTGGAAAGCTCTTTTTGACCAAATACAACTACACTATTATTTGACCCTTGATATGGTCCAAACTAAAACGGATTGGCTATTTTCATAAAATAGGTTTTCTAAAACAAAGAGAAAAAAATAATTAAAACTAACCGCAACACTTGACTTTTCACACTTTCACTTCATTCGATTATGATATGATGTGAAAGGTATTCATCACTAGGTTTGGTTTTAGGGAGACACATTTGGGTGTCTATACGGCCGCACTCCCCTTATAGTTGGCTGTGCCTGTACGGGTCTATTTTTGACAATCTAAATAATTTCTCTTTGTTAGTTTTACTATATATAGACTTTCCTTATAGTTTTAGAAAGGGAGAGTTCTTTTAGAATTAGAATATGATTAGGTTAGATTTTGTAGAGAAAGAAACTCTAGTTTGTAGAAAGAGAACTTCTTGATTGATGATTGAAGATTGATGATTCTAAGTATTTTCTCCATTAATTTGAAGCAAGTTTGTAAGGATTTATTTACTTTAATGCAATCTTTAGCTATTGATTTCTATTAATTTGTTAATTGTTCATTTGATTAATATTATGATAATGAATTTGTTGTTGAGCTTAGTTTTGATATGATTTCCATGGATTGTGAGTAGACTACTTGCTATGGTGATGGTGCAGCAAATATGAGTAAAGTTTTGATGCTAATTGGGTAAAATTGATGGAGTTGATGTTGTGATTAAATTGGTTAATTGATTATGTGCATGTCTGTGTTTAATTTAGGAGTGATCAACCTAGTTACTCGCACTAGATTTCATTGTAAGTGAACATTGATACGGACAACTAATTTGTGGCTTGTATTTGATGATTGAGTTGGTTTGTGAGTTTACTAGCTAGAATCTCACGTAGTTGGCGCTAGATTTACCTCTAGGAGATTAGCCTACCATGCTCTCTTGATTTCTTAATTGATTATCCCTCGCAACACTCGATTTAGTCAATTCCATTCCCAATTAGTTGTATCCATTGCATGTGTATGTGAATCCTAAACCCTAGTGTTTAATATATTTGATTTCATTTTGATTGTTTAATTGTTTTAGAATATACACACCTTACTGTACTTCTTCGAAATAGCTTAGCTTTAGCACTAGTATTAACCACTAACTCCTAGTGGTTCGATCCTCGACTTACTCCTATGCTAGTTATAAGGGTGTGTTGAGTGATTAGAAATTTTATTTGGCCTAAGAAATATTCGTCCAACGACCTAGTCTCAACCCTTGTTCAAAATGGAGCCGGTGCCGGGGAGTGGCAAACTGTTTGCTATTGTTGTTGAGTCTATTTCACTAAATTTTGACAATACAATAAGATTTTTCTCTTTTAGCTACATTTGTAGCCATGTCAGTAATATTTTCCTTTGAGTTTATGTTTACAAGTTAACATGGGAGAAGTCCCAAGGGTTACATTGAAGGAGTTGGGCACTCCAGGTGCATACAAGTATCAGAGCGAGATTGCACCATTATAGATCCTGCATATTGATTTTGAAATCAAGTCGGCAATGATAACTTTGATTGAAAGGCGTCAATATAGTGGAGGAGTAAGTGAAAGTCCCCTAAATCATCTTAAGGAGTTCGAGAAATATTGCAACTCAATTATGGGGGATGGGGTTGCTCAAGAACTCATAAGGCTTAAACAATTTCCTTTCTCTCTAATTGGAAGAGATTAAGAGTGGTAGACAAGGAAGTGAAGCCTAAATCTTTGAGAACTTGGGAGGAAGTCATCAAAGAATTCCTTTCCCGTTTCTTCCCTCAAAAGAAAACGACGGAGGCAAGTGATTTGATTCAAGGTTTCAAGTAAAGGTCTAGTAAAAGCCTCTATGAAGCATGGGAGAAATACAAAGAGTATCAACGCGAGTGTCCTCACCATGGAATCCCCACTTACCTAATCATTAAATTTTTTATGGTGGTTTATGTCCTCAAGGGAGGTCAAGTCTTGATGCCTGAGCTGGAGGCCCAATCATGAATAAGACCGAGGAAAAGGTTGTAGATATCATTGAGGATGTAGTTAGATACTACATGGAATGGCAAGATGGTGAGAAAGCGAAAATAAACAAGAGTAGCACTATAGGATGCTCGATTAAACAACTCAGTGCTATCAACTATTTGTCAACTCAAATTTCGGACTTAGGAAAGGGGGGTAGTTTCTATCAAGTTTAATATTGAAAGTGCAACCTCACAAGCACCGATTCTTCCCTCCCAAATTAAGGGGAGAGGTACACTTTCTTCCACTTACTCTTTTCCTTCTTCTTGTTGAATGGTTAGAGAATGTTGGTCTTGTTATTTGTGTAGAATGAATGACCATGATGCTCTTATTTGCCCTAATGTTCCTTGTAATTAATGCATTGGGAATAAGAATGAACATGTGAATTTTTTTGCTAATATTAATGTTGGACCTAGATTTGATGCTCAAAGGAATGTTGGGAATAGGAATTACACAACCAAGGGAATTATGATACTTTAACAAAAATAGTGGTTACTAAAACCATGGAATCCAAGGGATTTGTGGTAACTATAACAACCATGGTTATACTGGTTAAAGTCATAGCCAAGGATATGGGGATTATAACCAAGGTTATGGTAACCATAATCACGATTGTGGCCAAAATCAATGTATAGGAAATTTTAGCAATCAAAGTAGGGGAAATCTTCAAACAAATGTTCAAAGAGTTACCCCACTTGGATTTATTCCAAATACCCAAGGCCAAAGTGATAATTTTTATGATCAACCATTTACTTCTAGGAGTTTCTTGGAGGATGTCATAGAAAAGCAAGACAAATTGTTGAAAACCTACATGACCCTAAGAAATGAAAAGTTCAATGACATGTTAACTTACCACTATGGTTAGTGAGTTTAAGGAATTTACAAATCATTCTTCTTTGACTTCACCAAGCTTAGATCCAAAGAGCTTTATAAATGCGATTGTGACTAGGAGTGGTAGGGTCCTTGAGAGTGAGGTTTTTAAGAAGAGCGATGCTAAAGAGAGTCCTAGAAAGAGTCAAATTGAGAACGTGGGAGTTAAGAACCCTTTGGTTGTGGAAATCGATAAGGAACAAGTTGAGAATGTAAAAGAGAAAGAAAAAGAAGTCTACAAGCCCAAGCTCCCTTACCCCTAATAGTTTAATAGGCACAATTAGAAAAGCAATTTGGGAAATTTATAGAGATGGTTAGACAACTTCATCTTACACTTCCTTTCACCCATGTGATATAATTAATGCCAAGTTAAGCAAAGTTCCTTAAAGAGATCTTGAGTGGAAAGAGGACATGTGATGTGGCGGAAACGATTAAATTGATCGATAATTGTAGTGCAATTATAGTAAACAAAATCCCACCTAAGTTGAATGATCCCGGAAACTTTTCTATACCTTGTGCTATTTATAAAATGAAAAATGATAATGCCTTGTGTGACTTAGGAGCTAGTGTTAGACTTATGCCATACTTGGTTTATGAAAGACTAGAGAAGGGAGAACTTTTACCTACCAATATTACCTTGCAATTAACCGATATATCAAATAGGATTCCAAGGGGTAAGGAGGAGGATGTTCCCTTAAGGGTAGGAAAGTTCAACATTCTGGTAGCTTTTGTGGTCCTTGACATAGATGAAGATTCTACAGTTCCTATTCTTCATGGTAGACCATTTCTTGCTAGTTCGGGTACTTTGATTGATGTCAAAAGTGCTGCTAAGATTTCGCTTAAAATTGGAGATGAGGGAGTTGGTTTTGATTTGAATGAACCTATGAAATATCCTTCTTCATCTCTTGAGAATTGCATGAGAGTTAAAATTTGAGACAATTTTATACATTCAATGCATGAGCACTTGCTCACAACTAATGATCCTCTTGAGTGTGTTTTGTTGAACAAGGAAAAGATAGGTGTTCCTAGCAAGGAAATTGCTTTGCATGAGAATTTGTTAGAAGGGAGTGTTGAAGGAAGTGATGAGAAAATATGCATGAAAATATGAAGCCAAGAGGCTTTGCAAGTAGCTTCAACCAAGGAAGGTAAAGGTGTTCCCATGGTAGAGCTCAAACCTCTACAATCACACCATAGGTAAGAGTTCTAAGGCACAAATTCTACTTATCCCGTGATTGATAGTGCATCTTTGAGTGAAATCAAAGATCAAGCGTTATGCGGTGTTTTGAGAAGGCACCAAAGTGCTTTGGGTTATACCATTGATGACCTTAAAGGTATAAGTCCCGCTTTATGTACACACCACATAACCCTTGAGAAGGGCGCTCTTCCTTGTATTGAGCGACAACGAAAATTACATCCCCATATGGGGGAGGTAGTGAAGAAAGGGATTACTAATCTTTTAGATACAGGAATCATATTCCCCATCTCAAGCTCTAGGTCGGTGTCACCCTTTCATGTCGTTCCAAAAAAGGGAGGCATGACCGTAATCAAGAATGAAAAAGGTGAGCTTATTCTGACGAGGACGATCACTGGTTGGGGAATGTGTATAGACTTTAGACGTCTAAACACATCCACAAAGAAAGATCACTTCCCCCTTCCTTTCATTGATCAAATGCTTGAAAGACTAACGAGGCATAAGTATTATTATTTTCTTGATGGTTACTCGAGAATTTTCTAATTCTTATTAACCCCGATGTTCAAGACAAAACTACTTTTACTTGTCCCTATAATACCTTTTTTTATAGGAGAATTCCATTCCGCATTTGCAATGCTCCCGAAACTTTCCAACGGTGTATGATGAGTATCTTTGGAGACATGTTGGAGGAGGAGTTGGAGGTGTTTACGGAAGACTTTTCCGTAGGTGAAGTTTCCTTTAAGGCGTGCCTTGAAAATCTTGAAAAGTGTTTGGCAAGGTGTGAGAAGGTGAACTTGGTGTTGAATTGGGAAAAATGCCATTTTAAGGTTAAAGAAGGCATAGTCCTTGGGAACAAAATTTCTCACAAGGGCATAGAGGTGGACAAGGAAAAGATTGAGGTTATTGCAAAGTTGCCACCTCTGGTTAATGTGAAGGGTGTAAGGTGATTTTTAGGGCATGCCGGGTTCTATAAAAGATTCATCAAGGATTTTTCTCTCATTGCAAGGCCTCTCAATGATCTTCTTTAAAAGGATGTGGATTTTTTGTTTGATGATAAGTGTTTGGAAGCTTTCAATAAGTTGAATAAAGCTTTGATTTCTACTCCCATTGTCTAAGCCCCTAGATAGGATTTACCCTTTGAGTTGATTTGCAATGCAAGTGACACGGCAGGTGTTTTAGGTCAAGGAGCTTATTATATGTCAAAAACTCTTAATGGTTCTCAAAGGAGTTACACTACAACATAGATAAAGTTCTTCGCTATTGTTCATTCTTTTAAAAAATTCTGTGGCTATTTGTTAGGGTCCAAAACAATTGCGTTTACAGATCATGCGGCCCTAAAATATCTTTTTGGGAAAAAGGAATCAAAGCCAAGGCTAATTCGTTGGGTGTTAGAGTATTAAACTTTTGACCTTGAGATTAAAGATTAGAAAGGAGCGGAAAATGTTGTAGTGGATCATCTATCTAGACTTGAGGATTTTCAAGTTCAAGATGATGGGTCTCCCATTGAAGATAGAATGTTAGATTATTCTTTTTATGCTATAGATGTGAAGGAACTCCCATGGTTTGCCGATTTAGTTACCTATCTTGCTTGTGGGGAGTTTCCCCCTTCATTTTCAAAGAATTAGAGAATAAAGCTCAAGAGGGAGGCTAGGCATTATGTATGGGATGAAACAATTTTGTATAAAAGGGGTGTTAATGGATTATTGAGGAGATGTGTTCCAAATGAGGAGTTACCTAGTGTATTGAAGATGTGCCTCTCGGATCCGAGTGGTGGTCACATGGGTGTTTCAAATATGGCTTAAAAGGTACTTTAATGCTGATTGTGGTGGGCAAATCTCTTTAAGAATGTTTGGGAGTTTGTCAAGAGTTGTGACTGATGCCAAAAGACCAGAAACATTTCAAAGAGGAATGAGATGCCCCAACAACCTATACTAGAGTTGGAGATTTTTTATGTATGTGGAATAGACTTCATAGGTCCTTTTCTTACTTTATATGGGTTCAATATATTTTTGTTACCGTGGATTATGTGTCAAAATGGGTGGAAGCCATTGCTTCACAAATAAAAGACCATAAGGTAGCAATGAAGATGTTTATGAAGATAAATTTCCTACGATTTGGCATTCCAAATGCGGTTATTAGTGATAATGGATGTCATTTTGTGCATAGCACCTTCCGCAAGAAGTTGAAGAAGAATGAAGTTAATCAACGTTTTGGACTCTTCTATCATCCTCAAACTAGTGGGCAGGTCGAGGTGTCTAACCGTCAAATCAGATTGATTCTTGAGAAGACGGTCGCATGAAAGAGGAAGGATTTGTCGGATAAGCTAGATGATGCTTTGGGAGCATGTAGAACGACTTTCAAGACTCCTTTTGGCACTACTCCTTAACGCTTAGTTTATGTGAATTCTTGTCATCTTCTGCTCGAACTTGAACATCGTACTCTTTGGGCTATTAAGAAAATAAATTTCGACTTGGCAAGTGCGGGTGAGCAACGTTGGCTTGATCTCATGAGTTGGAAGAACTTCGATTAGAATCATATATATAATTGTGCAAGCATGTATAAGACTCGCACCAAGGATGTGCATCATAAGCTTACTGAGAAGAAGGAGTTCAATGTTGGTGACAAGGTGCTCCTTTACAATTCTAGGATGAGATTATTCCCCAGGAGGCTAATGTCTCGTTGGAGTGGTCCTTTTGTTGTTCAAGAGGTTTTTCCCAATGGTGCTATTGAAATATATCCTTTGGATTTCTCAAGATTTTTCAAAGTCAATGGTTAAGGCTCAAGTTTCACTATGATGAAGTTTTTGTGGGAGTGGTGCATGATATGACTCTCTATTTCGAGAGGTAACCAGATATGACTCAAGGCTCAAGCTAATGACGTTAAACAAACGCTTTTCGAGAGGTAACCAGAATTTCTAACCATTTTCTCTATTTTCCTTGATTTTTGTTTTTCTTTTGATATTTCTATTCTTTGTTGATTTTCTTTATTGATTGTGTTTTAGGTGGACTTGATTGGATTTCCAACAATTTTGGTTCCTATTTTGAAGAGGAAGTGTTCGAGTTTATGAATTGGAAGCATGTGTAAGAATTGAAGATTGGTGGGTTCAAATGGTAGGTTCATGAAAATCTAGTATTGAACCCACTATTATGGAGTTTTGGGTCTGCCTACTATAATGTTCATCGTGATCATCCCCCTTGTACACAACGATGTGCGCACAAAAGGAGATTTAGAAGATCATATACCTAGAAGGGCGCAGACGCACGTGACCATGATGTGGTCGCGCAGCCTTCTGGCGTAGGCGCGCGGCCTCATGGCACAACTGCGTCCCCCCAGCTCATCCTCCCTTAAACGCATCAACTTTCTTTTCCTCCCTCTTCCTCTCATTTCTCACTTTATTTTCTTTTGCTTTTTGTTCAAGCATCATCACCATCTTCATCATTATTTTACTATTGCAATTTCACCAAGTCTCACTTCATCTAGTTGATTATTACTCTAAGCCCCCATTTTAACACTTTCATTGTGGTTTTCTCTTTCCTAAAATTGGGATTTTTTTGTACTCTTTGGATTGAGGTTTGGAGTTTGCAATTTGGATTATTTGTGTGTGATAGTGCTATTTGTTCCATTTCTTTTGATTTCTCATCAATTCAAGTTATGTTTCATAATTTCTATTGATTTTTATGATAAATTTTCTACCTTGGTTGTTCATGAGTGCTTAGATTGACTTGGTAATAGCTTTATTACTGTATCCATATTGCTTTCTACTTAACTCATTTGTTGTGTTAATGATGAATTTTTAATGATTGTATGAACTTGTGATTGATAATTTTGTTTGAACGTACTATGATTTTGGCACTACCATTGTTGGATTTGTTGTTTGATTATGATGACTTGGAAGTGTTGATGTGCATAATAGATTTTAGATGATGGTTTAGGGTGTTGTTGCTCTTGATGCATAATTGTGTGTCATGATTCTTACTTACTAGAGCATTTTTCACATGAATGTGTAGATGGCTCCTCTCCGTCGAGATAAAAGGGCAAGATGCTCAAACTATAGAGAGGTGGTTCCCCCTCCTCCAAACATCACGAAGACTTTTGGCATTGAGTTCACCAAACAATAGCATTGGGAGAAATTTGTCAAGCTTTCATTTCAGAAACTTTTGTCTACTAGATTCTATGATTCATCGGCCACTACTTCGTTAGGTATTGATGATGATGTGCGATTTTTTGCCCGAAATTTGGGGCTAGAAGAGTTCTTAAGCCTAAATGCTCCTACCTATACTCAGATAACTTTTGAATTCCTCTCTTAACTTGAGGTTCATGAGGAGAAGTTGGAAGGTGAAACTTCTTAAAGACTTAATTTTTAAGTCTTCAACAACGATCATTCGATGCCTCTTTCATATTTTAATGAGGTCTTCAAATATCCAAATCCAAGTGAGGGACTTCCATATATTTATCCGGCGTTTGAAGTACTGCAACGTGATAACAAATATGGGGAGCGCAAGTAGTGGAGGAAATTCTTGATTGAGGATTCATATCTCCTTCAATATTCAAAATCAGCCTCAATCATTCATGCGGCTTTGAGATATTTTAGTCGACTTCTTACTTCTGCCTTTTTCTCCAAGGAGTCCCTTGGTGCTATCTCTCGAGAGGAGTTAAGTTGGTTGGTGCTAGCGGATAAGCCGTTTGAGAACGAGGTGGCGGCCATTGACTTTGCTTCGCATTTGCTTGGCATTTGCTTGATCGTTTCATCGATATCAGAGATGGTGTTTTCCTCTAAGGAAGTATCAAACTAGGGGAAATGATTACCATATTGATTCTATCTTTAAACAAGAGGAATGAAGCAATGCTAGAGTCTCTTAAAACCGGTCCATGATAAAAAAGAGAAAACCCCTTCCCACTTCCTCAGTATCTATGCCTTGATAAATCAAAGATTTCT
Organism: Chenopodium formosanum; assembly: GCA_024500155.1. Taxonomy (NCBI): domain Eukaryota; kingdom Viridiplantae; phylum Streptophyta; class Magnoliopsida; order Caryophyllales; family Amaranthaceae; genus Chenopodium; species Chenopodium formosanum. Next base: position 53,483,591 of record CM044880.1, on the reverse strand, counting down.
ATAGAGCATTACACAAGACAACTTGTTTATTTGGAAACTTACAAAGTCAACGAATTGGTGCCCCATCCTTCACCCCGAGGATATGGTTAGATGCTTTGATACCCCTCTTCCATGGAGACCTCACAAATGGCAGATCTACAAAGCCCTCAAGAGAGCTCCTTTTCAAAATCTCCGCCACAATCCATATGTCCCTCTTGCTCCCTCTTCATCTCGGGGAGGTACATCTTCCCGGGGTGGTACATCTTTGATTCCCCCTTATTCATATTCTATCTCTACTTGTGACTTATCTATTTTGCATGCAAAGATCGATTCCATTACAAATGTTTTAAATTGTTCACCTTTGGGGAATGACTTTGTTTTAGGCTTTGATTACCATGCTAGGAAAGTTTATGATATGCATGTCATGAGGGACGATATTGAGCCTTATGTTAACTACCCGTACCTCCCAGTCCAATAAGGACCCGTGCCTTAATGAGAGCCATTTGATGATTCCATTGGCCCTAGGTTGTGTTGTTCCTATTAGTAGGGGCCCAATGTATCTCCCCATGCCCTTAAGGGGAAATCCCCGACAGAGGCTGGGTGGATGCGATTTTGCATATGATCCGGCTAACTCAAACCCATTTCCAGATCCTTAGACTTTTGGCAGATGTGGGGCTGTCGGGCAAGCCAGTTCTTGATGATTTTTCCCACCTTTTTGCAAATGATAGAGCCAAGAGGGCAAGTAGGTTGAAGGGTAAGGGCCCTATGCATACGTATGATGTCGTTAGCAAGGTTTCTTCTAAGGTTGGTTAGGAGATTACTTATTCTACCCCTTATAATAGTGCCGAGTGATACCATTTTAGCTACCCTCCTTTTATGCTTGTTTGCTTTTCTTTTTCTGTGCTTCTTTTGTTTCCCCCTTACTTTTATGGTTCACTATGGCTTTGTCTTAAACTTGAAGTCTTTCACTGATGATGATTTATGATTATGTATGTTTCCAGTGAGTGTTTTCTGCTGATGTTTCATGATGATATTCTATGTTTGATGATTCAGGATGATGTTCTCTATCTGATGATTTCTGATAATGATGATATGTTGTTGGTCTAGTTCTTGACATTTGTTTTCATGATGGTTGATTATTACCTGATTGGATGATATTTCTCTCTGTTCTATGATTCTCTTTCTCTACTTCACTAATCATTTTTGCCACCTCGGATATTATTTGATTTTGTTTGGAAGTTACTAACATTTTCCTTTTTGTATATAACTTTCTTTTTCTCTCTTGGTATGTTATCCTTCCTTTTTCTTATGGAACATCCCGATGGTTTGCGTTTCCTTTCATTTATACTCATTAGCATTGCTTGGAGTACCCGGTAAGATCTTTCTTTTTCCTTTCTACCTTTTTCTTTCTTGATTGCATAGAACATGTTTAATTTAGGATGAGTTGATTGTTCGAGGATGTGACTTGTAACACCTAGCGTGTTGGGGGTCATTGGCGTTGGTACCGAATGACCACTTGATTGACGATTGGGTTTTACTTATGATTCCTCACATTCTTGTGCTTTTCTCTCTAAGTTTCCTTTTCTTTCATTGATAAGTAGTAGTAGTAGTAGTAATAATAATAATAATAATAATACTACTACTAATAATAATAATAATAATAAAAATAATAATAATAATAATAATAATAATAATAATAATATTTTTTAGGCTATATTTTTCTTTTTGCTTGTTTAGGTCTTATCTTTGGACATTCTACAATTCCGGATTTTGCCTTTGAATGTGTACTTTCCTATGTTCTATCGATGAGCATAATTTGAGAGTATTCACGGTTCACTCTAGGATAGCCTATATTAAGGTAGCGGTTTAGACCTTTTGGGGCCTTGAATCCAGATTCTTTTGGTTCGTGGTAAGACGAAGGTGCTTCCTTTGGTGGATTTGATAGCTTTAGTAAGTTTTTGCTACAACCGTGTAAGGATTCTTCTTTTTCAAGCCTTCATCATATTTTAATTGTGCAGCGTGGATCATTAGCCTTTGCATACCTAATCTTTAATCTTGACTCATTATTCTCAAAAACGAGACCGAACCAACTAGAAAGCACCAAGGCATCTTTTCGAGGTGGTAAATTTTCATTTTTAGGATAATCATATTTATTTTTAGCTCATTGGGTTTACATTTTCCTTCTTGCTAATCATTTGAGCATTTCCCCTTCTTTTCAAGCCACATCATTAAAATTTTGAGCCTTTTGTTTCGTATTGTTCTTTTTTTGGTTTTAATGAAGCAAATGGTCATGTATTTGGAGTTTGTGGTATATAATTTTTGATATTGGTTCTATTTGTAAGCAAGCTTTTCTTTTGTATATATTGTGAATAATGGAAAATTACACTAGTAGAAAAATAGTAATAGGCACCCCCTATATGGCACCGGTTCAGGCCAAACCGGTGGCCAAAACTGGTCTAGAAATGGGCGGGATTTTTTGATAAGAGAAAAGGCACCGGTTTGGCCTGAACCGGTGCCTAAAATTAAAAACGCACCGGTTTGAACCGGTGCCAATTGAACCAGTCCCAATTTAAAAAAAAAAAATCGCGCTTTTCTTCTCCTTCCTCTCTTTCTCTATCATTCATTCCCTCCTCACTTACTGTTTCATTAGAGCTGGGTGAACAACGTCCTTCAATCCTTCCTCTCTCTCCCTCCACCACAGCCGTCACCTTCACCGGCGGCCACAAAAGGTATCGAAACCACCTTCATTCCTTCCTCTCTCTGTTTTCCCTCTCTTTCTCTTCCAAATTAAGCTGCTGCATAGTGCAAAAACTCCTTCCACCGCCCTGAGGTTGCTTCACCACCTAGCCGCGCCACCCCCCTATGCTCCTCCACCACAAAGCTGCGCCACTGGCCTGAGGGTCCTCCTCCATTTGCCGTGACTGCCTTGAGTCTATTCCTAGCTGCTGCCCTAATTGTCTCCTCCACCACGTAGCCGCGCCACCCCCCTGAGGCTCCTCCACCACCGAGCCGCACCACCGGCCTGAGGGTCCTCCTCCATTTGTCGTGACTGCCTTGAGTCTCCTCCTAGCTGCTGCCCTAATTGTCTCAAGGTTTCTTTTTATTTATTTTTTTTACATTATTTTGCAATTATCTAATTATATATATTAATTTGTTTTGCATTTTGAACCATTGTAAGTAAATTAAAATTTAGGTTTAAATATAATTTTTCTCAATTTTAGGTTTGAATATAATTGGGAAATTGTGAAAATATTAGAGATTAGTAACCTTGTTACTCAATTAGTTGGATTTTATTATGTTTTAATGGTTAATTTAATGTGTTTTGGTGGATAATTTTGAAATAATTAAAGAAAATATATTAACCTTGGTACTTAAATAGGTGAAATTTGGTATTTTACTTTTAATGGTTAACTTGAAGTTGTTTTAATGGATTATTTTGAATAAGTTAGAGATTAGTTAACTTTGTTATTAAATTAGTTGAATTTTGGAATGTTTAAATGGTTAATATTAAGTTGTTTTGATGGGTATATTTGAATTAATTTGAGATTTGTAACCTTACTTGTTACTAAAGTAGATGAAATTTGGAATGGGTGAATGGTTACTTTTAAGTTGTTTTGATGGGTAATTTTGAAAAAAAATACAGATTAGTAACCTTGTTAGTTTAGCAATTGTTAGTTCAATGAATGATGTGTTTTAGCTTATAAATAAATTAGTGAATTGACATGTTATGAGAATAAATAGTACATACCTTATATTTAACCTAATTTTTGTTTATTGTTTTTTTTAATAGATTTGTGAATTGAAGCACGAGTTTAATTAGCTTGAGGACTACATATTGAGCTCAAGTGGGTAGTTGCTATATTGGTATGACTTATAAACTTTACTTAGCTATATTTCTTTCTATTTATCCATTTAATAAAAGTTTATTCGTGAAATTGCAACTTGTGTATTGTTTAATTGCAAATAAATACAACAATATATAAAATACTTGCATCATCATATTCCTAGATACCCGTTCAAGGCTTTCTCATTAGGAGAAAGTCTTGAATAGTCCCCGGTTGCGACTGTTCTTGAATGTGTACTCTCACTTAGGTGATGAATGTATGTTTACTTTTTGGTTTTAAGGAACATCTTCCTCTCTATGTTCTTTGGGTACATATGTGGGTAATTAATTATCTACATCGTGTACTAGGAGAATTAGGGGAAAATGCTACTGGATTTTCCTTAAAATTGGAAAGTTGACATACATTCACTAGTGAGAGTAGACATATAAGGATGGGTTAGGTTGGAGTGATAAGGACCCTTTGGAAACACGCATTTTTTCACCATATGAATGGTATATTCACGTTTTGTACTTGAATTTGATTTACATAAAATATGTAGCACTTACACATTATAAATTATATGTTGCTATATATGTTTAGAGACAATTTACTAAATGGAGAAGGATCGTGGTTGGATGTATGGTAGACGCGATACATTGGAATTTCGGAATGGGGTTCAAGAGTTTTGCGAGAGGGATTTAGCTTATCAACGCAAACTGGGTGGCAAAGGCCTTTATTGTCATTGTGTTGATTGTAATAATGTGAATGTGGTCGATAGTGTTAAAATCATTAGAGATCATGTTTATGTCGTGGATTTAGGCAATTATACCATGTGTGGATTTGGCACGGAGAAAGTGGAGAGTACAGTGGGGATCTTGATCGAAATGATGTGCGTATTAGAAGCAATGAGATTCATGTGGACGAGGAATACGAGAATGATGACTTTATTGTTGATAATGGTGAGGATGGAGCCGATGATTATCAGGCGAATGAGGTCGAGGATGAAAAAGTGGATGAGATGTTGCATGGTGTTGAAGGTGAAGTGTTTGAGTTATTATCGGAGGCTTCCAAAAAGCCTTTGTATCCAGGGTGCAAAAAATACTCCAAACTATCGGCCGTGCTAATACTTTTCAACATTAAGTCAAAGCATGGGTGGACGTACATCAGTTTTACTTCTTTGTTGATCGCATTAAGTGATATGTTGCCTGATGGGAATGAAATTCCTAAGTCTTACTATTACGCAAAGAAGCTCATGTGTCCCTTTGGTTTGGAGTATAAGAAGATACATGCATGTTCTAATGACTTTATTTTGTATCGAAACGAGTATGAACAACTGCAGGAGTGTCCACGATGCAAGCGGTCGCGGTACAAGCGTATGAGTTTGCATCCTGGCACGGAGGGACCTCATGCTAAGGTGTTGTTGTATCTTCCCATTATTCCAAGGTTTAAGCGTCTGTTCTCAATACCGAAAGACGCTAAAAACCTTAGGTGGCATGTAGAGGGAAGAAAGAAAAAAAGAATGCTGAAGCATCTAGCTGACTCTCCACAGTGGAAGAACGGTTATTTGAAGTTTGAGGAATTTGGTACTGAAGTCAGAAATTTAAGGCTTGGGTTGTGCACGGACGGGATGAATCTATTTGGCACTCTAAGTACCCAATTATGGCCAGTAATTTTAGTAATTTATAATTTGCCTCTTTGGCTTTGCATGAAACGTAAGTATGTAATGCTTTCATTGCTAATAGCTGGTCCTAAGCAACCTGGAAACGACGTAGATGTTTACCTTGCGCCGCTTATTGACGACTTGAGAAAGATGTGGGACTAAGGGGTTTCCATTTTCGATGCTCATCAGAACGAGATGTTCACATTGCGTGCAGCCCTTAAGTGGACCATGAATGACTTCCCTGCATATGGCAACTTGTGTGGGTACAAGGTCAAAGGGAAAAAAGCATGCCCCATATGTATTGATGACACATCAAGCGTATACCTGACTCATTCTCACAAAGATGTCTACCTACGAACTCGAAGGTTCCTTAGGCGTGATCACCCATACCGTAGGAAAAAAAAGGCTTTCGATGGAACCGTGGAAGAGGATACTGCGCCTAGACCATTGACTGGTGCTGAGATTAGTGCTCGGGTGAAAGGGATACGAACGGTGTTTGGAAAATAAAAAAAAAAAAACTGTGGTCTCAGCTGCTTTGTTTAAGAAAGAATCAATCTTTTGGAAGCTTCCGTACTGGAGAGAACATGACTTTAGGCATTGTCTTGATGTGATAGATATAGAGAAGAATGTGTGTGATGCTCTTTTGGGGATGCTTATGAATATCCGAGGCAAAACAAAGGACGAAAAGGGTGCACGATTAGATTTGAAAGGGATGGGGATTCGTCTAGAATTGTGCCCTCAAGTAAAGGTTAGAAAGGGGAAGGAGCCGAGAATAGAAGATGAAAATGTTTCAAAAAAAGAGAAGGAGAAGAGCAAGGGAAAGGAAAAGTCCAAAGATGCGTCAAATAAGTAAGTTAAGGGTAAAGGGAAGGATGAAAATAATTATTTACCCCCGGCTTGCGATACATTGTCTAGGGTAGAGAAACGTATGATTTGTGCATGTTTGTACGACATTAAGGTTCCATCAGGGTACTCATCTAACCTCAAAATATTTGTAACCTTAAATGGAGAATTGAAGCTGACAAGTATGAAATCCCATGATTGTCACATTATGATGCAAGTATTCCTACCGATTGCAATCCGTGGTATTCTACCGAAACACGTGAGGGAAGCGATTACAAGCCTTTGTTCGTTTTTCAATACAATTTGTAGCAAAGTTCTTGATCCTTGTGCACTAGATGCTTTGCAAGCAAATGTGGTTGTGACTTTGTGCAAATTTGAGATGTATTTCCCACCCTCATTTTTTGACATAATGGTTCATCTGGTTCTTCATTTGGTGCGTGAGATTAAGTTGTGCAGTCCAGTATTCATGAGGTGGTGCTACCCTTTTGAAAGACACATGGGTACATTACAAGATAAAGTACGGAACCGGGCTCACCCTAAAGGAAGTATGATGCAAGGGACCGTGGGTGAGGAGATAGGTAACTTTGTGGCGGATTACATAGCCCTTGCTCAACCTATTGGTCTTTCTACTTCTCGACATGAAGGTAGACTTGATGGTCATGGCATAATTGGGTTGAAACGAATGTCACCAGACCAAGATCAATTCTTACAAGCACACCTTTATGTGTTGCACCATGTTTCAGATGTGCACCCATATTTAGACGAGCACATGGCTAGTTTGCGTGAAGAATTTCCATCCAAAAGTGAAAGGGCACTTATGCAGTTGCATAATAAGAGGTTTGTTGATTGGTTTCGTGATCGAGTAATGAGTGGATTGAATGATACTAATGTGACCGATAAAGTACGGTGGCTTGCGTACGGTCCTATGGATGATGTCCGTTCATTTGAGGGATATGACATCAATGGGTACACTTTTTGGACCGAGGGTCGTGATTTGATATCTCTGTCCACCCAAAACAGTGGTGTAACTCTTGTGGCATCGTCAAGGGAGTTTGCAAGTTCTAAGGATAAATCACCTGTCGATGCAGAGTTGTCATACTATGGTCGAATTCATGAAATATGGGAGCTTGATTATTGTAAGAAATGTAGGAAATGGGCAAAGTAAAGTCATATAGGCCTTATTCGGGCTATTTTGAGTAAAAAGCGTCATAAACCTTAATAAAATTATCTCCTATACAATTTCAGGGCTTACACACATACAACTACCCAACATTGAAATGTTATGAGAAAGAAATAGTTCATTTGATAAGTAATGTAGAAATGGGCTACATATAAGTGATATAGGCCCTATTTGGGCCATGTTGAGTAAAATGCGTAGAAACTTATTGAAATGCTATATTGATGTGATTTCTAGCCTTAGACACCTAATATTACCCAACAATGACATGTTATGAGAAACAAAAAGGCCATTTCACAAGAAAGGTAGAAAATGGGCTGAATAGAAGTCATATGGGCCATATTAGGGCCATTTTGTGTTAATATGCTCTTTTGATGTTATTTTATTTCCTTATACACCTATAACTAGATAATATTGACATGTTATGAGATAAATAAAGTTCATTTAATAAGAAATGTAGGAAATGGGTAAAGTAAAGTCATAAAGGCCATATTCGGGCCATTTTGAGTAAAAAGCGTCATAAACCTTAATAAAATGCTCTCCTATACAATTTTAGGGCTTACACCCATACAACTACCCAACATTGACATGTTATGAGAAAGAAACAGTTCATTTGATAAGTAATGTAGGAAATGGGCTACATAAAAGTCAAATAGGTAATATTTGATAAAATACATATTATTTTGCCTAATTAATTAATTTTAACATAATGTTTTTGTATATCAAGTTTTGCAAGGTCCAAAAGGATGGTCCGTTGACAATCAAGGAGCTTAATGAAGTTCGTGACATGTTGGCGTCTTTTATCACCTTCAACATGTAAAAGGCATTGTAATTGTAAATTATTTATATGTTAACTTTTGAACTATATAACTTATTATTCATTATATATTTACTTACTATTATTTGTATATGTAAGCAATTTTTTTTTTTTGTATTGCGTTTGGGAATATTTATATCTATATATATAATTGAATTCTTGTTTTTAATATTATTTTTGTATCTTATTGTAATAATTAATAATATTATTATTATTAGTTGTTATAATAATAATATTATTAATTATTATATTTAATATAATTGTTGGAATTACAGGTTATTATTATTGCTGGAAACAGGTTTTTTTTTTTAAATATTATTGCACGAAAATTGGAAAAAAAAAAATTTGGTGAATAGGCACCGGTTAGGCACCAAACGGTGCCTAAAATAGCCACCACCAAAAAAAAAATGGCGGGAGACAAGTTAAAGGCACCGGTTAACCGGTGCCTAATTGGGCATATAGCACTGGTTACCGGTGCCTATTTGACCCTATGGCACCGGTTTTGAACCGGTGCTAAAAAGTGGGTTTTTGGCACCCCCCACGTAGGCAACGGTTCAAACCGGTGCCTTAGACCGGGTTTGAACCGCTGCCAAAGCCCTTTTTTCACCAAGTGAATGTTGGAAATAGTCGTCCAAAGTTAAAAGAGGCAAGGACATAATAAATTCAATATTGAAAAAGCCATCCAAAGGTAAAAGAGGCGAGGACATTGGCTTTGAATATATGAATAAAAAAAATAAGGTGAAAATTAGAAAATTAAAAAATATTTTGATGTGATTCTTTTTCCCTTTTTCAAGCATTGAGGACAATGCTTCCTATAAGCTTGGGGGAAAGCGCTTATGCTTTTTATATATATGATTGTGGATATAGCTTTCAAAAAGCTTGGGGGTGTTAGTTTGTTTTTGTTTGGTGACTTCTTGGTTTTGGTGTCGAGGTTTGGCCAATCCTTTCCTAACCTTTTGCCGTTACTTTACAACCTTTGGGAAAGTCCTTTTCGACCTAGTGGTTGAGTCACATACCGAGGGAGGGCATAATGAGTTAAAGCCTTAAACTTTATTCTTTTTTGGTTCCTTCGAGAAACCATGGAGATGCTTACTAAGGAAAGATTTGAAACCATTTGGAGAATGCATTTAGATTGGTTGGGACGAAAGTAGTTGCGCCTCATTAGTTCTCTACGCTTAGCATACCTTATGTATCAATTAATAATGGATATCTTGGAGCATGCATCCCCCTATCATATAGAAAAGTGTTCATTAACTTGTATTTGATCGTTTGCGAAAATCCTTATCAAGAGCTATTTGTTTGAATTTTTTATTTACCCTCTTTCCTTTTAACGATTTTGCCTTGTTTTATTTCAAAGAGTTATGGGATAAGCTCTTAGGAAACCTTTATGAGACCACACTCGTCCTCATAGGCAACTTTGGGGTTTAAAGGGCTTGTTGTAGCTAAAAACAACCGTGATTCCTACGTTAGAGAGTCTTAGTGTATTTTCTCATCTTATGTCTCTCTTTTTCTTTTAGAATAAGTCTTTCATACTTATTCTTTCTTGCTTTATTTTTCTCGAGGATGAGCAAAAGTTTAGCTTGGGGGAATTTGATGAGTGTCATTTATGGAACTTATTTGGTTCTCTTTAGGGTGGTATTCATGCTACTTTATAGCTCTTTTATAGCCCTTTTCTTTAGTTTTACACTTTATTTCATTAGTTTTCATTTTCTTAGTTGAGTTTCTATTTTTATGCATTTCTTGGTTTATTTTGTTATTTTTTCTTTTATTTGCTTGCTTTTGTTCATTTTTTAGGTTATGTACGTAATTCGAAGGTTCCCGAGTCTCCTACCCAAGTTTTACATCGATTGAGATGCCTCTTGTATAACTACCACTTGAAGTTCAAGTTTGAAGGATTGTATTGGCTAAGTCTTCTAGCTCGTGCATGCAAGCGATGGGTACACCAATCCTGGTGTTGAACCCATTGTGGGGGCTATTTGGCGACTGCCTCCTTCCTTGTTCATCAATATCACCAAGTAGAGCTTACGGGGAAGAGCAAGTTGAAGGTGAAGTAAGCTGCCCTGCTCCCAGGCACGGGCACGCGCGACCATAGTGTGGCTGCGCAACCTGGTGGCGCAGGAGCGCCTCTCTGGGTCTCTGTTCCTTACCTAGTTTTGCGCGGCCGTGCTCCTCCTTGTAGTTGGCCGCACTTGTACGACTCTATTTTTGACGATGTAACTAATTTCTCTTTTTTGTTTTACTATATATAAAATTTCCTTCTACTTTTAGAGAGGGAGAGTTCTTTTAGAATTAGGTTAGATTTTGTAGAGAGACAAAATCTAGTTTGTAGAAAGAGAAGTTCGTGATTGATGATTGAAGATTGATGATTCCAAGTATTTTCTCCATTGATTTGAAGCAAGTTTGTAAAGCTTTCTTTACTTGAATGCAATCTTTAGCTTTTGATTTCAATTACTCTGTTAATTGTTCAAGGTTGATAGATTTTTAATTGATTTTAGCTTAATTAATATGATGATGATGAATTTGTTGTTTAGTTAAGTTTTTATTTTGATGTCCATGGATTGTGAGTATTCTACTTGCTAGGGTGATGGTGAAGCATATATGAGTGATGGTGATGAGTGTCATTTATGGCACTCATAGGGTAGTCTTTTAGGATGTTTTCACCCTATTTTCATAGCTTTCATTTATTATTTTTGTCTTTTCTCCTTTAGTTTCTCTATTTCTTTCTTTCTTTGTGTTTTACTTTCCTTTATGTGGTTTTCTTCGTGCTTCCCTTTTACTTGGCTCTTTTTCTCTTCTATTTTCTCTCTTCATTTACTTTTATAGGTGCTTAAGGAGTTGGCTTTGCAAAGGAATCAAGAAGAGCCAAAAAAGGCTAAGCAAAGAAGAAGCAAGCTTCTTGGAGTGGGCTTAGAGAGGGCACGGAGAGGGCACATAACCTTTCTTGAAGGTCGCGGGCGCGGAAAATGCAAATTTTTTGCAGGAAATCTTCGCGCCGTGGCCATAATCTAGCTGCAAGCGCGGATGATTTGGAGAGACCGCTTCTATAGGAGAGACTACGGGCCCCTGATTACACTTGGGAGCAGAGCATTTGTTGCGCCTTTAGCCCCGGGCGCAAGAGTCATCGCCGCGGGCGCGGGTGTTGTCCAGATTGACGCGGAGTTAGTTATGGGTTTTGTACCCATTTTTCCTTGATTGCGGGAGTTCTTGGAGAGGGCTCAACCGATTAGTTTTTCTTCTTTGTCTATATATACTCTTATTTTTCCTTTGAAAAGATAATTGTTAGATAATTTTTCATTTGCGTAGTTTTTAGAGAGAGAAACTAGACAGAAGTTAGAGATAAAGTAGAGATAAATATTCTTGGATTTAGATTTTTATTACAACATTGCTTCAATCAAGTTTGGATTTCTTCTTCATATCAATAAAAGTTTGTGAGATTTCTTTCCTTTGAATTCACTTTTATTGCAATTTCCTTTAATGCTTGAATTTTTAATTTGAATTTTATTTAGGTTTGAGAAATTGTTGAATGACTCAATTCCTTCTTGATTAATCTTGAAATGAATATGTTTTTTTATTGAATTTGTTTTGTCTTCCAAATTCACCATGATTAGTGTGTAGATTAGTTACTAGGGAGAAGAGGAAGCATGCTTGATTGATGATTTTTTCTAGTTGAATATACTAAATTGATTGAATTGTTGCAATTAAATTGGTTGACATAGTTGTGCATGTGAGTAATTATACTAGCACTACTACAAAAAGAGCATTTTCTTGACGCTGAACCTTCGATGCTAGGCAAGTAGTGTCAACTATTAATTATAATGTGCGTATTATCTCGACGCTGAACCTTCGATGCTAGGCAAGTAGTGTCAACTATTAATTATAATGTGCGTATTATCTCGACGCTTTTCTGGGTCGAAATTAATTTTCGGCGTGATAAAGCGTCGAGAATCATTACACGTGCCCCACACGTGACTGCAAAAACCCTCAATTGCAAAGTTTAGGGAAAATGAAACCATCGAACACAAACACAAAAACAAAAACCTCTACTCACTCTCTCTCTTTCAAGACACTTATGGATCCATTATTTTCAAACTCAGATCTTTGTTTTTCTCGGAGTAACATCAATATGAGGAATATCATTTTGTGAATCTGATTCTTCGAATTGAGGTACATCAATTTCAATTTCAGATCTTTTCATTCTCAGATTCAATTTCAAATTTAAGTACATCAATTTAAATTTAAGATCTTCGTCTATCGTTGAATCAATTTATAGATCATGACCCAAAATTGTAATTTATGTCGTCCATCGTAGTGCGGATCGACAATTTTAAGGTGCATCCTTTCTCCTTGAATCAATTAATAGATCTTGACCCAATTTTGTTTTTTAATGTTTTTTATTTCAATAATCTTACAGATTATGTTTAGATATGGGTTAGCTTCATGAGTAATTTAGATTTCATTGTTTCTGTTATGTTTCATTTTGTGCTTATGGTTTAATTCAATCCTAAAAATTAGCCTTTTTGTTTCATGTGTTTGAATGAGCATGATAGCATTGTTTTTCGTATCGCAATTCCACCACAATCGATTGATTTTCGTAGGAGCTGCTGTGAGTGCTGACTTTGTTTGGCTTATTCTCCTTCGTTAGAGAAGTTTTTTAGGTGATTTTTTTTTAATTTGGGTGTTTTTCTGTCTACTTTCTGCCTTTAAAATTTCAGAATTTTTGGAGTTTATTTGCTATTAAACTGGTCTGTTTTGTTTGGGCTGGTCTGTTTTGGTTCGAATAGGATTGTTCTTGCTGTTTGGGTGAGATTTTAATAGAGTTGTTCTGTAATTTTCTCTAGGGATTGGGTGTTAGATGCACTCTTTAGTCCCCTGTGTTTCTTGCTTATACTATTTTCTTGTGCGTTCATTTTTCCCTTGTATGTGATTACTATGGAAGAGGAATTGGTAAATAAAAAAAACTTATGGATGATTTTCCATGAGAAATGTGAGTAACTTGATTAGAGAACAGAATTCAAGTAGGAATACTTGAGGATTGTAGCTCATATTAGTGTTCTTTATTCAAAGCATCCATCATTTTGATGTTGACTCCTAAGCAATTCTTGTTTATTGTATTCTCTTAGCTAATTGCCTAACATCTTTAAAAGGACTCAAGCATTGTCATGCTCCTGTTATGATTTGCTTATCTTTTCTTTTTATTTGTGCAACTCTATTGTCATCAAATTGAATTCGATACTTCGTTACTCTTGTTGCAAACTTGTCATTTATAAACTTGAGAGCGTAAGTGTTATCTACTTTATCCTTTTATTTTTCTTCCGTTTAGAAGAATGAAAAACAATATTTTGGGTTTCATATCACATTACTAAATATTGCCCTTAGAAGATACTGAATTTTGTGTATATAGTCATTCAATCATGAAGAAATTCACTTACTTTATAACATAAAGATGTTTGAGTCTTATGGAATGTAGAAAATAAGATGAGATCAGTTGAAAAGGGTCTGCAGTACATACAACTTAATAGTGATTAGTGAGGCCCCTCTGATAATTGACAATTGCAGACCGCCAAACAACTGACCAACTGCTGGAACAATCATTTTCTAGAACTTATTGGTAAGTTGCTTCAGGTTTAGTTAAGTGAATAAAGATTTAGTCTTCTTCTTCGAATATGTACTTAAGAACAGAATATCATTGTGTGCATTTGATCTATACGTTAAAACATAATTCTTATGGTGCACCTTGCCACATTTTCAATAATTTATTTCATTCTCCATGGATTCCAGGAGGTTCATTGTGTTTAGGGTTGTGCTGTGAACGGTGCTGAGAATGAAGGTACTTAGGTTTTTTCTTCGTTCCTTTATTGAGATTATGAATGTTTGTTCTTTGATGATCTAACTTGATATATTGTCAGATTATGCATGCTGTTAATTGAAATGGTGTGAATCATAGAACTAACAACTGATTGAATTAGTTTAATTTATTTTCATGTACCAATTTAGAGTAGCAAACAAAGACCGTCTTTGATTTAGCTCTTCTGGTCTTAGTAGTGATGCATGTTGAGGAGCTAGAAGCTAATTAGAATATGAGCCAAGTTATATTCACGTGGATTACATGTTGTTAATTATTAACTTAGTTGTGTTATGTTGATCAAGAGTTGTGGTCAAAAATTTTAGTGCTACTATTTAGACTATAAATATTAGTTTGGTGACTAGATAAAATGCGTTTTAGATCTTTTGATAAAGATATTTCTTGTTGAATTGATTTATATAGCCTCTTATGATCACTTTGGTAATGTTGACCTGATTCTAATTAGTGATTTCCTTGTGCAGTTTGTCCCTTGTATATAGACAGCAAGGTCTGTACTACTTTATCTTCTCTGAGCTGTGTAATTTAATGATAACATGTATTGACTGTGATGTCTTTATTGATTTCCTTAATGCATTTTAAATATGTTTGTTTGGTTTTCCGAATACCTTTTTTCCACAGATTATATATAGATCATGAATTTCTAAACAATTTTGACAACTTTGTTCACCAATCCCTTGTGGCAAAACAAATCATTGCTGCTATTAATACTGCTGGACGCTGTTACTACCTATGATTAACATTGCTACATGCTGCTGCCACCGCCTATGCTTGACGCTGCTGCTACTTCCTCTGCTTAACTTTAGTTGCTTCCTATGCTTGCTACTGTTCATGGGGTTTTCTAAGCTAAATCAAGGTTCTCAATTAGTTATGAATGAGCACAAGTCAGAATTATAACAGTTGTAATAGAAAACTCATTACTATGAAATGTTGTACAAAAAAAATTTATGTGCAATAATTCAATTATTTTTTGGCATAATTTTAAAGCATATATATGTATACGTTCTTTTTTGGTGATACTAGTAGAATAAATTGAATTTTTTTCTGGTGGAAAAAACATTCTCTACACTAGATCATTTTATAATGGGCTTGAAATAGAGAATCTTAATCAGAATAAATGGACAGAAAAAAGTGTCGATAAAATATATGTAACTATGGACAAAAAAAAACGTCGCCAATTTTATAATTTGGGACAAGAAAAAGCGTCGCAAATTTTTAGAAAGTGCGCCAAATGCTGCAAATTTCGACGCTTCGTATAAAGATTTAGACACGAAAAAGTGTCGACATTGTCGACGCTTTTTGGTGACACATACTTTTCTCGACTCAAGTTTTTTCGACGCTTTTTTAAAGCGTCGAGAAAGAATTTTGCGACGCTTTAAAGCGTCGAAAATAAGCCTAAAAAGAGTCTCAAAAGCATGGAAATTCTAGTAGTGTAGGAGTGATCAATCTATAAGATTAATCTAGATTGCATTGCAAATTTCAATGACATGAACCCTTGATTTGATAATTGCTTTAATTAACTTAATTTGATTGTGATTTTCCTTGTTTACCATTCATAGTGAACCCTAGCTTGGCTTATAGGAGATATCTTTTTTATTCTTTGATTGCAACTATTGTTTGTCCCTTGTAATGATTGAATCAATTGAGTGATGTATCAATTAGCATAATCATTGAGCTTGCATGTGGAACCTATATCCCTAGTATGTAGCATATTGAATTTCTCGATTTATCTACCTTCTTGACACTTTAGTTACCAACCTCAACAATTTATATTCTTGGAATTAGCTTGACATAGGCTATAGCTTGCACCTACTCATTCCCTTCTGTTCGACCCTTGAATTACCATATACTTGTATTAAGTTGGTTGAGTGTTTACAAATTAGGTTTGGCTCTAAGAAGAAAAAGATAACGACCTACATTTTCCTCTTGTCAAAATGACGTCGTTGCCGGGGGAATTATATTGGTGCTTTGTTATAATTGTTGAGTCTATTTCATTCTCAATTGAAAAAACAACAAAAAGATTTTTCTCTTTTAGGCTACATTTGTAGCCGTGCTAATAATAAATTCTTTTGAAGTTGTATGCATAGAGCACGTGGTCATTCATTAGTGCCATTTGATTCGAAGATTGAGAGGACTATTTCAATATTAAGGGTTGGTAGACGATCTTTGAGCTCTAGCACTTCAAGTGAGGAAGAAACCACAACTAGAAGAACAAGCAAGAATGGAGAAAATCCGAAAATGGCATTGAAAGAATTGCGGATTCCCAATGCATATAGATTTGAGAGTGGGATTGCTCAACCTATAACACTAGCAAATGATTTTGAAATTAGGCTGGCAATGATCACTTTGATAGAGAGGCGACAATTTAGTGGGGCCAAGCATGAAAGCCCACTTAATCATCTCAAGGAATTCAAAAAATATTGCAATACTATCAAGGTGAACGAAGTTTCCCAAGAATTCATCCGCCTCAAGCTCTTTCCCTTTTCTCTAATAGGGCGTTCTTTGGAATGGCTAGACAAGGAGGTTAAGCCAAATTCTCTATGGACATGGGACTAGGTTACCAAGGAATTTTATCCCGTTTCTGTCCACAAAAGAAAACGACAGAGGCTAGAGCTTTGATGCTATGTTTCAAACAAATGCCAAGTGACAGCCTCTTAGAAGCGTGGGAGAGATATAAAGAATATCAAAGGGAGTGTCCTGAACACAGAATTAAAACATATCAAATTATTCAAATTTTCTATGGAGGCCTAAGTCCTCATAGCAAGTCATGCCTTGATGGGGGAGCCGGAGGTCCCTTCATGAATAGGACAGAGGAAGAAGTGGTGGACATCATTAAGGATGTGGTGAGGTACTATAGAGATTGGAAAGATGGTGAGAGGGATTCAACTAGCAAGAGTAGCTCTTCGGTGTACTTGATTGATCATCTAAATGCATACAACAATCTCTCCTCACAAAAGACAAACTTGGGGAAGGAAATGATTGCAATCAAGGAAAATTGAAGAATTCTTCTTCCCAAGCTTCAAATGTTCCCTCTCAATTTAAGGGGTGAGGTTCATCTTCTAACTCTTATCCCCCTCCTTCTTCTAGTAACATGCCTAGTGGTTGTTTGTTTTGTGATGTGTGTGGTTCATATGATCATGATGCTTGTAATTGCCTCTTGCTTTTCCGGATAGTAATGATGATTTTGATAACAATGAGAGTGGGCATGTTATTTATGTGTCAAATAATAATAATGTTCAAAGGTTTAATAATCAAAGGAGTCAATGGAATAGGAATTACCAAAACCAAGGTAATTTTGACAACTATAACAAAGGTGGTTGTTATAGGAACCAAGGGAACCAAGGTTCTCGAAGAAACTATAACAATAAATGTTATAGTAGCCAAAATAAAAACAAAAATTATGGTAGTAAAAACCAAGGTTATGAAAATCATAATCAGGGTAGTGTTAACCATAATCAAGGTTATGGTCAAAATCAAAATAGGGTTTATTGGAACAATCAAGGTAGAGACAATTTTTAGAACAATGCTCAAAGAGGCCCTCCACCTAGATTTGTTTTTAAGACTCAAGGTGATAATTCCTATTCACAATCCTCTTCCTCTAGGACTAATTTAGAGGAAATCATTGAGAATAAAAAAAAGTTGTTGAACACTTACATGGCCGTAAGTGACAAGAAGTTTAATTAAATGATGACTCATAATAAGATGCTTGAAAACCAAATTTCTCAACTTATCAATGCTTTTAAAGACCTTTATAGTCCTTCGATTTTACCTTTCCAAGGCTTATATCCCAAGAGCACCGTAAATGCTATTCTTACAAGGAGTGGTAAGGTTTTTTAGGAGAGTTTTCCTGAGAAACTTGAAACTAAGGAAGTCCCCAAGGAGGTTTAGGTAGAAGATGAGAGAGAAGGTGCATCTTTGAGTGAGGTTGTGATTGAGACACCTAGTGAGGTGAGAGTAGATAAAGAAATTGTGAAACCCAAGCTTCCTTATCCACTAAAATTTTGGAAACATAAGTTGGATGAACAATTTGGATGATTTATTGACATGCTTAAGCCACTTCACCTTTCTCTACCATTTACCAAAGTTTTCACACAAATGCCCAACTATGCAAAATTCCTCAAAGACATTTTTAGTGGGAAAAGAACTTGTGATGTTGTGTAGACGGTCAACTTGACCGATAATTGTAGTGCAATTATAATGAACAAGATGCTACACAAGTTGAAAGATACCGAAAACTTCTCTATCGCATGTGCCATTAGCAATATGCAAATTTATAATGCCTTATGTTACTCGGGAGATAGTGTTAACCTAATTCCATATTCGGTCTATCAAAGACTTGAGTTAGGGGAACTTTTGCCTTCAACATTACCTTGCAATTAGCCGATAGGTCAATCAAATTTCCAATTGGTAAGGTGGAGGATGTTCCTTTGAGAGTAGGGATGTTTATGATTCTGGTGGATTTTGTAGTTCTTGAAATGGATTAAGATTCTACCATTCCTATTATTCTTATTTGACCTTTTCTTGCTTCCTCGGGTCCCATGATTGATGTTAAAAGTGCAAAAATTTCACTTAAGGTAGGAGAAGAGGTCATTGATTTTGACTTGAATGAAAGCATGAAGTATCCATGTTCTTCTTTAGAAAATTGCATGATGATTGATTCTCTTGATCATGTTGTGTCTTCTATGAATGAGCACATGCTCATTTCTAATGATCCTATTGAGAATGTCTATTGAATAAGGATAAGATAGGTGTTCCTATCAAGGAAATGGCAATGTGTGAGGATTTGCTAAATGGAAGCATCGAGGAAGTGGACGAGAATGTGTGCATAAATATCTGAAGCTAAGAGGCTTTGCAACATGCAACTTCAAAGGAAGGTAAAGGTGTACCAATGGTTGAGCTCAAACCTCTTCCATCACACCTTAGGTATGAATTCTTGGGACCCAATTCCACTTTTCCCGTGATTGTTAGCTCTTCTTTGGGTAAGCACCAAGCTCAAAAGTTGTGTGGTGTTTTGAGAAAGCATCAAGGTGCTTCGGGTTATACCATTGATGACCTTAAAGTTATAAGCCCGCTTTATGTACACATCACATAAATCTTGGGGAGGGTGCTTTACCTTTTATAAAGAGACAAAAAAAGCTACAACCCCAAATGAAAGAGGTAGTGAAGAAGGAGATCACCAAAATTTTGGATGCGGGAATTATATTTCCCATTTCTAGTTCTTGGCGGGTTTCTCCCGTTCACGTTGTCCCAAATAAGGGAGGTATGACCGTCGTTGAGAATGAGAAAGGTGAGCTCATTCCGACGAGGACGATCACGAGATGGAGGATGCGTATAGATTATAGACGTCTAAACACATCTACAAAGAAATACCATTTCCCCTTTCCTTTTATTGATTTAATTCTTGAGAGACTAACAAAGCACAAGTTCTATTGTTTTGTTAATGGTTATTTGGGATTTTTCCAAATCTCTATCCACCCTGATGACCAAAAGAAAACAACCTTCACTTGTCCATATGGTACATTTTCATAAAGGAGAATTCCGTTCGGCTTTTGCAATGCTCCCTCGACATTTCAAAGATGCATGAAGAGTATATTTGGAGATATGTTGGATGAGGAAATGAAGGTTTTTATGGATGAATTCTCCATATGAGGTGTTTCATTTCAGGCATGCCTTGAAAACCTTGAAAAATGTCTTGGAAGGTGTGAGAAGGTGAACTTGGTCTTGAATTGGGAGAAATGTCACTTCATGGTGGTGGAAGGCATAGTCATTGGCCACAAGATCTCTCATAAGTAGATAGAGGTGGATCAAGCTAAAATTGAAGTCATTAAAAATATTCCACCTCCGGTGAATGTAAAGGGAGTGAGATCTTTCTTAGGGCATGCTTGGTTTTATAGAAGATTCAATAAGGATTTCTTGCTCATTGCAATACCCCTCAATGATCTTCTTCAAAAGGATTCTGAGTTTATATTTGATGATAAGTGTTTGGAAGCATTCAATATGTTGAAGAAAGCCCTAATCTCTACTCCTATTGTTGAAGCTCCTATATGAAATTTACCATTTAAATTCATGTGTGATGCAAGTGATTCGGCGAAAAAATGGTGTCTTGGGTCAAAGAGTGGACAAGAAACTTCATGTGATCTATTATATGTGGAAGACTCTAAATAGAGCTTAACGGAATTACACTACAACGGAGAAGGAATTCTTGGTTATATTTCATGCTTTTGAGAAGTTCCGTTGTTATCTATTGGGTTCCAAGACCCTTGTTTTCACGGATCATGCGGCTCTCAAGTATCTTTTTGCTAAAAAAGAGTCCAAACAAGGTTGATCTGTTGGGATCTTGAGCTCCAAACCTTTGACATTGAGATTAGGGATAAGAGAGGGGAGGAAAATGTTTTGGCGGACCATCTCTCTCGTTTAGAAGATTCTCAAACTCATGATAATGGTTCTCCAATAGAGGATAGGATGCTTGATGATTTCTTGTATTCTATTGAAGCAAAGGAGCTCCCATGGTTTGCCGATTTAGTGAACTTTCTTGCATGTGGTGAGTTTCCTCCTTCCTTTTCTAAGTACCAAAGAAAGAAGCTCAAGAGAGATGCAAGGCATAATGTGTGGGATGATCCCATCTTATACAAGCGAGGGGTTGATGGCTTACTTAGACATTGTGTGCCAAACGAAAAGGTGCCTAGTGTTTTGAAAATGTGACATTCGGATCCAAGCGGGGGCCATATGGGTGTCTCTAAGACCGCCACTAAGGTCCTTCAATGCGGTCCATGGTGGCCACATCTCTTTAAGGACTTATCGGGCTTTGTAAAGACATGTGAACGATTTTAAAGAGTTGGGAACATCTCTAAGAGAAATGAAATACCTCAACAAACCATACTGGAGTTGGAGGTATTTAATGTATAGGGTATAGACTTTATGGAGCCGTTTCCCTCATCTTTTAAATATTAATATATCCTTATGGCGGTCGACTACGTGTCTAAGTGAGCCGAGGCCATTGCCTCCTCAACTAACGACCACAAGGTGGTTATGAAGTTGTTTAAGAAGATAATATTTCCAAGATTTGGGGTACCGAACGCGGTGATAAGCGACAAAGGTTCTCATTTTATTTACCATGCCTTTTAAAAGATGTTGAGGAAGTATGGTGTCCATCAACGATTCGGCCTCCCATATCATCCCCAATCGAGAGGCCAAGTAGAAGTCTCTAATAATCAAATCAAGCTAATCCTTGAAAAGACGGTTGCGAGAAATTAAAAGGATTGGTCGGAAAAGTTGGATGATGCTCTTTGGGCCTATCAAACAACTTTAAAGACCCCCATAGGTACCACTCCTTACCGCCTAGTCTATGGCAAGTCATGCCATCTCCCGATTGAAATTGAACACCATGCTTTATAGGCAATCAAGAAGATAAACTTTGACTTGGCAAGTGCGGGGGAGAAAAGGTGGTTAGATCTTCATGAGCTAGAGGAGCTTCGGCTTAATGCTTATGATTGTGCTAGTGTCCACAAAGCTTATTCCAAGGAAATACATGACTAGCTTATTGAGAAGAAATAGTTTTGTGTTGGTGACAAAGATCTTCTCTACAATTCAAAAATGAAGTTGTTACCTGGAAAGCTCATGTCAAGATGGAGCGGTCCCTATTTTGTCAAGAGTGTCTTTCCAAGTGGTGTTATAATGGTCTCAATGATAGATTCTTCTTCTTCGTTTAAGTTCAATGGCCATCGTCTCAAGAAGTATTTTTATGGTGCATTTGTTGGCCTTGTTCACACATTGCTTCTTCGACAACCACCTTGAATGGGTGGTAATCATCGAGCTAACGACGTTAAACAATAGCGCTTACGGGAGGCAACCCGAATTTTCAACTTCTTTTCTCTTTCCCTTTCTTTCTTTTATTTTTATTTTTTAGTCTTTGTCTTTACTATTTTTCTTGTTTTTTATTTGTTTTGTAAGTTAACTTCCATCATAAATTATGGATTTAAGGTGATTGATGAGGATAGTACAAGAAACGTTTGTGAAACAGGGGAGAGGGCACCCCGCGGTCATGGAGCGACCGCGGGGGTTCTATGCTTTAAAGTGATAAATAGAGCTATTTCAATCAATTTGTTGCCGTGGTTGCCTCGCAGGCGCAGTTGTAAGAGAGAGACCACGACATCCTAAGAAAGGGCGCGGCATGCTAAATAGGTGAAAAGAGCAAATCGGATCAGTTTGGTGCCGTGGTTGCCCTACAGTCTCCCCGCAGGCGCGGCAGAGCTTGAGAGGGTGTGGTGTTCTGGTGAAGCCGCGGGCCTACTTTCAGGTAAAAGTAATGAAAAACTTGCTATTTATTGCTGTAGACTAGCCATGACCTCCCCCTGGGGGCGGGTTGCCTGTTGCGGGAGTGGAGAATGTGAGAGAAGGCGCGGCGTTCTGGGTTCAATTTGAACTATGCCCCCCTCTCCTTCTTTCTCCTCTCTTATTTCTCTTTACACTTAACTTTTATCCTCTTTCTCTCTCATCCTCCTCTCAAACCCTAACCCCAAACCCATCGATCTCACATTATTTTCCTTAATTTCACTCAAATTTTCATCAAAATCTTTTACTTTTCTCTATATTCATCAAATTTGGATCATCTTTCTCGTAGTTTTTCAGGAAAAATCAGTTTCTTGAAGCACCTTTAAGCTTGATTCATGTTTAGTCCGTTTTTAGAGTTCTTCTGCTTCATTTATGTGAAGTGTTGGTGGTAGTATTTGTGTTGAGAAGTTTTTGGTGAGAATTCCTTTGAGTTATTGGTGTTGTTTGATTTTGTGATTATAGATTTGTTAAGAAAGAGCAAGAGTATCAAGAAGAGTTCTCACCAATCTCACGGTCAATCTTCTCAAGGCCAATACTCCCATGGCCAATCTTCCACTCCTCAAGATAACTCCCCACCTCCAATATACAACAAAATGAAAACTAGAAAGTTTAGGCCAACCCGAAATTATCATCATGCCGAATTGGTCAAGTTAGTAATTGATTCCGATCTTGACATCCTTCTCCGAAACCTCCATTTGGACGAGTTTGTTAAATCTTCTCCTAGAACATATTTGGAACCCACCATTGAGTTTTTCCTTACATTTAAATACAATAGGGTGGGGGATACTGATTTTCTCATCTCTTTCCAGCTGTTCAATGTCAGGCGTACATTAACCCTCCACGAATTCAATGATGCCCTTGGTTTCAATCCTCATGCCAATATTTTTGAGCCAATCCTTTTCAAACCAGCTACTTATAATGAGGTTGCATGGTAGAGAAACTTTGTTAATAAGAGAACGTTTGACTCCAAGTTTCGCTTACTATTGAAATTATTCACCCGGACCTTAAGAATCTTCATAGGGTTCTTGGTTATGCTGTTTTTAACAAGCAAGACCTTGGGAAACTTTCAAGGGAAGAGATTATGGTTCTTTGGATGGCCACCAAGTCGGATTTTGGGCATAGGGTGAATTTAAGGACATTTTTATGGAGTGTTGCAAGACGATAATTAGTAGGACCCAAACCTGAGAGATTCATTGTGGAGGATTGGTTACGAGGTTGGTTACTCATTTCAAACAAGTGGGGTTATTGAGGTCTTGCACTCCGGTTAGAGAGAGTGAAGACGTGATACTAGATTTGAAGTACCTCAACAAATTACGCTTCATCACTATTACGAGGAACGCCAATGTATATTCTTGGTTAGTGCAAAATGAGCACTATTGCTACTTCCAAACCCGACCGTAACTTCTATTATTAGGGAGGCTAGGAATGTTTGGATTATCCCTAAGGATATATGGCAAGTGGCAGTTGATATGGAGGAGGATAAGGATGTGAATGAGGAGGATGATGATGGTGTTAATGGTGGTGGAGAGAAAGAAGAAGAAGAAGAAGAAGAAGAACAACAACAACAACAATTCAATCAACAATGATGAGGAAGAAGACAACAACGACAACAACATGACTACCAACAAGATCCCTATCTTTGGGAGATGACTGCCATGCGAGGGCAAATGAAGCGCATGCAATTAAGTATGCAAGGTATGTATCCCGGCAACAAAAACTTATCTTTTAAAACTAGCGCCTTGTGTGATGCTAGTGCACGTAGGGGGGAGGTCACTTCTCCGGTTAACTACCCGTATGTGCCAGCCCAACTAGGGCCCGTGCCATCTTGCGGTAGTGAAAACCTCCCTACGTACCCTTATTGGCAAGGGGTCTCAAACCCCGATGAGCCTAGGCGCGATTTCCATGATGAGTCCGGTCATTAGGACTACTGGGTTTTTGGAGGGTGTGACTATAGGGGTGATCCCAACTACTTCTATGTTCACGCCACTCACCCCGAACTTTGTAATCAACCCGAGCTATATCACTAATTAACCATATCCCATCTTGACCTTTTCAAAGGTCATTATGGATGGACACCCGGTTATAACGGTGGTTGGGATCCCTTTGGCCCCCTATCGGGCTTCTCTTATGATGGGGATGCGGGTGCTGGTGGTGTTGTCCCTAGTGGCCTTTAGTCCCCTTTGGGTTGTTTATTTCCTCTATTTGATTCCTCCCCTTTAGGGTTTTCCTTGCTTGTTTTCATCGCAATCGATGGCCTTATTTTATGAGAGGGGAGTCGAAAAGGGTGTTTTAGGGTAGGTTTAGGGGGATGCACCTTGGACTTATGGGGATATGTTTGAAAAGGTTTTGGTGGGTTCTCTTGCTTCGCTGTTGGTAGTCTAGTTGGTATGTTGTTTGTTATGTTGTCTTGATTTTGTTGATGATGTTTTGGAATTTTAAACAATGATGATGGCTTTACTAGGTTTTTGTACATAGTTTTCCTGTAAGTTTTCTTTTGTTTGCTTTTTTTTGGAAGTTTCTAACAATTTCATTTTTGTATATAGTCTTTCTCTCTTTCTCACCTTGTTTTGCTCGTGCTACAGTTGTTAGAGCTTCATCACGGTGGTTATTCTTCCACCTTGGTTATTGTATCATAGCTTGGATGCTCGGTGAGACCCTTCTTATTTTACCTATTCACCTTTATTTCTTTATTTTTCTTGGATGCTTAGATTAGGATTAGTTTTTGGATGAGTTGATCGTTTAAGGATGTTTGCCTTGTAAACTCTAGCGTGTTTGGGGTCATTGGCTTTGTTGCTGAATGACCGCTAGTTTGATGATTGGGTTTTACTTGTGATTGCTTTCATTCTTGTGCTTTTATCTCTAAGGACACAAGTCCAATCAAGAAATGTCAAAAATAAGAACAAACAAAACACATTTTTGCTAAACTTCCCTCAAAGTAAACAAAAATCCTTTTAGATTTTCCAAAAGGATGAAAAACATGGAAATGAATAAACTCAAGTACGTGACATAAATGAATCAACATGAAGGAGTTATGTCTTCGATATGTGCAATTACTAGATATATCAAGGATCACTATTATGGAGATAATAAGTTCGTTCTCTTGGGGCATCATCATCTGTTGCTAGACTATGAGAGATGATATTCTGGCTAGTAAAATAGCCCAAAGCCCGCTAGAATGGATCCTATGAGGTCACACACAAAGGTATTGGGTTAAGCAAGTAAGAGGACCATTATTGGGCCTTATGAGTATTTAACTGATCATGAATAGGATTGGGCTAGTGTAGTTTGATTGGGATTAGGAATTAGGCTTGGTCATGGAAACTTATTTATGGATATGATCTATAAATAAGATCTATGCCTAGGGTTGCATGATACAAGAGACACAATCAACTTATAGTGAATTGTGAATCAAGGCAACCAAATCCCAATACCCTCACCTCCCTCTCTCTCTCTCTCACGGCACCCCTCTCCTCCCCCCTTGGATTTGTGGCCGACCACCCCTGGTGGTGTTCGCGGTGGTTCATGGTGGTTCATAACTATTTCGTTGCTCATACCTCTCCGTAGAAGGTTGATTGAAGAGTTCGATCGCGACTAGCTAGCATTAGTGGAGGTCTTAATCTGTGCCTGTGGACCAAGTAGAGGAATTGCGTTTGAGGTTCTTTGTCTCCCTTTTTCTTGCTCGATTGCTAGTGGAATCACGCTTCAAAGGTATAATTCTTACTCTTTATGTGTTATGCATGAGATCCTTGGTTAGGTGCTATATGAATGTGATTAATAATTATTTTCGCTGCGTAGTACCTATAATCCCCTACAGTGGTATCAGTTAGCCTCTTGCAATTACATATATTGAGTATTAAACCTTTGTTAATCCACAATTTTAATTCAATTACGAGGGAGAATAATTTAATTATGGGTCAATTATTATATTAAATGTGATTTAACAATATAGAATCATTAAAGTTGTTTAATTTGCTCCATATTAGCCCTAATTTGATCCGAATATTGCCCTATGAAGTTCAAAAAATTCGAACCCCCCCCCCCTTAATAATTTTGAAATTTTCGAAATCATTAACCCTAATTTGTGAAATTTGTGTTTTTTGATTTTGTTTTAATTCGAAATTTTAAGTTTAAAGAATTTAATCTAATTGATTTCATGATAAATTATGAATTTTTCATGATCAACCTATTTAATATAAAAGTTAAATTGAATTGGAATTAAATTCATGAAGAACCCTAATTTTAAAATTGAATATGATTTAATTTTAAAATTGGATGGACCACATTCATTTTAATTTTAATAAAAATGTTTTGTTTTAAATTAAAAATCAAATAAAAAAAAAAAAGGGAATTGAGGTGCGGCAACCGCGGCTGGGTGGCGCAGCCACGGCGACTGCCGCACCGGTGGTGGTCCATGAGGGAGTGTGGGCTGGGCACGGGTCAGTTAAAGGGGCAGCGCAGCAGTGCACCACCCCGATGTGTGTGCTGTTGCTGCTGTCCGCCCGTCGCTGCAGGGGCAGCGCACACCGCAAAGTGTTTGGCCACTGTGGCCGGCTTCGGCTGGCCACACCACAGTGGCTGACGCGGTTTTTCAAAAAAAAAAAACTTTTATTTTATTTTGAATAAAATCAGTTTTCAAAATTAAAAATTAAAAGATAAGTTTTGATTTTGAAAGGATAATTAACAAAGTTAAAGTTGTTAATTTAGTTAAGATAGGATAATTATGGAGCAAAAGATTCTATTTGGATAATAATTGATTAAATAATATGATTATCCCATAATTATTTTAGGATATTAATTGATTTAAAATATGTGATTGGCAAGTAATTAGGATAGAATCTCCTAAAAGTTAGGATAATCATGGAAAATAAATATGATTTATCTTCCATAATTAAAATAAGATTTGATTCTATCTCATACCTAAATTAAAATATATGATATTTTATAATTGGTTATGAATAATATATTATATTATCTAATTACAGTAATTAATTAAAATATGAGATATTTTAGGAGCCATGTTTTCTTTACTATGAACATTCGATGTTGTAGTTTAGGAAAACATGATGAGTGATTTATTATATGGCATTTTATAATATATGATGTTATATATTGCTATATAGACTAGTATGGCCCATAGATTCTAAATACGATATGCGCATCGTTTCGTATTTTTATAATCTAAATACGGTATGCGTACCGTTAATTATTTTTGTAATTTATTCTATTTTATTTAAGTAGTAAATAGCATAGAATAGTATTACAGGTTGCAGTTAATCCAAGAATCCATGGAGTGGAGGCCCAAAGGAGCAAGGTGGATGAGATCCATGAAGGTTCAAGTGGGAGCTTTTGCTTTATTAGTTTTCTTAGGATTAAGGGGCCATACTATGTCATGTTTTATTTATGCATTAGTAGATTATGCATGTTAGATTTTATTTTTGTTGTTTGATGATGCACTAGAGTTCACTAAATAATCACAACATAATGAATCTAGGTCCCAGTAATATTGAGGTAGCTTTTCCAATCAAAAACCCGATTCAACCTTGGATATTTATGATGGGTCATACCAAAGCAGGGTGTCATACTATATCTTAGGGGAGTGGGGGTAAAACAAATTTTATACTTTTGATTGGTTACACTCAACGAGGTTACCTAAAGAGTTTAGAACCTTGAAGCTAAGGGTAATAATTAAACATGAGATGGTTAATTATTCAACCAAGAATTACAAAGAGTTGTAATCAGTAAAGAGTTTACTCACCTTGAAAATGTAATAGTTGATGGTAGGGCCAAATTCCGGTCAATTGTTGCACAAATAAAGGATCTAGGAATCATTCTATTCAATAGGGATCAATTAAATTGAATGAATGTTTTAAAGTTACCAGTATTATAATCGCTTATGGTACTTTAAAAGTTTATTAAACATAGTTATTGAACTTTGCCTCGTTTGTTTTTGTTTGTAGATGAATAACTTATACGACAACACCATTTTACCAATGAAACTTAACTTAAGGCTGAATCTCAGAAACTTCAGGTAATGGGAAAAGGAGTTGAGAAATGTTC
The DNA here is from genome assembly GCA_024500155.1 of Chenopodium formosanum. Classification (NCBI taxonomy): domain Eukaryota; kingdom Viridiplantae; phylum Streptophyta; class Magnoliopsida; order Caryophyllales; family Amaranthaceae; genus Chenopodium; species Chenopodium formosanum. Next base: position 53,455,043 of record CM044880.1, on the reverse strand, counting down.
TCACAAGCCATGGGCTTGAATCTCGCTAATACATTCCTGTTGAGAGCAAATACACAAAGAAGTATGGAGCTGAAAGGCATGCTGAAATTTTTTCAGGTGCAGAGAAAATCAGAGAGCTCATTTTAGAATCTCTTCCAACTTGTTGGAAAAAAAGATTCAGGCACTATGAGCTAACCATATTGTACAAATGTCTTCGTGCCATCTGTCGAGGTAGCATAGGAGCATTAGGAAGTGGAGGCATAAATGATCAAACTGTAAGAGTGGTCGTTAACTCGATCCCTCAGATTTACTATTCCTGGACTGACAGTGTAAGGTATGAGGCTTACAATGTCCATTGTAAAATAATGGCTAAAAGACTCATGCTTGGTCAGTCAGTAAGGGCCCATGTAAGGGAATTGATTGAAATGTTCAATCAAATGGATGTCCTTGGGAAACCGATCGATGATGACTCTGCTTATGATATTATTTTGTTCTCACTCCATGATGGTTTTGACATTGTCAAGCTCACTCATAATGATGAGGGATCTTCGGTGACATTGATCAATTTGTTGCTTAACCATGTTAAGGAGTTCCTAAAGAGGAGAGGAAGCGAATGCTTCTTTTGCGGTAGTTGGCCATGCCATACACCAGGGTGTTCCCACTATACACCAGTGAAAACTGAAGGTAAAGAGTTACTTGATGTTTTCGTTGTAGAAATTAATCTTACTTCATCTTCCACTTGGGTATTTGATACCGGATGTGGTGCTCATATCGTTAATAACGTGCAGGGCTTAAAAGAAAGTAAGAAGTTAGCAAAAGGGGAAGTAACGCTTCAAGTAGGAAATGGAGCAAAAGTTGTTGCGCTTGCTATTGGAAGCTATCATTTAAGACTTCCCTCGGGACTTATTTTGGTGCTTAATAACTGTTATTATGTATTAACAATAACTAAAAACATTATTTCAGTTCCTGTTTTAGATTATGAAGGATTTTAATTTTAAATAAGAGACAAGTGTTGTTTTATTGCGAAAGAAAACATGTTATATGCTAAAGCAAAATTAATTAATGGTTTGTATGTATTAGAATATACAACCCATGTCTACAATATTGATCATAAAAGGCAGAAAATAGATGGTTCAAACCCGCCTATTTCTAGATATATCAAGGATCACTATTATGGAGATAATAAGTTCGTTCTCTTGGGGTATTATCATCTGTTGCTAGACTATGAGAGATGATCTTTGGGCTAGTAAAATAGCTCAAAGCCCGCTAGAATGGATCCTATGAGGTCACACACAAAGGTATTGGGTTAAGCAAGTAAGAGGCCTATTATTGGGCCTTGTGAGTATTTAAATGATCATGAATAGGATTGGGCTAGTGTAGTTTGATAGGGATTAGGAATTGGGCTTGGTCATGGACTCTTACTTATGGATATGATCTATAAATAAGATCTATGCCTAGGGTTGTATGATACAAGAGACACAATCAACTTACAGTTAATTGTGAATCAAGGCAACCAAATCCCAATACCTTCACCTCCCTCTCTCTCTCTCACGGCACCTCTCTCCTCCCCCCTTGGACTTGCGGGCGACCACCCCTGGTGGTGTTCGCGGTGGTTCGTGGTGGTTCGTGACTATTTAGTTGCTCATACCTCTCCGTAGAAGGTCGATTGAAGAGTTCGATCGCGACTAGCTAGCATTAGTGGAGGTCTTAATCTGTGCTTGTGGACCAAGTAGAGGAATCACGTTTAAGGTTCTTTGTCTCCCTTACTCTTGCTCGATTGCTAGTGGAATCACGCTTCAAAGGTATAATTCTTACTCTTTATGTGTTATGCATGAGATCCTTTGTTAGGTGCTATATGAATGTGATTCATAAATATTTCCGCTCCGTAGTACCTATAATCCCCTACACAACATCCCACCAAACATGATAAAATACCCTCCCCCAAGCTTGAATGAAACCAAGCTCTCAAGTCATAAATAATGGAACCAAGGAGGGGGAAACAAGGAAAAATTAATCCAACATTACCAGCACATGATCTTCAAGTTGCAATAAGTAAGAGAGAGGGAAAATAAGGATATTATCGGATATGGGATAAATGCAAAATAACACAATAAACCGAAATAACCTCAAAGGAGCCACAATCTCTACAAATGAGGCTTGAATTCCAGATGATAGGCAAGTTGAGGCACATTTCCTTGATTCTTGATCATCACCAATGCACTAGAGTATATCGAATTTTGTACCTAGCAAGGAACAGAAACACGTCCATGAAAGATAATCTAATCTAAAAATAAAAGAAAATAAAAGCAATAAATCACGAGTTACTTCCTGCAAAGGCTTGTTTAACGTCCAAGTGAGACCGCTCTAGAAAATAATAATTCAACGCACGCAAGAGCTTGTCAAATGCACTACTCCACATTTAATGGGGGTGTATATAGGAAAATGACGGAACAAGAATGTGCAACAAGATCATTGCATGTAAGGGAAGAGGGAGATGCTAAAAGAGAAAAGAAGAGGGATCAAAAGGAAACTCAAGAATGTAAGAAGTAAAAAAGGGAAAGGAAGAATGGAAAGAAAAGGAAAACAACAAATCCTCATCACAAAATTTTTGGTTGACAAAATTCCTATCGCCCTCAACAATGATGGGATGAGGGACATGAAAATCTTCTATAGACGAAGGATCTCCAATAGGCTCTTTAAGATAGGAAGGAGAGAAATAGGGCAAGGAGGGATGTGGTCGAACAAAAGAGAAAAAGGGGTGTGAGAAACGAGAAAAGGGGTAGCAACTCCCTCACCACAAGGTCTCACATTCGCCAATGAGGGCATGAAAATCAATTATAGAATCTTGAAATGAAGGGCAGTTATGATGTACACTTCCCTTAAGCTCAAAAACTCTAAGTGAATCAACCTCAACCTCCTTTTCACCACAATAAACAACCTTTCCTTCAACTATCTCAAAACCTAAGGTCCCAATGTTGTGCATGAATGTTGGTAGATTTATCTCAAACTCATCTAAGTCCCAAGAAGTGTTCTCGATGAAGTCATCCAATAATCTATAAGTCCTCATATGACTCTCAAAAATTTTGTGGAAAATTACCTCAAAAGAGTTTATATACTCATAGATTGAAGGGTTACAAACATACACTTGAGACTCATCAAGATGGTAGAGGGGGTTAGGATTCACAAATTCAACATAAGTTTCATTCTCAACTCCTTCACCATCACTCAAATGCTCTCTGATGGGATCCTCACTCATATTGGGGAAGGGAGAAGGAGGGGCAATAGCTCGATATTGAGCGAGGTGAGAGATTTGGCTCTCAAGCATCTTCATTCTAGCTTCCGTCTCCCTATTCTTAACTTCCCTCATCTCATTATCCTTCTCCCTCATCCCCTTATCAATATCCTTCATCTTTGTTAACTTCTCAATAATCTTCTCTTTCCTTAAATTTCCATAGAATTACCCTCATAAAGGGATTTAATAGAGCATAAGGAAAATCATTTGGAGCCATCTAAGAACAACAAGATGAGGAGGGAGGATCACTCACATTATAAACATGAGCATCATCATATTGGGGAGAGGGGGGGAATAATCAAGCGAATGAGATTCATCATCAACCATAGGAGATAAAGAGTTGAAACCACTTGTACAAGGTTCACATATAGGATCACAAGACAAATCATGGGGATTCATGCCACCAATAAAACTATTATCACATTGAGAATCAAAATTAACAACATTACATGCCCTATTGCGTACATCCTTAGCAAACCATACAAAAAAGTTCCAAGCACTATGAACTGTTTTTGTTGATTTTTTTTTCTCATATCTTTTGATCCAGAAGTTCAAATAAATCATATAATATGTCGTTGGAAATCTCATGAATTTACTTTCCATAACAATTAGAATCTGATTAAAATTTTATATAGATAAAAAGATAAGGCCGAAATAGTAGGAAGGTGTCAATTTTGGGTAGAGTTTTAAATTTCTTTTATATCTTTTTCGTTATAGCTCGGAATTAATATTATAATGTATCATTGGAAAGATAATTTCAATATCTATCTAACCATATATGATTTGAATAAATATTAAGAAGAACAAATATAATATATGACTGTCATTGAACATCTTTAAATTTGAATAGAATTAGGATTAAAAAAAAGGAAAGTTTTTATTTAACTCAAATTCTTTAATCTTATCTTTTAAAAAATGATAATTAAGATCATTTAGAAACTTAAAGAAGCTTCTAATTAATCCTAATTAGTTTAGGATAGGATTAGATCTTTGGACCCTCTACATCATCATTGAGCCGTAGGTAAGATCCAGTTCAAGCCCAGTTTAGTATTTTGGCCATAACTTCCTCATTATTCATCGGAATTTGGCTTATAATATATCGTTGAAAAAAATATTTTAAAGCCCATCAAACTACAATATTATTGGACCCATATCATGAACCAAACTAAAATGGAATGCACGTTTTTCATAAATAGGGTAAGAAAAGCAATATTTTCAAAAACAGAAAGAAGAGATACTTTAATAAAAACAACCACATCACTAGACTTTTAACACTTTCGCTTTGTTTGATAATCAAATAAAATGGAAGGTATTCATCACTGTTTTTGGTTTTGGGGAGACACAAAGGGGTGTCTAGTGAAGCCACCACTTTGACTGAGTTTGGAGAAACTTATGTTTTGAAAACAAAAGTCAAAGTAGCGATAGGGACGGAGAATGATTCAGAACATTCTACGATTCTAAATCATTCTTGTAAAGCCGATACCTGCAAACTAGCGTTAGTTTAAACAGATAAAAGAGTTAAGAAACACGTATCTTGCATCATCGAGTACACGTCTTTGGAGGGTAACCGATCTATTACTGCATTTTTGTCATGACAACCTTCTACAAGCCAGGGAACGCCATCTAGCTATTTTGATGTTCACTCGTCTGTGAACAATGGAGCTTTTTGACGATCTTCTTCAAGCTAGGGGATACCTCTTGAAGACTGCTACTCTTGTAACTACCTCCAATTTCTGTTGTGATAGTGTTCTGCACGCTAGAGAATGCTATCGAAAATTGCTTCGCATGAAACGACCTTCCAACGCCTTGTGACCATGTTCCTCAAGCCAGGGAATGTGATCGAAGATTGCTTCGCTTGAAGCCACCCTCATTTGTTGCGATAATATTTCAAAGAAAATTACTGAAGATCAACGCTTGTTGATCCTTGCTGCTTCTTGAATTTTGCTGGTGATGCTTTGGGTGATGACAATCTTTTTTTTTTTTTGGGAATAGTTTCCAACACAACTCTTGTATGATGTATGACAATTCGATTTAGGGAAAGTTTTCAATGTCATGTAACAATCCATCCTTGCAAACGTTGCCACGATGAAGCGACAATCCGTATCTCGAAAAATTTGCCAACATCCAATTTTGGGAAAAGTTGCCAATGCTTCGTAACAATCTATCATAAGAACTTTGCTACGATCGACAATCCACATCTTGGAATATAACTCTTGAAAGCAATCCACCTTGGAATTTCGCTAATGCTATGCGACAATTCTGTTAGGAACATATTGCCATAATTGACAATCCGCGTCTTGGAACATTTGGAAAAAAAAGTCGATCGACAATCCACTTCGGGAAAATTTGCCACTTGCTGAAATAAATGACAATCCACGTTGAGGAACCTTTGCTGAAATTTATGATGAGTAGAGACCTAAGTCAATCCTTTGGGAATTTTTGCCATAGGGAACTGGGTGTATGACAATCCAATCTCGGAAAACATGCCAGCAATGATAATCCAAACTTGGAAAAAGTCTCCAAATAGAGAAGGAACACGACAATCCACGCTTGGAAACTTTGCCAGAAATGACAATCTAATCTTGGAAAAATTGTCGTTTAAGAAGAATTCGCTATAATCCACATTTGAAAATCTTGTCAGTTGAGGATGACAATCTAATCTTGGAAAAATTGTCGTATAAGTGCTTGCAATTGAACCAATGCCTTGGTGCTTGTAATGAGCCAATGCTTAGGCGCTTAAGCTAAATGAGACGATCGTAGTCAGGTCAATCACTTACTGCGATTGTAATTGAGCTGACTACTAATCATGTTAATTTTCTTATAGGGGCTAACTTACGTACCAAGGAACCCGAAATTGCTGTATGAGGTCCACATAATTTAATATGGGGGCTATGTATCTCGTCGCTGCAATGGCGCTTGGTGGAAGGCTCTGTCGCCGCGCTTCTCTTCTGTCGCCAGGCAACAACCATGTTGTCTGACGCTAGAGTAAGGTTTCTGTTTGCGGCTTTTTTGAAAAAATTTGGGAATGTTCTTGCTCACGTGAATGTACCTGCATTTATATTTTGGACTATAGGACTTTTCTTATCTTTCTTTAGGGTTGACCTAAGACTTAATGTTACTTGACTCATTGACTTGATATGACTCAAGGTATGACGGGTCACTTCATGTGACTCGTGTGTGCGTAGACTTAACTCAATGTGATAACACGACATGAATCGATGTATACATGACTCGTATGTGCATTGTAATGTGATCGTGCGACTCGAAAATGCGAAAAAGAAAAAATTCAAAAATTTTCAATCAATTTTGTGGAGGTTACCGACTTTCTCCCGAAAAAGAAAGACACAAAAACAAAGAAGCTTTTGATGGTGCATGTTGAATGAGCTTAGTCAAATGTTGTTTGATACTATCTTACAAAGTTCAAGGATTAATTCATCCTAGGCTATCTATATTTTTGACTCAATGATGAAAGTATTTGGGTAACTTAAGCATGGAGGCTAAGCACTTCATACTTTGTGGTGCAATGATGAGTGATGAGTGATTTTGTTATGACAAAGCATGCTTTAAGATTTCATGAAAAAGAGTTCCTATTGAAAGGATTATTTGGTCGTGTATCTGTGTAGTGTGTGAAAGTGACACTAAGGATAGGCCGCAAGGGCTAACAGTGGAAAAATATTTTGAGAAGAGTCGAAAGATGGTGACTCCTAGGCTAGATAAGCTTAACAATGTAAGGCTCAAGCCCCTAAGTCTAGCTCTAAATGAATAAGGATGAGCATTGAAGATCCTTTGATACGGTCATGGTGTGAGTGTGTGAATGTGAATACGAATGCATGTTTATTACGGCCGCACCTCGATATGAGGTTGCCTACATATCCGTTAGGAATCAAGCCGATTGTAGCTCTAGCCGAACCTCTCACAAGTGTGTGTATACCTCAAAAGGTCTTTTTAAGGGTTGTAACGTGGTTAGGCTAAAGGTTATAGAAAAAAGGGATAAAAGGTCAAGACCCTAGATAATTCCCTAAGCTGTGCAACCTTGCTTTTGAATCTTTATATTTTTATGCTTGAGGCTTTTAACTCTTTTTTAGCTCTCTATATTTTTCTTTTGTATTTAGTTTAATAGGTGTGGGCAATCCCGATCATGCGGTCTATCACTCACTTGGAATTCATGTTTCTCTGACACGGTACCGAGCACTCGATAAGAAACGCAATCTGAGACATGTTCATATCAAAGACATTTTCATATCAAAGGCATTGGAACACTCGCCCTTTTGTACACTTTATTATTTCTATTTTGCTATTTTAATCTCTTAATTCACTTAAGCTTTTGCTCTTTGAAAATTGCATAATTTACACACCATCCCATCCCAAGGTTAGGTAGATGTGAGTTGAAGAAAGAAAGGTCAATCGCTAGATGAGGCTCAAAGTGGTTTATCAAGATAGGATTGCATATTTGAAGGGTAAAAGATGATATGATGTGGCTACAAGGGGTGCCTCAAATCATTGGTATACCTTGCGCTTAGTTCGGCATGAATATTTTTTTTTTTTTTTTTTTTTTTTTTTTTTTTTTTTTTTTTTTTTTTTAATGCGGTGTAATGAAATGATCATATGTAAGAAAACAAATGCTCATTTTTATTAAAGGAAAATAAAGAATGATCCCATAAAATGAATCTAAGGGGAATAAAAAAGTGCCTATGCTAGACTTATTAGGGAAGGGATAAATAAAAGAAACAGAAAAAAAGAGGTCACAAAATCTTGTCGTTGAAGCTCGCCTCTTATCTTTTGCTTTATCATCACCCAGTCTTCTTGCTAGCTAGAGGAAATGAGATCTTGTTTGTTTCTATGAGATCTTGATTGGGATTATGAAACCTGTAGCATTCATCCCTCGTATGACCATTTCATTGATAGTACTTGCAATAAGAGTTGGGATTCCATCTTGAAGATCGATTTTCTAGTGTTGGATCCTCGGTAGGGCGCATAGGTTTAGTTAATTATCGATCATAGTGACGATCGAAAGCAACATCATAGGTCATTCAAACGGGTGTGAGCTCTCTTTTGGGCTTCTTTTTAGATCCTTGATTATCCATGGCTAAAACTTAACTGAGATCAAAGGTACTAACATTGTTACTAGAGTGGGCGTTTTCGGAAGTAGAAGTATTGTTATCCTTCTTTCTTTTCCAGTCACTGTGGTTACTATTGTTAGTAGCTTTTTGCTTTGCGAGGTCATCTTCGATCTCAATTGCTATGTCATAGACGACCTTGAAATTATTGAAGTTGTGTTGATATTTTAAGTGCTTTGAATACTTTTCTTGTAAATTTTTGATGAACATCCTCACGGATTCTTTTTCAATAGGGATTTTGATCATGTTAGCGGAAGTTTCCCTCCACTTGTTGAAGAAAGAGGCTAGTGCTCCCTTCGTTTTCTTTTTGTTTTAGCATCTCAAGTTGTCTATGGTTGGTTTCAATTTTAATATTACACTTTGATAAGTGACTTTTATGTCACTTTTACGGTGATTATGGAGTCGCTTTCCGGCTTATCTTACAATAATTTAGCCTATTTTGTTCTTTATTTCTATTATTTTATTATTCTCGTCTTTTATTCTTTATTTTGAGTATTTTTGTAATTTTCTATAGTTTTTAGTTTATTTTCGTGTTTTATTTTATTTTTCTTTCTTTTAATGTTTGTAGTTTAAGTCGTTAGTTTATATTTTTAATAATTTCTCTTTTTATCTCGTTTTCTTATTTATTTTAGTTTCATATTTTATTTTATTTCATTTAATTTTATTATTTCTTTAGTTTTAGTATTTTATTATACTTATTTATCTTATTTTATTTTACTTTATTTTATTTATTTTATTTTATTTTCCATTTCACCCTCGTGATGTTTTTGGTTGTAGGTGTTTTCGGGTCCGTGGTCGATCGGGTTTCAAAGTCAAAATTGTGTTCGGAGGTCAAGGTTCGAAGCAAATGCTCTAGCTGCTGCCCTCTTGCTAGCAGCTTAAAATACACCGCACCCTTTCTAAACCTACACCACGCAATCCCCTGCTCCCACCAGCCCTCACAGCAACCTCCACCCACCAACACAACACCACCAACACCACGCAGCTCACCACAAACCACCACACATCACAACACCAACTGCAACAGCAACAAACACACCACCTCCAATCACCTTCCCCTGCTTCCTCACGCAAACCCCAAAATCAATTAACCACCATTCCACACCGCCCTGAACCACAAACAACAACCAACCCCTGCTCCCTCAAACAACAACCGTCAACAACACCAACACCATCAGCCACCTCCAATCAACCTCCGCCAAGAACCACCAAAACGCCTCCAATCAGCTTCGCAACTCACCCCACACAACACCAATTTCCAGCCACCACAAAACCGCCTCCAATCGCACCTCCCCTGCTCCCTCAGCTCACAATCAACCACCACGCGATTCTCACACCACCAGCCACAACAATAACAGCAACCACCACGCGATTCTCACCAACAAACCCAATTACAGCAGCCACGATTTGTCCCAACTCATCCCCGCATCACCAAACCGCAATCAATTGGCTTGAATTCGAAATTGCAGCAACCCATATCATCGCGGCCGCGCAGCCCTGTCAGAAAGCGCACGAGATTGAGTCCAAATTCAGGTCGAGGCAGAAGTTATGTGCAACCTCTGTGCAGCTTCTTCGCGGGCGCGCATTCATGGGTCAATCACGAGCTTTTCACGTGATTTTTAATGAGAATTGAACGGTTTTGATTGACGCTTGATTGATGACGATGAGGATTGACGGTGGTGATTGAGTGATGATTGATGATGCGTGATGGTGATGATGGAAAGAAAATCAGAGCAGCCAAGATCGAAAGAGAAAGAAAATGGGGAAGCTGATGGGGTTTCGTGGGTTGGTTCTGTTTTGGGGAAATTGTGGGTTTTGTTTTCTTTTTCCTTTTTTCTTTTCATTTTCTTTTATTTTATTTTATTTTTAGTTTAGTTTTATTTTTGGTTTTTAAGTTTAGTTATTTTAATTATTTTAGTTTAGTTTTTATTTCTTTTTAGTTTTCTCTTTTACTTTATTTTATTTAGCCTTGCATTATAAATACCCTTTGGGGGTTATTTTCTCAGAACATTCACTTAACATTATTTTAGATTAGATTAGATTAGTTTAGCCTTTATTTTCTCTCTCTTAGGGTTAGGAGTAGTTTAGAGAGAGAAAGATGGGATTTTTCATGGAGTTTTTGGGATTTTGAAGAAGCAAATTTGTGGATTTTTCCTCTCATAAATTCAATGAGTTTTCCTAACTTTCTCTCACCTTTATTGCTTTCATTTATTATTGTTATTTCTTATTTATTTGTTGATTTGAGTAGTTTAATTAGTTTAGTTGTTGATTCTTGCCTTTATTATTATTTTATCTTGTTTTCCATATTTTTGTTCATTATGTTAGTTTAGGTTTTGTTCTAGGGAAATGGATGAAGGTTATTAATTATATGATTGATTGTGGTTAGTATGAAATTGTTTCTTGATTATTGTGTATGGATGATTCTTTTATGGATTAGAATCTTTCTAGCTAATTGATTCTATGCTTTTAATTTTGTTTTCAATCAATTGTGCAAAAGTGAGTTGTTTGAGAACCCTAAATTCCTCCATATCTTTGCTAGGCTAGTTGCACGAGAGTGAATTAGTTTAGTTGGATTATTAACATGTTTAATTGCGCGAGAGTGAGTTAAATGTGTAAATCGTCCTAATTGAGGTCATTTTCATCTAATTGTTTGATGTTGTTGAATGCATTGATGTAATTGGATTCCGTTTTCCCTAGTTTTAGTTATTTGCTCTTAGTAGTGTTTAGTTGAACCGTTCTTTACCTCACAAGCTTTCCTAGTAGTCTAATTAGCATAGATTGATACACTTAGTCCTTTTGGGTTCGACCCTTTACTTACCCCTATACTCGCATTAGGGTAGTTTAGGTATTATAAATTGTTAATTTGATTAGGGTTAGTAGACTAACGACACTATCTAACCCTCGATCAAATTTTGGCGCCGTTGCCGGGGACTAAGGCGTTCATTAGTTTATGTTGATTAGATTAACTAGGTTCTTGTATATAATTTGATTTGTGTTTGCTTTTCTTCGTTCTTTGTATAAAAATGGCATGCTTATCTTTTCCTCAATTTGATGGTGAACCCTTTTATGCTTACTTTAAAAGACTAGATGGTTTTCTTAGTTACCATGGGTGTTCTCTTAATGATGCTTGTGATATAGCTTATTGGGGCATGAATGAGTATACTAGGGGAATGGTTGAGGACATGAATAATGGTAGATTTTGTCATTTGTCTATGCATGATGCGTGGGATTTCTTCACATGGCTTGCTAAGGATTCTTTAGATAGAGAATCTCATGTTTCTTACTTTGATTCTCAATGCCAAGATTCTTTTAATTTTTGCATGAATTCTCTTGATACTTCTTATGTGCCTAGTGATAATCCAAGTATGCGAATTGACACCTTTCCCCCTTATGCTCATTTTGATGAGGTTTGTGCTAATTTTGATGATGTGCAATTTGACTTTGATCATGAACCTCAACCCAATAACATTGAAGCCCAAATTCTTTATCAAATGCAATATCTCACCCAACAACTCCAAGAGCTTCAAGAGGAACAAAAATTGAGAGAAGTGAGGCTTGCCCAAGTGATGAGTGCTTTGGTTGATGTAAATGGATGTGAGGCACCTCACTTGGAGTGTGAGAGTGTTTTTGAGAATGATGTGGGCCAAGGGTGTGAAGTTGAGGGGAGATTTTCTTGTGATGAGAGGATTTTTGAGGATTTTAATCCTTTTCATTCCCCATTTGAGCTTGATTGTCATCTTTCCTCTTATTCACCCCCTTTGAGAGCTTCTCTTGGTGAGGATGTGAGTGAGCCATCTACAATTTTGAATGAGGGATTTCATGAGGATGATGATGATGAGTTTGAGCAATCAAGAGAGATTGAGAGTCCCTTGAGTGATGGTGGAAGAGTTGTGAATGAAGAAATTGTCGATTTTGAGGTTTCCAACCCCCTTCCCCATCTTGATGAGTCTACCTTGCATGTTTGTGACCCTTCTATCCATGAGTCTTTGGACTCATTTGAGGTTATGGCTAGTATGTTCATTGAAGGTGTAACAAATCATTATAGCCTCTTGAAAGAGTTCATTGGCAATGCTTCATGGGAAAGGGATGAATTTGAGAGAAACCTTTATCCTTTCATGCATGGTTTAGAGACTCTAGGATTTGAGGATCTTGAGGGAGTTGTTGTTCATCGTTGTGATAGAGAGGAGGATGAGGTTGTTTCTATTGGAGAGTTTTTGTTTGAGGGAGATGAGAGTCAAGAGTGTTCTTTTGAGGATTCAATGATTGATTTTCATGCCCTCATTGGTGATGTGAGGCTTTGTGAGACCATTGTTTCTCCTCCCCTTCCTCATGTCCCTTTCTCAAGGAAATTTGACCGCATCTCCTACTATCCTATGTTCCTCCCCTCTTTTGTCAAAGAGCCTATTGAGGACCCTCTCTTCTTTGATGAGACTCTTGCTTCTCATCCTCCCATCATTGAGGAAATGGGTGATTATGCCACCCAAAAAGATTTTGAGGAGGTTTTGCCTTTTTATTCTCTTCCTTATTTTTCTTCTTCTTTCTCTTCTTCTTTTTTTGATTTTTCTTTTGATTTTTCTTCTTTCTTTTGGCATCTTCCTCCTCATTTACGTGCAATAATCTTGTTGCACGTCCTCCTCCCTTCATTTGCCTACTTGTTATCATATGAGATGTGTAGTAGTGCATTTGATAAGATATTGCGTTCGTTGCAATATTATTTACTAGAGCGGTCTCGCTTGGACGTTAAACAAGCCTTTCTCGGGAAGTAACCCGAGGTTTTTATTGCTTTCATTTTCTTTTCTTCTTAGATTAGATTTTCTCTCATGGAAATGTTTGTGTTCTTTTGCTAGGTACATGACTTGATATACACTAATGCATTGTTGGGATCAAGAATCAAGGAAGTTTGATGCCTATTTTTGCTAGCATATGGAAATCGAGATTTCAATTCAAAAGGAAATCGGCTTTGAAAGGTTAAATTGGTTCATTTGCGGGTATTTACACCCACCAATATCCGGTAACATCTTTCCTAACTCTTTCTCTAATGGTTGGTGACTCGTTGGACATGTGTTGGTTTGTTGGGTTGATTTCTTTCTTGTCCCCTCCCATGGATTATTTAGTTTATGTTTGAGTATATTGTCACATTCAAGCTTGGGGGAGGGTATTCTATCATGCTTTGGTGGGATGTTGATTCATTTATGCCATGCACTTGAGTATATGCATTTCCATGCCTTTTCTTTTATTTTGAAAAATCCAAAAAGATTTTGGTTTACTTTCAAGGTAATTTTGGCAAATTGTGATTTGTTTGTTCTTATTTTGGACATATTGTTTTGGGACTTGTATTCTTGAATGTTTTTCTTCCTAAGTGGTAAATGTATGCACGGTTTGAGAGTGTCATTGGTTGACTCTAGGATACTATATGCTAAGGTAGCCGGTTTAAGAACTTTTAGGGGTCCATGAATCCTTAGTTCACGGGAATGTGGTAAGATGGAGTTGCTCTCTATAGTGGATTTGAAACCCTTGGTTGGTATTTGTTTGGTTATAATCCCTTGTGAGTTTCATTTGTTCTAGCCTTAACCACCTTGTTGAGCGGCTATTTAGGATCCTTGACTATGCATGTCTTAATCCTTGTTTTGACCTCTAGCTCCCAAGATCGCGACCGGGCCTCTCTAGGGGAGGAAAAGGGCACCTTTTCTCATTTTTTCTTTATCTTCTTTTTATTTTGTTACAAATTTGATTTTCTACTTTGCATTAACCTACTTATTAACTAATTTGAGCCTAATGTTTCCCGCTCTTGTTTAAACCGCATTACAAACCCAATGGCCTATGTTTACCAACCCTTTTAGTTAGTGAAGCATAGGCATGTGAGGTTTGAGTTTTGAGAGTGTTGATCATGAGCAAGAAAACTTTGTGAATTGGTTTAAGTACGGTATTGAAAGTTGAGCTTGAAAAGAAAATGCAAAAAGTTCGAGAAGAAAGATGCAATTCAAGAAAATCAAATGTTATTTCAAGAAAAAGCCGTCCATGGTTAGAAAAAGGCAAGGACACATAATAAAATAATAATAAAAAAAAGAAACAAATAAACAAAAATATATTTTAATTTGGTTTCGTTTTCTTCCCTAGTTTAAGCATTGAGGACAATGCTTCGTTCAAGCTTGGGGGAGTTAAGGGAGCGTTCCTTCATTTTGGGAGCGTTCCTTCATTTTTTTTTGTATATATTGTGTGTTAGTGTTGAGTAAGCTTGGGGGAGTTGGCATTATTGGTATTTTTGTTTGATATTTTGCGATTTCTTGAGTTTGTTTTTGAGAGTAGGCCACTCTTTTGCTTCACTTAGGAAATATCACCAAAATTTTAAAATTTTTACCCCGCCTTAACCCTTAGCCTTACGTTACAACCCAATAAAAGACCCTTAGACTTTAGTGGGGTTAAGTCAAAGAACGGTGGAGGGAGATAGATTTCAAACCCATGGAGAGAGTATGCATAGTTGAGATTCTCAAAGTTTTTCATTTCTTTATCTTTTTCCGGTTCCTTCGAGGAATCATGAGAAGCTAGCTTAAGGGTTGATTTGAAGCTAGTGGAGAGAACGCGGCCCGATTGGTTGGGGCTAGGGTGGATTGAGTCCTCATTAGTTCTCTATGCTTAGCATATGTTATGTTTCAATCAACCATTGACATCTTGGAACGTGCATACATTTGTCTATTTAGAAAGGTTTGCATCCATCGGTGTTTGTTCCACTCTCTTGTCCAAATATGAACTTGTGTTTTTCTTTCTCGTTTTATGTTTCTTTTTCTTTTCTTTTTATTGCCGTGCCTTGATTTTTATTTAGAGTTGTGGGTTAAACTCTTAGGACACCCTCACGAGAGCACACTCGTCCTCTAGGGCGATCTAGGGGTTTAAAGGGCTTGTCATTAGTTGCTAAAAGTGACCGTAATTCCTACGAAAGTGAGTTAGTGTACATTCTTGTCTCCTTTAGTGTCTTAGATTTTCTTGAATAAATCACTCTCCTTCTCTCGTGTTTCATGTTAATTTGCTCGAGGACGAGCAAAAGTTTAGCTTGGGGGAGTTTGATAAGTGACTTTTATGTCACTTTTACGGTGATTATGGAGTCGCTTTCCGGCTTATCTTACAATAATTTAGCCTATTTTGTTCTTTATTTCTATTATTTTATTATTCTCGTCTTTTATTCTTTATTTTGAGTATTTTTATAATTTTCTATAGTTTGTAGTTTATTTTCGTGTTTTATTTTATTTTTCTTTCTTTTAATGTTTGTAGTTTAAGTCGTTAGTTTATATTTTTAATAATTTCTCTTTTTATCTCGTTTTCTTATTTATTTTAGTTTCATATTTTATTTTCTTTCATTTAATTTTATTATTTCTTTAGTTTTAGTATTTTATTATACTTATTTATCTTATTTTATTTTACTTTATTTTATTTATTTTATTTTATTTTCCATTTCACCCTCTTGATGTTTTTGGTTGTAGGTGTTTTCGGGTCCGTGGTCGATCGGGTTTCAAAGTCAAAATTGTGTTCGGAGGTCAAGGTTCGAAGCAAATGCTCTAGCTGCTGCCCTCTTGCTAGCAGCTTAACATACACCGCACCCTTTCTAAACCTACACCACGCAATCCC
This sequence comes from Chenopodium formosanum, assembly GCA_024500155.1. Lineage (NCBI taxonomy): Eukaryota > Viridiplantae > Streptophyta > Magnoliopsida > Caryophyllales > Amaranthaceae > Chenopodium > Chenopodium formosanum. The sequence goes on along the minus strand of CM044880.1, from coordinate 53,439,035 downwards.
CTGCTCCCACCAGCCCTCACAGCAACCTCCACCCACCAACACAACACCACCAACACCACGTAGCTCACCACAAACCACCACACGTCACAACACCAACTGCAACAGCAACAAACACACCACCTCCAATCACCTTCCCCTGCTTCCTCACGCAAACCCCAACAATCAATTAACCACCATTCCACACCGCCCTGAACCACAAACAACAACCAACCCCTGCTCCCTCAAACAACAACCGTCAACAACACCAACACCATCAGCCACCTCCAATCAACCTCCGCCAAGAACCACCAAAACGCCTCCAATCAGCTTCGCAACTCACCCCACACAACACCAATTTCCAGCCACCACAAAACCGCCTCCAATCGCACCTCCCCTTCTCCCTCAGCTCACAATCAACCACCACGCGATTCTCACACCACCAGCCACAACATTAACAGCAACCACCACGCGATTCTCACCAACAAACCCAATTACAGCAGCCACGATTTGTCCCAACTCATCCCCGCATCACCAAACCGTAATCAATTGGCTTGAATTCGAAGTTGCAGCAACCCATATCATCGCGGCCGCGCAGCCCTGTCAGAAAGCGCACGAGATTGAGTCCAAATTCAGGTCGAGGCAGAAGCTATGTGCGACCTCTGTGCGGCTTCTTCGCGGGCGTGCATTCATGGGTCAATCACGAGCTTTTCACGTGATTTTTAATGAGAATTGAACGGTTTTGATTGACGCTTGATTGATGACGATGAGGATTGACGGTGGTGATTGAGTGATGATTGATGATGCGTGATGGTGATGATGGAAAGAAAATCAGAGCAGCTAAGATCGAAAGAGAAAGAAAATGGGGAAGCTGATGGGGTTTCGTGGGTTGGTTCTGTTTTGGGGAAATTGTGGGTTTTGTTTTCTTTTTCCTTTTTTCTTTTCATTTTCTTTTATTTTATTTTATTTTTAGTTTAGTTTTATTTTTGGTTCTTAAGTTTAGTTATTTTAATTATTTTAGTTTAGTTTTTATTTCTTTTTAGTTTTCTCTTTTACTTTATTTTATTTAGCCTTGCATTATAAATACCCCTTTGGGGGTTATTTTCTCAGAACATTCACTTAACATTATTTTAGATTAGATTAGATTAGTTTAGCCTTTATTTTCTCTCTCTTAGGGTTAGGAGTAGTTTAGAGAGAGAAAGATGGGATTTTTCATGGAGTTTTTGGGATTTTGAAGAAGCAAATTTGTGGATTTTTCCTCTCATAAATTCAATGAGTTTTCCTAACTTTCTCTCACCTTTATTGCTTTCATTTTCTTATTGTTTTTGCTTATTTATTTGTTCATTATGTTAGTTTAGGTTTTGTTCTAGGGAAATGGATGAAGGTTATGTTAATTAATTTGATGATTGATTGTGGTTAGTATGAAATTGTTTCTTGATTATTGTGTATGGATGATGCTTTTATGGATTAGAATCTTTCTAGCTAATTGATTCTATGCTTTTAATTTTGTTTTCAATCAATTGTGCGAAAGTGAGTTGTTTGAGAACCCTAAATTCCTCCATATCTTTGCTAGGCTAGTTGCACGAGAGTGAATTAGTTTAGTAGGATTATTAACATGTTTAATTGCGCAAGAGTGAGTTAAATGTGTAAATCGTCCTAATTGAGGTCATTTTCATTTAATTGTTTGATGTTGTTGAATGCATTGATGTAATTGGATTCCACTTTCCCTAGTTTTAGTTATTTGCTCTTAGTAGTGTTTAGTTGAACCGTTCTTTACCTCACAAGCTTTCCTAGTAGTCTAATTAGCATAGATTGATACACTTAGTCCTTTTGGGTTCGACCCTTTACTTACCCCTATACTCGTATTAGGGTAGTTTAGGTATTATAAATTTTTAATTTTATTAGGGTTAGTAGACTAACGACACTATCTAACCCTCGATCACACTTATATCTATCAATGAAAGAATTAAAAATTCCATCCCAAGTAGAGGTTTTCTCTTTATCAAGGGAGAAGAACCAATGTTGACAAATGGTTTCAAGAGATAGCGAGAATAAAGAGTAAAAAATATTCTTATCAATCCCTTTAATATTCATTATAGTTTCAAAGGACCTTAAATGAAAGTAAGGATTGTTAATTAGCTTAAACTTAGGGATTTCATTGGCATTGAATTTACATGGAAGAAGCTCCTTGTGCACTGAGACCCCTTGTGAGCTTATGACCTGTAATCTATAGTCATTGGATATTTTGCTCAAGCTTTCTTGGATGAGCTCCATTTGTTGTTGTATAACAGGGTCATTGATTTGAAGGGTTAAAGCCTTCAACACCTCAATCATGTCTGCCATATGCTTCTTAAGCTCATTGACTTCTTTTTGACTTGCCATTATCTTATTAGATTTTCTCTTTTGACGAATCGGTTTATTAAAAAGTTGAACTTGAATAAAGGTGTTGTCCTTGATTAATCTCCCTTCTCTCCTTGATCAAGTACTGTAGAAAGGAAAATTAGGGTTATATTTTTATTATTTATTTTTGGCACTAGATCAATTGAACATGCAATAGATTAAAAGAGGATATGGAAGAGAAAAGAAATGGAAAGGACCCTCAACTCAAAATGACGGAAAAAACCGACTCATGCTTGAACCTAAGTCATGGTCATGGTGTGAAAAGAGTATGTACAAAGTGTATTCTAAGACTAGTGAGTTTAGGTGACATATAAAGACTTGTGTCATGACCATGTGGCTAGACTATGTGACTAGAGTCGAACAAAGATTATGTTAAGACCTCACGTACGTATATGCATTAAACTTGACAGGCTGTGGTATTTTAGTCATAACTTTTTATCCATGACTCTGATTGGGACAAAACCAACGCCAAATAAAAGATAAAACTCGGGGCTATAGATCCATATGTTGTACTACTCGTAACTATTCCTAGAAATCCGGCTATGACTAAAACAGGTTGACGCATGTGCAGTATACGGGAATAAAAATCCGGGTTGACATAAAAGAACTATGACTCAATTTAAGGTATATTTTTAGCTCAAATTAATTAATCAATTAATTAAGAAAAGCCCTTTGGTCATTGGTTAGTTTATTAAGACTTATTTATAAACACAAGTAAAACCAAACGGTTAGTTTAGTCACATAATAAGTATGTACAAGTAAGAGATGCATAAGTAGTCAAGCATTCACAACATGATGAAATGAGTTTGCAACCTAAGTATGGCTCTAGTTCTCTAAAGTTCAGGGATATAGGTTAGTAAAAGAGGGTCCATGGTTATGAGTCCGGATGCACCACGCGGAAGCCTTACCTTTGGAAGGGTTGGTGGATGTTGATGGGACCCCGCGAGTTATACTCGCTTCCATGTTTTGGTGAATTCAACATTCTCGGATGTACCCTTTGTTTCTCAAAGCGTTTAATCGGGGTAGATGGAGCATAAATTCCCAGAGGGTTATGTCCATATGTAGAACACACAAGGGTTTCAGAAAAGTGAGAATAACACAATCAAGAAGTAGAATCGAGCCAACAGTGCTATAACTAGTCGAAACAAGAAGGAAGATTTCCGGGTCGATATTGGAAGAACGCAGCGCCAGCCAACAGGGACTGTCGCTAGGATATGATCCCTGTCGCCAGGCGACAAAATTATCTCTCGGCGACAGAGCCATATCTTTGGGGACATGCTCTATTGTCTAGACACCAGTTCCTACATGCCTCAGCAGATGTCTGTGTTCTTAGAATTTTCCAGTTTTTTCAGTATTATTTCGATTCTAGTTGTGAAAGATATTCCTCAAATTTCATTTGTGTAAAAATCCTATGCTTTTGACTCATTACGGATGATCTTTCCAATGAGAACCTTTTTTATGCATATGATAATAATGTAAATAAAAATTACGCACATGAAGTACTTAGAACTTTTCGAGTCTCATCCACTCAATCTAAATAATTGCCAAAATAAATTTTAGGAATTAAATAGAAATTCTCCCCAGTGGAGTCGCCAAAAACTGTAGGGTATATTTCAAGCATTACCCCAAACTTGAACCCCACTGTGATCATACACTTAGGCATGGTGGCGTTTAAAGGGAAGAAAGCTAGAGCAAAAGAGTCGCCAACAAGTTTTAGGAGCTTGTAAACCGTTCACAGGGTAAAGGTTACACCCCTTAACGATCCAAAGAGATCGTTAACTCCTATAGGTCTGGAACCAGGAATGGAAGTTCATGGATGAAGGTACAAATTCAATCTAAAAGAGAAAGAGCCTGCCCTAATAATAGGCCTCTACTTTATTCTTCTCGTATTCATGTGCGCTTTCTAACTAACATGAAATCATTAGGGTTACCCTAAAACTGTTTAATCTATGTTGGTTGAATATTAATGCACAAATAAATCTATTATTGGCGATCACTTGAATTATAATCCAATTAACCCTAAACAAGATTATTAATTATCTTATTAAGCGTGATTACAAGTACAAATTCCCTTTAAACATGCATAAAAGACGTGATTAAGCATTAACAATAATAAAAATCAAGCAACGTAATAATCATAATAATAATTATAATAATCATAATAAAAAAAATCATGTTAAAGTATAATAATAGTAAGATCCTAGGCATGATACTAACAAGATTAATGATAAACCCTAACATGTCACTAAACATTAAAGATCAAAGCTTTAACCCTAACATGATACTAACATGTTATAAGGAAAGAAAATAGGAAGCATTCTTTTAATCATTCTTTATATTAGAAATATTAATAATTACCCTAAACAGGATGCTAGGAAAACATCCTAACATGATACTAGGAATCAAAATAACAATTTAAACATGATTTCTGTATCAAAATATCAATAAAACAAATAAGTACTTACTTTGATGCCTCAGACCTCTTTCTAATAACAAAATACACACGTTAGTAACTTCAAGAAAAATAGTAAAATTAAACAATTAAATTAAATAATTGAAATAGAGATTTGGGACCAAACACTCAGATATATCAAACCTTACACGTCTAGGGTGAAGGCAACTTCGAACTTGGCTAGGTGTGTCTAGTGCTAATGTATGAGGAATTTTGGTTGTAAAAGGCTAGTTTAGAAAGAGAGAGAGAATCAAGAAATTATTGATGAGAGTTGATGATTTGAAAAAGGGTATATATGACCTCTATTTATAGAGAAAAAAGAGAGTGTCGAAGAATAAGAAAAGAATCTGAATTCGAATCGAACTAAAACACGATGGACAACAGTTTTTGCGGATTTTGTTTTTATCACATCTTTAATTTTTGCGGATTTGAAAGCTCTTGAAGTCTACTTTCCAACCTAATTAAAACCGGATAAAAATATTAAGTAGATATAAAGATATGGCCGAAATAGTAGGAAGGTGTCAGTTTTAGATAGAGTTTTGTATTTCTTTCATATCTTTTTCATTATAGCTTGGAATAATATTATAATATATCATTGGAAAGATAATTTCAATATCTATCTAACCATATAAGATTTTGATAAAGATTAAGAGGCACAAAATTAATATGTTACTGTCTTTGAACATCATTAAATTCTAATATAATTAGTATTAAAAAAAAGGAATGTTTTTATAAAAGGAAAATTTTTATTAAACTCAAATTCTTTAATCTTAACTTTTAAAAAAGGATAATTAAGATCTTTTAGAAACTTATAGATGCTTGTAATTAATCCTAATTAGTTTAAGAATAGGATTAGACCTTTGGACACTCCACATGATTATTGGGCGGTAGGTAAGACCTGGTTCGAGCCTAGTTTAGTATGTTGGCCATAACTTCCTCATTATTCATCGGAATTGGGCTTATAATGTATCGATGAAAAGGTATTTTCAAGCCCCATCCAACTACACTATTATTGGACCTATATCATGGACTAAAATAAAATGGAATGCACGTTTTCCATAAATAGGGTAAGAAAAGAAATATTTTCAAAGACAGAAAGAAGAGATATTTTAATAAAAACAACAACATCACTAGACTTTCGCTTTGTTTGATAATAAAATGACATGAAAGGTATTCATCAATGGGTTTAGTTTTTGAGAGACAAAAATAGGTGTCTACAGTACTACGTACTTTATTTTTGTTCAAACATAGTATCATGCGGCTAGGAAAACCGTAAATAGTATAGAACCTTTTATTTATTTTTATTTTGCACAATTTAGCATATCTCGATGTCGTGGCTCTGGTTCTCATTCTTGCAAGGATCACTGGGAGGAAGGGCCCATTAACGGAGGCAAGGGAGCTTCCACTAGCCTAGGAGAGCTCCCTAATAAGGATGAGTGCACTCTCTACTTTGTGCCCGAGTTTCATATCTCAGATAGAGTGCGGCTTTGGATGTTCGGCGATCGTGTTCGTTGCCACAGCTTAGGCAACGGGTCTATTGGTAAGTTTTACGTCCATCACTTTTGCGACAACCACGAGTTACGCAAGCTATGGGATTCTTGTGGTCTAACCCCTCTTATTTAGGCTACTAGAGCCACCTGCTCTTTCACGTCGAGCTGTTCTCTAGTTCGAGCTAGGTGGAGTTCTTTTGGGACAACACCAACGCTTTTCACTTTTCGTTGGGTAAGATGACCATCACTCTATTGACTTCATTTGATTCTCTTTAGGGTGGAATTCCTTCTATTTTATAGCTCTTTTCTTTAGTTTAACCTTAGTCTTACTCTTTATTTCTTTAGTTTGCATTTTCTTAGTTGAATTTCTATTTTTTATGCATTTCTTGGTTTATTTTGTTATTTTTTCTTTTATTTGCTTGTTTTCGTTCATTTTCCAGGTTATGATTGTAATTCGAAGATTCTCGAGTCTTCTCCTAAGTTTTACATCGATTGAGATGCCTCCTGCCTACCACTTGAAGTTCAAGGTTAAAGGATTGTATTGGCTAAGTCTTCTAGCTCGTGCATGCAAGTGATGGGTACACGAATCCTGATGTTGAACCCACTGTGGGGGCTATTTGAAGACTGCATCCTTTTGTGTTCATCAGCATCATCAAGTGGAGCGCACGAGGAAGAGCAAGTTGAATATGGAGGAAGCTACCTTGCTTCCAGGCGCAGGTGCGCGCGACCATGGTACGGCCGCGCAACCTGGTGGCGCGGCCGCGCCTATCTAAGTCTCTGTTCTGTACCCTATTTTTCCCGGCCACGCTCTCCCTTGTAGTTGGCCGCGCCTGTACGAGTCTATTTTAGACGATCTAACTAATTTCTCTTTGTTAGTTTTACTATATATAGACTTTCCTTCTATTTTTAGATAGGGAGAGTTCATTTAGAATTAGAATAGAATTAGGTTAGATTTTGTAGAAAGAGAAACTCTAGTTTGTAGAAAGAGAATTTCTTGATTGATGATTGAAGATTGATGATTCTAAGTATTTTCTCCATTGATTTGAAGCAAGTTTGTAAGGATTTCATTACTTTAATGCAATATCTAGCTTTTGATTTTAACTATTATGTTAATTTTTCAAGTTTAATTAATATTTGATTGATTTTAGCTTGATTAATATGATGATGATGAATTTGTTGTTTAGTTTAGTTTTGATTTTGATTTCCATGGATTGTGAGTGGTCTACTTGATAATGTGACGGTGAAGCATATATGAGTAGTGGTTTGATGTTAATTGGGTGAAATTGATAGAGTTGATGTTTTGCTTAAATTGGTTGATTGATTATGTGCATATGTGTGTTTAATTTAGGAGTGATCAATCTAGTTACTCATACTAAATTGCATTGTAAGATCACATTGATACGACAATTGATTTGTGGCTTGCATTTGTCGATTGAGTTAATTTGCAAAGTTCCTAACTAGAGTCTCTCGTAGTTGGCGCTAGTTTTACCTCTAGGAGATTAGCCTACCATACTCTCTTGATTGCTTAATTGATTTTCCCTCGCAACACTCGATTTAGTGAATTCCATTCCCAATTAGTTGTATCCATTACGTGTATATGTAGATCCTAAACTCTAGTGTTTAATATATTTGATTTCATTTAGATTGTTTGATTGTTTTAGAATATACACACCTTACTTCACTACTTCGAAATTGCTTAGCTTTAGCACTAACATTCACCTCCCACTCCTAGTGGTTCGACCCTCGTCTTACTCCTATGCTAGTTATAAGGGTGTGTTAAGTGATTCCAAATTTTGTTTGGCCTTAGGAAGATTAGTCCAACGACCTAGTCTCAATCATTTTTTAAAATGGAACCGTTGCCGGGGAGTGGCGAAGTTGTTTGCTATTGTTGTTGAGTCTATTTTACTAAATTTCGAAAATATAATAATATTTTTCTCTTTTGGCTACATTTGTAGCCCTGTTAATTTTCCTTTAAGTTTGTGAGTATAAGTTAACATGGGAGAACTCCCGAGGGTTACGTTGAAGGAGTTGGGCACTCCGGGTGCATACAAGTATGAGAGCGGGTTTGCTCCATTATTGATCCCGGATAGTTATTTTGAAATCAAGACGACAATGATAACTTTGATTGAAAGGCGGCAATATAATGGAGGAGTAAGTGAAAGTCCCCTAAATCATCTTTAGGAGATCGAGAAATATTACAACACAATTAAGGGGAACGGGGTTGCTCAAGATTTCATAAGGATCAAACTATTTCCTTTCTCTCTAATTTGAAGAGCTTAAGAGTGGCTAGAAAAGGAAGTGAAGCCTAATTCTTTGAGAACTTGGGATGAAGTCATCAATGAATTCCTTTCCCGTTTCTTCCTTCAATAGAAAACAGCAGAGGCAAGAGCTTTGATTCAAGGTTTCAAGCAAAGGTCTAGTGAAAGCCTCTATGATGCGTGCGAGCAAAGAGTATCAAGGTTTCAAGCAAAGGTCTAGTGAAAGCCTCTATGAAGCATGGGAGAGATACAAAGAGTATCAACGTGAGTGTCCTCACCATGGAATCCCCACTTACCTAATCATTCAAATTTTTTATGGTGGTTTGAGTCCTCAAGGGAAGTCAAGTCTTGATGCCGGAGCCGGAGGCTCAATCATGAATAAGACCGAGGAAGAGATTAAAGATATCTTTGAGGATGTAGTTAGACACTACATGGAATGGCAAGATGGTGAGACAGAGCCGATAAACAAGAGTAGCACTACGGGATGCTCGATTGAACAACTTAATGCTATCAACAACTTGTAAACTCAAATTTTTATAGTTGACGAATTGTTGTATACATGAGTGTGGATATATGTTTACGTTTTTTGTATATATGATTGTGGATATAGCTTTGAACAAGCTTAGGGGGGTTTAGTTTGTTTTTGTTTGGTGACTTCTTTGTTTTGGTGTCGAGGTTTGGCCAATATTTGCTTCATAACCTAGGTGTACAACCAAATTCTAAATTTTAGGCCTACCCCTAACCTTTTGCCCTTACGTTACCACCTTTGGGAAAGTCCTTTCGACCTAGTGGTTGAGTCACATACCAAGGGAGGGCTTTATGAGTTAAAGCCTAAGTAGAAGGGATGCAAGGTCAAGATGTCGAGAACCCTCAAACTTTATTCTTTTCCGGTTTCTTCGAGGAACGATAGAGACGCTTACTAAGGGAAGATTTGAAGCCATTGGGAGAACGTGGTTAGATTGGTAGGGATGAAAGTGGATTGTGCCTCATTAGTTCTCTACGCTTAGCATACCTTATGTTTCAATCTACATGGATGTCTTGGAGCATGTATACCCCTATCATATTGAAAAGTGTTTATTCACTTGCATTTGACCGTTTGCGAAAATCCTTATTAACAGCTATATTGCTTGAGTTTTTGATTTACCTTCTTTTGTTTTATTGATTTTGCTTCGTTTTATTTCAAAGAGTTTTGGGTTAAGCTCTTAGGAAACCTTTACGAGACCTCACTCGTCTATATAGACAATTTTGGTGTTTAAAGGGCTTGTCATAGCTAAAAACAACCGTGATACATACGTAGTGATTTTTAGTGTATATTCCCATCTCATGTCTTTCTTTTTCTTTATGAATAATTAAGTCTTTCATCCGTATTGTTTCTTGCTTTATTTTGCTCGAGGACGAGCAAAAGTTTAGCTTGGGGGAATTTGATGAGTGTCATTTATGGCACTCATTTTGTTCTCTTAAGGATGGAATTCATTCTATTTTATAGCTCTTTTATTTAGTTTTTTCCTTTGTTTTACACTTTATTTCTTTAGTTTGCATTTTCATACTTGAATTTTTATTTTTATGCATTTCTTTTTATTTTTGTTATTTCTCTTTTATTTGCTTGTTTTCGTTCATTTTTCAGGCTATGATCGTCATTAGAAGATTCCTGAGTCCCTTCCCAAGTTTTACATCGATTGTGATGCCACTTGCCTACCACTTGAAGTTCAAGTTTGGAGGATTGTATAGGCTAAGTGTTCTAGTTCGTGCATGCAAGTAGTGGGTACACCAATCCTTGTGTTGAACCCACTGTGGGGGTTAATTGGAGACTTCCTCCTTCCATGTTCATCAACATCATTAAGTGGAGCGCAAGAGGAAGAGCAAGTTGAAGGTGAAGGAAGCTTCCCTGCTCCCAGGCAAGGGCGCGCGCGACTATGGCGAGCCCGTGCGACCTAGTGGCACGGGCGCGCCTCACTCGGGCGCGGGTGCCCCTCCTTAGGTCTCTGTTCCGTACCCAATTTTGAGCGGCTTGTAGGGAATATTTCAATCATTACCCCAAACTTGAACCCCACTATGATCATACACTTAAGCATGGTGGCGTCCAAAGGGAAGGAAGCTAGAGCAGTAGAGTCGCCAAAAAGTTTTAGGAACTTGTAAACCGTTCACATGGTGAAGGTTACACCCCTTAACAATCTCCTCCAATAGGTCTAGAACCAAGACTTGATGTTCGGGGATGAAGGTACAAATTCAATCTAAAAGAGAAAAAACCTGCCTTAATAATAGGCCCCTAGTTTATTCTTCTCGTATTCATGTGCGTTTTCTAACTAACATGCAATCAATAGGTTTACTTCTAAACTTGTTTAATCGATGTTTGTTGAATATTAATGCACAAATAAATCTATTTTTGGCAATCACTTGAATTATAATCAAATTAACCCTTAACAAGATTATTAATTATCTTATTAAGCATGATTACAAGTACAAATTCCCCTTTAAACATGCATAAAAGGCGTGATAAATCAATAATAATAAAAGTATATCAAGCAACATGATATTAATAATATTCATAACAATAATTATAACAATTATTAAAATAATCATGTGAAAAATAAAGCATAATAACAATAGCAAGATCCTAGGCATAATACTAACAAGATTAATAACAAACCCTAACATGTCACTAAACATTAAAGATCAAAGCTTTAACCCTAACATGATAATAACATGCTATTAGAAAAGAAAATAGAAAGCATTCTTTTAATCATACTTGATATTAGGAATATTTAGTTGTTACCCTAAACATGATAATAGGAAGCAATCAAAACATCCTAACTTGATACTTGGAATAAAATTAACAACCTAAATATGATTTCTATATCATAATATCAATGAAACAATTAAAAAACTTACTTGGATGCGTCATACCTCTTTCTAATAAAAAAATACACACGTTAGTAAATTTAAGGAAAATAATAAATCAAAAAAGTAAAATTAATTAATAGAAATAGAGATTTGGAACCAAACCCTCAGAAATATCAAACCATTCACGTCTAGGGCGAAGACAACTTTGAACTTGGCGTGGTGTGTCTAGTGCTAATGTATGAGGAATTGTGTTTTGTAAAAGGCTAGTTAGAAAGAAAGAGAGAGAATCAAGAATTTCTTGATGAGATTTGGTGAATAAAAACGGAGGTTTAAGGAGGCTATTTATAATGAAAATCAGCCGGAATATGATACAAAAGAATCAGAGTTTCAAGAAGAATAAAACACGACGTTGTCGCCACACAAGTCTCTTTCGCCAAGCGACAGAGCCTGTCGCACCAGCGACAGGCCTGTCACCAGGCTGGTGCGGTTCTACAGACAATTTTTTTACACGTTTTCATATTTTAATAAAATTTAAGCGTACGAGGGGCAAAGCTGTAATTTCCTTTAAAACACTTATTTTATTCTAAATAAAACTCTTAAAACTCAATTATCAATGCTAACCACATTAGGATTCAAAAGAAGATTCTAGAAGACTATAATCAATCCTAATTGCATTAGGAATGATAAATCATAATAGGCCCTCCTCTATATCATTGGGCCACATATAAATATCAAATCGGGCGCAGTTTAGTATTTTGGCCATAACTTCCTCATTATTCATAGGAATCGGGCTTATAATATATCGTTGGAAATCTCTTTTTGAGCCCAATCAAACTACACTATTATTTGACCCTTTCTATGGACCAAACTAAACAGGATTGGCTATTTTCATAGAATAGATTTTTCAATAATAGAGAGAAAGAAAAAAATAAAAAATAACCGTAACACTAGACTTTTCACACTTTTATTTCATTCGATTATTATATGACATGAAAGGTATTCATCACTGGGTTTTATTTTTAAGAGACACATTTGGGTGTCTACAAAAGCCCCCACTTTGACAGAGTTTTGAGAAACGGGAGTTTCGAAAACAAAAGTCAAAGTAGCGATAGGGACGGAAAATGATTCAAAATGTTCTGTAATCCCAAATCATCCTTGTAACGCCGATACCTACAACCTGGCGTTAGTTAAAATAGATAAGAGAGTTAAGAATCGCGTATCTTGCACCATCAAGCACACATCTCTGATAGTAATCGATTTTTGCATTGTTGTTGACAACCTTCCACAAGCTAGGAAACGTCATCTTGTTGTTTTGATGTTGATATGTCAACGCGTCTCTTAACAAAGAGCTTTTGTTTTTGTTTGATGATTTTCCTCAAGCTAGGGGATACCGCCTGAAGATTGCTACGCTTGTAACTTTCTCTAATTCTGCTGTGAAAGTCTTCTGCAAGCTAAAGAATCCTATCAAAGATTGGTTCGCATGAAACGATCTTCTACCGCTTTTGACCATCTTCCACAAGAAAGGAAACATGATCGAAGATTGCTTCGCCTGAAGCCATCCTCATTTGTTGCGACAATATTGTGAAAAGTAGCACTAAAGACCAACGCATGTCGATCCTTTAAAGTTCGCTTGAACTTTGCTTTTGCTATGCCAGTGCGTCAGCGCTTTTGCTGCTTGTGAACCAGTATGTCGGTGCTCATGTTGTTTGTGAACCAGTTTGTCGGTGCCTTTGCTGTTTATGAACCATTATATCGGTGCCTTTGTGTAGAGCCAATGTTTGGGTGCTTTAAGCAAAGTGAGACGATCATTTATTAGGTCGATCACTTAATGCGATTGTAATCGAGCCAATTATTAAATCATGTCAAATAGTTTAGAGGGGCTAACTGGCATACCAAGGAACCCAAAATCGTTGTATGATGTTGAAATAATCATTCTGAGAGGCTTAGCGTTCTGTCGCTGCTGCAATGTAGCTGTCGCCGCGATTTTTCCCTGTCGCTCGGCGCTGCACTATGTCGCTTGGTGACAGAGTTATCGTGCGACGCTGCTGTCGGGATTTTTGCATAAATCCCCTTTCTTCCTCATTTCGCTGCTACTGCTTTCATTCATTTGAGTTTCGTCACGAAAACTTCGAATTTCTCGTTCTTGCTTGTTTCTCAACCAAATTCGCTTAAATTTGTTGCAAATCAAAGGTTTGTTGATCTAGTTTGCTTATCTATGTAAGTTTTTGTCCAAAGTCACTCGAATTTTTGTGAATTTTGCACTTGTTCATTCACGAAATTCTTGAAAATTGAAAACTTACATTTCTCAATTTGCTTTGTTTGTCAACTTTTATGCTATGAAATTGCTTGATTATGTTTATACATTGATCTGGGAGTATTTTGATACTTGTTTGACTAAATTTGGTGGAGAAACGAACGATTCTTTATTGTTGAACTTTTTAAGGTCTTAAGAACAATGTGACTCGTTCTTGGTGTTTTTGCTAGCAATTCTTATCCAATTAGTCACAATAATTATCACAATATTGCAAGAAATTGTTTGATTGCTTAAAAAATGCCATATATTCTTGAATTGAAATTTTGCTCTATTTTAGTAATACGTACTCTTTTTTTTTTTTTTGCAAACATAGTATCATGTTGCTAGGCAAACCTTAGATACTATAGAACCTTAATGTAGTATGGCTACACAGCGACGTTCCAGCTCCAGGTCCTGAGACACACGACGGTAGCATGATCCCGTTAAGGAGGACGCCAATCCTTCCACCTATCTCGGTCCCTTCCCTGAGTGGGATGAGTGGACGTTGTTCTATGCCTCGAGCACCATATTTCTAAGAGGGTGCATCGCGGGATTATGAGTGGTAGGACGTGCTGCCATGGATCGGGCAACGACAGCCTAGGCAAGCTATACAACAAGTATTTCAGCGGCGATGAGGGGCTGCGACTTCTTGGGAGTCTTGTGGGATGACTGCCCTGTTCCGGGCCACGCAGGCCATGTACTCGTTCGACGCGGACCACCATGAGGTCCGCGCTTTGGTGGAGTTCTTCTGGGACAGCACCAACACTTTTCACTTTCCTTGGGGTGAGATGATTGTCACCCCAACTGACTTCAGTCACATCTCGGGAATGGAGTTTCATTCGACTGCACTACCGTTCGACAACACTATTAGTGTTTTCTCTCCTATGGTCGAGGAGTTGTTGGGTCCGATTGCTATTCGGGCCCGTGTTGAGGTGGAGCCATTACGATTTAGCTCTAGGTGCATTCACTGGCCGACTCTGGCAATAGCTTTTGTTGACGATGCGACCACTCGAGAGCAGCAAGTGCGCATCTTTGCACTTATTTTGCTGTCAGGGACCTTTTCCCCTAAAAAGGGTAGTCGGGTGCTGCTTTACTACCTTCTTGCTCTCCGCAATCTTCAGCTGACAGGGACTTATGATTGGGCCAGCTTGGCCTATGATGACTTTCTGCGAGGATTGCGAGACTCCTGTCTACATCGGTCTTTCACAGGAGACATTGCTCTCTCTATCTTCTGAAGAGTAGTAGAGGTATACTTTATCTCTTAAAAGTTAGCTCTAAACTCTTATTATCACTTGCTTAAATCTTTCTTTATCTTTATAGATCTAGTTCTACGATTACTTCCCTTCGCTTGCGCCGGCGAGAGCATCTCCACACGAGCTCCTTAGTGGCGCCTGTTGGGGAGGTCGCTTCAATAACCAGGCGACTACCGCCCGTGTCCAAGAGCTAATCCTCTCGGTATGTTCTCTTTGCATAGTTGACATATTCGTATCGCTTTTGGTAGAGCTTTATCTTATAAAAGTTCTTTGCGGGAGCCTGATGTATTATATCAGCCATGTAAATGTCTTGTTATTCTTGCGCTTGCTGCGCAATACACTGTCGAGGGTCAGTACTTCCAGGGGACGTATGAGGCGGCGGTGTACCTAGGAGAGAAAGTTGTTATTCAGCACTCCTTATAGATTTTAGTCGTCCTTGCTCCTCCGCCACGCCACATGTTCCATGATGCGATGCTACTCAAATTATTGGAGAGGTCATCTCTGGTACTCCTTGGCGATCTCATGCTAGCTCGGGGCGATAGTACGAGGAGGATTTGCTGCCGTTGTTAGCTCCGACCCCTGTTTTGTTTGAGGAGGTGGTGGTATGATTTTTGTCTTTTTTGTCTTTGCTAAGTATCCCCCAAGTAGTATTTTATTCACTTTGGTTTACTTTTTGCCAGATCGAGCCTACTGAGTTCCTTCCCCTTCATTTGTCCATCCATTATCAAGGAATATACGGGCCTATTGAGGAGATGATCCCCCAGGCTCTCGAGGATCAGTGTTTCGTTGAGCGATCTATCCTTCGTCACTAGACTCGGGTGAGTTATTTATTTGCTATTTGTTTATATCTGTCTTGTATTGTTACTGGTTTTATTTCCTTGACAATTCTAGCGCAAGGTGGTTACGGATATAGCGAGGTGCATAGACACCTTTCGAAGCCAGCTACTGAAGATCGGGAATGTGGCTTCCTGTCGTCGCAATGACGCTGTTCGGACCTATTTATTTCTCTTTATTTCTACATTGTTTATATTTTTATTTTCTTTGCATCTGACTTAATTTCTTTTTTACTGGGACAACCTATACCTTCCCGCACTAGGACGAGACCTGAGGCTCAAAGAGACTTGGCTAGGTCTAGCTCAAGGTGTCGCCGCACTACTTCTGATGGTCGGGGTGGCCGTTCTAATGCTGCTTGGACCGAGGCGGTGGAGGGCTCGGGCTCTTCATTTGAGGTTGCACAAGTTGGGTTGATGGGCCAGGGAGAGGCAATATCGGCTCCAATAGGTGGTGGCACGTATGAGGT
Organism: Chenopodium formosanum; assembly: GCA_024500155.1. Lineage (NCBI taxonomy): Eukaryota > Viridiplantae > Streptophyta > Magnoliopsida > Caryophyllales > Amaranthaceae > Chenopodium > Chenopodium formosanum. Next base: position 53,422,772 of record CM044880.1, on the reverse strand, counting down.
CGAATTCAACAAATATGGGAGCTTGATTATTGTAAGAAATGTAGGAAATGGGCAAAGTAAAGTCATATAGTCCTTATTCGGGCCATTTTGACTTAAAAGCGTCATAAACCTTAATAAAATGCTCTCCTATACAATTTTAGGGCTTACACACATACAACTACCCAACATTGACATGTTATGAGAAAGAAATATCTCATTTGATAAGTAATGTAGAAAATGGGCTACATATAAGTCATATAGGCCCTATTAGGGCCATGTTGTGTAAAATGCGTTGTTAAACTTATTCAAATTCTATATTGATGTGATTTCTAGCCTTAGACACCTAATATTACCCAACAATGACATGTTATGAGAAACAAAAAGGCCATTTCACAAGAAAGGTAGAAAATGGTTGAATAGAAGTCATATGGGCCATATTAAGGCCATTTTGTGTTAATATGCTCTTTTGATGTGATTTCTTTCCTTATACACCTATAACTAGATAATATTGACATGTTATGGGATAAACAAAGTTCATTTAATATGAAATGTAGGAAATGGGCAAAGTAAAGTCATATAGGCCATATTCGGGCCATTTTGAGTAAAAAGCGTCATCAACCTTAATAAAATGCTCCCCTATAAAATTTAAGGGCTTACACACATACAACTACCCAACATTGACATGTTATGAGATAAAAAAAGTTCATTTAATAAGTAATGTAGGAAATGGGCAACATAGAAGTCATATAGGTAGTATTTGATAAAAAAAAAACATAATGTTTTGCCTAATTAATTAATTTTAACATAATGTTATTGCATTTCAAGTTTTACAAGGTCCAAAAGGATGGTCCGTTGACAATCAAAGAGTTTAATGAAGTTCGTGACATGTTGGCGTCTTTTATCAGCTTCAACATGTAAATGGCATTGTAATTGTAAATTATTTATGTTAACTTTTGAACTATATAACTTATTATTCATTATATATTTACTTATTATTATTTGTATATGTAAGCAACTTTTTATTTTTGTATTGCATTTGGGAATATTTGTATCTATATATATAATTGAATTCTTATTTTTAATATTATTTTTGTATCTTATTGTAATAATTAATAATATTATTATTATTAGTTATTATAACAATAATATTATTAATTATTATATTTAATATAATTGCTGGAATTACAGGTTATTATTATTGCTGGAAATAGGTTTTTTTTTTAAAATATTGTTGCACGAAAATTGGAAAAAAAAAAAACAAAAAAAAATATTTGGTGAATAGGCACCGGTTAGGCACCAACTGGTGCCTAAAATAGCTACCACAAAAAAAAAATGGCGGGAGAGTAGTTAAAGGCACCGGTTAACCGGTGCCTAATTAGGCATATAGCACCGGTTAACCGTTGCCTATTTGACCCTATTGCACCGGTTTTGAACCAGTGCTAAAAAGTGGGTTTTTGGCACCTCCCACATAGGCAGCGGTTCTAACCGATGCCTTAGACCGGGTTTGAACCGCTGCCAAAGCCCTTTTTTCACCTAGTGAATGTTGGAAATAGTCGTCCAAAGTTAAAAGAGGAAAGGACATAATAAATTCAATATTAAAAAAGCCATCCAACGTTAAAAGAGGCGAGGACATTGGCTTTAAATATATGAATAAAAAAAATAAGGTGAAAATTAGAAAATTAAAAAATATTTTGATGTGATTCTTTTCCCCTTTTTCAAGCATTGAGGACAATGCTTCCTATAAGCTTGGGGGGAAGCGCTTATTCTTTTTATATATATGATTGTGGATATAGCTTGGGGGTGTTTGTTTGTTTTTGTTTGGTGACTTCTTAGTTTTGGTGTCAAGGTTTAGCCAATCCTTTCCTAACCTTTTGTCGTTACGTTACAACCTTTGGGAAAGTCCTTTTCTACCTAGTGGTTGAGTCACATATCAAGGGAGGGCATAATGAGTTAAAGCCTAAGGAGAATGGATGCAAGGTTAAGATGTCGAGAACCCTCAAACTTTATTCTTTTTTGGTTCCTTTGAGAAACCATAGAGACGCTTACTAATAAGGAAAGATTTGAAACCATTTGGAGAACGCATTTGGATTGGTTGGGACGAAAGTGGATTGTGCCTCATTTGTTCTCTACGCTTAGCATACCTTATGTATCAATTGATAATGGATATCTTGGAGCATGCATCCCCCTATCATATAGAAAAGTGTTCATTAACTTGCATTTGACCATTTGCGAAAATCCTTATCAAGAGCTATTTGTTTGAATTTTTTATTTACCCTCTTTCCTTTTAATGATTTTGCCTTTTTTTATTTCAAAGAGTTATGGGATAAGCTCTTAGGAAACATTTACGAGACCACACTCGTCCTCATAGGCAACTTTGGGATTTAAAGGGCTTGTTGTAGCTAAAAACAACCGTGATTCCTACGTTAGTGAGTCTTAGTGTATTTTCTCATCTTATGTCTTTCTTTTTCTTTTAGAAAAAGTCTTTCATACTTATTCTTTCTTGCTTTGTTTTGCTCGAGGATGAGCAAAAGTTTAGCTTGGGGGAATTTGATGAGTGTCATTTATGGAACTCATTTGGTTCTCTTTAGAGTGGTATTCATGCTACTTTATAGCTCTTTTATAGCACTCTTTCTTTAGGTTTACACTTTATTTCATTAGTTTTCATTTTCTTAGTTGAGTTTTTATTTTTATGCATTTCTTTGTTTATTTTGTTATTTTCTCTTTTATTTGCTTGCTTTCGTTCATTTTTTAGGTTATGTTCGTAATTTGAAGGTTCCCGAGTCTCCTACCTAAGTTTTACATCGATTGAGATGCCTCTTGCCTACCACTTGAAGTTCAAGTTTGAAGGATTGTATAGGCTAAGTCTTCTAGCTCGTGCATGCAAGCGGTGGGTACACCAATCCTGGTGTTGAACCCATTGTGGGGGCTATTTGGCGACTGCCTCCTTCCCCGTTCATCAATATCACCAAGTAGAGCATACAGGGAAGAGCAAGTTGAAGGTGAAGTAAGTTGTCCTGCTCCCAGGCGAGGGCACGCGCGACCATAGTGTGGCTGCGCAACCTGGTGGCGCAGGCGCGCCTCTCTAGGTCTCTGTCCCTTACCTAGTTTTGCGCGGCCGTGCTCCTTCTTGTAGTTGGTCGCGCTTGTACGGGTATATTTTTGACGATGTAAATAATTTCTCTTTTTTGTTTAACTATATATAGAATTTCCTTCTACTTTTAGAGAGGGAGAGTTCTTTTAGGATTAGGTTAGATTTTGTAGAGAGAGAAACTCTAGTTTGTAGAAAGAGATGTTCGTGATTGATGATTGAAGATTGATGATTCTAAGTATTTTCTCCATTGATTTAAAGCAAGTTTGTAAAGCTTTCTTTACTTGAATGCAATCTTTAGCTTTTGATTTCAATTACTTTGTTAATTGTTCAAGGTTGATAGATTTTTAATTGATTTTAGCTTGATTAATATGATGATGATGAATTTGTTGTTTAGCTTAGTTTTTATTTTGATGTCTATGGATTGTGAGTATTCTACTTGCTAGGGTGATGGTGAAGCATATATAAGTGATGGTGATGAGTGTCATTTATGGCACTCAGAGGGTAGTCTTTTAGGATGTTTTTACCCTATACTCATAGCTTTCATTTATTTTTTGGTTTTTTCTCTTTTAATTTCTCTATTTCTTTCTTTTTTGTGTTTTACTTTCCTTTATGTGGTTTTCTTCGTGTTTCCCTTTTATTTGGCTCTTTTTGTCTTCTATTTTCTCTCTTTGTTTACTTTTATAGGTGCTTAAGGAGTTGGCTTTGCAAAGGAATCAAGAAGAGCCAAAAAATTCTAAGCAAAGAAGAAGCAAGCTTCTTGGAATGGGCTTAGAGAGGGCACGGAGGGGGCACATAGCCTTTCTTGAAGGTCGCGGGCGCGGAAAATACAAATTTTTGGCAGGAACTCTTCGCACCCTAGCCGTAATCTAGCCACAAGCGCGGATGATTTGGAGAGACTGCTTCTACAGGAGAGACTGCGGGCCCCTGATTACACTTGGGAGCAGAGCATTTGTTGCGCTTTTAGCCACAGGCGCAGGGGTCATCGCCACGAGCGCGGGTATTGTACAGATTGCTCGCAGAGTTAGTTATGGGTTTCGTACCCATTTTTCCTTGATTGCGGGAGTTCTTAGAGAGGGCTCGACCGATTAGTTTTTCTTCTTTGTCTATATATACTCTTATATTTCCTTTGAAAAGTTCACAGTTAGATAATTTTTCATTTGCATAGTTTTTAGAGAGAGAAACTAAACAGAAGTTAGAGATAAAGTAGAGATAGAAATTCTTGGATTTAGATTTTTATTATAACATTGCTTCAATCAAGTTTGGATTTTGTTCTTCATATCAATTAAAGTTTGTGAGATTTCTTTCCTTTGAATTCACTTTTATTGCAATTTCCTTTAATGCTTGAATGTTTAATTTGAATTTTGATTTAGGTTTGAGAAATTGTTGAATGACTCTATTCCTTCTTGATTAAACTTGAAATGAATATGTTTTTTTATTGAATTTGTTTTGTCTTCCAATTTCACCATGATTAGTGTGTAGATTAGTTGCTAGGGAGAAGAGGAAGCGTGCTTGATTGATGATTTTTTCTAGTTGAAGATACTAAATTGATTGAATTGTTGCAATTAAATTGGTTGACATAGTTGTGCATGTGATTAATTATACTAGGAGTGATCAATCTATAAGATTAATCTAGATTACATTGCAAATTTCAATGACATGAACCCTTGATTTGAGAATTGCTTTAATTAACTGAATTTGATTGTGATTTTCTCTGTTTGCCATCATAGTGAACCCTAGCTTGGCTTATAGGAGATATCTTTTTGATTTCTTTCATTGCAACTATTGTTTGTCCCTTGTAATGATTGAATCATTTAAGTGATGTATCAATTAGCATAATCATTGAGCTTGCATGTGGAACCTATATCCCTAGTGTGTAGCATATTGAATTTCTCGATTTGTCTAGCTTCTTGACACTTTAGTTACCAACCTCAACAATTTATATTCTTGGAATTAGCTTGACATAGGCTATAGCTTGTACCTACTCATTCCCTTTTGTTCTACCCTTGAATTACCATATACTTGTATTAGGTTTGTTGAGTGTTTATAAATTAGGTTTGGCTTTAGGAAGAAAAAGATAACGACCTACATTTTCCTCTTGTAAAAATGGCGCTGTTGCCGGAGGAATTATATTGGTGCTTTGTTATAATTGTTGAGTCTTTTTCATTCTTAATTGAAAAAACAACAAAAAGATTTTTCTCTTTTAGGCTACATTTGTAGCCGTGCTACTAATAAATTCTTTTGAAGTTGTATGCATAGAGCACGTGGTCATTCATTAGTGCCATTTGATTCGAAGATTGAGAGGACTATTTAAATATTAAGGGTTGGTAGACGATCTTTGAGCTCCAGCACTTCAAGTGAGGAAGAAACCACAACTAGAAGAAAAAGCAAGAATGGAGAAAATCCGAAAATGGCATTGAAAGAATTGCGTATTCCCAATGCATATAAATTTTGAGAGTGGGATTGCTTCACCTATAACACTAGCAAATGATTTTGAAATTAGGCTGGCAATGATCACTTTGATAGAGAGGCGACAATTTAGTGGGGCCAAGCATAAAAGTCCACTTAATCATCTCAAGGAATTCAAAAAATATTGCAATACAATCAAGGTGAACAAAGTTTCCCAAGAATTCATCCTCCTTAAGCTCTTTCCCTTTTCTCTAATAGGGCGTGCTTTGGAATGGCTAGACAAGTAGGTTAAGCCGAATTATCTAAGGACATGGGATGAGGTTACCAAGGAATTTTTATCACTTTTCTGTCCACAAAAGAAAACGACAGAGGCTAGTGCTTTGATGCAAGGTTTCAAACAAAAGCCAAGTAAGAGCCTCTTAGAAGCGTGGGAGAGATATAAAGAGTATCAAAGGGAGTGTCCTGACCACGGAATTAAAACCTATCAATTTATTCAAATTTTCTATGGAGGCCTAAGTCCTCATAGCAAGTCATGCCTTGATGGGGAAGCCGGAGGTCCCTTCATGAATAGAACAGAGGAAGAAGTGGTGGACATCATTGAGGATGTGGTGAGGTACTATAGAGATTGGCAAGATGGTGAGAGGGATTCAACTAGCAAGAGTAGCTCTTCGGTGTACTCGATTGATCATCTAAATGCAATCAACAATCTCTCCTCACAATTGACAAACTTGGGGAAGGAAATGATTGCAATCAAGGAAAATTGGAGAATTCTTCTTCCCAAGCTTCAAATGTTCCCTCTCAATTTAAGGGGAGAGGTTCATCTTCTAACTCTTATCCCCCTTCTTCTAGTAACATGCCTAGTGGTTGTTTGTTTTGTGATGTGTGTGGTTCATATGATCATGATGCTTGTAATTGCCTCTTGCTTTAATTTTCCGGATAGTAATGATGATTTTGATAACAATGAGAGTGAGCATGTTAACTTTGTGTCAAATAATAATAATGTGCAAAGGTTTAATAATCAAAGGAGTCAATGGAATAGGAATTACCAAAACCAAGGTAATTTTGACAACTATAACAAAGGTGGTGGTTATAAGAACCAAGGTTATCGAAGAAACTATAACAATCAAGGTTATAGTAGCCAAAATAAAAACCAAAATTATGGTAATAAAAACCAAGGTTATGAAAATCATAATCAAGGTAGTGGTAACCATAATCAAGGTTATGGTCAAAATCAAAATAGGGGTAATTGGAACAATCAAGGTAGAGGCAATTTTCAGAGCAATGCTCAAAGAGGCCCTCCACCTAGATTTGTTCCTAAGACTCAAGGTGATAATTCCTATTCACAATCCTCTTCCTCTAGGACTAATTTAGAGGAAATCATTGAGAATAAAAAAAAGTTGTTAAACACTTATATGGCCGTAAGTGACAAGAAGTTCAATGAAATGATGACTCATAATAAGATGCTTGAAAACCAAATTTCTCAACTTATCAATGCTTTGAAAGACCTTTATAGTCCTTCTTCTTTACCTTTCCAAGGCTTAGATCCCAAGAGAACCATAAATGCTATTCTTACAAGGAGTGGTAAGGTTTTTGAGTAGAGTTTGCCTAAGAAAAGTGAAAATTTGGATGATTTATTGACATGCTTAAGCCACTTCACCTTTCTCAACCATTTACCAAAGTTTTCACACAAATGCCCAACTATGAAAAATTACTCAAAGACCTTTTTAGTGGGAAAAGAACTTGTAATGTTTTGGAGAAGGTCGACTTGACCAATAATTGTAGTGCAATTATAATGAACAAGATGCCACACAAGTTGAAAGATCCCGAAAACTTCTCTATCCCATGTGCCATTAACAAGATGCAAATTTATAATGCCTTATGTTACTTAGGAGATATTGTTAACCTGATGCCATATTCGGTCTATCAAAGAGTTGAGTTAGGGAAACTTTTGCCTTCCAACATTACCTTGCAATTAGCCGATATGTCAATCAAATTTCCAATGGGTAAGGTGGAGGATGTTCCTTTGCAAGTAGGGATGTTTGTGATTCTGGTGAATTTTGTAGTTCTTGAAATGGATTAAGATGCCACCTTTCCTATTATTCTTGTTCGACCTTTTCTTGCTTCCTCGGGTCCCATGATTGATGTTAAAAGTGCAAAAATTTCACTTAAGGTAGGAGATGAGGTCATTGATTTTGACTTGAATAAAAGAATGAAGAATCCATTTTTTTCTTTAGAAAATTGCATGATGATTGATTCTCTTGATCATGTTGTGTCTTCTATGCATGAGCACATGCTCACTTCTAATGATCCTATTGAGAATGTCTTGCTGAATAAGGATAAGATAGGTTCTCCTATCAAGGAAATGGCAATGTGTGAGGATTTGCTAAATGGAAGCATCGAGGAAGTGGACAAGAATGTGTGCATAAATATCTGAAGCTAAGAGGCTTTGCAACCTGCAACTTCAAAGAAAGGTAAAGGTGTACCAATGGTTGAACTCAAACCTCTTCCATCACACCTTAGGTATGAATTTGTGGGACCCAATTCCATTTTTCCCGTGATTGTTAGCTCTTTTTTGAGTGAGCACCAAGCTCAAATGTTGTGTGGTGTTTTGAGAAAGAATCAAGGTGCTTTGGGTTATACCATTGATGACCTCAAAGGTATAAGCCCGCTTTATGTACACATCACATAACTCTTGGGGAGGGTGCTTTACCTTTTATTGAGAGACAACAAAAGCTACAACCCCAAATGAAAGAGGTAGTGAAGAAGGAGATCACCAAAATTTTGAATGCGGGAATCATATTTCCCATTTCTAGTTCTTGGTGGGTTTCTCCCGTTCACATTGTCTTAAATAAGGGAGGTATGACCGTCGTTGATAATGAGAAAGGTGAGCTCATTCTGACGAGGACGGTCATGGGATGGAGGATGTGTTTAGATTATAGACGTATAAACACATATACAAAGAAATACCATTTCCCCTTTCCTTTTATTGATTTAATTCTTGAGAGACTAACAAAGCACAAGTTCTGTTGTTATATTGATGGTTATTCGGGATTTTTCCAAATCTCTATTCACCCTGATGACCAAGAGAAAACAACCTTTACTTGTCCATATGGTACATTTTCCTGTAGGAGAATTCCATTCGGCTTTTGCAATGCTCCCTCGACATTTCAAAGATGCATGAAGAGTATATTTGGAGATATGTTGGATGAGGAAATGGAGGTTTTTATGGATGAATTCTCCGTATGAGGTGTTTCATTTAGGGCATGCCTTTAAAACCTTGAAAAATGTCTAGGAAGGTGTGAGAAGGTGAACTTGGTCTTGAATTGGGAGAAATTTCACTTCATGGTGGTGGAAGGCATATTCCTTGGCCGCAAGATCTCTCATAAGTAGATAGAGGTGGATCAAGCTAAAATTGAAGTCATTAAAAATCTTCCACCTCCGGTGAATGTAAAGGGAGTGAGATCTTTCTTAGGGCATGCTTGGTTTTATAGAAGATTCAACAAGGATTTCTTGCTCATTGCAATGCCCCTCAATGATCTTCTTCAAAATGATTTTGAGTTTGTATTTGATGATAAGTGTTTGGAGGCATTCAATAAGTTGAATAAAGCTCTAATCTGTACTCCTATTGTTCAAGCTCCAATATTAAATTTACCATTTGAATTCATGTGTGATGCAAGTGATTCGGGAAAAAAAAGGTGTCTTGGGTCAAAGAGTGGACAAGAAACTTCATGTGATCTATTATATGTCGAAGACTCTAAATAGAGCTTAACGGAATTACACTACAACGGAGAAGGAATTCTTGGTTATAGTTCATGCCTTTGAGAAGTTCCGTTGTTATCTTTTGGGTTCCAAGACCATTGTCTTCACGGATCATGCGGCTCTCAAGTATCTTTTTGCCAAGAAAGAGTCCAAGCCAGGGTTGATCAGTTGGGTTCTTGAGCTCCAAACCTTTGACATTGAGATTAGGGATAAGAGAGGGGAAGAAAATGTTTTGGCGGACCATCCCTCTCGTATAAAAGATTCTCAAACTCGTGATAATGGTTCTCCAATAGAGGATAGGATGCTTGATGATTTCTTGTATGCTATTGATGCAAAGGAGCTCCCATGGTTTGCCGATTTAGTGAAATTTCTTGCATGTGGTGAAATTCCTCCTTCCTTTTCTAAGTACCAAAGAAAGAAGCTCAAGAGAGCGGCAAGGCATAATGTGTGGGATGATCCCATCTTATACAAGCGAGGGGTTGATGGCTTACTTAGACATTGTGTTCCAAACGAAAAGGTGCCTAGTGTTTTGAAAATGTGACATTCGGATCCAAGTGGGGGCCATATGGGTGTCTCTAAGACCGCCACTAAGGTCCTTCAATGCAGTCCATGGTGGCCACATCTCTGTAAGGACTTATCGGGCTTTGTAAGGACATGTGACCGATTTTAAAGAGTTGGGAACATCACTAAGAGAAATGAAATACCTCAACAAACCATACTAAAGTTGGAGGTTTTTGATGTATATGGTATTGACTTTATGAGGCCATTTCCCTCATCTTTCAAATATTAATATATCCTTATGGCGGTCGACTACGTGTCTAAGTGGGTATGAAGCTGTTTAAGAAGATAATATTTCCAAGATTTGGGGTACCAAAGGCGGTGATAAGCGACAAAGGTTCTCATTTTATTCACCATGCCTTTTAAAAAATGTTAAGGAAGCATGGTGTCCATCAACGATTTGGCCTCCCATATCATCCCCAATCGAGAGGCCAAGTAGAAGTCTCTAATCTTCAAATCAAGCTAATCCTTGAAAAGACGGTTGCGAGAAATTGAAAGGATTGGTCGGAAAAATTGGATGATGCTCTTTGGGCCTATCAAACAACTTTCAAGACCCCCATAAGTACCACTCCTTACCGCCTAGTCTATGGCAAGTCATGCCATCTCCCGGTTGAAATTAAACACCGTGCTTTGTGGGCAATCATGAAGATAAACTTTGACTTGGCAAGTGCGGGGTAGAAAAGGTGGTTAGATCTTCATGAGCTAGAGGAGCTTTGGCTTAATGCTTATGATTGTGCTAGTGTCTACAAAGCTCATTCCAAGGAAATACATGACAAGCTTATTGAGAAGAAAGAGTTTTGTGTTGGTGACAAAGATCTTCTCTACAATTCAAAAATGAATTTGTTTCCTGGAAAGCTCATGTCAATATGGAGCGGTCCCTATTTGGTCAAGAGTGTCTTTCCAAGTGGTGTTATAAAGGTCTCAATGATGGATTCTTCTTCTTCGTTTAAGTTCAATGGCCATTGTCTCAAGAAGTATTTTTATGGTGCTTTTGTTGGCCTTGTTCACACATTGCTTCTTCGACAACCACCTTGAATGGGTGGTAATCATCGAGCTAACAACGTTAAACAAAAGCGCTTACGGGAGGCAACCCGAATTTTCAACTTCTTTTCTCTTTCCCTTTCTTTCTTTAATTTTAATTTTTTAGTCTTTGTCTTTACTATTTTTCTTGTTTTTTATTTGTTTTGTAAGTTAACTTCCATCATGAATTATGGATTTAAGGTGATTGATGAGGATAGTACAAGAAGAGTTTGTGAAACAGGGGAGAGGGCACCCCGCGCTCATGGAGCGGCCGCGGGGGTTCTGTGCTGTAAAGTGATAAATAGAGCTATTTCGATCAATTTGTTGACGCGGTTGCCTCGCAGGCGAGGTTGAAAGAGAGAGATCGCAGCATCCTAAAAGAGGGCGTGACATGCTAAATAGGTGAAAAAGAGCAAATCGGATCAGTCTGTTGTCGTGGTTGCCATACAGGCTCCCCGAAGGCGCGGCAGAGCTAGAGAGGGCGTGGTGTTCTGGTGAAGCCGCGGGCCTACTTTTAGGTAAAAGTAATGAAAAACTTTCTATTTGGTACCGTGGACTAGCCACGACCTCCCCGTGGGGGCGGGTTGCCTGTTATTTGAATTGGTAATGTTCGGGATATTGTCTTTCACTCAGTTTGTAGAATCCCGGCGGGAAGCAAATATTTGATCGTTTAGGGCTTGTCTCGGGCTCTTTGTGTTTTTGTTCTGGTTTTCTTGGTTTGGGTTCTGATACTGGGTTTCCCGTTGTTTCTTTTTGTATTGGTTCCCTTTTCTGCAGGCTGTTTCTAGTTATTGTCTGCTAGTAGCTCTGCTGGTTTTGTGTTGCTGTGCTCTACTGTGCTACTGTGTTGCTGCTGCTTGCTTTCTGTGTTGCTGCACTGCTATCTGCTGATGGTGTTGCTAGGTTGCTGTTGCTGTGCTTGCTGCTTTTATCTATGCTGCTGGTTTGCTCTTCTGATGCTGATGTTGCTCCTTTGTGTGGTGCTGGTCTAGTGCTTTGGCATTGGCTGCATTCCTGCATTTGTTGTTGCTGATTTGTCTGTTGCAACTATTCTGTATGCTGCAGCCTGGTTTCTGGGTGACAGCTGGTTTTCAGGTGGTTGCTTTGTTTGCAGTTGCTTTTCTGGCAGGTTGCTCTTGATGCAAGTCTATCAGGTGCTGCTGCTGCTGTTTTGGTTTGTTGTTGCTGTTTCTGGTTTTGCTGTTTCAGGTGTGCTGCTGCTGTTTTCTGGTCAGCAAGTCTGGAAGGAAAGTATGCTGCAGCTTGGGTGTTGGTGTTGCCTTTTTTGTTTTGGCAGCTGGTAGTTTGGTGTTTTTTCTCTTGTTTTAGTTGCTCTTGCTTCTTTGTATGCTGGTTTAGGCTAGTTTTGGTGTTTTCAGCTGCTCTTTTTGTATATTTTATGTGCTGGTTTTGTCTTAGGTGTTCTTGTCTGGTCCTTGCCCTCAAAACCCTTCCTAGAAGGTGGCTGTGAGCTTGAGTCCAATAGGTGTCCTTGTTTCTCTCAAGCACCCTTCCTAGAAGGTGGTTTGGGTAGATTCTTGGACTGTTGGTGTTGGTTTGGCCTTTTTAGTCTGTGGTGTTTGGTGTTGTTACAGCTTAGCTTCTTGTAAGTTGTAACTTTCTTATTTTGGCAATAAAATTCTTATTTTCCAAAAAGAAAGAGCAAGAGTATTAAGAAGAGTTCTCACCAATCTCACGGTCAATCTTCTCAAGGCCAATACTCCCATGGCCAATCTTCCACTCCTCAAGATAACTCCCCACCTCCACCTCTACCTCCTTGATCTCTAATTTATAACCGGTCTAAACAAGCTCCAATCTACAACAAAATGAAAACCAGAAAGTTTAGACCAACCCGAAATTATCATCATGCCGAATTGGTCAAGTTAGGAATTGATTCCAATCTTGACATCCTTCTCCAAAACCTAAATTTTGACGAGTTTGTTAAATCTTCTCCTAGAACATATTTGGAACCCACCATTGAGTTTTTCTTTACATTTAAATACAATAGGGTGGGGGATAATAATTTTCTCATCTCTTTCCAATTGTTCAATGTCAGGCGTACATTAACCCTCCAGGAATTCAATGATGCCCTTGGTTTCAATCCTCATTTCGATATTTTTGAGCCAATCCTTTCCAACCCGGCTACTTATAATGAGGTTGCATGGTAGAGAACTATTGCTAATAAGAGGACGTTTGACTCCAAGTTTTGCTTGCTATTGAAATTATTCACACGGTCCTTAAGAATCTTCATAGGGTTCTTGGTTATGCCGTTTTTAACAAGCAAGACCTTGGGAAACTTTCAAGGGAAGAGATTACGGTTCTTTGGATGGCCACCAAGTCGGATTTTTGGCGTAGGGTGAACTTAGGGACATTTTTATGGAGTGTTGCAAGACGATAATTAGTGGGACCAAAACCTGAGAGATTTATTGTGGACGATTGGATACGAGGTTGGTTACTCATTTCAAACAAGTGGGGTTATTGATGTCTTGCAATCCGGTTAGAGAGAGTGAAGACGTGTTACTAGATTTGAAGCAACTCAACAAATTACGCTACATCACTATTACGAGGAACGCCAATTTATATTCATGGATAGTGCGAAATGAGCACTATTGCTACTTCCAAACACGACCGTAACTTCTGTTAGTAGGGAGGCTAGGAATGTTTGGATTATCCCTAAGGATATATGGCAAGTGGTAGTTGATATGGAGGAGGATAAGGATGTGAATAAGGAGGATGATGATGGTGTTAATGGTGGTGGAGAGGAAGAAGAAGAAGAAGAAGAAGAAGAAGAAGAAGAAGAAGAAGAAGAACAACAACAACAACAACAACAATTCAATTAACAATGACGAGGAAGAAGACAACAACGACAACAACAGGACTACTAATAAGATCCCTATCTTTGGGAGATGACTGCCATGCGAGGGCAAATGGAGCGCATGCAATTAAGCATGCAAGGTATGTATCCCGGCAACCAAAACTTAGCTTTTCAAACTAGCGCATTGTATGATGCTAGTGCACGTAGGGGGGAGGTCACCCCTCCGGTTAACTACCCGTATGTGCCGGCCCAACTAGGGCCCGTGCCATCTTGGGGTAGCGAAAACCTCCCTACGTACCCTTATTGGCAAGGGGTCTCAAACACCGATGAGCCTAGGCGCGATTTCCATGATGAGTCCGGTCATTTGGACTATTGGGTTTCGGGAGGGTGTAACTATAGGGGTGATCCCAACTACTTCTATGTTCACCCCACTCACCCCGAACTTTATATTCAACCCGAGCTATATCACCAATTGACCGCATCCCATCTTGTCCTTTTCAAAGGTCATTATGGGTGGCCACCCGGTTATACTGCTGGTTGGGATCCCTTTAGCCCCCTATCGGGCTTCTCTTATGATGGGGATGCGGGTGCTGGTGGTGCTGTCCCTAGTGGTCTTTAGTACCCTTTGGGTTGTTTATTTCCTCTATTTGATTCCTCCCCTTTAGGGTTTTCCTTGCTTGTGTGCATCGCAAGCGATGGCCTTATTTTATGAGAGGGGAGTCGAAAAGGGTGTTTTAGGGTAGGTTTAGGGTGATGCACCTTGGACTTATGGGGATATGTTTGAAAAGGTTTTGGTGGGTTTTCTTGCTTCGCTTTTGGTAGTCTAGTTGGTATGTTGTTTGATATGTTGTCTTGATTTTGATGATGATGTTTTGGAATTTTAAACAATGATGATTATGATGGATTTTCTTGGTTTTTGTACATAGTTTTCTTGTAAGTTTACTTTTGTTTGCTTTTGTTTGGAAGTTACTAACAATTTCATTTTTGTATATAGTCTTTCTCTCTTTCTCACCTTGTTTTGCTCGTGCTACAGTTGTTTGATCTTCATCAAGGTGGTTATTCTTCCACCTTGGTTATTTAAGCATAGCTTGGACGCTCGGTGAGACCCTTCTTATTTTACCTTTTCACCTTTATTTCCTTATTTTTCTTGGATGCTTAGATTAGGATTAGTTTTTGGATGAGTTGATCGTTTAAGGATGTTTGCCTTGTAAAACGTAACGTGTATGGGTCATTGGCGTTGTTGCTGAATGACCGCTTGTTTGATGATTGGGTTTTACTTGTGATTGCTTTCATTCTTGTGCTTTTCTCTCTAAGTTTCCTTTCTTTCTTTGATTTAAAAAATTAAAAAATTGCATTTTTGAGGCTATACTTTTCTTTTTGCTTGTTTAGCATTTATCTTTGGACATTTTACAATTCGGCATTTTGCCTTTGAAAGTATGCTTTCCTATGTTTTATTGGTGTACATGCTTTGAGTGTATTCTTGGTTGAATTTAGGATAGGTTATGCTAAGGTAGTGATTTAGACCTTTTAAGGCCTTGAAGCAAAATTCTTTTTGTTTGTGGTAAGATGGAGTTACTTCCTTTGGTGGATTTGACAACTTTAGTAAGTTTTTGCTACAACCGTGTGAGGATTTTTCTTTTTCAAGCCTTCATAATATTTTGATTTTGCGTCGTGGATCCTTGACCTTTGCATACCTAATCTTGAATCTTGACTCATAATTCACAAACACGAGACCAAACCAACTAGGAAGGACAAAGGCAACTTTTCGGGGTGGTAATTTTTCATTTCTAGGATTTTCTACTTTCTTTTTAGTTCATTGGGTTTACATTTACCTTCTTGCTAACCATTTGAGCCTTTACCCTTCTTTTCAAGCCACATCTTTATAACTTTGAGCCTTTTGTTTCTTTTTGTTCCATTTTTGGTCTTTGTGAAGCAAATGGTTATGTTTTTGGAGTTTGTGGTCTAAATGGTTGGATATTGGTTATATTTGTAAGCAAGCTCATCTTTTGTATATATTGTGAATAATGGGAAGTGAATAAATTAAAAAGCTGTCAAAATTAAAAAATGAAAGAACATAATAAATGCAACATTCAAAAAGACGTCCAAAGTTGAAAGAGGCGAGGACAATTGCTTTAAAAAAATGAAAAAAAAAGTGAAAATGAAAAAATTCAAAAATATTTTGATGTGATTCTTTTCCCTTTTCAAGCATTGAGGACAATGCTTCCTTCTAGGTTGGGGAGAAGCGTTTACGCTTTTTGTATATATACTTGTTGATATAGCTTATAATAAGCTTGGGGGTATTAGTTTGTTTTTGTTTGGTGACTTCTTTGTTTTGGTGTCAAGTTTTGGCTAATCTTTGCTTGATAATATATGTGTAATACAAAATTCTAAATTTTAGGCCTACCCCTAACATTTTGCTCTTACGTTATAACCTTTGGGAAAGTCCTTTGGACCTAGTGGTTGAGTCACATATCGAGGGACGGCATTATGAGTTAAAGCCTAAGGAAAAAGGATGCAAGATCAAGATGTCAAGATCCCTCACAATTTTATTCTTTTCCAGTTCCTTCGAGGAACCATAGAGACACTTACTAAGGGAAGATTTGAAGCTATAGAGAGAACGCGGTTAGATTGGTTGGGATGAAAGTGGATTGCACCTCATTAGTTCTCTACTCTTTGCATACCTTATGCTTCAATCATCCGTGAATATCTTAAAACATTTATACCCTTATCATATAGAAAAGTGTTCATTCACTTTCATTTGACCGTTTGTGAAGGTCCTTATCAAGAGCTATTTGTTTGAATTTTTTATTTACCTTCTTTTCTTTTAAATTATTTTGCCTCGTTTTATTTCAAAGAGTTATGGGATAAGCTCTTAAGAAACCTTTACGAGATCCCACTCGTCCTCATAGCCGACTTTGGGGTTTAAAGAGCTTGTTGTGGCTAAAAACAACCGTGATTCCTACGTTAGTGAGTCTTAGTGTATATTTTGTTTCTCTCTTTTTCCTTATCTTTTCTAAATAAGCCCTTATTCCTTTTTAGCTTTTGTTTTACCCGGGACGAGCAAAAGTCTGACATGGGGGAATTTGATGAGTGTCATCTGTGGCACTCATAGGGTAGTCTTTTAGAAAGTTTTCACCCTATTTTCATAGCTTTCTTTTATTATTTTTGTCTTTTCTCTTATCGTTTCTCTATTTCTTTCTTTCTTCGTGTTTTACTTTCCTTTATGTGGTTTTCTTCATGTTTCCCTTTTATTTGGCTCCTTTTCTCTTCTATTTTCTCTCTTTGTTTACTTTTGTAGGTGCTTAAGGAGTTGACTTTTCAAAGGGATCAAGAAAATCCAAAAAGGGATAAGCAAAAAAGAAGCAAGCTTCTTGGAGAGGGCGCAGAGAGGGCACATAGCCTTTCTTGAAGGCCGCAGGAGAGATTAGGAGAGATGGCGGGACCTTGATTACACTTGGGAGCAGAGCATTTGTTGCGCCTTTGGCCGCGGGCGCGGGGGTCTTCGCCGCGGGCGCGGGCTATAGTACTACGGGGGAGGGTGTTGCCCATATAGCCCGCGGAGTTAGTTATGGGTTCTGTACCCATTTTCACCGAATGTGGGAGTTCTTTGAGAGGGCCCTGCCGATTAGTTTTTCTTCTTTGTCTATATATACTTTTGCATTTCGTTTGAAAAGATAACTTTTAGATAATTATTCATTTGCTTAGCTTTTAGAGAGAGAAATTGGAGAGAAAGTAGAGATATAAATTCTTGGATTTAGATTTGTATTACAACATTGCTTCAATTATGTTTGGATTTCTTCTTCATATCAATGAAATTTTGTGATATTTCTTTCCTTTAAATTTAGTTTTATTGCAATTTCCTTTAATTCTTGAATGTTTAATTTGAATTTTGGTTTAGGTTTGAGTAATTGTGGAATGATTGAATTCCTTCTTGATTAAACTTTAAATGAATATGTTTGTTATTAAATTTGATTTGTCTTCCAATTTTACCATAATTATAGTGAGTAGATTAGTTGCTAGGGAGAAGGGGAATGATGCTTGATTGATGATTTTTGCTAGTTGATGATACTAAATTGATTGAATTGTTGCAATTAAATAGGTTGACATAGTCGTGCATCTGATTAATTAGACTAGGAGTGATCAACCAATAAGATTAATCTAGATTGCATTGCACATTTCAATGACATGAACCCTTGATTTGAGAATTGCTTTAATTGATTGAATTTAATTGTGATTTTCCTTGTAAGCCATTCATAGTCAACCCTAGGTTGACTTATAGGAGATAGCTTTTGGATTCCTTTGATTGTAACTATTGCTTATCCCTTGTAATATTTGAATCCATTGAGTGATTTATCAATTAGCGTCATCATTGAGCTTTCATGTGGAATCTATATCCCTAGTGTTTAGCATATTGAATTTCTTGATTTGTCTAGGTTCTTGACACTTTAGTTACCAACCTTAACCATTTATATTCTTCGAATTAGCTTGAAAAAAGCTATAGCTTGCACTTACTCATTCCCTTGGGTTCGACCCTTCACTTACCATATACTTGTATTAGATTTGTTGAGTGTTTACAAATTAGGTTTGGCTCTAGGAAGAGGTAGATAACGTCCTACACTTTCCTTTTGTCAAATGGTTTGATGCGAATTGGGTGAAATTGATGGAGTTGATAATGTAATTAAATTGGTTGATTGATTATGTGCATGTGTGTGTATAATTTAGGAGTGATCAACCTAGTTACTCGCACTAGATAGCATTGTAAGTTCACATTGACACGGACAATTGATTTGTGGCTTTTCTTGTCAATTGAGCTTGTTTATGAAGTTCCTAGCTAGAGTCTCTCGTAGTTGGCGCTAGTTTGACCTCTAGGAGATTAGCCTACCATACTCTCTTGATTGCTTAATTGATTTTCCCTAGCAACACACGATTTAGTCAATTCCATTCCTAATTAGTTGTACCCATTGCATGTATATGTGAATCCTAAACCCTAGTGTTTGATATACTTGCTTTCATTTTTATTGTTTGATTGTTTTAGATTATACACACCTTACTTCACTAATTCGAAATACCTTAGCTTTAGAAATAGCATTCATCTCCCACTCCTAGTGGTTCGACCCTCGACTTACTCCTATGCTAGTTACAAGGGTGTGTTGTGTGATTACAAATTTTATTTAGCCTAGGGAAGATTAGTCCAATGACCTAGTCTCAACCCTTGTTTAGCCGTGGCTAGCCCTAGCCGATGCATGCATTGAGCGAGTGCGTATAAGTTGCTTGGTGCATTGTGCTAGGCACAAGAAATTGATGGGCTATGTATTTTGCTTTTTAACTAATTTTAATTAATTTAATTTTTTTTATTTATATTAAAAATTTTAAGTCTAGGCCACGATCTTGAGCGGCGTTTGCAAAATTTAATTTTGGCAAATATTTCGATTTACCAAATTCATTAATTGAATTAATTAAGAAGGATGCAGAATTTAGTGGGAGCGTCATTTTTATTTGCACTAAATTACATAATCAATTAAACAAATTTTTCTAGTTTTAATTAGGCATGTTAATAAGATTAACAACCTAAGTTAGTTACTAGTTTATGCGTTTTATGCATTGTTACTTATTTTGTCGTTGTAAAATGTATGAGCCATTCACAAATATTGGGGCCCTATAAGGATAGAAAAATACAGACTACGATCCGTGATATATTTTTGTAAATCTAAATACGTTCAGCGAACCATTGAGTACTTTTGTACCTTAATATTTAGATTAGTCCTAATCTTAGATACTAGTATTTGCATGATTATGGTCATGTCTAGAAGACAGAGGTTCTTGGAATACTTAAAGACTCAAGGGGTCTATATATATATATATATATATATATATATATATATATATATATATATATATATATATATATATTAATTAAGTTCACTTATATCTACCAACATAGAAACCTTAGGTCCCTAAAATATTGAGTGAAATTTTCCATTCCAAAACCACACTTATCGACTTATTGAGAGTAGTGATAGGCTCCGCCAAAGCGAGGCATCACTATTTTTCCCTAGGATACTTAAGGTATGTTGATGGGTTTGCCAAAGCAAGACATCGCATACAAGTTGGTTTTGCTTATACTCAACGATATGAGTGATGGTGTTTTAACATGTGCTGGTAAAGTGGATAAGTTTTTAAGATAGCATTAGGTGCGACAATTTACTAACCAAGAGTGTCTTGGAGCCATTAGCAAAGAGTTGTTTACCTTAAAAGATTGAATGTAACGACAAGCCAAGGCATGCTGAACAACTCTTTGTTTCTTTGGATCTTGGAATCGACTTATTCTCGCCAAATGGGGACGAATTTCATGCGTGGATAAGACGTTTAATAAGATTGAAAATTTGCATGACTGTTTTTTTAATTTCCAAACTTATTATGTAATTTACTTGATAAATGGTTGT
The DNA here is from genome assembly GCA_024500155.1 of Chenopodium formosanum. Classification (NCBI taxonomy): domain Eukaryota; kingdom Viridiplantae; phylum Streptophyta; class Magnoliopsida; order Caryophyllales; family Amaranthaceae; genus Chenopodium; species Chenopodium formosanum. The sequence goes on along the minus strand of CM044880.1, from coordinate 53,402,701 downwards.
ACTTTGCACTTATATTTGTAGAATTTCAAATCAAACTATATTGTTTTCCATGATTGGTAACGAAAATCTTTAATAATGGTTCTAAAAGAAAGGAAAGGCAATTCTAAAAATACAATTCTCATAAATGACTTTTATAAGTCCGAAAGGACGGTTGGACATCATGTATTCAAAATACTAGGTAGTTTAGATAAACATGAAGTATTGAGTTGGAAATTCAAAATTTTCAATGCTTGACAACTAACATATCTTTTCGCTTTACATGCTAGTTAGTACAACTCATTAATGTATTCATTCAAGTACGAATTAAAGGAAATGATGGAACTTTGTTATACGGTGCATTAAATGCTTAATTATGCCTAATAAATAAATGATTCTAAAAGAATATGAGATAAATTATAACAATAATTATAGGAATCGAGGAACAAAGAAAAGGAATAAGATTCCATTTGTGCTAAAGAGTTCATGTTATTCTAAATAACTTAGCAAGTTATTATCTTCAGAAGTATTAGATGCTGCTTGAGTGTTCCAATTTGAAAGTTACCTCAAACTATTGAAGATAAGCTAAGTTATTGACTTACAAGCTTAGAATGTAGCTAGAGATGCTACTTTAGTTTTAAGGTAGTATGATTTGTTTAAAGACATTTTAATCTAAGGCTAGAACACATAAATTGTTATTGTGTTTTGTAATCAGCAAACAATCCGTTAACACACGAAAGACTCACATTTAGAATAAAGAGCAATAGTTGTAAATTTATTTGAATGGCATGGTTGTCTAAATAATGAGTTAAGATTGCTTGATTATAAACAAACATTTCCCTAACATGAAAACTCAATAAGCTCAAATCATAGGCATGATTTGTGTTCTGGACAACTTAAGAAATGGAACATTAACAAGAATGTACTCAAGGTTATATAGGCTCTTGACAGTTGATCGATTCGGAATCGTTCTTAGACAGGCAAGTCTTACTTGTTAAAAACCAACAAAGTAACAAGCTATTGTTCATTGTATAGAAATTTGACTCCGAAAGATTAAGAGGATTCAATTACTTCAACGTTTTCCAAGAAATTTGAAAGAACATGGTTATATTCATCAAATGTGAACAAACTTGACCTTGAATAGTTCAAGAGTTCAATGAAGTACATAATTGACTTGGCAAGATGTCATAACGTCTAGATTAGATTAAGCGATGTTTGCTTGAGCCAAGCGTGACCACACAAAGTTGTGAAATCAAAATTTTCATAAATAACACCACAAAGAACGTAGTGTGTCTTCACAGAGACCTCGATGCCATTTAAAAATGACTCAAACAATGATGGATCACACCCCTCCCTTCAAGGTTCTTATAGATTTTAGCAAAGGACTAATGTTACACTAAACAAAACGTCGGAGCTAAGAAAGGACACCATATTCAGTTATGGATAGAATTAACTTCTAAATGTCTTTTCAAGTATATGTCTAAAACTCTAAGCCATAGTGGGATTTAACTGGCTCAGTGTGAGCTGAGTGACTCAGTGGGAGATCACCGGCCTAGCAAGAGCTAGGTGGTTCAATGGGAGCATAATGGCTCATTAAAGGCTAAGATAGCTCAAGTGGGATCTAACTGTTTGTTTCACAACGAACTTTTACCTAATAACAATATACATTGTCTGTTTGTAAGCTTTCAAGTGAGACTACATGCACTACCTCAACAACCTAAATGAGAACATAATGTTTGTTGCTCTAAGTGGTGTCTTTCTTGAAAGTAACACATTTTCCAAATGACAAGTGGGAGGAAAATGAACTCGATGACCATCGATATTAGCAAAAAACTAGAACTTAGAATCTCGGAAGACGTTAAAAGGGCTTCGTAAGAATACTTTATCAAGAATACTCAAAGGACGTCACAAGTGCCTTAAAAGAGAACTCATTAATCACAAAACTTTGGAAAAGTTGGAGTAAGATTAAGATAATCGAAGGGCTTTGGAAGCACCTTGAAACACAGTGTCTAATGGAATAACCCATAAAGTATGGAAATCACCAAAGGCTTGGATTAAATCCTATAAATTTTCTATTACGTTAGATAAATCTATTACTTAAATGCATACTATTTACTTTTAGATAGTAAGGGAATAATGCCTTGTAAGCTAGCTATGATAAATCGAAATTCCAAATAACGTTTAGAGGCCATAAGATCCAAAATAGACTCCATGTTTAATTTTCATGAGGGTTGAAAGACCCATCGATCGCAAATAAGTTTTCAAGGAGAAAACTAAAAAATGTGGAAATGTATATGCATACATAGCTAGATTGATTTAAAATTATATAATTAAATTCATGGAGTTGATAAAAACCTATTCACCAATCGGAATGCTCAAGTCTTTTCGTAGACATTCTATCAAAATTACACTTATTAAATATGGAAAAATAGATACCAAAACCGCCTTCCTAAAATAGGATTTTGGAAGTGACTATGAAAATAGTCTAAGGGTTTTGAAAATCTAAATAATACTAGATTTTAAAACAAACTCAAGAAATCCATTATGGGATTGAAGGTAGAATTGCGTAAAGGAATTGGAATGTGTTCTCTCATAAAGGTTACAAAAGGATTAAATTATGAAGAAACATAGAAATTTTTTCAAATAAGAAGTTTAGTGGGAGCAGGAGTCAATCTTGTAAGGTTTAACAACAAGTTTATGAACCCTATTATAAGTTAACTATCAAATGCTGAATGCTTAGATTTGAAAGTATTTTGAAAATAGACCAAGCAAAAGACAGTACTTAGTACTTGTTGGCTATTAAGATCTATTGTATAGACTTAATAAAATGTTTGAACGTGTAAGGGAATTTACCGTATTAAACATTATTTTAAATACTTTGAAAGACTTTCAACCCGTATTTATAAAATTAAGTAAATGTTTCAACCAAGTATGAGCTAGGATAAATACTAAGTAAAACAAAAAAGACTCTAGTAGAGAATTTCAACCATATTACATAGAAAATAGTTTAGCAAGAATCAGTGAAACTAGATGAGCTAAAATGTAACGCTTGTGGAAAAAGATTGAGAATCATTCTATAATTAAATCCATCATGTACGCTATGTATGGAATCGTCACACGAATTACTTGCTTAGAGCATGTGAAGTATGTGTATAGTACCAATCATTCTAAATCTATGTAATATATCGTTAGATTATGGCCAAGAACATCCAAAGTACTTGAATAAGTAACAATATGAGTTCTTGACTTGTGGATACAAATAAAATTTGAGAATTGATGTTACAAGCACAAACCATAACAAGGATTAGATCCTTAACATGGAATCCGTTTATAAGCACGATCTAACAATGAGTCGTGGCTTGAGAATGGTAACATGGACGTGAATCCATGTGTAATGTGCGGGAATTTAAGGTAAATTTCCATGATCACAAGTTATAAGGGTATCCTAAATAATTGTCAACCGTTTGGAGTGAAACCTAAGAAAACCATCATCAAGAAGTCTACTAAAATATATGTTGAGAATATTTTTGCCTTAAAGGAAATAATAAAGAAGATGTTCTGTGGAAAGTTCGTTGTTAAACGTTAATGATTGTAGGTTTTCAAGTTGAAGATCTCAATTGTGAAAATGAGTGGGAGCAATCACTTGGACAATAAATCCTAAATCACATATAATCCATGGCACTCTCAAATTTTATCATCTTATTATGAAAGTGATCAATAATGAAGATCCTAAGATGAGCACAGTAATTATAACTAAACCTATGCAATAAGTGAACAACAACATTCACAATTGAATGAATGAAATACAGCATATAAGATATGGTATGATTTCTATAAATGTTTTATAAAGAGTTTTACTCTTAAAACATTCAAACAAACCATTTATCATAAGATGAACCATTTGGGTTTTGGAGTAATTTAAAATTTCATGCAATTTTATCACTTCGTTTGCTATTTAATTATGGTTTAGGATTAAATAATGAGTCTATTCGATTTTAAGAATATTCTACATAGAGTATCAAGACCAGTCCTTATAAGGAAACATCTATTCAGTGAACGTTGAATATCATAATTGAAAATTATCCCTAATCGAGGTCACTTAAACAATGGACGATTAATGACCACTTGAGATTAGTGTGTAGTTTGATTTATAGCACCATTTCTTATGCTACATGGACATGATTGTCATAAATCATTTGCACATGTATTGGTTTAGAACCATATTGGATCGACCTAAGAGATTACTTTAAGAGATTAAAAATCGTCATAAGTATACTTCTCATTATGGCTATCGGAACCTATTTCCTCGACCATGAGTATTGTGAGTTCTCTTTTTTGAGTACTAGTCCGCTTTGATGTTGTCAAACGTCTGCTAATAAGGGAATTATAACGGCAACACTCGGGCGAATAGGTCCTCTCAGTAAGAGGAGTTACATTACAAGATTGGGAATGTCTTTTTTTAATAAAAATAGGGAAGATATATTTATTGTTTCCAAGGCCTCTAGAAGAGGTAGACTGTAAAATCCATTACCGTGGTAAGATGGATTTAGAAATCATTTGTTTATTCACAGTCAGACTCGGTATCGAGAAACACTTCTTAACATAATAAAGATGACAAAAAAAATCTTACCTTATAGTTTATGTAGAGACAATAAGTGATATAGGAAAAAGACATTAAGTTATTAAAAGGAATTGTGTCATTCGAACTAGTGTATTATTCCGATAAAGGGTTCGGAATTGAAATAAAGCTCATTATTCAGTGAGGTCAAGTGATCAGAATACTTGGGTGGAGACCGCTTCCGATTTGTAATATTAATGAGTAATATTACAACTTAATCTTGACTGACCCCTTCGGGTCACACCAAATAAACTAACAAGCCGACGCGATAAATTAATTCAGAGGGAATTAATGAATCACCCGACACTAGTAGAAAAAAAGCATTAGGCACCCCCCATATGGCACCGGTTCAGCCTAAACCGGTGCCAAAAATCGGTCTAAAATTGGGCGGCTTTTTACCAAAAGAGAAAAGGCACCGGTTCAGCCTGAACAGGTGCCAAAAATAAAAAAAGGCAAAAGTTTGAACCGGGGCCTTTCAAACCGGTGCCATATTCAAAACAAAAAAACCCGCGTCTATTCATTCCTTTTTTCTTCCTCTCTTTCTCTTTCCTTCCCTTCCCTTCATTCGTTCATCCCTTAGCTTCTTTCATTCTCACATAGAGTAGTCGTGCCTCCACCTTTTCCCTCCACCACAACCGCCACCTTCACCGGCGCTTTCAGGTGTCGAAAACCACCGCCGTGAATCTCCCTGCCCTACCTTGCCCTCCACCGCCTTTCTCTGTGCGAAATAAACAACAGCTGCAGCGCACACCGCCTCCACCTCCACCAGCGCGCACCGCCTCCACCTCCACCAGCGTGCACCGCTTCCACCTCCACCAGCGCGCACCGCCTCCACCTCCATCAGCGCGCACCGCCTCCTCCACCAGCGAGGGTCTTTTCATAAACAAACAAACAACAACAGCTGCAGCGCGCACCGCCTCCACCAGCGTGCACCGTCTCCACCTCCACCAGCGAGCACCGCCTCCTCCACCAGCGAGGGTCTTTTCATTCCCTTATCTTCTTCCACCTCCAACTAATTTAGGGTAAGTTCATCTTTTCAAGTTAATGGGTTCATCTTATTTTAGATTAAAATTGTGCTTAGATTGTATATGAAATGCAAAGAAAATTAATGGGTTCATCTTATTTTAGATAAAAATTGTGCTACATTGTAGGGATTAAAATTGTATGTTTGTGCTACATTGCTGGCTATGAAATTTGTTTATGATGCCTTGTTTTGGGGAGTTTGGTTTTTGATAATTGAAATTTAGGTTAGAATATAATTTAACTTCAATTTGTTTCAATAATTGGTTTTTTTATTGGGAAATTGTGAAAATATTAGAAATTAGTAACTTTGTTACTCATTTAGTTGGATATTAGTATGTTTTAATGGTTAATTTAATTTGTTTTGATGTGTAATTTTGAATAAAGTAGAGAATATTAGCCTTGTTACTTAATTAGTTGAATTTTGGTTTGGTATAATGGTTAGAGATTAGTAACCATTTTAGTTTAGCAATTTTGAATAATTAAAATGAAAAAATTAGAGATTAGTAACCTTTTTAGTTTAGCAATTTTGAATAAAAAAATGAATTTTGAACAAATTAAAGTAGTGAATACATAGTTTAGCAATTGTTAGTTCGATGAATGATGTGTTTTAGCTTAGAAATAAATTAGTGAATTGACATGTTATGAGAAGTACATACATAATATTTAACCTAATTTTTGTTTTTTTGTTTTTTTAATAAATAGATTCATATGTGAATTGAAGCAAGAGTTTAATTAGCTTGAGGACTACATATTGAGCTCAAGTGGGTAGTTTCTATATTGGTATGACTACTAAACTTTACTTAGCTATATTTCTTTCTATTCATCGATTTAATAAAAGGTGGTTCATGAAATTGTAACTTGTGTATTGTTTAATTGCAAATAAATACAACAATATATAGAATACTTGAATTGCATCATCATATGCCTAGATACCCGTTCAAGGCTTTCTCATTAGGAGAAAGTCTTGAATAGTCCCCGATTGGGACTGTTCTTGAATGTGTACTCTCACTTAGGTGGTGAATGTATGTTTTCTTTTCGATTTTAAGGAACATCTCGGCTTACCATTTCCTCACTATGTTCTCTAGGTACATATGTGGGTAATTAATTATCTACATCGTGTACTTGGAGAACTAGGGGGAAATGCTGCCGGATTTTCCTTAAAATTGGAAAGTTGACATACATTCACTAGTGAGAGTAGACATTCAAGGATGGGTTAGGTTGGAGTGATAAGGACCCTTTGGAAACATGCATTTTTTCATATATGAATGGTATATTCACGTTTTGTACTTGAATTTGATTTAAGCAATTTTCATCATTTCATCAAAAAGTAGCCATTTTGAGCCGAAATGGCTACTTATTTGCCTTTTTTATTCATTTCTAACCTTATAAACTCCTTGTTTCTCAAAAAAAAACTCATAATCACATATTTATAAGTGTTTGTCATTTGAAATTACATAAAAATCGCCAAATTCTAAGTTTTTGGGTCAAATTCATAAAAAAAAGCCATTTTGACCCGAAATAGCTACTCACTTGCCTATTTTCTTCATTTCTCAACTTATAAACTCCTTTCATCTCAAAACACCTCATAATCACATATTTAAAAGGGTTTTGTCATTTGAAATTACATAAAAATCGCCAAGTTATAAGTTTTTGGGTCAAATTCGTCAAAAAAGCCATTTTGACCCGAAATGGCTACTTACTTGCCTATTTTCTTCATTTCTCAACTTATAAACTCCTTGCATTTCAAAAAAACTCATAATCACATATTTATAAGTGTTTTTCATTTGAAATTACATAAAAATTGCCAAGTTCTAAGTTTTTGGGTCAAATTCGTCAAAAAAAGCCATTTTGAGCCGAAATGGCTACTTACTTGCCTATTTTCTTCATTTCTCAACTTATAAACTCCTTGCATCTCAAAACAACTCATAATCACATATTTATAAGTGTTTGTCATTCAAAATTACATAAAAATCGCCAAGTTCTAAGTTTTTGGGTCAAATTCATAAAAAAAAACCATTTTAACCCGAAATGGCTACTCACTTGCCTATTTTCTTCATTTCTCAACTTATAAACTCCTTGAATCTCAAAACACCTCATAATCACATATTTATAAGTGTTTGTCATTTGAAATGACATAAAAATTGCCAAGTTCTAAGTTTTTGGGTCAAATTCGTCAAAAAAAGCCATTTTGACCCGAAATGGCTACTCAGTTGACTATTTTCTTCATTTCTCAACTTATAAACTCCTTGCATCTCAAAAAAACTCATAATCACATATTTATAAGTGTTTGTCATTTGAAATTACATAAAAATCGCCAAGTTCTAAGTTTTTGGGTCAAATTCGTCAAAAAAAGCCATTTTGAGCCGAAATGGCTACTCACTTGGCTATTTTCTTCATTTCTCAACTTATAAACTCCTTGCATCTCAAAACAAATCATAATCACATATTTATAAGTGTTTTTCATTTAAAATTACATAAAAATTGCCAAGTTCTAAGTTTTTGGGTCAAATTCGTCAAAAAAAGCCATTTTGAGCCGAAATGGCTACTCACTTGGCTATTTTCTTCATTTCTCAACTTATAAACTCCTTGCATCTCAAAACAACTCATAATCACATATTTATAAGTGTTTGTCATTTGAAATTACATAAAAATCGCCAAGTTCTAAGTTTTTGGGTCAAATTCGTCAAAAAAAGCCATTTTGAGCCGAAATGGCTACTCACTTGCCTATTTTCTTCATTTCTCAACTTATAAACTCCTTGCATCACAAAACAACTTATAATCACATATTTATAAGTTTTTGTCATTTAAAATTACATAAAAATCGCCAAGTTCTAAGTTTTTGGGTCAAATTCATAAAAAAAAGCCATTTTGACCCGAAATGGCTACTCACTTGCCTATTTTCTTCATTTCTCAACTTATAAACTCCTTGCATCTCAAAACTCCTCATAATCACATATTTATAAGTGTTTGTCATTTTAAATTACATAAAAATCGCCAAGTTCTAAGTTTTTGGGTCAAATTCGTAAAAAAAAGCCATTTTGAGCCGAAATGGCTACTCACTTGCCTATTTTCTTCATTTCTCAACTTATAAACTCCTTGAATCTCAAAACAACTCATAATCACATATTTATAAGTTTTTGTCATTTGAAATTACATAAAAATCACCAAATTCTATGTTTTTGGGTCAAATTTATAAAAAAAGCCATTTTGACCCGGAATGGCTACTCACTCGGCTATTATAAGTGATTGTGAGTTGAAACTTATTATTTCTCAAACTATTTCAGATTTCCAATGGAAGAAAAACTTCAAAGAGAAAAAGGGTAGAGAAGCCTAAAAGAATTGATTAACCTAAGAAGAAGCTTAGTGAACAACAGTCCAAGAGTGAACAAGCGTCGAAGTTGCACTCTTCGAAAGGTTCACCCATGCCACCTACTCCAATTGTTGAAGACATTGTTCTTCAATCGCTCACTACTGACATGACCTTTCTTCACAACCGTGCTTGTCATTTGGTCGATCCCATGGAAGTTGCACTTCCTAAGGCAATGTTCCACTATGATGAGGATACAATTACATGGATCAGCAAAGAAGATGTGAAGGAATTTCTACGTGGTGCAAAGCTTAACATTTCCCTCATTCAAACATTCATGAGGTACTTCAATGCCTACATAAAGTTCATACTTTTTTCAAGTTATTCAAATTGATGGTGATTATCCTACATCTGATAAATTAATCAATGTTCATGCACACAGAGCACTACAGGAGTACTTAACTAACACTGATTCTCCTTGTAAAGTTGGGTGGTTATGCCCCGAGCAGTTATCCACTACTAAAATCATAGGCAACCCCCATGACGTGTTGTACTATGTTGAACAGAGTATAAGGGAATCAACGCGTGCGGGAGACAAGTTCATATTCGCCCCATGTTATAGATAGTATGACTAACCATGTCAAATTCAATCGATTTGGCCTCATTATATGTTGACTCCTAAATATTAATTACCTTGTCTATTATGAACTTATGTAGGGAGCATTGGAGCCTCATGGTGATTTGTAATTCCACTAACACGATTTATCACCTTGATTCAGCTCGATCATTAGAGAAGTGGCTTGTGAAGTCTATATTGCAAAAGTAAATATATATAGCAACCTATAGTGATTATTATTGTTAATAATAACTAATTTAGTAATCATACGACTAATCAAATTTGATTGTATTTTTTTATATTACAGTGTTATGAAGAAGCTACATTGTCGTGCTCCAAAGGGTCCAACATGGAAGACACCGTTGGTAATTTACATGATATTATTGTGATTATCTTGAAAATCTATGGTAGTAAATATTTGCTCATTTCCTTTGCATGTTTCACTGATGTGATTTGTTTGTCATATGCTAGTGCGCACAACAAGAGAATGGACTTGATTGTGCTTTGTATGTGATGAGATTCATGCTTGACATTGTGACTCATTGTACGGACACTCAACACCTTGATGAGGTAAGTCCTAAAACTTCTTGAAATGCTATATTGATGTGATTTCACGCCTTAGACACTTAATATTACCCAACAATGGCATGTTATGAGAAACAAAAAAGCTATTTCACAAGAAAGGTAGAAAATGGGCTGAATAGAAGTCATATGGGCCATGTTAGGGCCATTTTGTGTTAATATAATCTTTTGATGTGATTTCTTTCCTTATACATATATAACTAGATAATATTGACATGTTATGAGATAAATAAAGTTCATTTAATAAGAAATGTAGGAAATGGGCAAAGTAAGGTCATATAGGCCATATTCGGGCCATTTTGAGTAAAAAGCGTCGTAAACCTTAATAAAATGCTCTCCTATACAATTTTAGGGCTTACACACATACAACTACCCAACATTGACATTTTATGAGAAAGAAATAGTTCATTTGATATGTAATGTAGAAAATGGGCTACATAGAAGTCATATAAGCCCTATTTGGGCCATGTTGAGTAAAATGCGTTGTTAAACTTCTTGAAATGCTATATTAATGTGATTTCTAGCCTTAGACACCTAATATTATCCAACAATGACATGTTATGAGAAACAAAAAGGCTATTTCACAAGAAAGGTAGAAAATGGGTTGAACAGAAGTCATATGGGCCATATTAGGGCCATTTTGTGTTAATATGCTCTTTTGATGTGATTTCTTTCCTTATACATCTATAACTATATAATATTGACATGTTATGAGATAAATAAAGTTCATTTAATAAGAAATGTAGGAAATGGACAAAGTAAGGTCATATAGGCCATATTCGGGCCATTTTGAGTAAAAAGCGTCGTAAACCTTAATAAAATGCTCTCCTATACAATTTTAGGGCTTACACACATACAACTACCCAAAATTGACATGTTATGAGAAAGAAATAGTTCATTTTATAAGTAATGTAGAAAATGGGCTACATAGAAGTCATATAAGACCTATTTGGGTCATGTTGAGTAAAATGCGTTGTTAAACTTCTTGAAATGCTATATTGATGTGATTTCTAGCCTTAGACACCTAATATTATCCAACAATGACATGTTATGAGAAACAAAAAGGCTATTTCACAAGAAAGGTAGAAAATGGGTTGAATAGAAGTCATATGGGCCATATTAGGGCCATTTTGTGTTAATATGCTCTTTTGATGTGATTTATTTCCTTATACACCTATAACTAGATAATATTGACATGTTATGAGATAAATAAAGTTCATTTAATAAGAAATGTAGGAAATGGGCAAAGTAAGGTCATATAGGCCATATTCGGGCCATTTTGGGTAAAAACCGTCATAAACCTTAATAAAATGTTGTCCTATACAATTTTAGGGCTTACACACATACAACTACCCAATATTGAAATGTTATGAGAAATAAATAGTTCATTTGATAAGTAATGTAGTAAATGGGCTATATAGAAGTCGTATAGGTAATATTTGATTAAATACATATTTTTTGCCTAATTATTTATTTTTAAAATAATGTTTTTGTATTTCAAGTTTTGCAAGGTCCAAAAGGATGGTCCGTTGACAATCAAGGAGCTTAATGAAGTTCGTGACTTGTTGGTGTCTTTCATCACCTTCAACATGTAAATGGCATGCATTGTAATTGTAAATTATTTATGTTAACTTTTGAACTATATATAACTTATTATTCATTATATATGTGTACTTACTATTATTTGTATATGTAAGCAATTTTTTTTTTTTTTTTTTTTGTATTGCGTTTGGGAATATTTATATCTATATATATATATAATTGAATTCTTGTATCTAATATTATTTTTGTATATAATAATTAATAATATTATTATTAGTTATTATAATAAGAAAATTATTAATTATTATATTTAATATAATTGCTGGAATTACAGGGTATTATTATTGCAGGTTTTTTTAAAAAAATATTATTGCACGATGGAAAAAAAAAACGAAAAAAAAAAATTATACAAAAGGCACTTGTTAGGCAGGAACCGGTGCCTAAACTATCCACCACCCAAAAAAAAAATGGCGGGAGAGCAGTATTAGGCACCGGTTAACCGGTGCCTATTCCATCTTATGGCACCGGTTAACCGGTGCCTATTAAACCCTATGGCACCGGTTTTGAACCGGTGCCAAATAGGGGGATTTTGGCATCCCTCAAATAGGCAGCGGTTCAAACCGGTGCCTTAGACCGGGTTTGAACCGCTGCCTAATGCGTTTTTTCTACTAGTGCGAGTGATTAATATTTAGACGTCAAAAATTCGAGCTTGGCGAGATGGGAAAATTCTTCAAGTAACAATTAAAACCCTAACCACGCGAAAAGCTAGGGAAGCACGCCAAACATGAGCATGCCACGTGGCAGCACACATAGCAGCGCACGTGGCAGTGCCATGTGCAACCGTGCCACATTGGCAGCGCGCTATGGTTCCTCCATCATGTTGCATATGTCGTGGACCCGGGGTGAAGGGTCTTGAACACGGACAAAAAAGTGAGTGGCCCAACCAAACCCAATTTAGGGCTCAAGATTGGTTGACACATTATTACATCACAATGCATGTGAGTTACCTTGGGGAGCAAGTAAGGAAGTGTTCCTCACCTAACCATGTGACTTGTTACTTAGTTATTCCTTGGTTTATTTAACTAAGGATTAAATTCACCAATCTTTCCATGTTGTATATTTTTGTGAAAAAAGTGCCACATTGAAATATGAGTGTAATTCACAAGGAAGCTTTCCTTATAAATACCCAAGGCATGCCTTGGGATTGTTCACTTGAATAAGTGTTGAAAAAGGCATCACAATTGTTAAAACCTTTGAACAAAATTAATTACTCAAGTTTAGGTCGGTCTTAGCTAACTCTTAAGCAATGGACCATATTCGTTGCTCGGGTTGCGGGTGGACTTTGTTGAAGGTTCTTGTGTGAGCAGGGCTAAGTTAAGAGCTCAATTAAGTGAGATAAGCACGCTACAAATGTGTTAATCTCTTACTTAGTCTTGTGTTTAAGTTAATTATGCTTTATGGTTATAATTATTGTGAATTTGGTTTTGGGTCGAGTTTTTTTCCGCGGTGGGTCAAACTCAGCAAAACCCAACATTATCACTCCTGCGATGTCATTCATAGTAATAGTCCTAAGAGCTTGGCGATGAGTATTTTCATAAGATGTTATTCTTTTTCTAGATGGAGATAAGTATTCGTCCCTTATCCCTAACATCCTCGTAGTTCGTAGTGGGCAAACATCAATTGCTCACCCATTATCTACAAGAGTCATTAGGACATTCATTCTCTTGCAGAATAATGTGAGCTTGAAGGCCTTATTATCTTTGTCACCTTCTAGAGGTAAGTCTTTGTCCGAAAAGGTGATTAGATTAATGTGACTTATAAGACCGCTTGTTATAAAATTAGCTAATCCCTCAAGAGTGGTTTCTTAATCTATCCCTACTTTAGCCAAAGCATCAATTACTACTGTTCTATGTTCACAAGATGTGGCTAGTAGTCTCCATACGTTTATTTTTACTTCAGTCTTTTTAAGTTGTTTGACAACATTGTAATCTTCTATAAATTGGATGGGAACTTGTTGCGTAGTAGGGATAGTTTGTGAGTGATGGGAGGTTGCACTCTCCCTGATCTTGTAAGGACATCTATGGGTTAATCTTCTTCGTCCCAAATGTCATCTGCTTGATATATTGTGGAAAAGAGGATTTCTTCTACATTTTTGAGGTAAACATCCTCACCATCACTTACCCAGACTCCGTTGATGCTATTAACCCTTTCTTGTAGGATTTGGACCAACTTTCTAATGTCAATCAATCTTGTGATTACATCTTATAATTTGAGACAATGTTCTATGGTATGTCCCCTTGCTTGGAGGTATGGACAATAGAACCTATTTATCCTTATTAAATATTCAAATGGTCTTGGCTCGAGAGGTTTGATTTTCCTACTCTTGAAGAGCATTTTGAACATGTTTGCATACATGGTCCCAATTGGAGTATAAGTTTTGTTACTCTTGTTGGGTGTTTCGACTACTTGGAGAGAAAATGGTTTTCTCATAATATTCTCTGTAGGTGTCACCTCTTGAATGTCATGATTTTTTTTTAGCAATCTTTATGTGATCGAGGGCCTCGTGACAAATGACTATTGCATCCTGCAACAGTTGTGTAAGGGCCCTTACTTCCTCTCTTGTGGCAAGTTGTTCACTTGTAAGAAGATCACTTATGGCATCGAATAAGGTTTCCTCCTCTTCCTCGATATCATGAGCTTCTTTGTCTGGTTTAATGAGGGACGATGGGTCAATGTCGCTTTCCTCATCGGAAATAGCAAATGAATCTGAATGTTGGGCGCTATTGATACTTGGCTTCTTGCTTGCAAGAGGCAAGGAAAGTTTGTTGCTATCAATCAAATCTTGAATAGCTTTCTTCAGCTTCCAACAGTTTTCAGTAAGATGGCCCCAATCATGATGGTACTTCTAATGTGCATTAGGCTTCCAACTGACCTTCCTCCTTTCGACCGATGGATCTCCAAATGGTCCAATGGGAGTTATAAGACCTTTTGTATGAAGGCGATCAAATGCGGTGTCATAACTCATACCAATGGGAGTATAGTTCTTCTTAAATGGCTTTTTTTGTCCTTGATCATTTATAGCAAGGACTTCATTTAGATTAAAGTTACTAACATTGTGTGAGTGGGTTGTTTTGGAAGAATAAGGATTGTCGTTCTTCTTTCCTTTCTAGCCACTGTTGGAGTTCATAGCAACTTTTTGTTTTGCAAGGTCGTCCTTAATGTTAAGTCCTATATCGTAAACGGCCTTGAAAGTATTCAGATTGCTTTGATACTTGAGATGCTTAAAATATTTTTCTTGGAGGTTCATAATGAACATTGTACACATCTAAAAATGTCTTCCCAAAACCAAACCCGATGATGAACAATCTTTCACCACCATTATTGGTCGGGTTCAGTATTTAATCCCGAGAATGCTTAAAAAATCGTATTTAACTAAATTCTGTTTTTAATAGTCCATGGATCAGCCTTCATGTTTAGTCAAAGCATAGTTTATTTTTAATTTTGGCCCAATCCTTTTTTATTTATATTATTATTTTGGCCTAAACATTTTTATTTTAATTTTTTTACATATTTTTTTGGCCCAATTAATAAATCAAAATTCTGAAATGGCCCGAAACTATCAATCGGCAGTTAAATACGCTAAAAAAAGTAGGGGGAAAATGGATTTTGATGGAAAAAAGGTCGTAGAGTTTTTCGCGTCACGGCCAAAAGCATCATGTCACGGGGCTCTATGCTGCGCCATGGTGTGCATTTCCGTAACACGATGTCAGTGTTGTGCCATAGGGCAGCTCCGTGTCCTTTCCGCGTAAACCCTTCACACATTTTATCTCTCATAACCTAATTATTTCCCGCGTCACACTGTATACCCCCGTGTCACGAGATTTTCCCCTATCTGACGATTTCTGACACCGTGTCGCGGCGTGCTCTGCCATGTCGCAACGTTATTTTTTAGGGTTTTTATCTTCCTAGAGTTCTGCGTGTTCCCTCTTCTCCTTTTCCCTATAAATACCCCCTAATTTCTGATGTACGGGACATCAATTAACTCTCTTTTTCTCTCTTCTACACCCTAGTGTAAACACTAGCCTAACCTTCTTCTTTCAAAATTCCCTCTTCAAGCACTCCAAGGAGTCCATACTTTACTCAAGGTTCTATCCTTAAGCCAAGGTGTGAAAGGTAGAACTGTTTGAGGGTTTGGCCCTTAAACAACTCTATTTAATTTAATTTAATTTAATTATTGTTTTATTAATTTCCTTGAAGTTGCTAATTTGTTTATTTTTTTATAGTTGCAAGCAAACAAAATCAAAGAAAGATATATGTTCTTTTTATTTCTATTATTTTTCTAACGATTTTATATTGTTAGATTTATTGTTAAATTGGTTCCAATATTAATGTTTATTCTATTTTTATTTTTGATCACCATATTGCATGTTTAAAGAGAATATGTAATTGAAAATCACGCCTAATAAGATAATTTGGACGACTGGTTTAGGTTCCTTTTTAATCTTGTTGTTAATTCAATTGATCACAATATTTTAGAATTATGTGTTGCAATAATATTCACTACTAGAAAAAAAATTTATTTGCTGCTATAAATTTGCTGCGTTTTTGACAAATCGCCGCAAAAAAAAAACGAGTTTTAAGTGTACATAAATAAAAAATATTGATTTGTAGGGGTTTTTCAATAAATATGATGCAAATGAAAATATCCTCCCTAACCCTAAACCCTCATTTCCTTAAATTCATTTCACTCTCCCTTTCTCTCTTAACCTCATTTCCTTTCTCTCACCTGCCCCAACTATCACCGATTCACCGGCAGGCATTTAATCAGTCACTCTCCAAAACCATCACCGTCACTGCCCTTCTTCACCATCGACTCAGCAGTCACTCTATAAAACCCTCATTGTCTCTTTCATTTTTTCATCGTTGCTTGTAGGATTCGATTTTTCCTCAAGTACAGTTCGGCTATGGCTTTTGTGATGGAGTTGCTGTCTTGGGATGATGGATCTTTTGTTTGTGGTTGACAGAGCTGCCACTGCTGGCGGAATCTCTCTCTTGCTATCTCTCCATCTCCTCAATTTTTGCTCACCAAAGCCCTAATTTTTGCCCTTATTTTGGGTCGATTATTTTGCTTGACATAGTTCAATTCTCCCTTTCACTCACTCATGAACAAAGGTAATGTTACAAATTATCTCCTTAATAGAGGATGAATTTTGACATGGGTAATGTTTTGGGGGTTTATATCTGCTCTAATTTTTATAAATGCTCTAATTTATTGTTTAATAAACAACATGCAAATTGGAGTTGTTTACTTTTTCAAATATTCTTACTTTTGATTAGTTCTAAGTTTAATACATTAGTTCAGATGTAATTTATAGGTATTGATTTTACTCAATCAATTCCATATGCTATAAAGTTATTTTGCCATTTTTTTTGTTGAGATTTACTTTATTTTATGGGAATTAGCTGTCTATATTAGTCTGAGATTTGCTATATTATTCTGGACATAATTGGATAACAGAGGTATCCCTAAATTGTCCTATACATTATACATGCTGGGAATTAGTAAGATAAAGTAAACCCAATTCACTGGTTTATGATTGCTTTTGTTGGATTTTTAGTATTGTTTTTCTAATTTATGATTGTTCTTCATTGTTATAGTACTTAAAATGGGGTAGACATGGGTAACCTGTGTGCTCACCGCAGCCTACAGACTGTCACTTTCAAAGCTACGGTAACTGATTATATATTCTATTTCCTTTATTCACGAAATAATGGTTTGCAATTTTAGGGAAATTATATTCCAAATTATGGTTTGGGTCTTACTTTGGACATCTCTTGCTGGTTTTTGAAGCATTTGAACTCGAACACAGCATCAATAGAAGCTCAAAGGGGATAATTATGAACTTTTTCATATTGATACAAGACAAGGCCATATTGGTAAGGCTTTCAATTGCTTTGGCAAAATATTGTTCTTGTATTTGTATCTTATTTACCCCTAATGCTTTGGTTTGGTATGACTTATGCTCCTTGGAAAAGTGTGAATTTCCTTTTTATCCTTGCTTTATATTTACTAACCAATACTCTTTTCAATTAAGATTGTCATTTTGTCTCTTTTAATCTTTTTAATTACTAATTACAGCAACTTGAAAAGTATATTGTCGGAGTAGTAGTTGCACCATAATCAAATTATAAATTATTGTTCTGGAAAGGATACTGTTACTAGTTTTGACTAATTAGTTTCAAGTGCTCTAATGTTGATACTTTGAAGATTTATATGGCCCCATAGTGATACTTGTTGTTGTATTTAATGGAAAAAGGAAAGAATATAAATTGTGTAATTACATATGCCTAAACTATTTATTCTTATTTAACTATTTGTGTTGTCAATGTCGTGCAATTTGGCTTTGGTATATGGCAATTACGGCCTTTTATGCTAGTTATAATTCTACTTTTTTGTTTTTTATTGGTTGAGTCCTTTTAGCTAAAATAAGTCAATGGTTTTTCTGATTTGAGGGCAAAGTCTGTCTTTGGAGATTTGTTTTTTGTAAGTAGATTTGACAAATTCAATCTATACTTGCTAATTTAAGCATTTATGTTCTTTTGATATCCAAGTTGATTGTGGCTTGTGACTTGTTGCAGTACTTAGGCCGCTTAATCTTTTACCAATGCGGTTTTTAATTACACAGAGGTGCTACTCAGTACTTTCCCAAACCTGGCCATAAGAATCGATCCATCTTGAGTCTTGAAGATAGCAAGGGAAACACACATTACATGTTGCAACAAAGAAGGGTTGTGCCCAGGTTAATTTTTTCATCCTTACATTTCTTATTTCCTATAGTAGTTCTTGAATTCCAAGTAAATTATTTTTTCATTTGTATCATCAATGGACAGTGGGCATAAGCTCATAATCATATTATGGCTGTGTTGATTCGTTTGATCATTAAGAAAGTGATGCAACTGGATTGGGTTGCATCTTATATTAGGTGATCCCTAAGTAAGCCTTAGTCATGTTAACTAATTTTTTCATTTAAAATTTCAGGTTGCCTATAGCCTTCTACAGTATTAAGGCATAAACCTAAATGCAATCAATAGAGCAGGGGAGACTGTGCTTTATATTGCTGAAAAAATTAGACCACCAAAGATTGAAGCTAGGACACTTAGTTCAAAAAACTTGGGAAGCCTCGAAGCATAGAGAAGCAATTTAAGGAAACCATAAGTAACATCAAACACGGCGTGCAATCGCAGGTGGAACAAATCCATCAAATCGATGTTAAAGTCTAAAAGGTTGTGAAAAAGCTTAAGAAACTCCATACCAATGATATCATAGGAATTTATTAAATGGAAATATACAAGTTTATAATGTTGCGGTGGTTGGATTACTTATTGTTGCATTCCCATTATAGGATTTTTTTTTTTTATTATTTATTTTTTCCTTTTTTAAAAAAATTATCGTAAGTGTAATGTAATATTACAAATTAATGGCAATATATAAGTTTATATTTATATATGTATGGATTTGGGTAACAATTAAGTTGTAGTCTTCTTGTTTTCTACTAGCGCAAATAAATATTTTGATAATATAATATTGTTCTAGTGATTTAATTGCAGCTCTTAGAACAATAAAAGAGCAAAAATTAAATTATTGTTTTCTACTAGCGCAAATAAATGTTTTGATAATATAATATTGTTCTAGTGATTTAATTGCAGCTCTTAGAACAATAAAAGAGAAAAAAATTAAATTATTAATTAATTGTAAAATATATTAATTTACGGGGGTTTTATGGCATTAATGCCGCAAATCAATCAATTGATTTGCAGCGGTTAATGGCATAACTGCAGCAAATCAATCGACTGATTTGCTTCTCTTTGTAACCACAGCAAATCAATCAAATCAATCATTGATTTGCTGCACCCGCGTTTGTTGCAACTCCAAAAACGCAACAAATGAACTATTTGCAACCGCTGCAAAACAATGTTTTTTCTACTAGTGATTAAACCAATTAAGCATAATAATAGTGTAGAGAAAATTAAATATTTTGTTTGCATGCCTTTGAGATCGCCGGAATCACTTTTCACTATATGAATCGAGTATAGGCAAATACAGGCGAATGTGAGTCCATGACTCACTTCGTTGTATCATCCCTGATCCTCATTTCTTGGTTTCGAACCATATGGATATATAATGTTCCTTTATCGTGGTTGCCTTTTATAATACGTGAACGGTTTACAAGTTCCTTAAAAAACTTGATGGAAGCTCCCTACTTTCCTTGTCTTTAATTGTATTATGTCACACTTGAAGAAATTTTTTTTCAGCAATATCAAGCACCGTTTCCCATTCTCTACTGAGTACCTTTAGGTTTATGCCTTTAAAATGTAGAAGGCAATAGGCAACCTGCAATTTTAAATAAAAAAATTAGTGTACATGATTGAGGCTTACTTAGGGATCATCTAATATTAGATGCAACCCAATCCAGTTGCATCACTTTCTACGTGATCAAACGAACTGACACAACCATAATATGATTATAGGCTGATGCCTACTGTCCATTCATGATACAAATGCAAAAATAATTTACTTGGAAGTCAAGAACTACTATGGGAAATAGGAAATGTAAGGATGAAAAAATAACCTGGGCACAACCCTTCTTTGCTGCAACGTGTAATCTTTGTTTCCCTTGCTATCTTCCAGACTTAAGATGGGTCGGTTATCATGGCCAAGTTTGGGAAAATACTGAGCAGACCTCTGCGTAATTAACAACCGCATTGTTAAGAGATTAAGCAGCCTAAGTACCGCAACAAGTCACAAGCCACCATCATCTTGGATATCAAAAGAACATATATGCTTAAATTAGCAAGTATAGATTGAATTTGTTAAATCTACTTAACAAAAAAATTATCTCCAAACGCAGATTCTTCCTCAAATCAGAAAAAACCATTGACTGATTTTAGCTGAAAGGACTCAACTAACAAAAAACTAGAATTATAACTTGCTTAAAAGGCCGTAATTGCTATATACCAAAGCCAAATTGCACCACATTGATAACACAAATAGCTAAATACGAATAAATAGTTTAGGCATATGTAATTACACAATATATATTCTTTCCTTTTTCCATTAAATACAACAAAAACAAGTATCACTATGGGGCAATCTAAATCTTCAAAGTCTCAACATCAGAGCACTTGAAACTAATTAGTCAAAAATAGTAACGGTATCATTTCCACAACAATAATTTATAATTTGATTATGGTGTAACAACTATTCCCATAATATACTTTTCAAGCTGTTGTAATTAGTAATTAAATATATTATAAGAGATAAAATGACAATCTTAATTGATAAGAGTATTGGTAAGTAAATACAAAGGAAGGTTAAAAAGGAATTTCACACTTTTCCAAGGAACATAAGTCATAGCCAAACCAAAGCATTAGGGGTAAATATGATACAATCATACAAGAACAATATTTCGCCAAAGCAAGATAAAGCCTTACCAATATGACCTTGTCTTGTATCAATATGAAAAAGATCATAATTTAGCCTCTATTGATGTTGTATCTGAGTTCAAATGCTTCAAAAAACAACAAGAGATGTCCAAAGTAAGACCCAAACCACGATTTGGAATATAATTTCCCTAAAATTTCAAACCCCTACTTCGTGAATAAAGGAAATAGAATATACAATCAGTTATCGTTGCTTTGAAAGTGCCAGTATGTAGGTGGCGGTTAGCGTATAGGTTACCCATGTCCACCCCACTTTAAGAACACTAAAAATGAAGAACAATCATAAATAAAAAAAAAATACTAAAAGTCTATCAAAAGCAATCATAAACCAGTGAATTGGGTTTACTTTATCTTACTAATTCCCAGCACATATAATGTATAGGACAATTGAGGGATATCTCTGTAATCCAATTACGTCCAGAATAATACAGCATATCTCAGACTAAAATAGACAACTAATTCCCAAAAAATAAACTAAATCTCAACCAAAAAATGGCGAAATAACTACATAGCACATGCAATTGATTGAGTAAAATCAATACCTATAAATTACATCTGAACTAACGAATTAAAGTTAGAACTAATCAAAAGTAATAATAGTTGAAAAAGTAAACAACTCCAATTTGCATGTTGTTTATTAAGCAATAAATTAGAGCATTTATCAAAAAAAAAATCAATAAATTAGATCATATATAAACCCCAAAACATTACCCAAATAAAAATTCATCCTCTATTAAGGAGATAATTTGTACCATAACCTTTGTTAGTGAGTCAATGAAAGGGAGAATTGAACTATGTCGAGCGAAATAATCGACCCAAAATTAGAGCAAAAATTAGGGCTGCGGTAAACAAAAATTGAGGAGATAGAGAGATAGCAGGAGAGAGATTCCAGCAAGCAGTAGCAGCTCCGTCAACCAATAACAAAAGTTCCATCAACCGAAGATAGCAACTCAATTACAAAAGCCATAGCCGAACTGTACTTGAGGAAAAATCGATTCCTGCAAGCGATTATGAAAAAAGGAAAGTGAAGGTGAGGTTCTTGAAGAGTGACTGATGAGTCGACGGCGAAGAAGGGCAGTGACGGTAATGGTTTTGGAGAGTGATTGATTCGACGTTGGCCAGTGAATCGGTGATGGTTGGGGTAGGTGGGAGAAAGGAAATGAGGTTATAAGTGAAAAGAAGAGTGAAATAAACTAGGGGGGGTAAGAAAATGAGGGTTTAGGGTTAGGGAGGATATATTCATTTGCAGCGGATTTAAAGAAAACTCCTATGAATTAATATTTTTGATTTATGTACACTTAAAACTCATTTTTATTTGCGGCGATTTGTCAAAAACGTAGCAAATTTATAGCAACAAATAAATTTTTTTTCTAGTAGTGTCACACTTCATATTAGTGCCAAGCATATCCACCACATGCTTTAACGTAGGCTCACTTCGAACGACACCTACAATTTTGCGACTCCACTGGAGAAGATTCTTGGTTATTTATCGATTTGAGTGATCGGTATTTAATTAAAATGAGTGGATGAGACTTGAAAGATTCTTGAAAAATATTCATGTAATTAAATTGGCATTTTTTTCACGAGCATAGACATTTTAACGTCGCAGTTAGGTCTGTCCCGTAGGAAAATTTGAATAACTTGATTGCGAACAAAGGAAAATAGGGCACCAGTCAGTTTTTTTACTGCCACGCCAGGACAGATGCTGCCATGTTACGGTGCATTTCATCGTCATGCGTTGTGCACCACCGTGACACGATACACTATGTCGTGTCACGGTAATCCTTAAATCCGTCCAGTGGCTTATTTTCTCTTCTTATAATCAACTTCCTTCGGTTTTTCATAAAAAATGTGTGTGTTCTACATATGTCTTAGCCCTGGGGAATCTAAGCTCTATCAACCCAAAAACGCTCATGGCAATAAGGGTTCATCTGAGTTATTAAATCCACCCAAACTATGGAGTCGAATTTTATTTCATCACGAACTTGCGGAGCCGCCTGTTGGCATACACCCTTTAGGGAGGCTGCCTTGCTAAAACGTCCAAACTCTTAACCATGGTACCTTTTTGACACCCAAAGCTTGACCAATATTTGAACATAGATCTTGACCTTAGGTTGCGAACTCTTTTTACATCGTGACTAAATGCTACGTGGTTTATTTGGTGCTAACCCACATGTATTTGCTCATTTTGTTTAACTTATGACCGAGGGTTTTTATTTCCACATAATAATTAGACGGACTAAAAAATGATTAAAACCTGGAAATTACACAAATTTTGGCCTAGAATTGTGCACCGTGTCACGGCAGGTCTGTCGTGCAACTGTGTACAATGCCATGACACGCTGCAATGTCCCGTCTGACAGTGCATTATACCGTGTCATGACAGTCAACACCATTACACAGTGCTCAAGATTTTTTCCAGTCAGTCCTTTTTTGGTCTTTGTGCGTGCTTATGTGGTTCGTGTGTTTTGTTTGATGTCATATCTAGCTGTACGGTGATAACACGTGTCGTGTCAAGTTCACACACTCTTTTGTTAGTCGTGCACTATTTTATGACCGTATTTTAGGGTGGTCTTGTGCTGTTTTTTTTTGTTTCGTTTTTTTTTCGGAGTAAGTCGGATGGTATCCTCCCATTCATATTTTTTATAATATAAAGAAAATTTCAAAAAAACAAAATTTTGCTTTTTCTTTTTCGGATGGGTAAAGATTAAGTCTAGTCATTAAAGGTGTGTTTGTTTCGATGTCTCAACACTTGGTTAAAAAGCAGGTGTAGATTGTTACGGTTCAAGTCAATACCTCAACAGCCTCTTATACCAAAGAGGCGTATAAGGAAACCACCACAATCATCTCCACAAAGTCCGTCTCCAATCTACTTTCAACCAATGGCTACTAAGGAGGATATTGAGAAAATAACATGACCATTGAGATGTTGTCTAACATGATGCAAACGCTAACCACCAATGTCAACACGGTAGAGCAAGAAAATTAAAACAATGTCACTGCCGCTGTAATGGACAAGATCAAAGAATAGATGAGTAAACTCTCTGAAGAGTTCACCTGTCACCTCTTCGTCCATAAGGAACAGGCTTCCCGAAAATTTTTCCACTGTTGACATTTCCAAGTTCAAGCCTACTGATAATTTGCTATTCCACTTGAAGGCTTTTTATGCGACCATGGCTCTTATAGGATTAGATGTGACACTCTTCCCTACTGTGTTCCCTCTTTCCTTGGAGTATGCCTGTAACCAGTGGTTCAACTCTCTAGAATCCAAACATGTTGCAACTTGGGAGGATGTTACTTAAAGCTTCATAAACCGTTACAAGTGTGACATCCAAGCAAAGACTTCTGAACGTGAAATCTCCATTCTCAAACAGAAGGAGAATGAAGGCTTCACTACTTTTCTTAGCAGGTGAAGAGGAAATACTGCACTCTTGGTAGATCCTCCCAAGGAGAAAGAGATGGTTCTCCAATTTATTGCAAATATGATTCAAAATTACAAGCCTCACCTGAAGTTTCTTCCTTTGATTACCTTTGAAGCTCTGTATGATATGTGGATCAATATCAAATATGAACTGATGAAGACTACTGGTAGCAACAACAACAGCAACACTTGGAAAAATACGAAGAACGAAACTCCTTCTTCTTCGTCTTCAAAGGCCAATAATGCTACTAACTATTTGGGGGTAAATATTACCCCTATATGTGGACCAATGCCACCTCGACATGTGTCCGCAAGCTTAGAGATCAATGAGCCAATTAGAGCATGACACGTGTCACTCAATGATAGAAGGGTGAATATGGGCTTTAAGCCAACAACCCTAGAAATCGTTTAACATTGTGAAGCCAATATATTTAGGTTAAATAACCTTAGAGGCACATATCCCAATGCTCTATAAATACTGATCATTATATTAGTTTAAAGGGATCCAATTCTCTCTCCAAGGGTAATGCCCCCCACAATTACTCTCCCTTCTCTCTACTTTCTCTCTCTAAAATAAATTATTTCGATCACTGACTTAATCGTCGAAGGAGGACCTCCGGCCCCCCGGGGTCCGTTGTTTTGCAGGTGACTGAGCCGTTCGAGTGTTGCATTGCGGATCTGTCTTCCGCGGGACGTACACGCCCTCCACTTGGGTACGTACAAAAAACCCCAAAACATTTGGCGCCGTCTGTGGGAAGACACGTCTGTAATGGCACAACGGTAGTGGATCACCGAATCAAGGGGGGAGCCTCCTTTGGGAGGCAGCAGGCGTCATGAGGCCTGATGTCTAGAACAACAGTCGTCGTGAGGTTGAATGTCGAGAGTCAGGCGGCCAAAAAGGTCAGTCAGATGAAGTCATGCATTTTTTAAGGTTAAAGGGTAATGCCGTTTAACCTAAATTTTATTAGGGGTAATGCTGTTTAACCTGAACTCATATAATGCGTCAGAGGCATGCTACACACCCGGATGCATACAGCCGGCATTCTACTCTATCTATAGATTCCACTAGTTTTGACAACTAGTGGAACAAGCTTATTTATCTTTTGTAAAAAGGAGAAATAAAAGAGTTCAGGTTTTTAATTAAACCAATAAAGTGTTTTTAAGCACTATCCTATGCATGCGGCAAAACCTGAACAATCCTCCTTCATTATCCATGAATGATGGGGAAGCTGCAACTTGTATAAATACAAGTGACAATCTTTTTACACTCAATTAGCTGCCAAACGGCATTCTCATGTGCCGCATGAGTACAAGCCCACCAAAGCACAATTTTAAATTCATATAACTTATATTATAATCATAAAAGTCTTAATTTTATAATTATAAAGGTAAGAACAAGTTAAAACTCCACTCAAGCAGCATTTTATCATAATAATTTGCATGAGAGCTTGGTGGAAAAAGTTGCCAGACGCCAACAAACTATCAAATTGGGATTAGCTACGTACTCCACATGTTTTAATAAGGGTAGACGGCACAATTGAGCTGCTCCGCCATTGTGATACACAATCATTATTATGATAGAGCTGCTCCATTTCTTCTTCTTGCCTTAACAAGTCAGACTCGACAATTTTTGCATCAAACATAGTCGGTCAGCGTTATTAACAATGTCAGTCCGCCTGTGTTCAATTTAAATCTTGCACAGGCGGCAAGAAGTGTTTGGTGTGTGCTTAGGCTAAGTAGTAACATTAAGGCAAACTACTGTGAGTATTAATAGGGTAAGCCGGTTACTATCATCAAGTTATTAACCGGCTGCAGCATTGGCTCATTGAGCTCGTCTGACTTCAAACCGG
The DNA here is from genome assembly GCA_024500155.1 of Chenopodium formosanum. Lineage (NCBI taxonomy): Eukaryota > Viridiplantae > Streptophyta > Magnoliopsida > Caryophyllales > Amaranthaceae > Chenopodium > Chenopodium formosanum. The sequence continues at coordinate 53,376,265 of CM044880.1, read as the reverse complement.
CTGGGTCGTAATAAATCAATTCATATTTTTGCACCCCATACAGCCTGGGTTATAGCCATTTAAATCCGGCTGCAGCGGTTGCTTTGAACAACCTCAAAGCCGGCTGTGATGTGAGCTAGCAAGAGAGCTCGATTGTAAGCTTGCTCAAGCGGCAAATATGCCAACTTATATAATGGTAGTAAGAAGGCACTTAGAAGGTGGATTCCTGAGTGATACAGCCGACCAGAGCTATCAGCGGTGTCTGCTTGGGCTGCTTTATTCTTCAATAAAACCCGGCTGTAAGGGAAAGCTTGGCTCGTAAATCAAGTCCGGTTATGATGGCGACCATATTCATCATTATTGCTCAAGCCTAATTGATTGTATAAATAAGAAGCAAGGCGGCAAGCGGTTAAATAAATTATTTGATAGTATCATGCGTCATTTACATGCGACAAGTGAGATACATTTCCATACTCCAAGTTTTTGACAGCTATCAAAGTTTAATTTATTAAACTCCATATTCTACTCTTGAATGGACTCATGAATAATTTAGGCAGTTGTAATGATGGTCATAATAGAGCCGCCAGGATTGATCATTTGCAAGCTCGTGAAATCCAATAGGCTGGACGGTCATGACAGCCGATCAACTAATGAGAGTATTATGGGTGAAAAGGGTAAGGCGGCAATGATGGGTGTCAGACATAAGAACAACAAACAAGCCTCCAACTCCACATATACAAGCGGCATCATAAGCTATACCTTTGCACAGGCGGCATAGAAACCCGCATGTGTAATTAGTGCAAACCCATTTCTCGAGCAGCTTTCCCCATCAATTAAATCCGGCTGTGTGAGCAGATTGTCCCACCAATCGTGATGGCTCATAATTTGAGAATAAGAACAAGCGGCATCAAAAAAAATGTTAGTTGTTGATGTCAGCCGGAACTTGATGATTGTTGTAACATGATGATTATGAGTATCATCACATGGTGATTATCAACAGGGCAACCGATATTTGGTGTCCGGATGACCATTTCATGTAGAATTAACGGGTGTATCACCCCTTAAGCAGCTTTTGTGCGTGAAGCTAGTTGGGCTACCATACAAAATTGCAAATCATTATTATGATTTAAAAAAAAAAATAAAAAAAAAAACCCGCCTGACTACATGATCATTTTGGAGGAAGAAGAAAAGAGTGCATCACTTTGTATATAATATACATGAGTAGCATATTAAAAGATTACAAGCCACATACGACATTGATGTCGGGCTACTTTGTGCATCCTCAAGCCCGGCTGTAGTGGCAGCTTTGCTCGTTACAAAAGCCGGCTGTATGGGCATCCATGCTCAACAATTTACCCCGGTTGTATGGGCACCCATACTCATCGACTAATCCTGGCTGTAGGAACAGCTTTGGTCTCCAATTAAGTCCGACAGCAGGGCACCTTTGCTTATAAACTAACCCAGCCATAGGGGTTACTGCCTACCTTGATTAAGCCCGGTTGTGGGGCTTTTTCTTGCCTCGATTAAGTCGGCTTCCATGGCTGCTTTGTTCAAGCTTAAAGACGACTGCTATGGTTGCTTTGTTCAAGCTCAAAGACGGCTTTTATGGCTACTTTGTTCAAGCTCAAAGCCGGCTTCCATGGCTTCTTTTTTCCTCAATCAAGGCCGGCTATATTTGCTGTAGGGGCTGCTTTGCTCATCTACCCTTCCCGATTGTGGGGCTGCATTATGCCTCAATAAGGACCGGCTTCAGTGATTGCTTTGTGCATCAATTAATTCCGGTTGAATAATGGAGGTAAGAATATAATTTGATTTGATTCCCTCCAATAATATTAATGCATTAAGATAGTAATGATAGTCTTTATTATTATTGTTATTATTATAATTTTAATTATTAATGCATTGATTGAATTTTAAAATAATCTGACGGTTGTCCAAACTCCAATATTAAACTTAGTTTGAAACTTAGTAGCTAAACTAACGTCAAAGTGACGTGAGGCCAATTGTCGGATTATAAACTAAGTTTGAAACTTAGTAGCTAAATTAACGTCCAAGTGACGTGAGGCCAATGGCCGGATAATAAACTAAGTTTGAAACTTAGTAGCAAATTCAACGTCTGAGTGACATGCGGCCAACGGCCAGGTAACTAAACTAGGCAGAAAACCGCTTAGTGGCTATACAGCCGTTCTTAACCTAGACTAGAGGCCAATAGCCGAAAGGTTGCTTTTTTAATAAAATAGCTTGTCCCAACATGGTTAATGGCGTTCGGTGACACCCCCTCCGGGTGCGATCGTCGCAGAGAGTTGCCTAATTGCTTGCTCTACGTACTTATGCAGACGGCAAAGATTGAACGACCAAATTGGTCAACTCATAGTCGTCTGACCAGAACAGTCTAAAGAACGACTAAGGTTTTGGAACACCAGATGTCCTAAGACATCAGTCGGTGACCGACCGAACTTCTTACTTAGGCTTTTCATTTCAAAATTGCACAGACTCTCCCATTGGGGCAAAAAGAGTTGTGCAATTGGTTATACAACCGTCTTGAAAAAGACATGAGGCCAATGGCCGGATGGTTATACATTTTGGTAAATTTGTCTGCTCTAATGTGAAATATGGCGTCCGGCGACACCCCTCCGGGTGCAATCATCGCAGAAAGCACTCTATCGTTTGCTTTACGGACGCATGCACGCGGCAAAAATTAAACGACCTCATTGGTGAGCTCATAGCCGCCTGACCTGGGTAATCTAAAGAATGACCAATTCTTCGGGAACCAGATGTCCAAAAGACATCAGCCGGTGACCCACCGAAGTTCTAACCTAGATTACCTTCCGAAATTATACAAGTCCTCCTAATGGGGTAGAAGGACATTAAAAGTATAATTGGATTACGAACACCCTAGGCGAAATTTGCCTCCTGTCCTAAAAAGAGCCAGGCGGCCATTTTCCTGTTGTCCTATGAAGAGTCAGGCGGCCATTTGCCTCCTGCCCCAGGCGGCCATTTGCCTCCTGTCCTATGAAGAGTCAGGCGACCATTTGCCTTCTTCCCAAGGCGACCATTTGCCTCTTGTCCTATAAAGAGCCAGGCGACCATTTGCCTCCTGCCCCTAGGCGTCAAGTTGCCTCTTGTCCTATGAAGAGTCAAGCGGACATCTGCCTCCTGCCCCCAGGCGGCGATTTGCCTCTTGTCCTATGAAGAGTCAAGCGGCCATTTGCCACTTGCCCCTAGGCGGCCATTCACCACCTGACTTATGGGATGTCAAACGTCTCAAAAATATTCTAAGTCACCTAAAGGTCATATGACCACCATAGTGGGGCTAAAAGAAATAAAAGTCGTCATCTATCTAGTTTAGGCGGCAATCATTATTATGATTGATTAACTTAGAAAATATCATACCATTTAAGGTATCAAATTTTCCAAGTTAATCAAATCTCTCTTTTATTGAACTAGACATAAGCCGCCCATAAAGGTTTTGAACAAGTGGAAAATAAAGCCTTGATTTCGAAAGGAGTAATTCCTCTTGAAAAAGAAATTACCCTTTCCGAGGGGGTACTGTTTGGGGGTAAAAATTACCCTTATATGTGGACCAATGCCACCTCATCACGTGTCCGCAAGCTCAACTCTCAATAAGCCAATTAGAGTATGACACATGTCACTCAATGATAGAAGGGTGAAAATGGGCTTTAAGCCCACAACCCTAGAAACCGTATAACGGTTGGAAGCCAATCTATTTAGGTTAAATAACGTTAGAGGCACATATCCCAATGCTTTATAAATACTGATCATTACATTAGTTTTAAGGGATCCAATTCTCTCTCCAAGGGTAATGCCCCCCACAATTACTTTCTCTTCTCTCTACTTTCTATCTCTAAAAAAAATTATTTCGATCACTGACTTAATTGTCAGAGGCGGACCTCCACTCGGGTACGTATAAAAAACCCCAAAACACTAACAATGTCAATGTCAATGATGTGTTAGATCTTAATGCTCCCCCTCAGAGATTCCAAAGGTAAATGAGGATTTACACGCCTTTGAGAATGAGCTACGATGCTTCTTTTAATCTCTTGCATAATCAAGGACTAATTATGCCAATTGGACCCTTTCCAGAACCTCGACAAGAGAACAGAGCTGCTAGCTATGACCCCAATGCTCATTGCATGTTTTATCAAGGAAAAGGTCATACAACTGAAAAGTGTTGGAGGTTGAAGGATATAATCCATTACCTGATTGATGCTAATAAACTTCATGTCCCCCCAAAGGACAAGAAGCCTAATATTCAAACAGGTCCCCTTTCTAATGCTTTGGCTATCATTGGGGGACAATGTCTCCTTTGATCTATCAATACTCATTCAATCTGTGAATGAACCTTTACCAGAAGTTGTATTTGTTTCAAACTACGAAGAAGTGAATGGAATTTGGGATAGTGACGATGAAGAGGTCTATCTCAAAGATATAGCATGTTCATTTCTTGGTTTTAGTGAAGATGTTTGGGGAGACCTTGAGGTCGAGGTTCTCACTAGAACTAGACGGTTGCAACAGCCTAGTCCACCTCCACCTCCACTATAATCACAACCAAAAGTTTATCCTATCGACCTTGTGAATAACGATGTGATAAAACGTTACAAAAGACTAAGGTGGAAATGAATGTATGCAGGATTTTGGCCACCTCCCACGAGCATCAAAAGGCTGTGATGAATGTTGTAGTAAAAAAAGGAGTTGATAATGATATTACTCCCCAGGGCTGGTAAGCTTTCTGACTATTTAATTTCCAAGTACCAGTAATCTGATCTCCTTCTCAAACAAGGGTCTTCCCCTAGAAGGGGACCAACATAACAAGGCCTTACACGTCACTGTGGTGTTTAGGAAGATAAATGTTCCTCTGAGCATGGTTGATAATGGCTCTGCAATCAATGTATGCCCACTCTGCACTGCAATAAAGTTAGGCATAAAAGATGAAGAATTGATCCCCCCTACTCAAGGGATTCGTGCTTACGATAATACTCGCCGCTAAGTTGTGGGTACTATCATGATAAAAATAACTACTAGAGCCATTGAACGTCGCACCAAATTTCAGGTGGTGGACATTAATGCTTCATTCAATCTGCTATTAGGTCGTCCTTGGCTTCATGAGCTAAAGGCGATCCCATCGTCGCTGCACTAAAAAGTGAAAGCTATAGTTGGAGGGGTTCCAATTACCATTGATGCCTCCCCATGCGCATTCAAGTTATTGATACTCCAATCGTCCATGTCAACCATGACGAGCAAGATAAAGATCTCTAGGGATTTTAATTAGACGATGTTCTCATGATCGAAGAAGACAAGAAGTGTCACCTTGACATTGATCCTTATTCGAACACTAGTGTTAATGCCAAGAAGCAAGGGCTTTTCCCTAGAATGACCCTCGGACTCAAAAAGAAAATGGGTGAACTTTGGGGGCATCCCAATGCACCTACGAAGGATACCTTTGGCTTAGGATTCAAGCCAACAAAAGAAGATATAAAAAAGGCTCTCCAGAAAATGAAGCCTTGAAATAATGCTCGAACCATGAAGACGAAAATTCCCATGGAACCATACCCCTTCACACTCAACGGCAAGTACATCAAAGAAGGGAAAAACTTCCCACACTATGAATTCCATGAGCCTTTCGTCCATAATGGGAAGCGTGAGCCAGGTTTCGAGATGTTCCTTGATTGTGACTTCGTCGACGAAAAGGCGACGAGTTCTTCACAACTGAAAAACAAGCCAGTCCAAGCTCTGATGATATGAACATTAATCTTCGTTTTGGAATAGAAAAGAATAAACCCAAGCCTGTATGAAATGACGATTTTGACCCCTCTGAGTTAATCGTCCAGGCTGATAATGTTTCAAAGGGATGGTACAAGACGGTGAAGATCACTACTCCAAGTGGAGAGAAGTTGGAAGTGACCGCTGGCGAAGGTCCTATATTCGATGAATCTGAATCGTCTAGGTCCAAGTCCGAGTTGTTAGGCCAGTCTTTAGGATTTGAGGCCGACCCCCTTTCTTCCATGTATTCTAATGCAATTCCCCTTAATGCCGAGTCTCTTGTTGAGTCTCCTCTTTCAATCCCAAATAATTCCGGCGAGGTCGCAGCTGACCTTGCCCTCCTCGATGTAATGACCAACGAATGAAATAAAATGAGTACCTTTGCTTACGATGCGTGTCATTCCCCTAACCCTGATCAAAATTTTTTTGCTAATGATAAAAATGACAAAGAAATAATAAAAGCAATGGAAGAACACGAAAATAAATCAGGAATCATTGAAGATACAGAAACAGTTAATATTTCCAATGATACGACTATCAAAGAAGTTAAAATTGGATTAACACTAAGTCAAGACAAACGCAAAGAGGTAATTAACTTGGTTAGTGAATTTGTTAATGTATTTGCTTAGTCATACCAAGATATGCAAGGAATTAACACCGAGGGATAGGATTTTTGGTGCTCTATGCGTTTAAGGTGTCCATAACACCGAGGTAGAATTAAAAGGGTTCAACATTAAATAATATGTGGTCACTAATTATTCAAGAATTAAATTGGTATGTTTGGTTGATTGAATAAATATTGTTGATTGATTTATTATGCTTTGAGAGTCATCACCAAGTCCAATAATATGTAAATAGCATAAAGTGAAAGAGATTACGCACCAAAACTCTTGGAACGTATATACCTTGAGTATGAACAATGGGGGGAGTTATGGGGTTTTATATTTAACCATAACTTCTAATGAAGTGCAGGACGCTGTATATTCCTTTTTATTTATTATTTGCGCAGGAATTCCGCCACCTTTTAGTGGTTTTGTCGCTGGCACGGTTATCTCCCGTGTCACTTAACCTCAATTTATTTAGGGGAGGTATAATTAGAAACCCCTTTGATGCGTAATCAACGTTAAATAAATTATTTAGTGTCTAGTAAAGTGTCTTGTTTATTGTTGTGTGTGCTTGTAAACAGGTTCATTGAGGTAAGCGTGTGTTGATAGGTGAAAGCATGTTAGTGTGTTTAATTACACCTACGTACTCAGCTTTGCTGATTGTGTGTGTTTGTGTGTTTGGCCATGTCTTTATCTTGGTCCTATGACGACCCATTTGTAATGGAGAGTAGTAAGGACAAGTAGAGATAAACGTTTCAGGTATTGAAGCATATTCATGACGGGGCATGAGTGAAGATTGAATCATGCTAGTTTCCAATAGTTTACGATGTGTTTTATGCTTTGTTTATTTACGATACTTTTCATGTGGACTAACGCAAAGGCTTGGTTTTGGAACGGTTTTGAATAAGGGCCTTTAATGGTTCCAAGTTGTAGTTTGATTTTATTTGACTTTGTTTGTTTGGTTTTAAACATTACTTTCATTTGGTTGACTTTTGAGTTGACTTGTTTAAACAGTTTTTAATTTAAAGTCTTCCACTATGTATCTTTGATAGTTGCCTTAGCCGTTTTCACGGTGGCGGTAATGTCTTAGATATTCTTAAATCGTATTTTAAAAAGTAAAGCGGGTATTTAAAAGAAAGGAATTTCTAGGGTATTACATAGCATATAAAGACAATCATCACCATATAGTCCACATACATTATTATTGTATTTAGGTCCATAAATTTCTTATAATCTTCTACTTGAACCAAATACTATTACATGTTTGTGATTCTTGATGATTGCATTTTACTTTAAAACTTTATGAGCTCAGAATACTATGATTTCTAAACGTCTTTAAACAACTCAGTCCATCAATTATATTAACATAGAGTCAAAGCCATATAAGCTACGATTAACGTAACTAGGCCCATCAATGGCCACAATGTTAACACAATCAACAACATGAATCAAGTATAGGTGTGTAGCATGGAAATAACATAAATGTGATCCAAAATGTCTGTTTCCAACTGGTCCACTTCAAGCTTTAGCAAGATCACGATAAGATCTAATAGAAGCGTAAACCAAACTGAATACTTTATTTTTGCAGAAATACTTAAAACCACAATATTCAAAATGTGTTTATTTCATACAAGCAATAAGATAACAAACTCCCACTGAAACTATATATCCTTAGGTGGCATAACACCCATATGAGCAGTGTGCTCATGAAATACTTTGGGTGGTAAACCCTTAGTAAGCGGATCCGTAATCATGGAGTTTGTGTTAATATGCTCTACGGACAATTGTTTACTCTCCACTCTTTCCTTCATAACAGTAAACCTGACATCAATATGGTTTGATTTTGACAGGCTTTTATTACTTTTGGCATACAATACTGCTGACCTGTTGTCACATAGCAATTTAAGTGGTATATCAATACCATTCACTATGCATAGACCTATGACAAAATTCCTTAACCATAATGCATGGTTGGATGCCTCATAACAAGCTATGAATTCTGCTTCCATGGTGGAAGTAACTGTAAGAGTCTATTTGACACTTTTCCAAGAGACAGCTCCTTTAGCTACGACAAAGATGTAGCCATATGTGGATTTCAAGCTATCTTGACATCCAGCAAAGTAAGAATCAGTGTATCCAACGATCTCAAGTTGATCTGACCTTCTATATGTGAACATGTAATCCTTTGTTCTCTGCAAATACCGCATAACCCTCTCTACTGCTTTCCAATGATCAAATCCTGGATTACTTAGGTATCTGCCCAACATTCGAACAATGTATGCAATATGTGGACGGGTACAAACTTGAGCATACATAAGGCTCCCTATAGCTGATGCATAATGAATCTTCTTCATTTCTTTATTCTCAAAGTCATTCTTTGGGCATTGAGTGAGACAGAACTTATCTCCCTTAGCCACAGGAGTATTACCTGGTTTACAGTCTTACATGCCAAACCTTTTCAAAACTTTCTCGGTACAGCCCTTTTGTGACACTCAAAGAGTGCCTAGATGACGATCTCAATGCATTTGTATCCCTATCACAAAAGAGGCGTCCCCAAGATCTTTCATCTCAAAGTGGTTTGATAGAAATCTCTTGGTGTGGTGCAAATAGCCTATATCGTTGTTGGCAAGCAATATGTAATCAACATATAAAACCAGGAAAACATGCTTACTCCCACTAAACTTATGGTACACACAATCATCAACTGCAATTGTCTCAAAACCATGAGGCATAACAACTTGATGAAACTTAAAGTACCATTGACGAAAAGCATGTTTGAGTCCATAGATGGATTTCTTTTATTTGCAAACCATTTTCTTTGAATCTTTTGAAACAAAGTTTTCTGGTTGCTGCATATAGATGGTTTCCTCAATGTCACCATTGAGAAATATTGTCTTAACATCCATCTGATGTAAGTCAAGATCATAATATGCTACAAGTGCCATCATAATCCTAAAGGAGTCTTTTGAAGAAACCGGTGAATAAGTCTCCTTATAATTAATGCCTTCCTTTAGAGTATAGCCCTTAGCGACAAGAAGAGCCTAACGCCTTATCACATTGCCATTTGAATCCCTTTTGGTCTAAAAAATCCATTTACAACCAATGGGTTTCACACCTTCTGGCAATGAAACAAGGTCCCAAACATCATTGTCCATCATGGACTTAATTTCCTCATTCATGGCATCAATCCACTCTTGAGAGTTAGGGCCTTCAATGGCTTGGCGAACGATGATTGGGTCATCATCCACCAATTCTTTATCCAACTCTTGTTCTTGAAGTAGTGCAACAAATTCTTCGCTAATTTCATTGTTATCCTCCTGTTCTTGGAGAAAAACAATGTAGTCATCTGAAATTGCACATCTTCTTTCTCTAGTGGATCTCCTTAATGGCATTATTTATTGAAGTAGGTGAGTTTGTTCATCATGAATATCTTGTTGATTCTGAATAGGGAAATCATTTTGAGTTTCTTGAGTTGTACGTTCAATCATCCCAAGAATTAATGTCTGATCATGATTGATAACACCTGAAGGAAGAGAAACGTGTTTCTCTTTCGATAATAAACTCTTTAACCTTATCTTCCCCTCCAAACTCAACATCTTCAAAAAATCTAGCATTTCCCGTCTCAAAAATTGATCTAGTTGTGGGATCGTAAACTTTATACCCCTTAGACCTTTCAGGGTACCTAACAAAGTAACAACTGACAATTCTAAGTCCAGTTTATTTTCATCTGGCCTATAAGGTCTTGCCTCAACTGGACAACCCCAAATGTGTAGGTGTTTTATACTGGGTTTCTTACCAGTCCATAGTTCATAAGGGGTTTTAGAAGCTGCCCTAGTTGGTATTCTATTGAGAATATAAGTTGCGGTCTTAATTGTCTCTCCCCAAAGGGATTCTGGTAAGGTAGAGTGACTAACCATACTCCTTACCATCTCATGTAATGTTTTATTGCGCCTCTCAGCTACACCATTCATTTGAGGTGATCCTGGCATGGTTTATTAAGGGAAAATCATATTCCTCTAGGAATTTAGCAAATGGCCCTTGACGTTGTTCACCATATCCGTCATTTCTGCCATAGTATTCACCACACGGTCAGATCTGACTTTCTTAATTGTTTTCCCAAGTTGATTTTCAACTTCCACTTTATAAGATTTGAACACATCCAATGCTTGGGATTTCTCATGAATCAAATATAGGTAGTCATAACGAGAATAGTCGTCTATGAACGTAATAAAATATTGTTGACCATTTCAAGAAGCTGTAGGAAATGGTCCAGAAATGTCCGTATGTATTAGTTCTAAGACATCTAAAGCTCGTTTGGCTCCTAATTTCCTTTTGTCTATTTGTTTCCCTTTGATACAATAAATACATACATCAAAATCTGAAAAATCAAGGGAATAAAGAATTCCATCTGACACAAGTCTTTGAATTCTATGTTTAGATATATGTCCTAAACATTTGTGCCAAAGTGATGAAGAATTCTCATTTGCTAATTTTCTTTTGGTACCACTAGAACCGACATGCAAACTTTCATTATATGAAGCAATAGTATCCAACAAATATAGGTTGTCAAATCCAAATAAAGAACAAGATCCAACTAACTTTGAATTATAAAAAAGACTAACTTTATTGTTTCCAAAAGAACAATAATAACTAGATTTGTCCAATGTAGAAACAGAAATTAAATTCCGCCTAAAAGATGGTACAACAAAAGTCTCTTTTAAATCCAAATAATATCTAGTGTGGGGAATAGTTTCAAGCCTTTAAAATCCGACTAGCTTGAACCCCACTGTGATCATACACTAAAATACTGTGGCGTCCAAAAGGGAAGAAGATAGAGCAAAAGAGTCGCCAACAAGTTTTTAAGGAACTTGTAAACCGTTCACGAGGTGAAGGTTACACCCCTTAACAATCCAAGAGATCGTCAACTCCATAAGGTCATGAACCAAATAAGGGTTCGGGGATGATGGTAAAAATCCAACCTAAAAGAGATTGAACCTGCCCTAATAATAGGTCTCTACTTTATTCTGCTGGTATTCATGTGCGCTTTCTGACTAACATGCAATCAATAGGATTAACCCTAAACCTGTTTAATCTATGTTGGTTAAATTTAATGCACAAATAAACTATAATTGGCGATCACTTGAAATATAATCACAATTAACCTAACAAGATTATTGATTATCTATTAAGCGTGATTGCAAATACCAAATTCCCTTTAACATGCATAAAAGGTGATCAAGCAATAACAATATAAAATAATAATAATATGCATGTCAAGCAACATAAATATTATCAACAATAATAATAATAATTCATCAATCATAATTATAATAATCATGTTAAGGCATAGTAAGATCCTAGGCATGATACTAACAAGATTAATAACAAACCCTAGCATGTCACTAAGCAATAAAAATCAAATCTTTAACCCTAACATGATACTAACATGAATTAATATTTGAAAGAACATAGGAAGCATCATACTTTTAATCATACTTGATATTAAGAATACCCTAGACATGATACTAGGAAGATCAAAACGCCCTAACATAACATTAAGAATCATAATAACAACCTAAACATGATTTCTACATCATAATATCGATAAAAACCAAATTAAAGTACTTACGTGGATGCCTTGTACCTCTTTCTAATTACAAAATACACACGTTAGTAACTTCAAGGAAAATAATAATCAAAACAACTAAATTAAATCATTGAAATAGAGATTTGGGACCAAACCCTCAGAAATTAAAACCTTTCACGTCTAGGGCGAAAGCAACTTCGAATATGGCTAGGTGTATCAAGATCTTGTGAATGCGGAATTTTGAAAGAGAATTAAGAACAGAGAGATGAATGAATGAAAAGGATTATTAGACTGATTTTTGAATGAAAAGAGTTGATGAATGAAGAAGAGAATATTGTAAATCGTGATTGTTGGTGAATGGTGAATGATTGAGAAAGTAGATCCTCGAAAACGGAGTTTTGGATACGATATTTATAGAGAAAATCATCCAAAAAAGATAATTTATCAAAACAGAGTCTGAAGACCACAAATCCACCTTGGCGCCAGCCCTGGCTCATTGGCGCCAGGACCAGTGGCTAGCGCTAGGCGCCAATGCTGGCGTCTGGCGCTAATCCTGTTTCTAGGCGTCAAGGCCTGGGGTTGGACGCCAAACCGGATTTTAGCGCGTTTTCGAAAATCTGATAATTTTACCGTACTGGAAGATAAAATAATATAATTTCAATCGAAAATGCTAATTGATCTGATTAAAACTCTAAAGAGTCCTAATTGAATTAAGAATGACAAGACCTTCTAGAATGTTCTAGAAGACTAAAACCATTCCTAATTACATTAGGAATGATAAATTATATTAGGCCCTCCCCTAAATCATAGGGCCGTACTTAAAACTCAAACCGGGCCCAGTTTAGTAAATTGGCCATAAATTCCTCAATATTCATCGGAATTGGGCTTATAATTATCGTTGGAAAGGTCTTTGCAAGCCCCATTCAACTACACCACTATTAGGACCCATACTATGGACCAAACAAACTGGATTGGCTGTTTTCTTAAAAATAAAGTTTTCAAAAACAGAGGGAAAAGAAAATAAAACTTTCCGCAACACCAAACCTTTCCACACTTTCGTTTCATTCGATTATGATTCGACGTGAAAGGCACTCATCACTGGGTTTGGTTTTGGGGATACAAAAATGGGTGTCTACAGAAGGCCCCACTTTGACTGAGTTTGGAGAAACGCAAGTTTTGAAAACGAAAGCCAAAGTATTGATAGGGACGGAGAATGATTCAGAACGTTCTGCGATCCTAAATCAATCTTGTAACGCCGATACCTGCAAAACTAGCATTAGTTAATCAGATAAAAGAGTTAAGAAATGCGTATCTTGCACCGTCGAGCATACATCTCTGAAAGTAACCGATTGTTGTTGTACTGTCGTTGTTTTGATGACCTCCTACAAGCTAGAGAATGCCATCCCGCTTGAAAACCGCTACGCCCGTAACTGCTTCCAAATTAGAAGAATTCTTCGCCTGAAACGATCCTCCTCAGTAATGATAATATTCCGCGTCCAAGGGAATACCATCGAAGATTATTTCTCTTGAAACAAACTCCATCCACATTGATAATATTCCGCGTCCAAGGGAATACTATCGAAGATTGCTTCTCTTGAAACAATCCTCAGTTGTTTGTGATAACTCTCCACAATCTAGGGAACGTCACCTTGTTGTTTCGATGTTCACTCGTCTCTAAACAAAGAGCTTCTTTTTCCCGCTGTGATAGTCTTCGAAAAGACCACTGCTTTTTAATATTTGCTATGCCAGTACGTCGGCGCTTTGCTGCTTGTAAACCAGTATGTCGGTGCTTTTGCTGTGATGACAATCCTCTTTTCTTTAGGAATAGTTGCCAACACAACTCTTGTATGATGTATGACAATCCGATTTAGGGAAAGTTGTCAATGCTTCGTAACAATCCATCCTTGGAAATGTTGCCACGATGAAGCGACAATCCGTACCTCGGAAAATTTGCCAAAATCCAATCTTTGGAAAAGTTGCCAATGCTTCTTAACAATCTTTCATAAGAACTTTGCTACGATCGACAATCCACATCTTGGAATATAACTCTTGAAAGCAATCCACCTTGGAAATTTGCCAACGATATACGACAATCTTTTTGGAAAAATATTGCCACAATTAACAATCCGCGTCTTGGAACATTTGCAAAAAAGAGTCGACCGACAATCCACTTCGGGAAAATTTGCCACTTACTGAAATGAATGAAAATCCACATTGAGGAACTTTTGCCGATATTTATGATGAATAGAAACCTACAACAATCCTTTGGGAAATTTTGCTATAGGGAACTGGGTGTATGACAATCCAATCTCGAAAAAATTGCCAGCGATGACAATTCGAACTTGGAAAAAATTGCCAAACAAAGAAGGAGCACAACAATCCACGCTTGGAAACTTTGCCAGAGATGACAATCCAATCTTGGAAAAATTGTCGTTGAAGAAGATGCACAACAATCCATTTTTGGAAATATTGTCAGTTGGGGGATGACAATCCAATTTTTGGAAAACTTTGTCGTTTAAGTGCTTGCTTTTAAACCGATTGTAATGAGCCAGTGTTTTAGGCGCTTAAGCTAAGTGAGACGATTATTTGTCAGGTCAATCACTTATTGCAATTGTAATCAAACCGACTACTTAATCATGTCAAATTGCTTATAAGGGCTAACTAGCGTACCAAGGAACCCGAAATTGCTACATGAGGTGGAAATCACCTTTCTGGGAGGCTTCGAGCTCTGTCGTTGCTGAGATATCTCTTGCGCCAGAAATTAGAGTAGGGTCTTCCCTATTCTGCTGCACCTGTATTTATTTTTAACTATAGAACTTTGCCAATTTTTTTAATTATCTTAGGGTTGACCTAAGACTTAATGTTGCTTGACTCATCGACTTGACACGACTCAAGGTATAAACTTGACTCGATATGTTGACTCGACTCAAAGTGTAATGACACATGTGTTACACTCAAATCAAAGTGATATGGCACGACATGACTCAATGTGTATATGACTCGTGTGTGCATTGTAATGTGATCGTGCGACTCGAAAAATGCAAAAAAGCAAAAATTTTCCGTCATTTTTGTGGAGGGTACCGACTTTCTCCCGAAAAAGAAAGACGTGAAAAAGAAAATCAAAAGTTTGAAGATGCATGTTGAATGAGCTTAGTCAAATGTTGATACTATCTCTCAAGGTTCAAGGATTAATCCATCCTAGGCTATCTCAATTGTTGACTCCATGATGAAAGTATTTGGGTAACTTTGGCACAGAGGCTAAGCACTCCATTATGATTGATGAGTGATGTTGATATGACAAGGCATGCTTCATCGTTATATTAAGATTTCATGACAAAGGGTTCCTAAGGGAAGTATATTTGGTCATGTATCTGTGCAGTGTGTGAAAGTGACACTAAAGTTAGGCCGCAAGAGCTAAATGTGTGAAAAGATATTATTTATTAAAAGAGTCAAATGGTGGTGACTCCTAGGCTAGGTAAGCTAATGATGTAGGGATCAAGCCCCCAAGTCTAGCTCAAAGTGAATAGGGATGAGCACAAGAGATCCCTTGATATGATCATGGTGTAAGTGTGTGAATGTGAATATGAATGCATTTTTATTACGACCGCACCTCGATGTGAGGTTGCCTATGAATCTGTTAGGAATCAGGCCGAACGTAGCTCTAGCCAAACCTCGCACAAGTGTGTATACCTCAAAAAGGTCTTTTTAAGGGTTGTAACGTGGTTAGGCTGGAGGTTTGAAGAAGAAGGGGATAAAGGCTCAAGACCCTAGATAAGCCCCAAAGGTGTGCATCCTTGCTTTTGAATATTTGTATTTTATGCTTGAGGTTTCTACTCTTTTTAGCTCTTTTTGCTTTAGCATTTATTTTATTTTTATAAGTGTGGGCAATCCCGATCATGCGGTCTATCACTCACTTGGCATTCATGTTTCTCAGGCACGGTACCGAGCACTCGATAAGAGATGCAATGTGAGACGTGTTCTTATCGAAGATACTTTCATATCAAAGACATTGGAACACTTACCCTTTTGTACACTTTTATTTATTTTTTTGCTATTGCTTTCTTTTAAATTTGCTCAAGCTTTCTTTAGAATTGCATAAGTTGCACGCCATCCCATCCCAAGGTTAGGTAGATGTAGGTCGAAAAAAGAAGGGTCTATCGTTAGACGAGGCTTAAAGTGGTTTATGAAGAAAGGATTGTATAATTGAAGGGCGAAAGGAGATATGATGTGGCTACAAGGGGTGCCTCAAATCATTATTATACTTTGTGCTTAATTCGACATGGGTTTTTTTTATTTTTTATTTTTTTTTTAATGCAATGTAATGAAATGATCATATGCAAGAAAATAAATGCTCATTTTTATTAAAAGAAAAGGAAAAAAGACTACAAAATTAATCTAAAGGAAAAGAAAAGGTGCCTATGCTAGACTTATTGGGGAAAGGAAAAAATGAAAAAAGAAATAGAAAAAAGAGGTCATGAAATCTTGTCATTGACGCTCGCCTCTTGTCTTGTGTTGTTTGCTCCGACATCATCCAGTCTTCTCGCTAGCTAGAGGCAATGGGACCTTGTTTGCTTCTATGAGGTCTTGAATGAGATTTTGAAACCTGTAGCATTCATCGGTGGTATGACCGTTTCCTCGATGGTACTTGCAATAGGAATTTGGATTCCATCTCGAAGATCGATTTTCTGGTGTTAGATCCTCGGTAGGGCCAATAGGTTTGATTAATCCTCGATCATAGAGACGATCGAAAGCAGCATCGTAGGTCATTCCAATGGATGTGAACTCTCGCCTGGGTTTCCTTTTATATCCTTGATTGTCCAGGGCTAACACATCATTATGGTCAAAGGTACTAACATTATTACTAGAGTGGGCGCTTTCGGAAGAAGAAGAATTGTTGCTCTTCTTTCCTTTCCAGCCACCGTGGTTGCTATTGTTAGTAGCTTTTTGCTTTGCGAGGTCATCTTCGATCTCGATACCTATGTCATAGACGGCCTTGAAAGTATTCAAGTTGTGTTGATATTTTAAGTGCTTTGAATACTTTTCTTGGAGATTCTTGATAAACATCCTCACGGATTCTTTTTCGGTGGGGACCTCAATCATTTTGGCGGAAGTTTCTCTCCATTTATTAAAGAAAGAAGTAAAACCTTCATTCTCTTTTTGTCTTAGAATCTCAAGTTGTCTATGATCGGTTTCAACTTGAATATTGCACTTGTACCTATCAACGAAAGCGTTTGCTATCGATTCCCAGGTAGAGGTTTTCTCCTTGTCAAGGGAGAAGAACCATTGTTGGCAAACGGTTTCAAGAGATAGTGATAACAGAGAGGGGAAAACCTTCTTATCGATACCCTTAATGCTCATTATAGTTCCGAAAGCTCTTAGATGAAAGTAAGGGTTGTCTGTTGCCTTGAATTTAGGGATGTAAGTGGCGTTGAACTTATGCGAAAGAAGTTCTTTGTCCAGCGAGACCCCTTGCGAACTCATGCCCCGAAATTTGTAGTCACTAGATAGCTTCCTCAAGCTTTGTTGCATGAGGTCCATCCGCTGTTGCTTCACAGGATCATCGATCTTGAGTGTGAGTAACTTCAGTGTTCCAGTCATGGTAACCAATTGGTTCCTAAGCTCATTGACTTTTTCTTGAGTTGCCATTATCTTTTTAGCCTTCCTCTTTTAACAAATCGTTTTATCAAAAAGTAAGACTTGAACAAAGGTGTTGTCCTTGATTAATCGCCCTTCTCTCCTGGACCAAGTACTGTGGGAAAGGAATTTGGGGATACTTATTGTTAATTATTTGACTCAAACTTTATTCAACATGCAATGGATGACTCGACAAATAATTCGAACTGTCGGCCAAGCGACAAAACTGGCGTCACAATATGGTGATTGGCGCCAGACTTTTTAGTAAATGTCTGGCGCTACGCACCATATAGTGGCGCTACAGCTCAGATTTTGGCACCAATATTGGAGCCTCGGTCTGGGACTGTTTTCGATATTATTAGTCAACTGGGATATGCCTAAAGTCGTACTGGGTCAATTCCGATTAAAAGAAAAGAAAAAAGACTTTATTAACTCGAATTCATTAATTAATTAATTAATTAGGCAAAGTTCTTTAAGTCATTAATTATAATCTCAACACAAATCAACAAACGGTTATGAGGAGCATAAGATGCACAACAAATAATGCACAATTAGTCAAGTAGGCACAATATGATGCAATAAGTTCGCAACCTAACCATGGCTCTAGTTCTCTAAAGTTCATGATATGGTTCAGTCAAACAGGGTCCATGGTTAATTGTTCAGATGCACCGCGTAGAAGCCTAACCGTGAAGGGTTAACGCGTGTGGATAGAACACCGCGAATTTTTTTTAGAAAAACTCGCTTCCATGGTTTGGTGAATTCAACATCTCAGATGTACCCTTTGTTGCCAGGATCGTTCAATCGGGTAGATAGAGCATGAATTCCCAGAGGGTTATGTCCATATGTAGAACACATATGGGTTTCAGAAAAGTGAGAAAAAAATTCAATCAGGAAGTAGGATCGAACAAACAACGCGAAAAACCGGTCGAAATTAGAACGCATATTTCTGGCTCGGTATTGGGGGAAATTGGCGCCAGCAAACAGGGACTGGCGCTTAATTTTAACTGTAGCGCCTGGCGCCAATATTGGCTTCTAGCGCTACGGCTAAATGTTTAGTGCCAAGCTCTGGCCCCTAACGCTACTTCTCACATGCCTCAGCAGCTTTCTGTGCTCAATAAAATCATCCAGTTTCGCGCGGTGTTATTTCAGTCTTAGTTGTGAAAGACATTTCTCAAATTTCCTACGTGTAAAATCCTATGTTTTTGACTCATTACGGATGGTCTTTCCAATGAGAACATTTTTATGCATATGACAATAATGTTAATCAAAATTACGCACATGAAATACTTAGAACTTTTCGAGTCTCATCCACTCATTCTAAATCATTGCCGAAACAAATTCAGGAATTAAAATAGAAATCCTCCCTAGTGGAGTCGCCAAAAACTGTGGGGAATAGTTTCAAGCCTTTAAAATCCCACTAGCTTGAACCCCACTATGATCATACACTAAAGTACGGTGGCGTCCAAAAGGGAAGAAGATAAAGCAAAAGAGTCGCCAACAAGTTTTTAAGGAACTTGTAAACCGTTCACGAGGTGAAGGTTACACCCCTTAACGATCCAAGAGATCGTCAACTCCATAAGGTCATGAACCAAATAAGGGTTCGAAGATGATGTTACAAATCCAACCTAAAAGATATTGAACCTGCCCTAATAATAGGCCTCTACTTTATTCTGCTCGTATTCATGTGCGCTTTCTGACTAACATGCAATCAATAGGATTAACCCTAAACCTGTTTAATCTATGTTGGTTGAATTTAATGCACAAATAAACTATTATTGGCGATCACTTGAAATATAATCACAATTAACCTAACAAGATTATTGATTATCTATTAAGCGTGATTGCAAATACCAAATTCCCTTTAACATGCATAAAAGGTGATCAAGCAATAACAATATAAAATAATAATAATATGCATATCAAGCAACATAAATATTATCAACAATAATAATAATAATTCATCAATCATAATTATAATAATCATGTTAAGGCATAGCAAGATCCTAGGCATGATACTAACAAGATTTATAACAAACCCTAGCATGTCACTAAGCAATAAAAATCAAATCTGTAACCCTAA
Organism: Chenopodium formosanum; assembly: GCA_024500155.1. Taxonomy (NCBI): domain Eukaryota; kingdom Viridiplantae; phylum Streptophyta; class Magnoliopsida; order Caryophyllales; family Amaranthaceae; genus Chenopodium; species Chenopodium formosanum. Next base: position 53,356,599 of record CM044880.1, on the reverse strand, counting down.
CATGATACTAACATGAATTAATATTTGAAAGAACATAGGAAGCATCATACTTTTAATCATACTTGATATTAAGAATACCCTATACATGATACTAGGAAGATCAAAACGCCCTAACATAACATTAAGAATCATAATAAAAACCAAATTAAAGTACTTACGTGGATGTCTCGTACCTCTTTCTAATTACAAAATACACACGTTAGTAACTTCAAGGAAAATAATAATCAAAACAATTAAATTAAATAATTGAAATAGAGATTTGGAACCAAACCCTCAGAAATTAAAACCTTTCACGTCTAGGGCGAAAGCAACTTCGGATATGGCTAGGTGTATCAAGATCTTGTGAATGCGGAATTTTGAAAGAGAATTAAGAAAAGAGAGATGGATGAATGAATGAAAATGATTATTTGACTGATTTTTGAATGAAAAGAGTTGATGAATGAAGAAGAGAATATTGTAAATCGTGATTGTTGGTGAATGGTGAATGATTGAGAGAGTAGATCCTCGAAAACGGAGTTTTGGATACGATATTTATAGACAAAAACATCTAAAAAAGATAATTTATCAAAACAGAGTCTGAAGACCACAAATCCATCTTGGCGCCAGCCCTGGCACATTTGCGCCAGGACTAGTGGCTAGCGACAGGCGCCAATGCTGGCGTCTGGCGCTAATCCTGTTTCCAGGCGCCAAGGCCTGGGGTTGGACGCCAAACTGGATTTTAACGCGTTTTTGAAAATCTGATAATTTTACCGTACTGGAAGATAAAATAATATAATTTCAATCAAAAATGCTATTTGATCTGATTAAAACTCTGAAGAGTCCTAATTGAATTAAGAATGACAAGACCTTCAAGAATGTTCTAGAAGACTAAAACCATTCCTAATTACATTAGGAATGATAATTTATATTAGGCCCTCCCCTAGATCATAGGGCCGTACTTAAAACTCAAACCGGGCCCAGTTTAGTAAATTGGCCATAAATTCCTCAATATTCATCGAAATTGGGCTTATAATATATCGTTGAAAAGGTCTTTGTAAGCCCCATCCAACTACACCACTATTAGTCCCATACTATGGACCAACCAAACTGGATTGGCTGTTTTCTTAAAAATAAAGTTTTCAAAAACAGAGAGAAAAGAAAATAAAACTTTCCGCAACACCAGACGTTTCCACACTTTCGTTTCATTCGATTATGATTCAACGTGAAAGACACTCATCACTGGGTTTGGTTTTGGGGAGACACAAATGGGTGTCTACATCTAGTCTTTAATTACAACCTAAAAGTGCCTATAGCTTCAACTTCATTTGCCTTGCCATCACCCACATAGATGTATCTTTCACCATCACTCAGTTTTCGGCAATTCAGGCAACCCTGCATGGACACACTTATGTGAGTAGTAGCACTAGAATCTAGCCACCAAGTGTGTTTCAGTACCGAAATTAGATTAACCTTACAACAGACATAAGAAAGAAACATACCCTTTTTCGCACGCCACGCGTGGTACTTAGTGCATTGTTTCTTCTTGTGAGTCATCCCACCACAAAAGAAGCATCCGAATGCTTTTGTTTCAGCCTTCTCTTCCTTATGTTGCTTCTTTTGTGGTTGCGAAACCGCATCCTTACCCTTCTCCCTTTTCTTGCCATTCTTAGAGGAAGATGCGAAGTGAGCACTTTCTGTCTTTTCTTGCTTCAATCTCTCTTCCTCTTGAACACAATGAGAAATGAGCTCATTTAGAGTCCATTTCTCCTTTTGACAGTTATAACTGACCTTAAACTGACTGAACTGTTTAGGAAGAGATATCAAAACCAAATGCACGAGCAAGTCATCAGACAGCTCTAACTTTAGTGCCTTTATTTTTGAAGCAATATGAGACATTTCCATAATGTACTCCCTTATGTTCCCTGTTCCTTTATACTTTTGGGAAACAAGACTACTCAAGAGAGTGCTTATTTTAGCCTTTTTGTTTTTAGCAAAGCGTTTTTCAAGTTCTGTAAGAAACGATTTGGCATTATCTTCTTCGGAAATAGTGCCCCTGAATGACTCCGGAATTGCATGTTTCATGATCATAAGACACATGCGATTTGAGCGTTCCCACTTCTCCATATTCCCCTTTTCAATAGAGGAACTAGAATCCATTAGAGCAGTAGGACGCTCAACTCGAAGAGCAAGGTCTACACAAAAGAGGTTACTTTGGTAACATATTGTTTCAATTTTATAAACCCAAAATATGAAACACAATATTAGTTTTACACAATTGTCAAATATAAACCCAAAATATATTACTCTTGATTTATGCATGCTTAACGATCAGAATAAGAATTTGGAGTATGTATTAGCATCCAATTCAAGAATACAATTTTATTCTACAACATAAGTCAATAATGAATCATGGAAAGATTAGTATAAGACAAAATAGCCGAAAAAAATACCAAAGATCGCAAAATAGTTAAATAACTTTCAGCCTACGATCAAATCCAATCATCCAAAACCCACACAAATCAACAATTTATAATAGTGCACCAATAAAAGTATACAGATATGGATGTAATCAATTGAATGAGCATGATAACATATTAGCCGCATATAATTCATACAATTGATAAACCAAATTATTATTCATATACAACGAATTAGCCGAAACGAAAATACTCCATTAACACATACAATACTTCGTTTCAACAAAATAAATGGAAATAACGGCCACATGAATTAATTAATAACAAGACGCAATGCGGCAATAGTTTCACGATAATTAATATCCAATCAAACGATTGATTAAACCAAAACCACGGAATGAAATTAACTGACTAATCCAATATGAACGAGGCTCATGATACCACTTGTTAGGATAAATTCCTACAATATACTTGATCTTCGTATCAAATTAATTAGTAATACATAATTGCTGAAGTGTACCTGATTCCATGACAATTGATCGAATCCCTTCTTGATTATGCGTCTTCTAGTAGATAAACACTTTAGAGTTTCTCTCTATTGATGGGATATAACTGAGAGTCTATTGTATGTACTACTAGAGACCATAACCCTAGATGTCTATTTATATATAGACCCCCTTCCCTAATCCGCCCATCATGCATTAGTAAAGGTACAACGGTCTCTACACATAAAGCAAAACTCATACTCTATAAAAGACGTAACAAGCCCAATAATAATTACTTTAAATGGATCACTTGAATTTTGGGCTAAATTACATGACAACGTATAGAGACAATCATCAACGTATAATCCACGTACATTATTATTGTATTCAGGTCCATAAATTTCTTACATGAATACTTCAATTCCTTTTGTTGAGAAACCACGTCACGTATTACCTTTAATCGGTCAGAATGTAGGGTAGAACAGGTTGTATATTGTTCTGTACAAATGATTACTCTTAGATTTTCTTACATTCTTTATGGTAATTGTTAATAATTAGTGGTTCCTGGAGGCATGGTACATCATTTTTTATTAAATCCTTGAGGGTTGGTACAGGTTTACCGTCAAATTTAGCTCATGCACAGCCAACACAAATTATCTAATCCGGGAGTTATCCTGGAATAACCGCTCGAATGCTAAAGTTAGCAATTTGATAAGAAGAATAAATGAGAAGATAAGAAAATATTTTTAGAGAGACAAAGACATAAAGTTGAAGAGAGAGAGAGAGAGAGATTGTACCTTATAATGAAAATATGCTTGGGTATTTATAAGAAGATAACTAAGCTGGTGCCAACTATGAACATAGGTGGCAGACCGACCCTTTAGATATTAGGTGCCTACATGGCCTGAAGCAGCTCACCACGTGGCCGGAAAAAGGCCGACATGGATGTTAAGCCGGTTTGATAATCAAAACATGATTAGCTGCATAAATGAATATGTACGATTAATTCTTGACGGTGGCGGAACTATCCCGTACAACTAGCCCCCCAAGTGAGGGCGTCAGTAATACGGATGTGCTTACTTTATACAATCGAGAGGTGTATTTTTCATTCTGATATGAAGCTTGGAAAAGAAAGAGAAGATTAAACACAAGAATAAAAAATCTCCTATTTGCCCTCAAAGCGGGCTATGTACGGATAGTACTTTGCTTAATTGATAAAACACGAGATTAAAAAACTCTAATTTTCCCCCAAAGTGAGCTAAGTACTGATAGTACTTGGCACAATTGATAAAACACGGTGTCTACATACAGGGATTTTGGCGGGAAAAATTAAAAAGTCATGGGACACGTGTCAACCATCGAATATGACTTAGTTCAAAAGGCGTTTTTTCTCAATTGTTGGATTGCATGCATGAACTGCCAAATTAATCGACACTATTAACTGAGGTATAAATACCTCAAAAATGGGCGAATTTCATCATTTTAGAATCAAATTTCTAAAAATTTCACCAGACCCTCGCTGAAAAATTGTTTGTGGCGATTTTTGTTCTACGACGAAGAACCTTGCAAACTCAAGTCGATGAAACGATTCTTCATTTTCGTATGTTTCAGACTCATTTCTCTAAGATTCTCATAGCAAAACGCCTAGTCTTCAAGAGGTAAATAACCCAAACTTTTGATTTTTCCCTTTTTCTTCTTCTTTGTTTTTTTAAATTTTATTTTTTCGTAAGAAATTGTCAGTTAGTGTTTGCCGTTTGCAATGGGCTTTGTGTAGGGAGTATTACAAGCATCCCACACTTGAGCCCCACTGTGACCATACATTTAAGCATGGTGGTGTCCAAAGGGAAGGAAGTTAGTGTAAAAGAGTCGCCAACAAGTTTTAGGAACTTGTAAACCGTTCATAGGGTGAAGGTTACACCCCTTCACGATCCATGAAATCGCCAACTCCATAGTGGTCCTGAACCATGATTGGATATTCAGGGATGAAGGTACAAATCTAACCTAAAAGAGATTGAACCCGTCCTAAAAATAGGCCTCTACTTTATTCTTCTTATATTCATGTGCACTTTTGACTAACATACAATTAATAGGTTAACCCTAAACCTGTTTAATCTTTGTTGGTTGAATATTATTGAACAAACAAATCTATTATAGGCGATCACTTGAATTATAATCATATTAGCCAAAAAAAGATTATTATTTATCTTATTAAACGTGATTACAAGTAAAAATTCCCTTTAAACATGCAAGAGAGGCGTGATCAAGCAATAACAATAATAATATATCAAGCAAAAATATATAACAACAATCATCTATCATCATAATAATAATATTCTCAATAAAGCATAATTATATTATTAGCAAGTTCCTAGGTATGATACTAACAAGATTAATAACAAATTCTAGCATGTCACTAAACATTAAAGATCAAAACTTAATCCCTAACATGATACTAACATGATATTAGAAAGAATAGGAAGAAACCTAAACATGATACTAGAAAGCAATAAAAGCATCCTAACATGATACTAGGAATTAAAACAATTAAAGCATGATTTCTATATCATAAGAATAATAGAGTAATTAAATTACATACTTAGATTCCTCGTATCTCTTTCTAATAATAAAATACACACGTTAGTAAACTCAAGGAAAATATTATACCAAACAATTAAATCGAATAAATGAAATAGAGATTTGGGACCAAGCCCTTAGAAATTATCAACCTCCCACGTCTAAGGGAAGACAACTTCAAACTTGGCTAGGTGAGTCTAGAACTCGTGAATGCGGAATTTTGTGAAAGGGAAGGTTTAGCAAGAGAGATAAGAATAAGATTCTAGCTTTTAGAGAATAAAGGATGATTATAGGATTGTGAATGAATAAAAATGGGAAAATACGATTCCTATTTATAAGAAAATAGTTCAGAATCGATAGAAAAGAATCAGAATTTGAATCGGAATAAAACTGACCCTTGTTGCAAGCGACAAAGTCTAGCCCGAAATGACAATGCAATCATCACACATGGTGACATGCTCTGTCGTTTGGCAATAGCTTTGTTGTTTAGCGCTAATTAAAAGATAAAACATGCTTTTGTACGGAATTCTCTTATTAATATAATTAAGCAATTTAAACTTAGTTTTAATTAGTTTTGAATAAGACTATATCAAAATAAAACACTTGTTTTATTTCAAACCAAATTAATTATTTTTCTAAAAAAAAAATAATTATCAATCCTAATGCTATTAGAACTAAAAATAACCTTCTAGACTATTCTAGAAGATAAGAATTATTCCTAATATTTTTAGGAATAATAATTAATGGGCCCTCCACTAGACCATCGGGACATAAAATCGTTTTAGACCTAATTTAGTATCTTGGCCATAACTTTCTCATTATTCATCGGAATTAGGCTTATAATATGTCATTGGAAAGCTCTTTACGAGCTCGACGCAACTATATTATGATTGAACCCTTGTTATGGACTAAACTAATTGGACTAGCTAATTTCATAAAATAGGGAAGATTTTCAAAAACGGAAAAAAAAAGATTTTATTAAAACGATTGCATCACAAGACTTTTCAGTTTTTCAACTCAATCGATAATCAAGCAACGTGAAAAGTATTGACAAGGGAATAAACGCGTCGTCAAATGCCTATCCCTAGATAAAATACAATTTATACAACCTAAAAAAACCTAATATGAGTACAAGGCAAGCATAGGGGTCGAACCACGTGGAACGAATAAACACCACCAAATGTTATCCACAATTAAGCTAGTCTGAAATAGGAGATAAATAAACTAATGTCTAAACACACTAAAACTAGAAGTAAAACACTAAGGGAAATAGTCTAGGAATAGCAATCACTCAAGCTTAAACAAAGACATAGAAGTTGAATAAATTATGAACTTAACATGCTCGAAAATCGATATAAGAGGTCCAATCTAGCCACCTGTCGAGGTTCATTGGCTTCTCCTAACATAGCCTCTATGCTTCCACATTAGAACCATATACTAGGAGCTGCTATCAAATAACAATTGATACAAATGAATCTTGCTAGGTCCGCTGTCGCATCTTCAAACAATAATTCACTCCCAATTAAGTAACAACATGCATTTTGCAATTAGATTGAAGAATATCAACCATATAAAGACTTTAATCACAAATAAATCAATTCCAAATCCTAAAACATGCTCAAGGTCCATGATATGTCCAATTTATATAGTGTTTTACACCCATCCCTTGGTCATAATTAGTAGTGTTTTTGGCTCTTTAGAGCCACTTTTATTACTAATTGGTGTTTTCTAGTGTTTTCGTAGATTTGGTTGACTTTTGTAGGGATTTACACTTTTGGAGCATTTTCCCGAGATATTATGGAGCAACTACAAGCATTGGAGAAGCACGACCAGTTTCTATAGCCCAGGGCCGGTTAGAACCATCGAACCGATGATTAAGGGCTCGGTAATCGGGATACCGAGGTATTTGGACCAAATGATCAAGACCGTAAGTGGATATCCGGATTGGGCCGAAGAAATAAGCCCAATCAAAGTTCCAATCCTCGAGGTGAAGCAAGATCGGGCAAGCTTAGCTCGATCAGGCGTGGCGCGAGAATGTGCTGGTGCGTGGCCAAAGGCGCGCCCAATCAGGTGAGCTGCTAGCTCGATCGAGCGCGGCTGTTTAGAAGAGTACGCGGAGAAAAAGGCACGCCCGATCGGGCGCGTGTTATTTTAAGGAGTTAATTTTCGGCGATTAAATTTGTTTTAGTTTAGGATTCTTGCTTAGTATAAATGCTTTTCCGTAAAGCGAGTTTAGGACCTTCTTTTACTCTTTCTTAATTATTTCTTAGATTTTCTCTCTCTACTTAGCTTTCAGATTAGTATCTCTCTCATATACTTTGTTCTTAAGTTTATTCTTAATTCCAGATTTCTTTGGTAACAATTTCTCTTCTCTTAATCTTAGTTATTTAATTTATTCCTTTGATCATGTCTTGTTTTATTGCTTTGATTAGTTTAGTTTTTATTATGTGTGAGTAGTTCTATTTCTAGGGTTTATGCAGATCCATAAATAATATGAAGGGGTAATTTATTTTTATTAATTTTCAATGCAAGATTAATTTCCTATTGATTGATTTAATGCTCTGTGACTAGATTTGCGCAGATCTTTTATGCATGAGTTTGACAATATTGATTCGAGATTCGACAAATGAGAATTAATGTTTAGGTCTAGTTTCTATAGGCAGGTTAATTTATAAATGGTTAAGTCGAGATTTGAGAGATGAGATTTAATACCGGTAAATTAATTGTGTGATTGTAATATGTAGTGAAAGCCCTTTATGATCCGATTAATGTATGCATTGATGATTGATTATTATATTTTACCCTGGAATATTATTTATTGGTTAACCTATGCCCTAGACCTTTTATTCATTGTTTTCTCCTTATTCTTAATCTTCGTAGTTTAGTTTTATATCCAAATTTACATATTGGTTACTATATAATTTTGATTACTTTAATTAATTAGGAATAGAAAGACTCGTTTCTCTGTGAATTCGACCCTACTTCCCTATCTACATCAGTTAGAGGATTTAGGAATTACTTTTGATTAAGGGGATACGACTTTACCCTGTCAATCCAACTACACTACAATCACCCCCTTAATGGAGAAATTACCCACTAATAATGCCAATAACAAGATTATTTAACAAATAACAAAACATCAACAAGATTAGTAAGCAATACTAACAAAAAAAACAATAATAAAAAGAACACAATAAAAATAGTGTAGAAAGAGTAAGAGATTCTCATTGATTAAAGGTGAAAGTCTACAAGCAAGATGATCAATCTTCCTCTTCAAGACTTAATCTCAACAATGGTGAAATCCTCACTTTCTCTCTCTAAACTACTCTAATCCTAAGCTAGCTCTCCTAGAACTAGAGAAAAATATCTAATAATATGAAGAAGTCCCGTACAAAAACAAGCCCTCAAATATAAATAGAATCGCTCAAAAACGCTGAACAGGGCTCCTTGTGCGCCCTCGCACTAAACTATGCGCTCGCGCAAGGCAGCTACCGCGCTAGGCGGCTGCGCGCTCGTGCCTTCATGGGTTGGGGCTTGCTTGCTGAGTTGTGCGACCGTGCAAGGGAGTGTGCGCCCCCGCACAACTTGCGCAAAGTTCTCGGCCTCTATTATGAAATTTTTATCTCTCGCGCACATTTTGCGCTCCGTCTCACTTTGCTTTTCGATTCTATTCTTGTGCTTACTTGTCATCTTGTTTGCAATCCAAGACTTCAAATAGCTAAGCACAAGCACTAAGTGAAGCAATAAGGTATAGGGAACGGTGAAAACACGCAATAAGGGAAGCTTTTAAGCATATACGCGATTTCATCAAATACACATCGAGACATGTATGAACACATTATTTGAACCAAACAACTACAAAACACCTTAACACAAGCTAAAACAAAGCATAAACACTACCCTTTCAATTTTCCCCAAGCTAAACCTTTGCTCGTCCTCGAGCAAAACAAGAACGAAACAAAAGGGAAAATGACTCACTTATTCAAAGAAAGAAAACAAAGAGAGAAAGAATGTACACTAACTCACTGCCGTAGGAATCATGCATGCATTTAGCATATGCATCAAGCCCTTTACACCCCCATGTCGCCGAATTGGACGAGTTAGCTCTCGTGAGGGTTTCCTAAGAGGTTTAACCCACAACTCTTGGCAACCCAAGAAAGGCAAGGCAAATATAAACAAAGAAAAGAAAAGAAAAGAAAACAAATGAACTAAAATGGACAAAGAGATAAAAACAAGCACCAATGAATGCGAAACTTTCTAAATAGACAAATGTATGCACCTTCCAAGATGTCAACGGTTGAGTGAAAGATAAACTATACTAAGCAAAGAGAACAATAACATGCTCCACTCCCCCCCGCATTCCATACATTCTTATCGTGCTCCCTCATCTAGATTCAAATCCACCCTTGGAGGTAGCGTCTCATGACTCCATGAAGGATCCATAACAAAGGTAAAACAATACAAAATAGGGAAACCCGAAATTTTACCAAGTCATGCCTTCTCCATATGCTTAAAGTTTATCTCCCTCTAACGACTAGTGACTTAACTAATCCAAGTCAAAAGGACTTTAAAACGGGTTGTAACGTAGGCTAGAGGGTAAAGCTGGTGAAAAATTTGAGAATTTGGTGGTAAATCCTAGTTGTGAAGAAAAAGAATGGGCCCAATTCTCAAAAACAACATAGAATATCACCAATTTCCAAGCAAAAATACATCTCCTAAAAGCTTATTTAAAAAAAAACTCAAAAAACAATAAACAAAAAGCATAGAACCTCACCCCCAAGCTTAAATTGAGCATTGTCCTTAATGTTCAAACTAGGGAAGACACGACATGAAATTGTTTTTGCGAATTTTCATTTTTTTTCTCATTTTTTTTCCTTTTTTTTTTCACTTTTGCTTTTGTCAACTTTAATTACATTGTGCTTGCCTTTTATAGCTATGGATGACTTTTTCTTACATTCACATTTGCTTTTTATTAAATAAAACATTCAAAACACAACCTTACTTTCCATTTCGAACCATTACCTTTTAAGTTTTCAATCCAAAAACATAACCAACTTTCATGACCCAAAAACTTCACAAATCTAAAGATGTAAAATGAAACGAAGAGGCCTTGAGGTTTGTAGTACGCTCATAAAAAAGGAGGGTTAGGCTCAACATGGCTAGCAAAGGGAAAATCCAAAAACATGATGATGGAATCAATTCTAACTCAAGGTCCCCAAACAGTCAGGAATTCAATAACTACTACACCTTAACAAGTGTAAAGTCCTATGCTTTTAAATGGCCATGGGAATCTAAGGAAGGACCCCCTTACGATGGGATCTCACTCCTTACAAATGTGTACCTTCCTAAGTGGAAAATGTTTGCACAGTTTGAGTGTGTCATTAGTTTACTCTAGGATATGTCTATGCTAAGGTAGCTGGTTTAGAACTCAAAAGGCCCATCGAACCCAAATTCACCTGTTTGTGGTAAGAACGTGTTGCTCTCATTAGGGGATTTGAAGTCCTAAAGGTAGTTTTTGTAACCCGATGTGAACTTTATTATTCAAACCTCCAACACTTCTTGTATGAACAGCATAAGATCCTTACCAAGGCATTCTTAGATCGAGAACTTGATATCTAGTAGGAGTCGCCAATGAGTTTTGGGAAAACTTATAAACATCGTTCATGCCTTTCTTACATATCAAGTTTATGGAATAAATACCACAAATCGTAAGTTTACCCATTCCTAAATTGGCTACATAAACCAAAAATGAGTTCGGGAGTGAGGGTACTAAAATAACGTTCCTGTTAAGGAGGAATCGCTTTTCGAGCCCTAGTACGGCATCAACTAGCTCTTCCTTTTTACAATTTCCTCATCAAACATATATATTATGCAACGCGATACCTAAAACTAATATAGTTGATTTTATTTACACACATTAATTCACGTAGGAATTACATTGCAACGTCGTTATTCTTTATTTAATTAAATTCATGAATATGACAAGAAATAAAAAAATACTCACCTTGGCTTAAGTGACCAACCAACAATTAATAATTTAATTCTAATCTTATTTAACTCAAGATACTATATGGAATTGTTTAATTAAACCTTTTAAAGTGATCAAGCAACACTAATTAATTAATTAATGTTCTTTTAAACAAGAAAATAAAAAATGATTTATCTAAGTGCTCGGGAATTTACCACTTCTATTTGCTAGTTCTCCATTCAGAAAACTTATGGACTCCTTCTTATTGGGGAACCTCCACCGTAGTAACAAAATATCAAATGGGGTTAGTGTTTAGGACAAGAAGGGTTAGGTAGCACAAGTTCACAAGTTTTTTGCCAAAGTTTAGGGTTGATTTATTTTTTTAATTTTTCTTTTTAAGCCTCGGATTATTCCTATATTTATAAGGAATGAGTTGTTTAGGGTTATGAACATTCTACCGCAGCAGGTGTTGCGCGCAACTGGATTAGTTGCGCGCGGCCACCCAGCGCAAGTGATTGAGATGCGCTGCTACAAGCAGCTTAACTAATCGTCTTGCGCGCAGCTTTATGGCAAGATTCGATTTCAAATTTTCTTTAATTTTGAATCTTTTACGAGCGCAACTCTAGCAGTTGCGATGAGTGTTGCGCGCAACTAGATTAGTTACGCGCGCCTGCCCAGCGCGACTCCTAGAGATGCGCGCGTTAATTTTCTGCGGCAGCGCTTGTTTTGACATAGGCGCTCATAAATCCGTTATAATTGGGTTTTAAGTACGGGCTTAAGCGTAATTATAATCAGATTTAATTAATTGGACTCTATTTGTCTTTGTTTCTTGGTTTGGGCTAGTCTTTTTTGTTTTGTGGTTTTAACCAGTTATCCATAAGCATTCTTTACTTTGATGCAACACGAAGATAGTTTTATTTATTGTTATTGCATTTCCTGTTGAGACAGAAGGCCAAAAGTAGGTGTCTATAATTAGCCCCAACTTTAATCGAGTCTAGAATAGACAATGATCAAATTAGTCAAGGAAATAAATTCGAGACTCATTCTGTGAAGTTCTCAAAGAGTAAAGAATCTTTCAGAAATGCTAAGGATGTAGAAACGATCCTTGATTCGCTAAGTGTATGAAACAGGTATCTATTAAGGCCATAAAAAGTTATTTCTAGTCTTAACTCGCTAAAGAATCTAGATTGATCCTTTGCTTTTGCAGAACAATTTTACAAGTAAAGGTGTTCTGGGTGATGTCGGATCACAAGAAGAGATTGGTTTAAAAAAGAGTAAAGGGGGGTGATTTCCTCTCAATCATGTCATCGTTGGTCTAAAGTCCCTCGATATGTCATTGAAACTTTATCCTGACTTTAACAAAGTAAAAAGATGAAAAAGGGTGTTTTCGGCATTCAAGCCTAGATGTTTCCGGCATTCGAGCCTAAATGTTTCGGCATTCGAGCCTCAATGTTTCGGCATTCGAGCCTAAATGTTACGGCATTCGAGAATTAATGTTTCGACATTCGAGCCTCATCGGTATTTAACCCGAATGTCCACAAGATAGAAATACATGTCTCAAGACTAGAGGCAAATATCCAAATCCAGTAAGAGAGAAGAAAGTTAGCAAATCTCTCAGCAGTTTTGTCCACAAGATGAGTACATGTGTCTCAGGACTGGGGGCACGTGACTACATGGGTGCGACATCGTCTCGTCGCTCTTTATACAGGCGGTGGAGAGACACCCTAACTTTCCAGTAAACTAGTAAGCTCACTATCTACCGTATTTGCTTCCAATCAAGAAGTGTATGTTCCTGATTGTTCAGCGCGCCTGTCAACTCGTGAGCTAACGCCTTAAGTAAAGTAATCCTCTACATTTTAGTTCCAAGAGGTAGATCTCGCAAAGCTTGGGCTGAAGTGAAATTTTACGCAACACTTACGCCGTACAATTTTACGATATACAATACGCCTTGCATTTTTACGCTGCATGATGACGCCTTTGTAAATTTGGTGGTAAATCCTATTTGTAAAGAAAAAGAATGGGCCCAATTCTCAAAAACAACAAAGAATATCACATATTTCTAAGCAAATTAAAAATACATCTCCCCCAAGATTATTTAAATTAAACTCAAAAAACAATAAACAAAAAGCATAGAACCTCTCTCCAAAGCATAAATTGAGCATTGTCCTCAATGTTCAAACTATGGAAGACACTACATGAAAATATTTTTGTGAATTTTCATTTTTTTCTCTTTTTTTTTAGCTTTTGCTTTTGTCACCTTTAATAACATTGTGCTTGCCTTTTATAGCTATGGACGGCTTTTATTACATTCACATTTGCTCTTTATTAAATACAAACATTCAAAACACAACCTTACTTTCCATTCAAAACCATCACCTTTTAACTTTTCAAACCAAAAACACAACAAACTTTCATGACCCAAAAACTTCACAAATCTAAAGATGTAAAATGAAACGAACATGCCTTGAGGTTTGTAGTATGCTCATAAACAAGAAGGGTTAGGCTTAACATGGCTAGCAAGGGGCAAATGCAAATAAAATTAAAAAAAGAAGCAACAAAAGAAAATCTAAACCTAGAAAAACCAAAATAGTCATCAAAGGAAATGCCTTTGCTCTCCCTAAATTTAGTTCGATCGCAATCTTGGGAGCTAGACATCAAGTTCTCGATCTAAGCATGCCTTGGTAAGGATGTTATGCTGCTCATACAAGAAGTGTTGGAGGCTTGAATATTAAAGCTCACATCGGGTTACAAAAACTACCTTTAGGACTTTGAATCCACTAATGAGAGCAACACATTCTTACCACAAACAAGTGAATTTGGGTTCGATGGGCCTTTGGAGTTTTAAACCGGCTACCTTTGCAAAGACATATCCTAGAGTCAACCAATGACACTCTTAAACTGTGCAACCATTTACCACTTAGGAAGGTAAACATTTGTAAGGAGTTAGATCCCATCGTAAGGGGAACCTTCCTCAGATGCCCATGGCCGCTTACAAGCCTAGGACTTTACATTTATTAAGGTGTATTATGATTTGAATTCCTGACTATTTGGGGCACCTTGAATTAGAATTGATTCCATCATCACGCTTTTTTATAAGAAACAAGTAAGAGTCGCCAATGACTTTTGGGAAAACTCATAAACCTCGTTCATGCCTTTCCTCCATGTGGAGTTCATGGAATAATTAGCACGAATGGTAAGTTTACTGATAAATCACATTTATATAGGATTTATAGGCACGTTTATTCTAAGTTTATAGTTGCTTTTTAGGTCTTTTAGTCGCTTTTTAGGTCGTAAATTCATAAGTTGTATGTTTTGTACTATATTACGCTCCGTTTGTGTTTTTCTTAATGTTTCAGGTGATTTGATAGACATTTGGACGCTTTCGTAGTGTTTGGAGTTGATTCGGATGATATTTGGATGGAAGCCGATGAATTGAGTTTATTAATTGGAGATCCCATGTTTGTGGATGTTGATTTTGATATTTATATGCATGAGGAATGAATATAGCATTTACAAGGGTCGCTATTCATCTTTCGGAAATGAATTTGAGTTAGAAACGAATTTAAACGATGTTTTATAAAGTGGCAAAACTGACCTTGTTCCACTCTTTTGATCATAACTTGAGTTCTACAAATCGGATTGATGCGATTTAAATTGTGTTGGAAACTAGACTTAAATAGATTTCTAATGATAGGTCACACGCCCCAAGAAGCCTTCTAGAACAGAAGTTATAGGCGTTTGAATCCAAGTGATGCTGTCAGCCACCCGCGGGATAATTGCTGCGTCCCTGTCCCGCGACCACTTGACACCAGCAGGTGCTGCTGCCAGGCCGCGGCCACCAGCCTGCGCCCGCAGGTCTGGTCGAGCATCTTTGAAGCCTCGAGTTGCTTTTTCATTCACATCGTCACAAGTCTTCGGGCCACGTCATCTTCTATCTTCCACTAATAATTCAACTTATGTAATTTATATTTTCTTACTACTTTTCTTTAATTATTTTTAGATTAGTTTTAGGATAATATAAATACTCAAGGGATATTATTTTTCCCTTATGCCTTTTATTACTTTTTATTTTACGTTCTTTTTAGTTTTCTCTCTTAAACCTTAGTTTCTCATGGCATCTCCATGGATTCTTCCATGGATGATTCTTGGGTTTACTATTTTAATTCATTGAGGTATTTTATTTCTATTTTCTTGCTTTTAATTATGTTTTATTCCTTAGATCTAGTTTTTATTATTTCTTCCATGTTTGAGTAGTTTTATTTCTAGGGTTTGGGAATCCATGTTTATACTATGAATCTTGATTGATATAATTATTAATATTTTGATTATTGATTTCTCTAATTGATAGTGTTTTATTGTTAATCTTGCAACCTGATCAATTGTATGATTAATTCATGTTAATAAGAGTTTGAATCGAAAGATCTTACTTTTAGAGGCTTACCTACAATTAGCAATTCTGATTATGTTAGCGACCGAACTACATATGTTAAATTGAGAGTGTTAAGACCCGACCGTAGGCTTAGCAATTGCTCTAGACAATTGATTGATTAAATTGTTATTGATTTTTGATAGATTTAGAACTATAAACATGGTGAACCATAACCTTAGGTCTTTTTATTAATTGTTTTATTTCTTTCTTGTTTTAATTTAGACTACTTTTCTATCTTAATTTCGTGACATAGGTTAGTTTCTCCAATTTCTTAGAGGTTAGATTAATACCATCTCCCTGTGGATTCGACCCTACTTACCCTACTACATTGTTAGTTGGTTTTGTAAGGAATTTATTTTTGACAGGTGTACGACAACTTATCATTTACCCATGCCCAAATTGGTTTACATAAACAAGAAATGAGTTCGGGAGCGAGAGTAATAAATAACGTTCCTTTTAAGGAGGAATCGCTATTCTAGCCCTAGTACGGCATATACTAGCTCTTCCTTTATTACAATTTCATCATCACACAAATATATGCAACGCGATACCTAAAACTAAGTTAGTTGATTTACTTACACACATTAATTCACGTAGGAATTACATTTCAAAGTCATTATTCTATATTTAAAAAATTCGTGAATATGACATGAAATAAACAATATTCGCCTTGGCTTAAGTGACCAACCAACAGTTTATTATGCAATTCTAATCTTATTTAACGCAAGATACTATGTGGAATTGATTATCTAAGTGCTCGGGAATTCACCACTTCTCTTTGCTAATTCTCCATTAAGAACACTTATGGACTCCTTCTTGTTGGGGAACCTCCGCCGTAGTAATAAAATATCAAAAGGGGTGATTGTTTAGGACAAGACAGAATAGGTAGCACCAGTTCACAAGTTTTTCGCCAGAGTTTAGGTTTGATTTTTTTGTCTATTTAAGCCTCGGATTAAGCATCTATTTATAGGGAATGCGTATGTTTAGGGTTTTGAACATTCTGCCACAGCAGGTGTCATGCGCAACTGGATTAGTTGCGCGCGGCCACCCAGCGCAAGTGATTGAGATGCGCTACTACAGGCCGCTCTACTCATCGTCTTGCCCTCGGCTTTACGGCAAGATTCGATTTTCCAATTTTATGAAATTATGAATCTTTTACGAGCGTAACTCTGGTAGTTCCGCTGAGTGTCGCGCAAAACAAGATTAGTTGCGCGCGCTTGCCTAGCGCGACTCCTTGTGATGCGGGCGTTATTTTCTACGGCATCGCTTATTTTGACCTAGGTGCTCCTGAATCTGTCATTATTAGGTTTTAAGTACGGGCTTAAGCCTAATTATAATCAAATTTAATTAATTAGACTCTATTTGGCTTTGTTTCTTGGTTTGGGATAGTCTTTTGTGTTTTGTGGTTTTAACCAGTTATCCATAAGAACAAACAAAACACATTTTTGCTAAACTTCCCTCGAAGTAAACAAAAGTCCTTTTTGATTTTCCAAAAGCATGAAAAACATGAAAATGAATATACTCAAGTGCGTGACATAAATGAATCAACATCCCACCAAACATGATAAAATACCCTCCCCCAAGCTTGAATGAAACCAAGCTCTCAAATCATAAATAATGGAACCAAGGAGAGGAAAACAAGGAAAAATTAATCCAACATTACCAGCACATGATCTTCAAGTTGCAATAAGTAAGAGAGAGGGAAAATAAGGATATTATCGGATATGGGATAAATGCAAAATAACACAATAAACCGAAATATCCTCAAAGAAGCCACAATCTCTACAAATGAGGCTTGAATTCCAGATGATAGCCAAGTTGAGGCACATTTCCTTTATTCTTGATCATCACCAATGCACTAGAGTATATCAAATTTTGTACCTAGCGAGGAACACAAACACGTCCATGACAGAAAATCTAATCTAAAAATAAAAGAAAACAAAAGCAATAAATCACAAGTTACTTCCTGCAAAGGTTTGTTTAACGTCCAAGTGAGGCCGCTCTAGAAAATAATAATTCAACGCACGCAAGAGCTTGTCAAATGCACTACTACACATTTCATGGGGGTGTTTATAGGCAAATAACGGAACAAGAATGTGCAACAAGATCATTGCACGCAAGGGAAGAGGGAGATGCTAAAAGAGAGAAGAAGAGGGATCAAAAGAAAACTCAAGAATGTAAGAAGTAAAAAAGCGAAAAGAAGAATGGAAAGAAAAGGAAAACGACAAATCCTCATCACAAAATTCCTATCGTCCTCAACAATGATGGGATGAGGGACATGAAAATCCTCTATAAAAGGAGGATCCCCAATAGGATCTTTAAGATAGGAAGGAGAGAAATAGGGCAAGGAGGGATGTGGTCGAACCATAGAGGAAAAGGGGTGTGAGAAACGAGAAAAGGGGTAGCAACTCCCTCACCACAAGGTCTCACATTCGCTAATGAGGGCATGAAAATCAATTATAGAATCTTGAAATGAAGGGCACTTATGATGTACACTTCCCTTAAGCTTAAAAACTCTAAGTGAATCAGCCTCAACCTCATTTTCACCACAATAAACAACCTTTCCTTCAACTATCTCAAAACCAAAGGTCCCAATGTTGTCCATGAATGTTGGTAGATTTATCTCAAACTCATCTAAGTCCCAAGAAGTGTTCTTGATGAAGTCATCAAATAATCTATAAGTCCTCATATGACTCTCAAAAAGTATGTGGGAAATTACCTCAAAATAGTCTATATACTCATAGATTGAAGGGTTACAAACATACACTTGTGACTCATCAAGATAGTAGAGGGGGTTAGGATTCACAAATTCAACATAAGCTTCATTCTCAACTCCTTCACCATCACTCAAATGCTCTCTGATGGGATCCTCACTCCTATTGGGGAAGGGAGAAGGAGGGGCAATAGCTCGAGATTGAGCGAGGTGAGAGATTTGGCTCTCAAGAATCTTCATTCTAGCTTCCATCTCCCTATTCTTAACTTCAATTCCCTCATCTCATTATACTTCTCCCTCATCCCTTTATCAATCTTCTTCATCTTTATTAACTTCTCCATAATCTTCTCTTTCCTTAAATTTCCATATAATTACCCTCATAAAAGGATTCATTAGAAGCATAAGGGAAATCATTTGGAGCCATGTAATAACAACAAGATGAGGAGGGAGTATCACTCACATTATAAACACGAGCATCATCCTATTGGGGAGAGGGGGGGAATAATCAAACGAATGAGATTCATCATCAACAATAGGAGATAAAGAGTTCAAACCACTTGTACTAGGTTCACATATAGGATCACAAGACAAATCATGGGGATTCATGCCACCAATAAAACTATTATCACATTGAGAATCAAAATTAGCAACATTACATGCCCTATTGCATACATCCTTAGCAAACCATACAAAAAAGTTACAAGCACTATGAACTGTTTTTGTTGATTTTGTTTTTATCATATCTTTTGATCCAAAAGTTCAAATAAGGCATATAATATGTCGTTGGAAAGCTCGTGAATTCTACATTCCAAACCAATTAGAATCTGATTAAAATTTTATATAGATACAGAGATACGACCGAAATAGTAGGAAGGTGTCAATTTTTGATAGAGTTTTATATTTCTTTCATATCTTTTTCGTTATAGCTCGGAATTAATATTATAATGTATCATTTGAAAGATAATTTCAATATTTATCCAACCATATACGATTTGGATAAATATTAAGAGGCACAAAAATAATATCTAACTGTCTTTGAACATCTTTAAAATTGAATAGAATTAGGATTAAAAAAAAAGGAAATTTTTATTTAACTCAAATTCTTTAATCTTATCTTTTCAAAAATGATAATTAAGATCATTTAGAAACTTATAAAATCTTCTAATTAATCCTAATTAGTTTATGATAGGATTAGATCTTTGGACCCTCTACATGATCATTGGGCCGTAGGTAAGATCCGGTTCAAGCCCAGTTTAGTATTTTGGCCATAACTTCCTCATTATTTATCGGAATTGGGCTTATAATATATCGTAGAAAAAAAATCTTTTCAAGCCCATCAAAATACACTATTATTGGACCCATATCATGAACCAAACTAAAATGGAATGCACGTTTTTCATAAATAGGGTAAGAAAAGCAATATTTTCAAAAACAGAAAGAAGAGATACTTTAATAAAAACAACCACATCTCTAGACTTTTAACACTTTCGCTTTGTTTGATAATCAAATAACATGAAAGGTATTCATATCTGGGTTTTGTTTTGAGGAGACACAAATGGGTGTCTAGTGAAGCCACCACTTTGACTAAGTTTGGAGAAACTTATGTTTTGAAAACAAAAGTCAAAGTAGCAATGGGGACGGAGAATGATTCTGAACATTCTGCGATTCTAAATCATTCTTGTAAAGCCAATACCTGCAAACTAGCGTTAGTTTAAACAGATAAAAGAGTTAAGAAACACTTATCTTGCAGCGTCAAGTACACGTCTCTGGAGGGTAACCAATCTATTACTGCATTTTTTGTCGTGACAACCTTCTTCAAGCCAGGGAACGCCATCTTGCTGTTTTGATGTTCACTCGTCTGTGAACAAGCCAAGGGATACCTCCTGAAGACTGCTACTCTTGTAACTACCTCAAATTTCTGTTGTGATAGTGTTCTGCAAGCCAGAGAATACTATCAAAAATTGATTCGCTTGAAACGACCTTCCATCGCCTTGTGACCATCTTCCTGAAGTCAGGGAATATGATCAAACATTGCTTTGCTTAAAGCCACCCTCAGTTGTTGCGATAATATTTCAAAGAAAATTACTAAAGATCAACGCTTGTTGATCCTTGCTGCTTCTTGAATTTTGCTATTGATGCTTTGGGTGATGACACTTTTCTTTTTTTTTTGGAATAGTTTCCAACACAACTCTTGTATGATGTATGACAATTCGATTTAGGGAATGTTGTCAATGTCGCGTAACAATCCATCCTTGGAAACGTTTCCACGATGAAGCGACAATTCGTATCTCGGAAAATTTGCCAACATCCAATTTTGGGAAAAGTTGCCAATGCTTCGTAACAATCTATCATAAGAACTTTGCTACGATCGACAATCCACATCTTAGAATATAACTCTTGAAAGCAATCCACCTTGGAATTTTTCCAATGCTATGAGACAATTCTTTTAGGAACATATTGCCATAATTGACAATCCGCGTCTTAGAACATTTGGAAAAAAGAGTCGATCGATAATCCACTTCGGGAAAATTTGCCACTTGCTGAAATAAATGACAATCCACGTTGAGGAACCTTTGCTGAAATTTATGATGAGTAGAGACCTAAGACAATCCTTTGGGAATATTAGCCATAGGGAACTGGGTGTATGACAATCCAATCTCGGAAAATATGCCAGCAATGATAATCCGAACTTGGAAAATGTCACCAAACAGAGAAGGAGCACGACAATCCACGCTTGGAAACTTTGCCAGAGATGACAATCTAATCTTAGAAAAATTGTCGTTTAAGAAGAATTCGCTATAATCCACATTTGGAAATATTGTTAGTTAGGGATGACAATCTAATCTTGGAAAAATTGTCGTATAAGTGCTTGCAATTGAACCAATGCCTGGGTGCTTGTAATGAGCCAATGCTTAGGCGCTTAAGCTAAATGAGACGATTGTAGTCAGGTCAATCACTTACTGCGATTGTAATCGAGCTGACTATTAATCATGTTAATTTTCTTATAGGGGCTAACTTACGTACCAAGGAACCCGAAATTGTTGTATGAGGTTCGCATAATTTAATATGGGGGCCATGTATCTCGTCGCTGCAATGGCGCTTGCTGGAAGACTTTGTCGCCGCGCTTTTTTTATGTTGCCAGGCGAGAACCATGTTGTCTGACGCCGGAGTAAGGTTTCTATTTGCGGCTTTTTTGAAAAAACCCGGGAATGTTCTTGCTCACGGGAATGTACCTGCATTTATATTTTGGACTATAAGACTTTTCTTATCTTTCTTTAGGGTTGACCTAAGACTTAGTGTTGCTTGACTCATTAACTTGATATGACTCAAGGTATGACGAGTCACTTCATGCGACTCTTGTGTGCGTAGACTTAACTCAATGTGATAACACGACATGACTCAATGTATACATTACTCGTGTGTGCATTGTAATGTGATCGTGCGACTCAAAAATGCGAAAAAAAAAAATTGAAAAATTTTCAATCATTTTTGTGGAGGGTACCGACATTCTCGCGAAAAAGAAAGACACAAAAACATAGATGCTTTTGATGGTGCATGTTGAATGAGCTTAGTCAAATGTTGTTCGATTTTATCTCTCAAAGTTCAAGGATTAATTCATCCTAGGCTATCTATATTTTTGACTTAATGATGAAAGTATTTGGGTAACTTAAGCACAGAGGCTAAGCCCTTCATACTTTGTGGTGCAATGATGAGTGATGAGTGATTTTGTTATGACAAAGCATGCTTTAAGATTTCATGAAAAAAAGGTTCCTAAGGAAAGGATTATTTGGTCGTGTATCTGTGCAGTGTGTGAAAGTGACACTAAGGTTAGGCCGCAAGGACTAAAGTGGAAAAATATTTTAAGAAGAGTCGAAAGATGGTGACTCTTAGGCTAGATAAGCTTAACAATGTAAGGTCCAAGCCCTTAAGTCTAGCTCTAATTGAATAAGGATGAGCATTGAAGATCCTTTGATATGGTCATGGTGTGAGTGTGTGAATGTGAATATGAATGCATGTTTATTACGGCCGCACCTCAATGCGAGGTTTCCTACATATCTGTTAGTAATCAGGCCGAACGTAGCTCTAGACGAACCTCGCACAAGTGTGTGTATACCTCAAAAGGTCTTTTTAAGGGTTGTAACGTGGTTAGGCTAAAGGTTATAGAAGAAAGGGATAAAAGTTCAAGACCCTAGATAAGCCCCTAAGCTGTGCAACCTTGCTTTAGAGTCTTTATATTTTTTTGCTTGTGGCTTTAACTCTTTTTTCGTTCTCTTTGTTTTTTTGTATTTATTTTTATAAGTGTGGGCAATCCCGATCATGCGGTCTATCACTCACCCGCCATTCATGTTTCTCTGACACGGTACCGAGCACTCGATAAGAAACGCAATCTGAGACATGTTCATATCAAAGACATTTTCATATCAAACGCATTGGAACACTCGCCCTTTTGTACACTTTATTATTTCTATTTTGCTTTTTTAATCTCTTAATTAACTTAAGCTTTTGCTCTTTGAAAATTGCATAATTTACACACCGTCCAATCCCAAGGTTAGGTAGATGTGGGTTGAAGAAAGAAAGGTCAACCGCTAGATGAGGCTCAAAGTGGTTTATCAAGATAGGATTGCATATTTGAAGGGTAAAAGATGATATGATGTGGCTACAAGGGGTGCCTCAAATCATTAGTATACCTTGCACTTAGTTCGGCATGAATATTTTATTTTGTTTTTCATTTTTTATTTTTTATTTTTTAATGCGGTGTAATGAAATGATCATATGTAAGAAAACAAATGCTCATTTTTATTAAAGGAAAAGAAAGAAAGATCCTATAAAATGAATCTAAGGGGAATAAAAAGGTGCCTATGCTATACTTATTGAGGAAGGGATAAATAAAAGAAATAGAAAAAAATAGGTCACAAAATCTTGTCGTTGAAGCTCGCCTCTTATCTTTGGCTTTATCATCACCAAGTCTTCTGGCTAGCTAGAGGAAATGAGATCTTGTTTGTTTCAGTGAGATCTTGATTGGGATTATGAAACCTGTAGCATTCATCCCTGGTATGACCATTTCCTTGATGGTACTTGCAATAAGAGTTGGGATTCCATCTTGAAGATCGATTTTCTGGTGTTGGATCCTCGGTAGGGCGCATAGGTTTGGTTAATCCTCGATCATAGTGACGATCGAAAGCAACATCATAGGTCATTCAAATGGGTGTGAGCTCTCTTTTGGGCTTCTTTTTAGATCCTTGATTATCCATGGCTAAAACTTCACTGAGGTCAAAGGTACTAACATTGTTGCTAGAGTGGGCGTTTTCAGAAGAAGAAGGATTGTTATCCTTCTTTCTTTTCCAGCCATTGTGGTTCCTATTGTTAGTAGCTTTTTGCTTTGCGAGGTCATCTTTGATCTCGATGGCTATGTCATAGACGGCCTTGAAAGTATTGAAGTTGTGTTGATATTTTAAGAGCTTTGAATACTTTTCTTCTAAATTTTTTATGAACATCCTCACGGATTCTTTTTCAATAGGGATTTCGATCATGTTAGCGGAAGTTTTCCTCCACTTGTTGAAGAAGGAGGCTAGTGATCCCTTCATTTTCTTTTTGTTTTAGCATCTCAAGTTGTCTATGGTTGGTTTCAATTTGAATATTACACTTATATCTATCAATGAAAGCATTAATTATTCCATCCCAAGTAGAGGTTTTCTCTTTATCAAGGGAAAAGAACCAATGTTTACAAATGGTTTCAAGAGATAGCGAGAATAAAGAGTGAAAAATATTCTTATCAATCCCTTTAATATTCATTACAGTTTCAAAGGACCTTAAATGAAAGTAAGGATTGTTTGTTGGCTTAAACTTAGGGATGCCATTGGCATCGAATTTCTGTGGAAGAAGCTCCTTGTCCATTGAGACCCCTTGTGAGCTTATGACCTGGAATCTATAGTCATTGGATATTTTGCTCAAGCTTTGTTGCATGAGCTCCATTTGTTGTTGTATAACAGGGTCATTGATTTGAAGGGTTAAAGCCTTCAACACCTCAATCATGTCTGCCATTTGCTTCATTAGCTCATTGACTTCTTCTTGACTTACCATTATCTTCTTAGATTTTCTCTTTTGACGAATCGGTTTATCAAAAAGTTGAACTTGAAAAAAGGTGTTGTCCTTGATTAATCTCCCTTATCTCCTTGATCAAGTACTATAGAAAGGAAAATAAGGGTTATGTTTTTATTATTTATTTTTGGCACTAGCTCAATTGAACATGCAATAGATTGATGGAAGAGAATAGAAATGGAAAGGACCCTCAACTCAAAATGACGGAAAAAACCGACTCATGCTTGAACCTAAGTCATGGTCATGGTATGAAAAGAGTATGTACAAAGTGTGTGCTAAGACTAGGGAGTTTAGGTGACATATTACGACTTGTGTCATGACCATGTGGCTAGACTATGTGACTAGAGTCGAACAAAGACTATGTTAAGACCTCACGTACGTATATGCATTAAACTGGACAGGCTGTGGTATTTTAGTCATAACATTTTATCCATGACTCTGATTGGGACGAAACCAACTCCAAAATAAAGATAAAACACGGGGCTAAAGATCCAAATGTTGTACTACTCGTAACTCTTCCAAGAAATCCGGCTATGACCAAAACAGGTTGACGTTTGTGCAGTATACGGGAATAAAAATCCGGGTTGACTTAAAAGAACTATGACTCGATTTAAGGTATATTTTTTAGCTCAAATTAATTAATCAATTAATTAAGAAAAGCCATTTGGTCATTGGTTAGTTTATTAAGACTTATTTACAAACACAAGTAAAACCAAACGGTTAGTTTAGTCACTTAATAAGTATGTACAAGTAAGAGATGCATAAGTAGTCAAGCAGTCACAACATGATTAAATGACACTACTACGAATCCCTTAGTTTCTTGAAGCTTTTGCCTCGACGCTGAGCATAAGGTGTTAGCATAAAATTTAAGGTTCCGTTTTTTTGCGATGCTTTTCTAAGACGAAATTGTGTCTGGTCGGTGAAAAGCGTCGATAAATCATATGCATGTGACTAAATAGCAGCCTGATGGCCCTGATAGTTCAGATTAGATGTTTATGAGTAATTTTTATAAAGCAGGGTTATAAAAAAATACGCAATAAAAAATTAAAACCTCTCGCTCCCACTCGCCGCCATAGATCTAGCTCCCAAAACCCAACTTTTGTGCTACGTATCATCCATCATAACCTTCAGTTCTCAAACAATCTCATCTCTTAATGGCCCTTGAATTTTAGAGATTTTGCCTTTAAAATGTGGAAAATTATTCCTTGTTGTTTTTCTCAATTCCTGGTAATGTTCTCATAAATTTCCTTTCTGTTATGCAGATTTATTGTTCAAATTAGGTTTTTATATTGATTTATTGTGGTGAAATTGTATTCAATTATCAGTTATTGTATATATTCGGTCATTATTAGTATCAAATCAAAGGCTGGATTGATTAATTCAATTGTTGTGTTGGTGTCAATTATTTTTCTATGTTTCGCACTGCCGCCACCCTCACCTCCCGCACTCGCACCCGCACCAGCATCAACGCCACCACATGTGCCGTAAGTCCTCTTACCTACTATCAATAGTTTCTACCATGGTTAAGTGAAAATGGAGAATTACTTGTTAATTTTTTTTTACAATTGTTTCTGTTTTGGTTGATTTATAATGGAGGATTACTTGCTTATATTTACTTTCTGTTTAGATGAATTGGTAATGGAGGTTTTCTTGAATTTAATTATCTTTGTCTTGGTTAATTGATAATGGAAGATGATTTTAGCTTCATTTATACTATAATAACTTAATGGTATAATTCTTAAGGTAAATATGTATTACGGGTAACAATATATGAATGGAGGGTTGTGATTATCTCAACTACAAGATTCGAATGCCGAAAATGGAGTTAGTATTAAGTTTGATTTTTAAAATTTAGATTGTTTATTTAGTTGAGTTGAGAGATGGAGGTAAACTACTCTAATATTGATGATTGTCAAATTAATTAAGATAAACTGTACATTAATTTGGGAAAGAAAGAGTTTAAATGGTAGCATTTTCCTGACGATTCTACCTTTTTGGCCTTCCTTAGGCGCAAACCTTTCAATTTCATGATATCCTTTTGAATTACTTTTATGATTTTTGATGAGTTATGAGGCTTGTATTCTTAGCAGGAACTGAATTTTAAAAGTATGATGGTAAAAATTTTAAATTTTTGAATTACAGATTTGTTTATAGGAATAATATAGTTTTTAAGCTAGTTGTTGAGGTTTTGGTATAAATTAAAGTAGAATAAGATTCCTAATCTGAACAACCTCTTGTTTACCATAATCAATCAAAACCTGTTTTCAACAAGCATCATATGGCATCACAAAGTGGAGGATTTTATGGCCCATATGATCTTGATGTAGATATCTATAAAGCCATAAAGGTGTGGACAACAAATTATTTGTCTCTGTTTTGTGGAAAAAAAATTTGACCCGCGGAAGTTGGATTATCTCGAATAAATTATCAACATCTTTCAAGTACCCTTGTCTTATTAAGCTAAGGTTCCTCTGATGAATGAGTCAGAGTAGTTAAAATACAGGCAGTATGATCTTTAGGAAGGCAGTATGATCTTTAGGAAGAATTCTCAATGATATTTAGGAAGAATTCTTAATGAACCTGGTCTTTTCTCACTGGCATATATGCAGGAGATAGGCCAACTTGGAGGACCCCTTACCACCCTTGGAGGGTCAAGGTTTTAGCCCAAGGGTGTTCCAACCCTTATTCGCTGGGAGATGCTTCTGCTACTCGTTTGGAAGACCAGGAGGCTCACATTGAATCCAATATTAGTGCCCTTCTCGGTGAGTCTAAAAGTGATCAAATGTACTTTGTTTAGTTGTAGTTGCAAATTTTTTTAAACTAGACTGAAATAATAAACATGCTTAGGTAATAGATGTAGTCTTAAAAAAAAAACATAACCTATGTCTGGTTATTAGGCTATTCTACTGAGTAATGTTGTTACTAGTTAATAAATGTTTAGAATTTCCATTTTATCCTACCTTTATACTGTATGTATTGATCATAAAATACTTGTTATTTATGAAAATCAAACTGTCTTTTGGGTAGCAACATTTTCTTCTACATTTACTTTTTGTGGGAGGTCGTATCTGTTTATATCTGGTTGTGTTGGTGTTTTATAGTGAGAAGAGAAACCATAGCTTGGAGTTTTTTTAGATTTGTCGCTACTTTATATTGTTGCTGCTGTTATTTTACGTTGTCTAGTAGCTGTAGTTCTGTTTGTCCCAAAAATTAAAGACCTGCAGTCGTTTTTAGCCTCTAGTCCCTTCATGAAAGTTATAGATCTCAAAGTGTTTTCCAACCTAGGCTCAAGAATTTCTCAATTTGGAATTTTTTGCTAGGATTTATACCTTCTGGAACTTTTTTGAGGTCTGCTGACTTGATTCTATCGCAGCGGGATTGTTATTTTTACTTGACGCTTGTGTGGGTTGTTGCGTTGAGTTGGGTGGGCTTGCTAAAAAGAATACTCTAGCTTTTCTTATTTGTTTTAGTCTATTTTTCCTCTAGTTAATTATATATAACTGTAATTTAAAGAAGAACTATGGTTGTGTTCTTGCATTGAATGCTTGATTTTGGTGCTTTACAGAATATGAAGTGACTTAACAGGGAAAGGATTCGTTAGTCGTTACATACACTGAGGCAATTTATCAGCAAGAGGTATAAAGAGTATGAGGAATTTTTCAGTAAGAGATCAAACGAGCAAGAGGTGGCTCCTTACTTGGGTTCTTCACAGGTTATCAATCCCCAACAATAATTATTGTTTCATATAAATTCCCATTGTTAGAAAATGTTTCCTGTTGATTACTATTTTCTGATTATCACATATGCACACTCATATATATAAGCTCGCTATACTTTCCACAACTTCACAAGTAAACTAGTTCTTTATTGAACACACACTGACAAGGTAAAGGTAGTAATATAGTAGTTTTGCCATCATATCCTTATTAATTACTATTAAAATATCCATTGAACTAAATATTGACTATATGATTTGGTTGATGCAATACCATGTCCGCTATATGTATACATAATGTTCAAGTAAGAAGATTTTGAACTGATCCATGTAAGAGGGGATTAACCGTTTAAGTGCAACATATGCCCCCTATGGTTGCTCTGAAGCTAGTGCTATCTATTATATTTTACTACTGTTTTCTATTGAGTTGTGCAGTTTTCTGTCTTCTTTATATAGTTTTATCAAAAACTTTGTTAACTCAGACTTGGATATGAGTGTCTGGCCGTACTAAAGTTTTAGGTGTGAAACTACAACTTTCCCTCTCTTAATTATCCCCCTAGATTCCCTCTCTCAAATAAAAAGAAATGTATCTTATGCATATGCTCATCGCAGTTTTCATGTGTTGTGATTCTTATTTCTTTAAACTGTTTATGTTCTTCTGTCATCCCAGGCTACACCCTAAACCACTAGTTCCTGCCAATGATCCAGAAATATCAAAGGGTGTATTGTGAATTCAAGGCCAACAGTGATTGCTCACAATGTGAACTTTGTTTTATGCCCCCTTGCAATCAGATTAAGGAGCAGCTAAATTGGAGATTAATAGAGGTTATTTCGTGATGAAATGAGTAGATTTGTTCCACTACAACTAGTCACAAATGAAGTATAAGTTGGAATCATATCTTTTGTAATAGAGAACTCATTACTATGAGATATTGTACATGTACTATATTTTATATATTATATGCAATCAAAAAAATTTGGCCTAATTTTGTTTATATATTGATTATAATAGTTTCAGTTTGAAATATGTTTTTTCTTTTTTGGTAAATATAAAGAATATGGAATAGAAAAAGCATTTCCAGCAAAAAAAAAATGTATAGGAAAACAAGCATCGCCAAATTACTCTACATCATATATATTTAAATTATTGATACAAAAAAGCGTCGCCAATTTTAAGATTCAAGACATAAAAAAGCGTCACTAAAATTGAGAAAGTGCGCCAAGTACTTCAAATTTCGACGCTTCGTATAAAAATTTAGACACTATAAAGCGTCGAGATTTGCGACGCTTTTTTATGACAACAAATTTTCTCGACTCACCTTTTCTCGACACTTTTTTGAAGCGTCGAAAATTAAATTTGCGACGCTTTTTTGCGAAACGCCCAAAAAGCGTCCAAAAAGGACGGATTTTCTAGTAGTGTGAGTTTGCAACCTAACCACGACTCTAGTTCTCTAAAGTTCAAGGATATAGGTTAGTAAAAGAGGAACCATGGTTATGAGTCCGGATGCACCACACGGAAGCCTTACCTTTGGAAGGGTTGGCGGATGTTGATGGGACCCCGCGAGTTATACTCGCTTCCATGTTTTGGTGAATTCAACATTCTCGGATGTACCCTTTGTTGCTCAGAGCGTTTAATCGGGGTAGATGGAGTATGAATTCCCAGAGGGTGATGTCCATATGTAGAAAACACAAGGGTTTCAGAAAAGTGAGAAAATCACAATCAGGAAGTAGAATCGAGCCAACAGTGCTATAACTAGTCGAAACAAGAAGGAAGATTTCCGGGTCGATATTGGAAGAACGCAGCGCCAGCCAACAGGGACTGTCACCAGGATATGATCCCTATCGCCAGGCGACAAAATTATTTCTCGGCGATAGAGCCATATCTTCGGGGACATGCTCTATTTTCTAGACACCAGTTCCTATATGCCTCAGCAGCTGTCTGTGTTCTTAGAATTTTCAAGTTTTTACAGTATTATTTCGATTCTAGTTGTGAAAGATATTCCTCAAATTTAATACGTGTAAAAATCCTATGCTTTTGACGCATTACGGATGATCTTTCCAATGAGAACCTTATTTATGCATATGATAATAATGTAAATCAAAATTACGCAAATGAAGTACTTAGAACTTTTCGAGTCTCATCCACTCAATCTAAAAAATTGCAAAAATAAGTTTTAGGAATTAAAAAGAAATCATCCCTAGTGGAGTCGTGACAAGGGAATAAACACGTCGTCAATTGTCTATCCCTAGATCAAATACAATTTATACAACCTAAACAAACCAAATACGAGTATAAGGCAAGCATAGGGGTCGAACCACAGAGAACGGTAAACACCACCAAATGTTATCGACAATTAAGCTAGTCCGGAAGAGGGGATAAATAAACTTAAGTCTAAAGATGCTAAAACAAGAAATAAAAGATTAAGGCACCAAGGGAAATGGGTAGGTGAAGTTGATGCTTGACCATACAATAACAAAGTAGCATATCAATGGTAAACTAAACATACATGAACATCAAAGTAAAGGGTCCAATCTAGCCGCCTTCCGGGGTCAATTGGCTTCTCCTAACATAGCCTCTATGTTTCCACATTAGAACCATATACTAGGAGGTACTATTAAATAACAATCGATAATAATGAATCTCAACTAAGTCAACTTCCGTTACTTGTTAGTAAAGACTCATCTTTGATCAACTAACAATGTGCACTTGCAAGAAAGACCAAAGAATATCTAGCATGCTAAGACTTCAATCACCATTAAAATAACCCCAACATTAAAAGCATGAACAATTAGCAACTACACCATCCCCACACCCTTGGCTAGATGACTACTCACAAATCATGTTGAAAACAATATCAATCATCAAATCAATAAGCATCAACATGATTAATAAGCAAAGAAGAAAAATAAAAGTAAATAAACAAAATCAAGAACAAAGGTAAAGAAAGAGAGTAAGAAATTCCTCATTAATTGAAGATGAAGGTCTATAAAGGATTGAACAAGCTCCTTCTTCAAAATCCAAGTTCATTAATGAAGAAAACCTCACTTTCTCTCTCTACCAATGAAGACTAATCCTAACCTAACCTAACCTAAAATTAATTAGAGAGTTGTCAAAAAAATCGTTATTGAATGTTTCAAGATGGGACTTATATAGTCCGTACAGAGCCAGCTGATAAAAGGAGAGGTCCGACCGAACAAATGGGAAGGTTCGGCCGAACTATAGGTTCGGCCGGACTACAGGGTAGGTTCGGCCGGACTACAGGGTACGTTCGGCTGAACCATGGGTAGGTTCGGTCGAACCTCTTCGATCCTGGTCTTGTTTTCGATGGTTTCGTTTTCTTCCCTAGTTTAAGCATTAAGGACAATGCTTTGTTCAAGCTTGGGGGATCGTTCCTTCATTTTGTATATTTTGTGTGTTTGTGTTGAATAAGCTTGGGGGAATGGCATTAGTGGTATTTTTGCTTGATATTTAGTGAATTCTTGAGTTATTTTTGAGTGTCGGCCACACTTTTTGATTCACTTAGGAATTATCACCAAATTTTAAATTTTTACCCCGCCTTAACCCTTAGCCTTACGTTACAACCAATAAAAAGACCCTTAGACTCTAGTGGTTTAGGTCAAATGAACGGTGGAGGGAGATAGACTTCAAACCTATGGAAAGAGTATGCATAGTTGAGACGTCGGGATTACCTTCTCAAAGTTTTTCATTTCTATATCTTTTTCCGGTTCCTTCGTGGAATCTTGAGAAGCTAGTTTAAGGGTTGATTTGAAGCTAGTGGAGAGAACGTGGCCCGATTGGTTGGAGCTAGGGTGGATTGAGTCCTAAGTAGTTCTCTATGCTTAGCATGTGTTATGTTTCAATCAACCATTGACATCTTGGAACGTGCATACATTTGTCCATTTAGAAAGGTTTGCATTCATTAGTACTCGTCCTTATTTATTGTCCATACATGAGCTTGTGTTTTGTTTTTTCTCTTAGTGTTCCATTTCCTTTTTCCTTTTTCCTTTTGTTCCCTTGCTTTGGTTTTTGTCGAGAGTTGTGGGTTAAACCTCTTAGGAAACCCTCACGAGAGCTTACTCGTCCTCTTTGGCAACATAGGGGTTTAAAGGGCTTGATGCATACGCTAAATGCATCTGTGATTCCTACGACAGTGAGTTAGTGTACATTCTTTCTCCTTGTTTCTATTTTGTTTCTTTTGCCTTTAATAATTCCATCTTGTTCTCTTTTGCCTTAGCTTTTCTCGAGGACGAGCAAAGGTTTAGCTTGGGGGAATTTGATGAGTGACATTTATGTGACTCTTAGGGAGTAGTTTTAGAGTCATTTTCGTGTTTATTTTATCTTATTTTCCTTTCTTTCTCTTGTTTCCTCTTTAATAAAGTTTCTTGTTTATTTTGGTAATTTTGTCGTGTTTTAGTTCTTTTCGTAGTTTTTATTAGAATTAGTTTAATTTCGTATTTTATTTGCTTTTGATTTGTTATATTTCGTTCTTTATTTTTCCCTTGAAAGTATTCTAATTTACTTTTATTTATTTTAATTAGTTTTGAGTTTATTTTATTTCACTTTCTTTACTTGTATAGTTTTTTTTAATTTTTATTAGTTTAGTGTTATTTATCTTATTTTATTTTACTTTATTTTACCTTTATTTTATTTTATTTTATTTTATCTCTTAGTAATACCCTCGTGTTTTTGGTGTTCAGGTTGATGCTCGATTTTCAAGTCCAAATCAGGTTCAAGGTCCGAGGAACCATCGAGATTTTCAAGAGGAGGAAGCTAAGCTCAAGGGAAGGTAGAGGAAGCATGATTCAGAAGAGGTTCGGCCGAACCTCCTGATGGTGTGGCCAAACCTGCTCAGTGGTTCGGCCGAACGTTGAGGCAATGGCAAGATGAAAATTGGCAGTTTTGCAGGAGTGGCCGAACCACAGGAGTTCGACAAGACCAGGATCAAGGAGGTTCGACCGAACCTACCCATGGATAGGCCGAACGTACCCTGTAGTCCGGCCGAACCTACCCTGTAGTTCGGCCGAACCTTCCCATTTGTTCGGTCGGACCTCTCCTTTTATCAACTGGCTCTGTACGAACTATATAAGTCCCATCTTGAAATATTCAATAACGATTTTTTTGACTACTCTCTAACTAGTTTTAGGTTAGGTTAGGTTAGGATTAGTCTTCATTGGTAGAGAGAGAAAGAGAGGTTTTCTTCATTAATGAACTTGGATTTTGAAGAAGGAGTTTGTTCAATCCTTTGTAGACCTTCATCTTCAATTAATGAGCAATTTCTTATTCTCTTTCTTTACCTTTGTTCTTGATTTTGTTTATTTACTTTTATTTTTCTTCTTTGCTTATTAATCATGTTGATGCTTATTGATTTGATGATTGATATTGTTTTCATAATGATTTGTGAGTAGTCATCTAGCCAAGGATGTGGGGATGGTGTAGTTGCTAATTGTTCATGCTTTTAATGTTGGGGTTATGTTAATGGTGATTGAAGTCTTTGCATGCTTGATATTCTTTGGTCTTTCTTGCAAGTGCACATTGTTAATTGATCAAAGATGAGTCTTTACTAACAAGTAACGGAAGTTGACTTAGTTGAGATTCATTACTATCGATTGTTATTTAATAGTACCTCCTAGTATATGGTTCTAATGTGGAAACATAGAGGCTATGTTAGGAGAAGCCAATTGACCCCGGAAGGCGGTTAGATTGGACCCTTTACTTCGATATTCATGTATGTTTACTTTACCATTGATATGCTACTTTGTTATTGTATGGTCAAGCGTCAACTTCACCTACCCATTTCCCTTGGTGCATTAATGTTTTATTTTTTGTTTTAGCATCTTTAGACTTTAGTTTATTTATCCACTATTCCGGACTAGCTTAATTGTCGATAACATTTGGTGGTGTTTACCGTTCTCTGTGGTTCGACCCCTATGCTTGCCTTATACTCGTATTAGGTTTGTTTAGGTTGTATAAATTGTATTTGATCTAGGGATAGACAATCGACGACGCGTTTATTCCCATGTCAAGTCGCCAAAAACTGTAAGGTATATTTCAATCATTACCCCAAACTTGAACCCCACTGTGATCATACACTTAAGCATGGTGGCGTTTAAAGGGAAGAAAGCTAGAGCAAAAGAGTCGCCAACAAGTTTTAGGAGCTTGTAAACCGTTCACAGGGTGAAGGTTACACCCCTTAACGATCCGAAGAGATCGTTAACTTCAATAGGTCTGGAACCAGGACTGGAAGTTCATGGATGAAGGTACAAATCCAATCTAAAAGAGAAAGAGCCTGCCCTAATTATAGGCCTCTACTTTATTCTTCTCGTACTCATGTGCGCTTTCTAACAAACATGAAATCATTAGGGTTACCCTAAAACTGTTTAATCTATGTTGGTTGAATATTAATGCACAAATAAATCTATTATTGGCGATCACTTGAATTATAATCCAATTAACCCTAAACAAGATTATTAATTATCTTATTAAGCGTGATTACAAGTACAAATTCCCTTTAAACATGCATAAAAGGCGTTATCAAGCATTAACAATAATAAAAATCAAGCAACGTAATAATCATAATCATAATAATAAAAATAATCATGTTAAAGTATAATAATAGCTAGATCTTAGGCATGATACTAACAATATTAATGACAAACCCTAGCATGTCACTAAACATTAAAGTTCAAAGCTTTAACCCTAACATGATACTAACATAATATTAATGACAAACCCTAGCATGTCACTAAACATTAAAGTTCAAAGCTTTAACCCTAACATGATACTAACATGCTATAAGGAAAGAAAATAGGAAGCATTCTTTTAATCATTCTTGATATTAGAAGTATTAATAATTACCCTAAACAGGATACTAGGAAGCAATAAAACATCCTAACATGATACTAGGAATCAAAATAACAATCTAAACATGATTTCCGTATTAAAATATCAATAAAACAAATAAATAATTACTTTGATGCCTCATACCTCTTTCTAATAACAAAATACACACGTTAGTAACTTCAAGGAAAATAGTAAAATTAAACAATTAAATTAAATAATTGAAATAGAGATTTGGGACCGAACACTCAGATATATCAAACCTTTCACGTCTAAAGCGAAGGAAACTTCGAACTTGGCTAGGTGTGTCTAGTGCTAATGTATGAGGAATTTTGTTTGTAAAAGGGTAGTTTAGAAAGAGAGTCAGAATAAAGAAATTATTGATGAGAGTTGATGATTTAAAAAAGGGCATATATGACCTCTATTTATAGAGAAAATAGAGAGTGTCGAAGAATAAGAAAAGAATCCAAATTCGAATCGAAATAAAACTCGATGGACAACAGTTTTTACGGATTTTGTTCTTATCATATATTTCATTTTTGCGGATTTAAAAGCTCTTAAAGTCTACTTTCCAACCTAATTAAAACCAGATAAAAATATTAAGTAGATATAAAGATATGGCCAAAATAGTAGGAAGGTGTCAGTTTTAGATAGAGTTTTGTATTTCTTTCATATCTTTTTCATTATAGCTCGAAATAATATTATAATATATCATTGGAAAGATAATTTCAATATCTATCCAACCATATAAGATTTTGATAAAGATTAAGAGGCACCAAAATAATATGTTACAGTCTTTGAACATCTTTAAATTCGAATAGAATTAGTATTAAAAAAAAGGAATGTTTTTATAAAAGGAAAGTTTTTTTTTAAACTCAAATTCTTTAATTTATCTTTTAAAAAAGGATAATTAAGATCTTTTAGAAACTTATAGATGCTTATAATTAATCCAAATTAGTTTAGGAATAGGATTAGACCTTTGGACACTCCACATGATTATTTGGACGTTGGTAAGATCCGGTTCGAGCCTAGTTTAGTATTTTGGCCATAACTTCCTCATTATTCATCGAAATTGGGCTTATAATGTATCAATGAAAAGGTATTGTCAATCCCCATAAAATACACTATTATTGGACCTATATCATGGACTAAAATAAAATGGAATGCACGCTTTCCATAAATAGGGTAAGAAAAGAAATATTTTTAAAAACAGAAAGAAGAGATATTTTAATAAAAACAACAACATCACTAGACTTTTCACACTTTTGCTTTTTTTGATAATCAAATGACATGAAAGGTACTCATCAATGGGTTTGGTTTTTGAGGGACAAAAATAGGTGTCTACAGTACTACGTACTCTATTTTTGTTCAAACATAGTATCATGTAGCTAGGAAAACCATAGATACTATAGAACCTTTTATTTATTATTATTTGACACAATTTAGCATATCTCGATGTCGTGGCTCTAGTTCTCGTTCTTGCGAGGATCACTGGGAGGACGGGCCCGTTGACGGAGGCGAGGGATCTTCCACTAGCCTAGGAGAGCTCGCTAAGTAGGATAAGCGCACTCTCTACTTCGTGCCCGAGTTTCACATCTCAGATAGAGTGCGGCTTGGGATGTTCTACGATCGTGTTCGTTGCCACAGCTCAGGCAACGGGTCTATTGTTAAGTTTTACGTCCATCACTTTTGCGACAACAACAAGTTGCGCGAGCTATGGGAGTCTTGTGGTCTAACCCCTCTTATTTAGGCTACTAGGGCCACCTACTCTTTCACGTCGAGCTGTTCTCTAGTTCGAGCTTGGTGGAGTTCTTTTGGGACAACACCAACGCTTTTCACTTTCCGTGGGGTAAGATGACCATCACTCTATTGATTTCATTTGATTCTCTTTAGGGTGGAATTCCTTCTATTTTATAGCTCTTTTCTTTAATTTTTCCTTAGTTTTACTCTTTATTTCTTTAGTTTGCATTTTCTTAGTTGAATTTCTATTTTTTATGCATTTCTTGGTTTATTTTGTTATTTTCTCTTTTATTTGCTTGTTTTCGTTCATTTTCCAGGTTATGATCGTAATTCTAAGATTCTCGAGTCTTCTCCTAAGTTTTACATCGATTGAGATGCCTCCACCACTTGAAGTTCAAGTTTAAAGGATTGTATTGGCTAAGTCTTCTAGCTCGTGCATGCAAGCGATGGGTACACGAATCCTGGTGTTGGACCCACTGTGGGGGCTATTTGAAGACTGCATCCTTCCGTGTTCATCAGCATCAACAAGTGGAGCGCACGAGGAAGAGCAAGTTGAATATGGAGGAAGCTACCTTGCTTCCAGGCGCAGCTACGCGCGACCATGGCACAACCGCGCAACCTGGTGGCGCAGCCGCGCCTCTCTAAGTCTCTGTTCTGTACCCAGTTTTTCCTGGCCACGCTCTCCCTTGTAGTTGGTCGAGCCTGTAGGGGTCTATTTTAGACGATCTAACTAATTTCTCTTTGTTAGTTTTACTATATAAAAACTTTCCTTCTGTTTTAAGATAGGGAGAGTTCTTTTAGAATTAGAATAGAATTAGGTTAGATTTTGTAGAAAGAGAACCTCTAGTTTTTAGATAGAGAATTTCTTGATTGATGATTGAAGATTGATGATTCTAAGTATTTTCTGCATTTATTTGCAGATAGTTTGTAATGATTTCATTACTTTAATGCAATCTCTAGCTTTTAATTTTAATTATTATGTTAATTTTTCAAGTTTAATTGATATTTGATTGATTTTAGCTTAATTAATATGATGATTAATTTGTTGTATAGTTTAGTTTTGATTTTGATTTCCATGGATTGTGAGTGGTCTACTTGCTAGGGTGATGGTGAAGCATATATGAGTAATGGTTTGATGCTAATTGGGTGAAATTGATGGAGTTGATGTTTTGCTTAAATTGGTTGATTGATTATATGCATATGTGTGTTTAATTTAGGAGTGATCAACCTAGTTACTCGCACTAGATTGCATTGTAAGATCACATTGATACGACAATTGATTTGTGGCTTGCATTTGTCGATTGAGTTGGTTTGCAAAGTTTCTCGCTAGAGTCTCTCGTAGTTGGCACTAGTTTTACCTCTAGAAGATTAGCCTACCATACTCTCTTGATTGCTTAATTGATTTTCCTTCGCAACACTCGATTTAGTCAATTCCATTCCCAATTAGTTGTATCCATTGCGTGTATATGTAGATCCTAAACTCTAGTGTTTTATATATTTGATTTCATTTAGATTCTTTGATTGTTTTAGAATATACACACCTTACTTCACTACTTCGAAATTGCTTAGCTTTAGCACTAGCATTCACCTCCCACTCCTAGTGGTTCGACCCTCAACTTACTCCTATGCTAGTTATAAGGGCGTGTTAAGTGATTATAAATTTTGTTTGGCCTAAGGAAGATAAGTCCAACGACCTAGTCTCAATCCTTTTTCAAAATGGAGCCGTTGCCGGGGAGTGGCGAAGTTGTTTACTATTGTTGTTGAGTCTATTTTACTAAATTTCGAAAATACAATAATATTTTCCTCTTTTGGCTACATTTGTAGCCCTGTTAATTTTCCTTTTAGTTTGTGTGTATAAGTTAACGTGGGAGAAGTCTGGAGGGTTACGTTGAAGGAGTTGGGCACTCCGGGTGCATACAAGTATGAGAGCGGGATTACTCCATTATTGATCCCGAATAGTGATTTTGAAATCAAGCCGGCAATGATAACTTTGATTGAAAGGCGGCAATAAAATGGAGGAGTAAGTGAAAGTCCCCTAAATCATCTTAAGGAGATCGAGAAATATTGCAACACAATTAAGGGGAACGGGGTTGCTCAAGAATTCATAAGGATCAAACTATTTCCTTTATCTCTAATTTGAAGAGCTTAAGAGTTGCTAGAAAAGGAAGTGAAGCCTAATTCTTTGAGAACTTGGGATGAAGTCACCAATGAATTCCTTTCTCGTTTCTTCCTTCAAAAGAAAACAGCGGAGGCAAGAGCTTTGATTCAAGTTTTCAAGCAAAGGTCTAGTGAAAGCCTCTATGATGCATGGGAGCAAAGAGTATCAAGGTTTCAAGCAAAGGTCTAGTGAAAGCCTCTATGAAGCATGGGAGAGATACAAAGAGTATCAACGTGAGTGTCCTCACCATGGAATCCCCACTTACCTAATCATTCAAAATTTTTATGGTGGTTTGAGTCCTTAAGGGAGGTCAAGTCTTGATGCCGGAGCCGGAGTAGGTCCAATCATGAACAAGACCGAGGAAGAGATTGTAGACATCATTGAGGATGTACTTAGACACTACATGGAATGGCAAGATGGTGAGACAGAGCCGATAAACAAGAGTAGCACTACGGGATGCTCGATTGAAAAACTTAATGCTATCAACAACTTGTAAACTCAAATTTTAATAGTTGATATTTGAGTGTGGATATATGTTTACGCTTTTTGTACATATGATTGTTGATATAGCTTTGAACAAGCTTGGGGGTGTTAGTTTGTTTTTGTTTGGTGACTTCTTTGTTTTGGTGTCGAGGTTTGGCCAATATTTGCTTCATAACCTAGGTGTACAACCAAATTCTAAATGTTAGGCCTACCCCTAACCTTTTGCCCTTACGTTACCACCTTTAGGAAAGTCCTTTCGACCTAGTGGTTGAGTCACATACCAAGGGAGGGCATTATGAGTTAAATCCTAAGTAGAAGGGATGCAAGGTCAAGATGTCGAGAACCCTCAAACTTTATTCTTTTCTGGTTTCTTCGAGGAACCATAGAGACGCTTACTAAGAGAAGATTTGAAGCCATTGGGAGAACGTGGTTAGATTGGTAGGGATGAAAGTGGATTGTGCCTCACTAGTTCTCTACGCTTATCATACCTTATGTTTCAATCTACATGGATGTCTTGGAGCATGTATACCCCTATCATATTTAAAAGTGTTCATTCACTTGCATTTGACCATTTGCGAAAATCCTTATCAAGAGCTACTTGTTTGAATTTTTTATTTACCTTCTTTTCATTTATTGATTTTGCCTCGTTTTTTTTTAAATAGTTATGGGTTAAACTCTTAGGAAACCTTTACGAGACCTCACTCATCCATATTGGCAATTTTGGGGTTTAAAGGGCTTGTCATAGCTAAAAACAACCGTGATACTTACGTAGTGATTTTTAGTGTATATTCCCATCTCATGTCTTTCTTTTTCTTTTTGAATAATTAAGTCTTTTATCCGTATCCTTTCTTGTATTATTTTGCTCGAAGACGAGAAAAAGTTTAGCTTGGGAGAATTTGATGAGTGTCATTTATGGCACTCATTTTGTTCTCTTAAGGATGGAATTCATGCTATTTTATAGCTCTTTCATTTAGTTTTTCCTTTGTTTTACACTTTATTTCTTTAGTTTGCATTTTCATACTTGAATTTTTATTTTTATGCATTTCTGTTTTTTTTTTTGTTATTTCTCTTTTATTTACTTGTTTTTGTTCATTTTTCAGGTTATGATCGTCATTAGAAGATTCCTGAGTCCCTTCCCAAGTTTTACATCGATTGTGATGCCTCTTGCTTACCACTTGAAGTTCAAGTTTGAAGGATTGCAAAGGCTAAGTCTTCTAGTTCGTGCATGCAAGCGGTGGGTACACCAATCCTTGTGTTGAACCCAGTGTGGGGGTTATTTGGAGACTTCCTCCTTCCATGTTCATCAACGTCATTAAGAGGAGCGCACGAGGAAGAGCAAGTTGAAGGTGAAGGAAGCTTTCCTGCTCCCAGGCGTGGGCGCGCACGACTATGGCGCGCCCGTGCGACCTGGCGCACGGGCGTACCTCACTCGGGCGTGGGTGCCCCGCTCTGGGTCTCTGTTCCGTACCCAATTTTTTGCTGCCTGTAGGGAATATTTCAAGAATTACCCCAAACTTAAACCCCACTATGATCATACACTTAAGCATGGTGGCGTCCAAAGGGAAGGAAGCTAGAGCTATAGAGTCGCCAAAGAGTTTTAGGAATTTCTAAAGCGTTCACTGGGTGAAGGTTACACCCCTTAACGATCTCCTCCAATAGGTCTGGAACAAAGACTTGAAATTCGGGGGTGAAGGTACCAATTCAATCTAAAAGAGAAAGAACGTGCCTTAGTAATAGGACCTTACTTTATTCTTCTCGTATTCATGTGCGCTTTCTAACTAACATGTAATCAATAGGTTTACTCCTAAACTTGTTTAATCGATGTCTGTTGAATATTAATGCACAAATAAATCTATTTTTGGCGATCACTTGAATTATAATCAAATTAACCTTTAACAAGATTATTAATTATCTTATTAAGCATGATTACAAATACAAATTCCCCTTTAAACATGCATAAAAGGCGTAATAAAGCAATAATAATAAAAGTATATCAAGCAACATGATATTAATAATATTCATAACAATAATTATAACAATTATTAAAATAATCATGTTAAAAATAAAGCATAATAACAATAGCAGGATCCTAGGCATAATACTAACAAGATTAATAACAAACCCTAACATGTCACAAAACAATAAAGATCAAAGCTTTAACCCTAACATGATACTAACATGCTATTAGAAAAAAAAAATAGAAAGCAGTCTTTT
The DNA here is from genome assembly GCA_024500155.1 of Chenopodium formosanum. NCBI lineage: Eukaryota > Viridiplantae > Streptophyta > Magnoliopsida > Caryophyllales > Amaranthaceae > Chenopodium > Chenopodium formosanum. The sequence continues at coordinate 53,314,787 of CM044880.1, read as the reverse complement.
AATCATACTTGATATTAGGAATATTTAGTTGTTACCCTAAACATGATACTAGAAAGCAATCAAAACATCCTAACTTAATACTTGGAATAAATATAACAACCTAAACATGATTTCTATATCGTAATATCAATGAAACAATTAAAGTACTTACTTGGATGCCTCGTACCTCTTTCTAATAACAAAATACGTACGTTAGTAACTTTAAGGAAAATAATAAATCAAAACAATTAAATTAAATAATTGAAATAGAGATTTGGAACAAAACCCTCAGAAATATCAAACCTTTCACGTCTAGGGCGAAGACAACTTCGAACTTGGCGTGGTGTGTCTAGTGCTAATGTATGAGAAATTGTGTTTTGTAAAAGTCTAGTTAGAAAGAGAGAGAGAGAATCAAGAATTTCTTGATGAGAGTTGGTGAATAAAAACGGAGGTTTAAGGAGGCTATTTATAATGAAAATCAGCCGGAATATGATTAAAAAGAATCAGAGTTTCAGGAAGAATAAGACACGACGTTGTCGCCACACAAGTCTCTTTCGCCGAGCGATAGGCCTGTCGCCAGGCGAAAGCCTGTGGTGCGGCGCTGCAGACAATTTTTTTACACGTTTTCATATTTTTATAAAATTTAAGCGTACGAGGGGTAAAGCTGTAATTTCCTTTAAAACACTTATTTTATTCTAAATAAAACTCTTAAAACTCAATTATCAATGCTAATCACCTTAGGATTCAAAAGAAGATTCTAGAAGAATATAATCAATCCTAATTGCATAGAAATGATAAATCATAACAGGCCCTCCTCTAGATCATTGGGCCGCATATAAATATCAAATCCGGCGCAACTTAGTATTTTGGCCATAACTTCCTCACTATTCATAGGAATCGGGCTTATAATATATCGTTGGAAAGCTCTTTTCGAGCCCAATAAAACTACACTGTTATTAGACCCTTTCTATGGACCAAACTAAAATGGATTGGCTATTTTCATAAAATAGATTTTTCAAAAATAGAGAGAAAGAAAAGAATAAAAAAATAACCGCAACACTAGACTTTTCACACTTTCATTTCATTCGTTTATGATATGACATGAAAGGTATTCATCACTGGGTTTTGTTTTGGGGAGACACATTTGGGTGTCTACAAAAGCCCCCACTTTGACTGAGTTTGGAGAAACGAGAGTTTTGAAAACAAAAGTCAAAGTAGCGATAGGGATGGAAAATGATTCAAAATGTTCTGCAATCCCAAATCATCCTTGTAACGCCGATACCTACAAACTAGCGTTAGTTAAAACAGATAAGAGAGTTAAGAATCGCGTATCTTGCACCATCAAGCACACATCTCTGATGGTAACCGATTTTTTGCATTGTTGTTGATAACCTTCCACAAGCTAGGGAACGCCATCTTGTTATATTGATGTTGATATGTCAACGCGTCTCTTAACAAAGAGATTTTATTTTTGTTTGATGATTTTCCTCAAGCTAGGGGATACCGCCTGAAGATTGCTACGCCTGTAACTGTCTCCAATTCTGCTATGATAGTCTTCTGCAAGCTAGAGAATCCTATCGAAGATTGGTTCGCATGAAACGATCTTCTACCGCTTTTGACCATCTTTCGCAAGCAAAGGAACATGATCGAAGATTGCTTTGCCTGAAGCCATCCTTATTTGTTGCGACAATACTCTGAAAAAAAGCACTGAAGACCAATGCATGTCGATCCTTTAAAGTTTGCTTGAACTTTTCTTTTGCTATGCTAGTGCGTCAGGGCTTTTGCTGCTTGTGAACCAGTATGTCGGTGCTCATGTTGTTTGTGAACCAGTTTGTCGGTGCCTTTGTTGTTTATGAACCATTATATTGGTGCCTTTGTGTTGAGCCAATGTTTAGGTGCTTTAAGCAAAGTGAGACAATCATTTATTATGTCAATCACTTAATGAGATAGTAATCGAGCCAATTATTAAATCATGTCAAATAGCTTAGAGGGGCTAAATGGCATACCAAGGAACCCAAAATCGTTGTATGATGTTGAAATAATCATTCAAAGAGGCTTAGCGTCCTGTTGCCGCTGCAACGTCGCTGTCGCCGCGATTTTTTCCCTGTCACTCGGCGCTGCACTATGTCGCTTGGCGACAGAGTTATCGTGTGACGCTGCTGTTGGGACTTTCGCATAAATCCCCTTTCTTCCTCATTTCGCTACTACTGCTTTCATTCATTTGAGTTTCGTCATGAAAACTTTGAATTTCTTGTTCTTGCTCATTTCTCAACCAAATTTCCTCAAATTTGTTGCAAATCAAAGCTTTATTGATCTAGTTTGCTGAACTATGTAAGTTTTTTTTCCAAAGTCACTCGAATTTTTTTGAATTTTGCACTTGTTCATTCACGAAATTCTTAAAAATTGGAAACTTACGTTGCTCAATTTGCTTTGTTTGTCAAATTTTATGATATGAAATTGCTTGATTATGTTTATACATTGACTTGGGAGTATTTTGATACTTGTTTGACTAAATTTGGTGGAGAAACGAACGATTCTTGATTGTTGTACTTTTTAAGGTCTTGAGAACAATGTGACTCGTTTTTGGTGTTTTTGCTAGCAATTCTTATCCAATTTATCACAATAATTATCACAATATTGCAAGAAATTGTTTGATTGCTTAAAAAATGCCATATATGCTTGAAATGAAATTGTGCTTTATTTTAGTAATACGTACTCCTTTTTTTTTTGCAAACATAGTATCATGCGGCTAGGCGAACGTTAGATACTATAGAACCTTAATGTAGTATGGCTACATAGCGACGTTCCAGCTTCCGGTCCCGAGACACACGATGGTAGCATGATCCCGTTCAGGAGGACGCCGATCTGTCCACCTCTCTCGGTCCCTTCCCATAGAGGGATGAGTGCACGTTGTTCTTTTCCCCCGAGCACCATATTTCTGAGAGGGTGCATCCCGGGATTATGAGTGGTAGGACATGCTGCCAGGGATCGGGCAACGACACCCTAGGCAAGTTATACAACAAGTATTTCAGCGGCGATAAGGGGCTACGACTTCATTGGGAGTCTTGTTTGATGACTGCCCTGTTCCGGGCCACGCAGGCCATGTATTCGTTCGACGCGGACCACCATGAGGTCCACGCTTTGGTGGAGTTCTTCTGGGAAAGCACCAACACTTTTCACTTTCCTTTGGGTGAGATGACTGTCAACCCAGCTGACTTAAGTCTCATCTCGGGAATGGAGTTTCACTCGACTACACTACCGTTCGACAACTCTATTAATGTTTTTTCTCCTGTGGTCGACGAGTTGTTGGGTCCGATTGTTGTTCGGGCCCGTGCTGAGGTGGAGCCATCACGATTTAGCTCTAGGTGCATTCACCGGCCGACTCTGGCGATGACTTTTGAGGACGATGCGACCACCCGAGAGCAGCGAGTGCGCATCTTTGCACTTATTTTGCTGTCAGGGACCTTTTCCCCTGACAAGGATAGTCGGAAGCTGCTTTACTACCTTCCTGTTCTCCGCGATCTTCAGCTGACAGGGACTTACGTTTGGGCCAGCTTGGCCTATGATGACTTTCTACGAGGATTGCGAGACTCCTGTCGACATCGGTCTTTCACAGGAGACATTGCTCTCTCTATCTTCTGAAGTGTAGTAGAGGTATACTTTATCTCAAAAAAGTTAGCTCTAAACTCTTATTAGCACTTGCTTAAATCTTTCTTTGTCTTTATAGATCTAGTTCTACAATTACTTCCCTTCGCTTGCGCTGGCGAGACCATCACCACACAAGCTCCCTATTGGCGCCTGTTGGGGAGGTCGCTTCAATAACAAGGCGACTACCGCCCGTGTCCAAGAGCTGATCCTCTCGGTATGTTCTCTTTGCATAGTTGACATATTCGTATCGCTCTTGGTAGAACTTTATCTTATAAAAGTTCTTTGCGGGATCCTGATGTATTATATCGGCCATGTAAAGGTCTGGTTATTCTTGTGCTTGCTGCGCAATACACTGTCGAGCATCGCTACTTCCAGGGGACGTATAAGGCGGCGGTGTACCTAGGAGAGAGAGTTTCTATTCAGCACTCCTCAGAGACTTTGGTCGTCCCTGCTCCTCCACCACGCCACATGTTCCATGATGCGATGCTACTCAAATTATAGGAGAGGTCGCCTTCTGGTACTCCTTTGCGATCTCATGCTAGCTTGGGGGATACTACGAGGAGGATTTGCTGCCGTTGTTAGCTCCGGCCCCTATTTTGTTTGAGGAGGTGGTGTTATGATTTTTGTCTCTTTTGTCTTTGCTAAGTATCCCCCAAGTGGTATTTTATTCACTTTGGTTTACTTTTTGCCAGACCGAGCCTACTGAGTTCGTTCCCCTTCGTATGTCCATCCATTATCAGGGAATATACGGGCCTATTGAGGAGATGATCCCCCCGGCTCCTGAGGATCAGCGTTTCGTTGAGCGATCTATCCCTCGTCACCAGACTCGAGTGAGTTATTTATTTGCTATTTGTTTATATCTGTCTTGTATTGTTACTGATTTTATTTCCTTGACAGTTCGGTGGTTACGGGTATAGTGAGGTGCATAGACACCTTCGAAGCCAGCTATTGAAGATCAGGAATGTGGCTTCCTGTCGTAGCAACGACGCTGTTCGGACCTATTTATTTCTCTTTATTTCTACATTGTTTATATTTCTATTTTCTTAGCATCTGACATGATTTCTTTTTTTTTACAGGGACAACCTATTCCTTCCCGCACTCGGACGAGACCTGAGGCTCACAGAGACCTGGCTAGGTGAGCTCAAGGCGTCACCGCACTACTTTAGATGGTCGGGGTGGCCATTCTAATGCTGCTCAGACCAAGGCGGTGGAGGGCTCGGGCTCTTCATTTGAGGTTGCACAAGCTGGGTTGATGGGCCAGGGAGAGGCAATATCGGCTTCAATAGGTGGTGGCACGTATGAGGTTGGCTCGTCGTCGTAGCAGCCTCCGCAGCCTCAGCCTTCGCTGATTCATCACCAGGGCGACCTTGGGTGGACTAGTCTTGAGTTGAGTTTCCTTCCTCCTGGTGAGACCGGAGCTGGTGGGTAGCATACTCCTCGATCTGCGCAGTTTTTTGATATGATGAACATTCCTCATCATATGCGTCCTCCAGCGCCGTAATTGTTCCTATGTTTATTAATTCTGACTTTTATAGGACTTTGCTGGAACGATTCATTTTGTAGACACATTTGTTCGATATATTTTGTATATATAGCCTATTATTTATTATGACTGTATTATCTTTGCATTTATTTTTCATTTTTATGTGCGTATGTGTGTGTGCAAAAAAATTGTGATTAATTTTGCGCAAAAATTTCTATCATTTTTATTACTGATGGAGGGTATTCGACTTACTCCCCCCCCCCCCGCCCCAAAAAAAAGAATAATAAATTGGACTTGAAACAAACCTAAATTTAATTAAGTTTGAATAAATACAAAATGAAAATAGAAGGAATATATATTTAATTATTATATTTGGGGTGTTTGAACAAAGGGCAAAATTGTAAATTCATTGTATGAATTCGAATTATAGCCAGAAAACGCGATTTGCATAGCACGTTGAGGAAACGCTGCAGCACCGCCTGTCGCCACGCGTTTTGCGCTGTCGTCGAGCGATGCTGTTGTCGCCAAGCGACAGGATTGTCATTTAACGCTGCAGTACGCTCCCTCCGAATCCTTTTCGGAGTCAAACTTCATTTATTTTGTAAATAAATAGCCCCCTAATCTGCCGATTTTCTATATAATTTTAACACGTTAATTATAACCTTAGTTTCTCAACAAATAATCATGTCTTTAGTCACTAAGAGTTTTGGCAATTTCACTCGTGAGTGGTGTCGGTCTTTAACTGATAAAGAGAGAAAAGAACTCGACTTTTTTCACATGGGAGGTATTTATCATATTAAGGGGGTAGATCTTGACATAGATTTTATTCACACCGCCTTAGAATATTGGGACACAGATACACATTGCTTTAGTCTAGGGTGTGATGAAATTAGCCCTTTACCGGAAGAATTTGGTGCCATCCTAGGCTTCCCTTCCTTAGATCTTGCGGTAATCCCTAGAATAAATGAATATTATTATAAAGTTTTTGAGCGCTTCTTAAATTTAAGAGACAGAGATCAAACAAATATTGTAGATGGTAGTGTAGTTAATCTAAAAGAATGTGCACGCCACTTCTTTGATAGACCTTATTCTGAATCTTTTCATGTTTATAGAAGAAGGGATTTTCTCTTTTGCATGCTTAACCAATATCTTCTCACTAGTGGTAGAACTAATGAGGGTCATGTTGGGGTTTGGTGAGACCTACTCATCGCGGAAAAAACCCGAGCCAAGGATCACGCTCGCAATAAATAATATCACTAATGCGTAAAATAATCACAAAGGGTAAAATAGGAAATATACCTTTGTCGCATGCTTCGCTCAACTGAATGGGATCTTACTTGAAAGCTTAGCCCCGAAAACACAAGAGCCTCCAACGAAAATCCACCCGCAAGAATGACTACCAACTGTTAGGTCCGTTGCCTCAAGGTTAGCGAGGCCCGACCAAAACCCGAGTATTATATGAGTTTAAGGGTTTTTGCAAAGGCAATGCCCTATTAAACTCCTACTCAAGGAAAGAATTCTCAAGCCATGCTTTGGCTATTTATAAGGAAGGATAGCTTGTGAATTCCACTCATCTTTTATTGTGGGACTTTTTCACAAAAAGATCCCACATGAAAAGATTAATGAATTTAACCCTTAGTTAAATAAACCAAGGAAGAAGTAACAAATGTCACATGGTTAGGTGAGGAGCAACTTTTCACTTGGTCCCCAAGGCATTTCACATGCAATGTGAACTAATTATGTGTCCACGACCCCTTTCCATACATGCCACCACCTCGGCACACTGCCACCATGGCCCGCTACCATCGTGGCGTGCTTCCAACGTGGAACGCTACCACCTGGTGGCTGCCAACGTGGCAGTTACCACTTGGTGGCTGCCAACGTGGCTGCCACGTGCGCTGCCACGCGTGATGCGACATGTCGTATTGCCATTGTGCTGCCATGTGGCACACTCCTATTGTGCGCGCTTTCCTAGCCTTTTGCGTGGCTAGGATTTTACTTGTTACTTGAAGCAATTTCCTGTCTCGCCAAATCCTAAATTTTGGCTCGACATTTGAGATTCTCCGACGCTCGGTTTTGACGATCCAAGCTCGAATTTCCAACGTATAAATATTTAATACTCAGGCGACACATTAATTTTTTCCTAATTAATTCGTCGAGTCGGTTTGTTAATTGTATGGCCGTGACCTGAAGGGTTCAGTCAAGATTAAGTTGTAATATTAATTATTCACTAATATTACTGATCAAAAGCGGCCTCCACCTAGGCATTCTGATCAGTTAACCATACTGAATAAATAAGCTTTCTAATAATTCTGAACCCACTATCAGAATAATACACTTGTTCGAAGGACACCATTCCTTTAAGGTCAAGCAATTATATTAACTGTTTTGGAGCAAAAAGAATCTGGAAGAAATCCAATTCCATTAATTGTTGGTGAGATTATGCTTAGTCTTGATGAATTAGAAAAAATCCAAAGGCACCTTTTCGGGGCTCTCTAATTTTATTACAGGTAGAAAAATAATATTTTTAATTACAGAAATCAAATACATGTTTTTGTATAGTAGTACTAATTTATTTGCATTTAAATATAATATATTTTTTTTTGCGGATATATGGCTAATGGAGAGACTAGAATTAATTAGTCCTCCTGACAATATTGAAAAATATACTTCAAATTATTTTGTGAGACGCAAAAAACGCTTCTCTAAAACGGGGTGCCATTAGTGGACTAAAGTCTTTGCTTATTGCAACTTTGCTATCAAATGGGTAGTTCCATGGTGGAAAATAGAGAAGATGGTTGGTGTCAACAAGCAACCCTTCTGCCGTCTTCAAAGCTTAATTAATATGACTTTTTATTATCCTTGTAGGGTAAAAAGGAAGTACAGTCTTCTTCAAACAATTCCTTCTAGGGATCTCCGTCGTCCTTATGAATTAACTGTTTCACAAGAAGTAGAGAAATTTTACACAAATTGGAGTGACAAGACCTTATGGGAAGTGATTATCCAAAAGGTTCCTCCTTCCTTGCCCAATGATGTGAAGAGATGGCTTCTAAATAAGCCTACAAAGGACATGAAGAAAAATCAGAGTAGATCCAATGTGATGAATCGTCTAAGTGACAAAGTAATTCCTGTTAAGGAACACTTGGGTGAAAAGATTGAATTTAAAACGCCTGTGATGCCTGAGAAGAAAGACTCTACAAAGGATAAATGGAAAAGGAAAGCTGACACTTTAGAAAGGAAGGTTTGGGTAGAAAAGAAACACGGGGCCCTAGCTAAGGGAGAAACCATTTACTCTAAAATTGAATGTAGGTCCTCTAAAGGATATCTACTAGCTAAAGTCATGGACGATGAAGAAAATGTAGTTAAAAATTGGAAAAGGGCAAGGAAAGAGAAGAAAGATTGAATCATTGCTTGACTTCCAACTTATTATAATAGTTTAAATTTAAAGTAAATTTATTTTTATTAAGCTTTCATTTAAATTCCATCAATAATGTAATTTTTTATTTTATTTTATTAATGAAATTTCTTCTTTTTAATTAAATCAACTTATTTAAATTTAATTTATTAAAGCAATGAAAACAAATTAAATTATTTTATTTTCTAGAGATTTTCTCGAGTATGGAAGTCGAAAATTTTTCGAAAAACACCGAAACTTGCCCAGATTTTCCGAAAAAAAGTGGCGCTACTGTTTTGCGTCTGTCGCCAGGCGTTGCTGCCTTTCGCCGAGCGATAGGATATGTCGCTTTGCGTTGCAGTCTGTCGGCTGACGACGAACCTCTTTCTGTGGCACTACTATTCCGTCAAATTTCTTATTATTTATGGGATGCAAGGTTTGCGAAAATTAAAGTGGCCGCACCTTGTAAAGGGATGCCTACGTATCCTTTCCTTTGGAATCAGGCCAAACGTAGCTCTCTTGAGTGTCCTACTCAAGTAATTATGGGTAGTAATTTTTAAATTGGTCAAGGTTCGTCATGTTTGAGAACTCATTGCCATCCATGTATGTTAGTTTTGCTGCACCTCCTGATAGGATAGTTTTGACGATAAATGGTCCGGACCAATTAGACCTAAATCTGCCTCTTGGATCTTACACATTTTTCCTTAATGCTTTTAACACCAAGTCTCCTACTTTAATGTTTCTTGTCTTTACCTTCTTATTAAAGTGCTTAGCCATACAGGTTTGATAGCATTGGGTATGATGTAGAGCTTATAGTCACTTTTCATCGAGCAGAATTAGCTCTTCATACCTTGATCGAGTCCATTCGACTTCATCGAGTTTACTTTCTAATGCAATGCGTAGTGATGATATTTCTAGCTCTACAGGTTGTACGACATCCATTTCATAAACCAAGGAGGATGACGTATTTCCTGTTAATGTTCGAATTGACGTGCGGTAACCCTAAAGTGCGAAATGTAGTTTATCAGGCCAATCCTTGTAATTTTGTTTCATTTTCTCAATTAGTCTTTAGGTTTTTATTAGCTGCCTTAATTGCTCCATTTTCTTGAGGTCTATAGGGGGAGGAATGATGATGTTGAATACCATATTTTTGTAGCAATTCTTCACATTTAGCTAGAATGTGAGTTCCATTGTAACATATCATCTCATGTGGGACTCCGTATCGACAAATAATATTCATTTTGATAAACAGTGCTACTTGTTTTGAAGTGAGTTTAGCATATGATTTTGCTTCAACCCACTTGTTGAAGTAATCTATTGCTACTAAGATGTATTTGTGACCTCTTGTCCCATGAGTGGTAATTTTACCGATAATATCAATCCCCATGTAGAGAATGGCTATGGTGAAGTGTAGGTGTAAAGTAGAGACGGAGGAACATGTTATAAATTGGCATAAATTATGCACTTAGGTAATCTTTTTACATATTGATGACAATCTCTATTCATGGTAGTCTAATAATGCCCTTCTCGCATTATTTTTTTTTTAGCATTTTGACATTAATATGGGCTCCACATATGCCTTTGTGAACTATCCTCATAGCTCTTTTGGCATCGTGTTTTGCTACACATAAGAGAGCTCGACCCTTAGGTACCCTTTTATGAGTACGTATGAGGAAGCCAAGTGTCTTAATGCTCGTTTTGCTTTTTTGTCAGCATGAGGAGGATATTCTCCTTTGGTGACGTAATTAAGTATATCCGTATACCACGGTTCTTCTTCTTATTGTTCTTATCTTGGATCACTTCGTCCTCTTATTTAGCATGAATATAAGCCGATTTATGCCTTTTCTCTATGGTTAGAGGCATCTGTTTGATTTCCGTAGGAATCCTAACCATTGAGACTAGTCTTGCCAAGACATCAACAAATTGGTTTTCCTCTCTAGGTATATAGGTGTATTATACATTTTCCAGGTGGTTGGTGAGAGTTTATAGATAAGTTTGGAAGGGGCTAGACTTTAACTCCTTACTTTTCATCTGTTGGAAATTTGGTTGATGATCAGCGAAGAGTCTTTGAATTTTCGTAATTTCTTTACTCTCAATGCCAAAGCTGTTTCAAGGCCTACCACGCATGCTTCGTATTCGGCAGCGTTGTTGGTAACGTCGAAATCTAGCTTTATATATATTGGAACGTGCTCTTCTTTAGGTGATACTAGTAGTACTCCAACTCCACATCCTTTTTGGTTTGAGGCTCCATCGTAGTATAAGGTCCATGTATAATCTTCCGTGACCATCAAGTCTTCGTCTGGAAATTCGTTGTCATGTATTGGCGTCGAATCTTGTATTGGGAAATCTACTTGAAATTCCGAGACCACAGATCCCGTGATAGCCTTTTGAGGCATGAATCTTACATCGAACTAGGTTAAATTGACTATCCATCTTGAAATGAGCCCATTGAGTGTAGACTTTTCGAATAGATACTTAAGAGGATCCATTCAAAATACTACAAAGACTGTGTGCACGAGCATGTAATGTCTTAGCTTGGTTGTGGCCCACACCAATGCGAGACACAATTTTTCAAGCTGTGTGTAGCGCACTTCATATTCGAGCATCTTTTTGCTTAGATAGTAGATTGCATTTTCTTTACCTTCTACTTCTTGTGCAAGCATAGCCCCCATTGTCTCCTTGGTGACTGTTAAGTACAACCTAAGAGGGATCCCTTAATGTGCTGGTCCTAATACGGGAGGATTTGCGAGTTAGGCTTTGATCTTTTAATTTCAAAGGCTTTGCGACACTCATCATCCCAATTTACTAGCACATTCTTTTTGAGCTTCTTAAATATTGGTTCGCATATCGTTTTTAATTTCGATATGAACCTACTTATATATTGCAACCGGCCAATAAATCCTCTAATTTGTTTCTCGGTTACTTGCGGTGGCATTAACATGATCGCTTTAATCTTGGTTGGGTCTATCTCTATTCCTCTAGAGCTTATGACATGGCTCAAGAGCTTGCCTGAGGTGACTCCAAAAGCACACTTAGATGGATTCAACCTCATGATGTACTTTCTTAGCCTTTTGAAGAATTTTCTTAAGGCTACTTGATGTCCTGGGCGAGCTTTTTATTTCACAATCATATTGTCTACAAACACTTTGACCTCTTTGTGCATCATGTTGTGGAGTAGGGCAGTTGTTGCTCGTTGGTTAGTAGCACCCGCGTTTTTCAACCCGAACAACATTACCATGTAACAGTAAGTACCCCATGGTGTTATGAATGTTGTTTTCTCTATGTCTTCTTCTTCCATGAGAATCTGATTGTACCCAGCATATCCATCCATAAATGAGAAAAGCGCATGATTTATTGTATTATCTTCTATAATATCGATGTGTGGTAAAGGAAAGTCGTTCTTTGGACTTGCCTTATTTAAATCTCGATAGTTGACACACATTCTTACCTTCCATCCTTCTTCGGAACTAGTACCACATTTACTAATTATTCGGAATATTTTGATACCTTGATAAAACCTGCAGTTATTTGTTTTTGATTTTCTTCTTTTATTTGAAGAGCTACGTCGGGTTTCATTCGATGCAGTTTTTGTTTTGTATGATTCATTTATGGAATTAGTGGAATAGTGTGTTAAGCTATTTCTCTATTAATGCCTGGCATATCTTCATATGACCAAACGAATACATCGATAAATTCTCTAAGTAGATTAATTAATTCAGTTTTTTATTGTTTATTCAGCGTTAATCCGATTTTAACTTCTCTTTTAATGGTTGTATCATTTGAGATATCAACCATTTCAGTATCCTAAATTATCGGTGTTTTCTTTTCAAGTGTTTCCATTGCGTTAATAATTTCTTTGTCGTTTTCATTGCTACTTAAGCAATGCTCGTCATCTTGGGTTAATGAAAACAAGAGGAGTAAGAGGTAGAAGACATATTATTGAACTCTGAAATCATTACATCGAAAAGTGAAATGTTTTAAGGTACTTGATTCCTAACTATCCTAGGAGTAGAAATAGAAGAATTAGAAACAGAGGATGTTATAGCTAAAGACTTGGAAGACTCTGCAAGAAAAGACTTTGACTTTGACTCCGACTCAGACGACTCTTCAAACATTGGTCCTTGCCCCGTTGTTATGGTGATTTTCTTCCACTAGGAGTAGTCACCTTGACCGTCTTACGCCATCCTTGCACTAAACCCTCCACTCGAGTGATGTGCTTCGAAGGATTAGAGTTCTCGCTTTGTAGGACCGTTTAGATGAGCGAGGAATTATCCTCTACATATTTCAGCTTATCTTTTTTTAGCCCAAAGTCAAAGAATGGGGGTGCTTTCTCCTTGTGAATAGGAGTTGGGATCTCATCTAAAAAGTAGCAATCCAAAAAGAGTTCGAACCCAGGTTTCCTTATGCCATTTACAACAAAACATTCGGGAAATTCATAGCATGGATAGTCTTCTCCTTCCCTTATGAACTGTCTATTGAGAGTAAGAGGGTATTGGTCTATTGGGATTGCTTTTTTTTGGGTGCGAGCGTCCCTACGCGCCTTAGACCTTTCCCGGGCTCGCTCAAGATCTTCCCGAGTTGGTTCAAAACCAAGTCTGAAAGAATCTAACTTAGGGAGGCAAGGTAATTCCATTTGTTTTGCTATCTCCTTTTTCTTTCCTAGAGTCACTCCGGGAAAGTGTAGATGTCTCTTGAGAATAACATTTGCCGTCATATTGAAGTGGGGGTCGTGACAAAGAAGTGTCCTTTCATCCTCCTCGATTAAAGAGACCTCTTCATTAAAGTCACACAAATCTTCATCATCCTCATCGTGCTCCACATTAATGATCGGATTTTTGACAGCTTTAATCCTCATAGGTGAAGCATCGATTGTGATGGAGATTCCTCCCACTATGGCTTTTTCGTGTTGGTGAAGAGATGAAGGGACAACCTTTAGGTCATTAAGCCAAGGGCGTCCTAACAAAAGTTCAAGGAAGCCTTAATATCTACCACTTAGAAGGTATTGGCATGTTCTATCGCTCCCGCCGTTACATTCATAGTGATTTTCCAAGAGCTTGGCGACGAGTATTGTCGTAGGCTCTTATTCCTTATGTTGACGGGGTTAAGTTTTCATCTCTTATGCCTAATATCCTCGCAGTTCAGAGTGGACAAACATTAATTAGCGATCCGTTTTCTACAAGAGTCATTGGGACGTTCATCCTCTTGAAGACTACCGTGAGGTTTAGTGCCTTGTAATGTTTGTCACTTTCTGGAGGTAAATCTTTGTCAGAAAAGGTGATCAAGTTGATAGAACTAGGGAGATCACTCATTAGGAAGTTAGCTAACCCCTCAAGAGTGGTATTGGAATCCATCCCTATCTTATCAAAGGCATTCATTACCGCCAACCTGTGTTCTCGAGATGTAGCTAGAAGTTTCCATACATTCATTTAGACTTTGGTTATCTTGAATTGTTTCACAATATCATTGTCCTATATAATAGGTATGGGAACTTGTTGCACGGTAGGAATAGGTTGTGTAGAGATGGGAGGTTGCATTCTCCCAGATCTTGTGAGGACGTCTATGGATGAATCTTCTTCATCCCCAAAATCACTTACTGAATATGACATTGAAAGTGGAGGTTATTCCATGTCCTTAAGGTATACGTCTTCATCATCGCTGTTCCAAATTCCATTAATGGTTATATCTTGTTCTTGTGGGATTTGAACTAGTTTCTTGTCATTAATCATCTTCTGAATTAAATCTTGTAATTTAAAAGATTTTTCAAAGGTATGTTACCCTGATTAATGGTATGGACAATAGAACCTATCTGTCCTCTTTAGTGATTCAAATGGTTTCGGTTCGAGAGGTTTGACCTAACCATGCTCGTAGAACATTTTTAACATTTTAGCATAGGAAGTCCCAATTAGAGTGTAGGGTTTATTATTCTTCTTGGGTGTGTCAATTACTTGAAGAGGTAATGATTTCTTCTTCATAGATGGAACTTTAGCACGCTTGCTTTGAAGTTCCTCTCCTTGTTTCTTTGTTAATTCAATAGCTTCACGTAACAAGTCTATTCCCTCCCACATTGACCATATAAAAATCTGTACTTCTTCCTTGGTTGCAGGTTCTTGTTTAGAAGGAAAGTCATCCATGGCATCGAAAAAGGTTTCCTCCTCTTCTTCGATAGCATGAATTTCTTCAATAGGTTTGATGAGAGATGAGGAATCAACATGGTTTTCCTCACCATAGATAGCCAAGGAAACGAAGAGTGGTGCATTGTTAATCCTTAGCTTCTTGCTTGTAGGGGGCAATGGTAGTTTATTGTTTTCAATCAAATCTTGGATAGTTTCCTTAAGCTTCCAGCAATTCTTAGTGAGATGACCCCTACTTTGGTGATATTTGCAGTGTGCATTGGGGTTCTAGTTAGCTGTCCCCTTTTAATTGGTGGGTCCCCAAATGGTCCAATAGGAGTTATAAGACCTTTTGCATTCAGTCGATCAAATGCGGTGTCATAACTCATACCAATAGGAGTAAATTTCCTCCTAAATGATTTCTTTTATCCTTAGTTGTTCATAGCAAGGACACCACTCAAATTAAAGGTGCTAATATTATTTGAGTGGGTGTTTTGGAAGAAGAAGGATTATCGTTTTTCTTGCCTTTCCAGCCACTGTTGGAGTTATTATTAGCAGCATTTTGTTTAGGTAGGTCGTCTTCAATTTTTATCCCAATATCATAGAAAGCCTTGAAAGTGTGTAGATTGTTTTGATATTTAAGATGTTTGGAGTAATTTTCTTGGAGGTTCTTCATAAACAACCTTACAGATTCCTTTTAACTCGATACTTCAATCATCCTAGCAGAGGTTCCTCTCCATTTATTGATCTGAAGAAAGAAGTGAAACCTTCAGTCTCTTTCGATTTAAGTATTTTAAGTTTCCTATGGTCAGTTTCAACTTGAATATTGCATTTATACATATCAATGAAAGCGTTCACAGTTGATTCCCAAGTAGAGGTTTTCTCTTTGTTAAGGGAGAAGAACCATTGTTGGCAAACAGTTTCAAGAGATAAGGAAAATAAAGAATGAAATACTTTTCTATCAATACCCTTAATATTCATTAGTGTTTCAAAAGCTCTTAAATGAAATTAAGGGTTATCAATTTCCTTGAATATTGGGATGTCGTTAGCATTAAACTTTTGCGGAAGAAGCTCCTTGTCCACCGAGACCCCTTGTGAGCTAATGCCCTTGAACCTATAATCATTAGATATCTTGCTCAAGCTCTCTTGCTTGAGCTCCAATTGTTGTTGCTTCACATGGTCATTAATTTGGAGGGTTAAGGTCTTTAGCAGTTCTGTAACACCAGCCATTTGCTTCTTGAGCTCATTAATTTCTTCTTGACTTGCCATTATCTTTTTGGCTTTCCTTTTTTGACCAATTGTTTTGTCAAAAAGCTGTACTTGAATGAAAAGGTTGTCTATGATCAAACGCCCTTCCTTTCTTGACCATGCGCTGTAAATTAAACCATTTTTTATTGGAAAAATACACTTTAATAATCCCAACTATTGGCGATTTACCTAGAATAATCCCAACTAAAGTTTATTTTCTAACAGTCCCAACTTTGCCTCTTATTTTCTTTCAGCAATCCCATTGACCGGTAACCTGTTGAAAAGGTAATTTTTTTTAAATTTTTTATAAATACCACGTGTCAAAACGTGATTAGTTAAGAATTTAAAAAATTAGAAAAAAATTTAGAAAATTCATCAAGAATCTAAAAATGAAAAAAAAATAAAAATAAAACAAAAATTTAATAAAAATAAAAAAATTAAAAAATAAAAAAAAATCAAAAAATAAAATACAATCAGAAAATTCATTAAAAAAAATCAGAAAATTGAAAAAAAAATAAAAAAATATTAAAAAATATCAGAAAATTAAAAAAAAATACAAAAAAAGTAGAAAAAAAATATCAAAAAAAATTAAAAAGTAAAGAAAAAAGATAAATTCCAAAACCCACCCAGCCACCCTCCCACCACCCCCGTAACCCTAGCTAGCCACCCTCCTTCTCTTTCCCTGCTGGCGGCCAACCCCCATAACCCCCTACAATGGCCGGCCAACACCCACTCATCCAGGAAACCACTCGGCTGGCCCAAAACCACCCCCCGTAACTACCCCCTCGCTATTCCCGTCCAACAAAACCACCCCCTACCTCTTCCCCGGCCCCTAAAACAGCCCATCCTCTTTTCCCTACCGCCGAAATGGGCGGTTTTGATGGTGGGGGAAAGGAGGGGGGTTGTTTTGTGGGTCGGGGAAGAGGAGGTGGTGGTTATAGGGGTGGTTTCGGGGGTGATTTTGGGTTGGCCGGATGGTTTCCGAGCTAGATGGATATCGGCCGGACATTTTTGGAGTTTATGGGAGTTGACCGCGGCGTGGAATGAGGAGGGGGTGGGTGGCTAGGGTTACGGGGTGGTGGGAGGGGTGGCTGTGTGGGTTTTGGGTTTTTTTTTTTGTTTCTTTAATTTTTTTTATAAATATTTTTAATCTTTATTAATTTTTTGAAATTTTTCTAATTGTCTGAATTTTATTTTTTTTTGTAATTTTCGGATTTTTTTTAATTTTTTTTGAATTTCTGTTTTTTTTTTTTGTATTTTCTAATTTTTTGATTTTTTTTATTTTTTTATTTTGGACCAATCGTGTGTTGACATGTGGCATGTGACCTGTTGTAACAGGTTGTTGACCCATAGTTGACCGGTTGGGACCGTTGGAAGAAAATAAGAGGCAAAGTTAGGACTGTTAGAAAATAATCCTTAGTTGGGATTATTCTAAGTAAATCGCCAATAGTTGGGATTATTAAAGTGCATTTTTCCTTTTTTATTTTAATGACTTGACTCAAATTGACTTTGACTTTACGGGTTTATAAAGAAAAAGGAAAATATCAAAAATAGGGTGTATATTTTTCGAAATCAAGTATAGGGGTTCAAACATGTGTTTTAATTGGAGGATTAATATCTGACTTACCCCCCCTAAAAAGTGACAGAAAACACGCGCATACAAGACTCTCTAAACATTGTCAAAGTGTACATACATATTTGTGTGTGCTTTATTTGTGAGTCCAAGTGACATGCTTTGATTCTTGTGTAAGACCATGGAACTTAGTGCCTAGACTCAATTAAGGACTAAACAAGGGTACTGTCATTAGACTCGTCGTGATGACTCGAGCAAAATCCTTAATTGTCGCCAAAGCAACTGGACTGGTTAGCAAATTGTAGTGTAGCTCCAAATGACAACGTTGTCACTCGGCGTTGCAGCCCAATTTTTTGCGCCATTACTGGAGCATTAATCAGGGATTGCTTTCAGTATTTTTACTCTACAGGATAGGCCTAAAGTCGTACTAAGTCAATTCTGATTAAATTATTAGACTTTAATTACTCAAATTAATTAACTAATTAATTAGGCAAAGTCTTTTTATCCATTAATTAGTTTATTTAAGGCTTAACACAAGTAAAACAAATGGTTAGGAAAAACACATAGAGTATGCAAAGCAAATAATGCACAAATAGTCAAGTAGGCACAATATGATGCAATGAGTTTGCAACCAAAACATGGCTCTAGTTCTCGAAAGTTCAGGATATGGGTTAGTTAAAGAGGTACATGCTTATAAGTCTGGATGCACCACGCGAAAGCCTTATATTTGGAATGGTTGGCGCGAGTGGATGCGACCCTGCGAGTTAAACTCGCTTCCATGGTTTGGTGTATTCAACATTCTCGGATGTACCCTTTGTTGCTCAGAGCGTTCAATCAGGTAGATGGAGCATGAATTCCCAGAGGGTTATGTCCATATTTAGAACATGTATGGGTTTCAGAATAGTGAGAAAAACTCAATCAGGAAGTAGAATCAAGCCAGCAATGCTAGAACTGGTCTAAATAAGACCGCCGCGCTAGCCAACAGAGACTGTCGCCGCGATATAGCCATGTCGCCTAGCGACAGAGCCATATCTTCGGCGACAAGCTCTAACTGCTCTCTGTGTTCGTAAAATTTTCCAGTTTTTCGCAGCATTGTTTCGGTTCTTGTTGTGAAAGATATTTCTGAAATTTCCTACGTGTAAAAATCTTATATTTTTTCCTCTTTACAGATGGTCTTTCCAATGAGAACCTTTTTTTATGCATATGACAACAATGTTAATCAAAATTACGCACATGAAATACTTAGAACTTTTTGAGTCTCATATACTCATTCTAAATAATTTTTAAAATAAATTTTCGGAATTAAAATAGAAATCCTCCCTAGTGGAGTCGCCAAAAGCTGTAGGGAATATTTCAAGAATTACCCCAAACTTGAACCCCACTGTGATCATACACTTAATCATGGTGGCGTCCAAAGGAAAAGAAAGTAGAGCAAAAGAGTCGCCAACAAGTTTTAGGAACTTGTAAACCGTTCACTAGGTGAAGGTTACACCCCTTAACGATCCAGGAGATCTTTAACTCTAATAGGTCTGGAACCAAGACTGGAAGCTCGGGGATGAAGGTACAAATTAAATCTAAAAGAGAAAGAACCTTCCCTAATAATAGGTCTTTACTTTATTCTTCTCGTATTCATGTGCGCTTTCTAACTAACATGCAATAAATAGATTTACTCCTAAACCTGTTTAATATATGTTGGTAGAATATTAATGCACAAACAAATCTATTATTGGCGATCACTTGAATTATAATAAAATTAACCATAAAAAAGATTATTAATTATCTTTTTAAGCATGATTACAAGTGTAAAAATTTCCCTTTCAACATGCATAAAAAGCATGATCAAGCAATAATAATAAAAGTATATCAAGAAACATGATATTAATAATAATCATAACAATAATTATAACAATTATAAAAATAATCATGTTAAAAATAAAGCATAATAATAATAGTAAGATCCTAGGCATGATACTAACAAGATTAATAACAAACCTTAGCATGTCACTAAACATCAAAGATCAAAGCTTTAACCCTAACATGATTCTAACATGCTATCAGGAAAGAAAATAGGTAGCATTCTTTTAATCATACATAATGTTAGAACTTTTAGTTGTTACCCTTAACATGATACTAGGAAACAATCAAAACATCCTAACATGATACTAGAAATCAAATTAACAACCTAAACATGATTTTTATATCATAATATGAATGAAACAATTAAAGTACTTACTAGGATGCATTGTACCTCTTTCTAATAACAAAATACACACGTTAGTAACTTCAAGGAAAATAATAAATCAAAACAATTAAATTAAATAATTGAAATAGATATTTGGGACCAAACCCTCAGAAATATCAAACCTTTCACGTCTAGGGCAAAGGCAACTTCAAACTTGGCTAGGTGTGTCTAGTATTAATTTATGAGGAATTGTGTTCTATAAAAGGATAGTTAGAAAGAGAGAGAGAGAGTTAAGAATTTCTTAATGAGAGTTGGTGATTAAAAACGGAGGTTTAAGAACGCTATTTATAACGAAAACCAGCCGGAATACGATAAAAAAGAATCAGAATTTCAAGAAGAATAAAACACGATGTTGTCGCCACACAAGCCTCTGTCGCCGAGTGAAAAAGCCTGTAGCCGCAGCGACAGTCCTGTCGCTAGGCGACAACTTGTGGTACGGTGTTGCAAATAATTTTTTCACACGTTTTTAAATTTTGATAAAATTTAAGCGTACGAGGGGTAAAACTGTAATTTCCTTTAAAACACTTCTTTTGTTCCAAATAAAAGTCTTAAAACTCAATTATAAATTCTAATCACATTAGGGTTCAAAAGAACCTTCTAGAAGATTCTAGTAGACTATAATCAATCCTAATTGCAATAGGAATGTTAAATAATAAAAGGCCCTCCTCTAGATCATTGAGCCGCATATAAAGATCAAATCGGGCCAAATTTAGTATTTTGGCCGTAACTTCCTTATTATTCATCGGAATTGGACTTATAACATATCGTTGGAAAGCTCTTTTTGACCCAATACAACTACACTATTATTTGACCCTTGATATGGTCTAAACTAAAACGGATTCGCTATTTTCATAAAATAGGTTTTCTAAAACAAAGAGAAAGAAAAGAATTAAAACTAACCGCAAAACTTGACTTTTCACACTTTCACTTCATTCGATTATGATATGATGTGAAAGGTATTCATCACTGGGTTTGGTTTAAGGGAGACACATTTGGGTGTCTATACGGCCGCACTCCCCTTGTAGTTGGCTGCGCCTGTACGGGTCTATTTTTGACAATCTAAATAATTTCTCTTTGTTAGTTTTACTATATATAAACTTTCCTTATAATTTTAGAAAGGGAGAGTTCTTTTAGAATTAGAATAGGATTAGGTCCGATTTTTTAGAGAGAGAAACTCTAGTTTGTAGAAAGAGAACTTCTTGATTGATGATTGAAGATTGATGATTCTAAGTATTTTCTCCATTGATTTGAAGAAAGTTTCTAAGGATTTCTTTACTTTAATGCAATCTTTAGCTATTGATTTCTATTACTTTGTTAATTGTTTATTTGATTAATATTATGATAATGAATTTGTTGTTGAGCTTAGTTTTGATATGATTTCCATGGATTGTGAGTAGACTACTTGCTATGGTGATGGTGCATCAAATATGAGTAAAGTTTTGATGCTAATTGGGTAAAATTGATGGAGTTAATGTTGTGGTTAAATTGGTTGATTGATTATGTGCATGTCTGTGTTTAATTTAGGAGTGATCAACCTAGTTACTCGCACTAGATTTCATTGTAAGTGAACATTGATACGGACAACTAATTTGTGGCTTGTATTTGATGATTAAGTTGGTTTGTGAGTTTACTAGCTAGAATCTCACGTAGTTGGCGCTAGATTTACCTCTAAGAGATTAGCCTACCATGCTCTCTTGATTTCTTAATTGATTTTCCCTCGCAACACTCGATTTAGTCAATTCCATTCCCAATTAGTTGTATCCATTGCATGTGTGTGTGAATCCTAAACCCTAGTGTTTAATATATTTGATTTCATTTTGATTGTTTAATTGTTTTAGAATATACACACCTTACTGTACTTCTTCGAAATAGCTTAGCTTTAGCACTAGCATTAACCACTAACTCCTAGTGGTTCGATCCTCGACTTACTCCTATGCTAGTTATAAGGGTGTGTTGAGTGATTAAAAATTTTATTTGGCCTAAGAAATATTCGTCCAACGACCTAGTCTCAACCCTTGTTCAAAATGGAGCCGGTGCCGGGGAGTGGCAAACTGTTTGCTATTGTTGTTGAGTCTATTTCACTAAATTTTGACAATACAATAAGATTTTTCTCTTTTGGCTACATTTGTAGCCATGTCAGTAATATTTTCCTTTGAGTTTGTGTTTACAAGTTAACATGGGAGAAGTCCCAAGGGTTACATTGAAGGAGTTGGGCACTCCAGGTGCATACAAGTATCAGAGCGAGATTGCTCCATTATAGATCCTGCATATTGATTTTGAAATCAAGTCGGCAATGATAACTTTGATTGAAAGGCGTCAATATAGTGGAGGAGTAAGTGAAAGTCCTCTAAATCATCTTAAGGAGTTCGAGAAATATTGCAACTCAATTATGGGGGATGGGGTTGCTCAAGAATTCATAAGGCTTAAACAATTTCCTTTCTCTCTAATTGGAAGAGATTAAAAGTGGTAGACAAGGAAGTGAAGCCTAAATCTTTGAGAACTTGGGAGGAAGTCATCAAAGAATTCCTTTCCCGTTTCTTCCCTCAAAAGAAAACGGCGGAGGCAAGTGATTTGATTCAAGGTTTCAAGTAAAGGTTTAGTAAAAGCCTCTATGAAGCATGGGAGAAATACAAAGAGTATTAACGCGAGTGTCCTCACCATGGAATCCCCACTTACCTAATCATTAAATTTTTTATGGTGGTTTATGTCCTCAAGGGAGGTCAAGTCTTGATGCCTGAGCTGGAGGCCCAATCATGAATAAGACCGAGGAAAAGGTTGTAGATATCATTGAGGATGTAGTTAGATACTACATTGAATGGCAAGATGGTGAGAAAGCAAAAATAAACAAGAGTAGCACTATAGGATGCTCGATTGAACAACTTAGTGCTATCAACAATTTGTCAACTCAAATTTCGGACTTAGGAAAGGGGGTAGTTTCTATCAAGTTTAATATTGAAAGTGCAACCTCACAAGCACCGATTCTTCCCTCCCAAATTAAGGGGAGAGGTACACCTTCTTCCACTTACTCTTTTCCTTCTTCTTGTTGAATGGTTAGAGAATGTTGGTCTTGTTATTTGTGTAGAATGAATGACCATGATGCTCTTATTTGCCCTAATGTTCCTTGTGATGAATGCATTGGGAATAAGAATGAACATGTGAATTTTTTTGCTAATATTAATGTTGGACCTAGATTTGATGCTCAAAGGAATGTTGGAAATAGGAATTACACAACCAAGGGAATTATGATACTTTAACAAAAATAGTGGTTACAAAAACCATGGATTCCAAGGGATTTGTGGTATAACAACCATGGTTATAGTGGTCAAAGTCATAGCCAAGGATATGGGGATTATAACCAAGGTTATGGTTACCATAATCACGATTGTGGACAAAATCAATGTATAGGAAATTTTAGCAATCAAAGTAGGGGAAATCTTCAAACAAATGTTCAAAGAGTTACCCCACTTGGATTTATTCGAAATACCCAAGGCCAAAGTGATAATTTTTATGATCAACCATTTTCTTCTAGGAGTTTCTTGGAGGATGTCATAGAAAAGCAAGCCAAATTGTTGAACACCTACATGACCCTAAGAAATGAAAAGTTCAATGACATGTTAACTTACCACTATGGTTAGTGAGTTTAAGGAATTTACAAATCATTCTTCTTTGACTTCACCAAGCTTAGATCCAAAGAGCCCTATAAATGCGATTGTGACTAGGAGTGGTAGGGTCCTTGAGAGTGAGGTTTTTAAGAAGAGCGATGCTAAAGAGAGTCCTAGAAAGAGTCAAATTGAGAACGTGGGAGTTAAGAACCCTTTGGTTGTGGAAATCGATAAGGAACAAGTTGAGAATGTAAAAGACAAAGAAAAAGAAGTCTACAAGCCCAAGCTCCCTTACCCCTAATAGTTTAATAGGCACAATTAGAAAAGCAATTTGGGAAATTTATAGAGATGGTTAGACAACTTCATCTTACACTTCCTTTCACCCATGTGATATAACTAATGCCAAATTTAGCAAAGTTCCTTAAAGAGATCTTGAGTGGAAAGAGGACATGTGATGTGGCAGAAACGATTAAATTGATCAATAATTGTAGTGCAATTATAGTAAACAAAATCCTACCTAAGTTGAATGATCCCGGAAACTTTTCTATCCCTTGTGCTATTTATAAAATGAAAAATGATAATGCCTTGTGTGACTTAGGAGCTAATGTTAGCCTTATGCCATACTTGGTTTATCAAAGACTAGAGAAGGGAGAACTTTTACCTACCAATATTACCTTGCAATTAGCCGATATATCAAATAGGATTCCAAGGGGTAAGGAGGAGGATGTTCCCTTAAGGGTAGGAAAGTTCAACATTCTGGTAGCTTTTGTGGTCCTTGACATAGATGAAGATTCTACAGTTCCTATTCTTCGTGAAAGAGCATTTCTTGCTAGTTCGGGTACTTTGATTGATGTCAAAAGTGCTGCTCAGATTTTGCTTAAAATTGGAGATGAGGGAGTTGATTTTGATTTGAATGAAGCTATGAAATATCCTTCTTCATCTCTTGAGAATTGCATGAGAGTTAAAATTTTAGACAATCTTGTACATTCAATGCATGAGCACTTGTTCACAACTAATGATCCTCTTGAGTGCGTTTTGTTGAACAAGGAAAAGATAGGTGTTCCTAGCAAGGAAATGGCTTTGCATGAGAATTTGTTAGAAGGGAGTGTTGAAGGAAGTGATGAGAAAATATGCATGAAAATATGAAGCCAAGAGGCTTTGCAAGTGGCTTCAACCAAGGAAGGTAAAGGTGTTCCCATGGTAGAGCTCAAACCTCTAAAATCACACCTTAGGTATGAGTTCTAAGGCATAAATTCTACTTATCCCGTCATTGTTAGTGAATCTTTAAGTGAAATCAAAGATCAAGCGTTATGCAGTGTTTTGAGAAGGCACCAAAGTGCTTTGGGTTATACCATTGATGACCTCAAAGGTATAAGTCCTGCTTTATGTACACACCACATAACCCTTGAGGATGGCACTCTTCCTTGTATTGAGCGACAACGAAAATTACATCCCCATATGGGGGAGGTAGTGAAGAAAGGGATTACTAATCTTTTAGATACAGGAATCATATTCCCCATCTCAAGCTCTAGGTCGGTGTCCCCCTTTCATGTCGTTCCAAAAAAGGGAGGCATGACCGTCATCAAGAATGAAAAAGGTGAGCTTATTCTGACGAGGACGATCAGTGGTTGGCGAATGTGTATAGACTTTAGACGTCGAAACACATCCACAAAGAAAGATCACTTCCCCTTCCTTTCATTGATCAAATGCTTGAAAGACTAACGAGGCATAAGTATTATTATTTTCTTGATGGTTACTCGAGAATTTTCTAATTCTTATTAACCCCGATGTTCAAGACAAAACTACTTTTACTTGTCCCTATAGTACCTTTTCTTATAGGAGAATTCCATTCCGCATTTGCAATGCTCCCGAAACTTTCCAACGGTGTATGATGAGTATCTTTGGAGACATGTTGGAGGAGGAGTTGGAGGTGTTTACGGAAGACTTTTCCATAGGTGAAGTTTCCTTTAAGGAGTGCCTTGAAAATCTTGAAAAGTGTTTGGCAACGTGTGAGAAGGTGAACTTGGTGTTGAATTGGGAAAAATGCCATTTTATGGTTAAAGAAGGCATAGTCCTTGGGAACAAAATTTCTCACAAGGGCAAAGAGGTGGACAAGGAAAAGATTGAGGTTATTGCAAAGTTGCCACCTCTGGTTAATGTGAAGGGTGTAAGGTTATTTTTAGGGCATGCCGGGTTCTATAAAAGATTCATCAAGGATTTTTCTCTCATTGCAAGGCCTCTCAATGATCTTCTTTAAAAGGATGTGGATTTTTTGTTTGATGATAAGTGTTTGGAAGCTTTCAATAAGTTGAATAAAGCTTTGATTTCTACTCCCATTGTCTAAGCCCCTAGATAGGATTTACCCTTTGAGTTGATTTGCAATGCAAGTGACACGGCAGGTGTTTTAGGTCAAGGAGCTTATTATATGTCAAAAACTCTTAATGGGTTCTCAAAGGAATTACACTACAACAGAGATAGAGTTCTTGGCTATTGTTCATTCTTTTGAAAAATTCCGTGGCTATTTGTTAGGGTCCAAAACAATTGCGTTTACTGATCATGCGGCCCTAAAATATCTTTTTGGGAAG
The DNA here is from genome assembly GCA_024500155.1 of Chenopodium formosanum. NCBI lineage: Eukaryota > Viridiplantae > Streptophyta > Magnoliopsida > Caryophyllales > Amaranthaceae > Chenopodium > Chenopodium formosanum. Next base: position 53,288,923 of record CM044880.1, on the reverse strand, counting down.
AAGGAATCAAATCCAAGGCTAATTCGTTGGGTGTTAGAGTATTAAACTTTTGACCTTGAGATTAAAGATAAGAAAGGAGCGAAAAATGTTGTAATGGATCATCTATCTAGACTTGAGGATTTTCAAGTTCAAGATGATGGGTCTCCCATTGAAGGTAGAATGTTAGATGATTCTTTTTATGCTATAGATGTGAAGGAACTCCCATGGTTTGCCGATTTAGTTACCTATCTTGCTTGTGGGGAGTTTCCTCCTTCATTTTCAAAGAATTGGAGAATAAAGCTCAAGAGGGAGTCTACGCATTATGTATGGGATGAAACAATTTTGTATAAAAGGGGTGTTGATGGATTTTAAGGAGATGTGATCCAAATGAGGAGTTACCTAGTGTATTGAAGATGTGCCTCTCGGATCCGAGTGGTGGTCACATGGGTGTTTCAAAAATGGCTTAAAAGGTACTTCAATGCTGATTGTGGTGGGAAAATCTCTTTAAGAATGTTTGGGAGTTTGTCAAGAGTTGTGACTGATGCCAAAAGACCAGAAACATTTCAAAGAGGAATGAGATGCCCCAACAACCTATACTAGAGTTGGAGATTTTTTATGTATGTGCAATAGACTTCATAGGTCCTTTTCCTACTTCATATGGGCTCAATATATTTTTGTTACCGTGGATTTTGTGTCAAAATGGGTGGAAGCCATTGCTTCACAAATAAAAGACCATAAGGTAGCAATGAAGATGTTTAAGAAGATAAATTTCCTACGATTTGGCATTCCAAATGCGGTTATTAGTGATAATGGATGTCATTTTGTGCATAGCACCTTCCGCAAGAAGTTGAAGAAGAATGAAGTTAATCAACGTTTTTGACTCTCCTATCATCCTCAAACTAGTGGGCAAGTCGAGGTGTCTAACCATCAAATCAGATTGATTCTCGAGAAGACGGTCGCAAGAAAGAGGAAGGATTTGTCGGATAAGCTAGATGATGCTTTGGGAGCATGTAGAACGACTTTCAAGACTCATTTTGGCACTACTCCTTAACGCTTATTTTATGTGAATTCTTGTCATCTTCTGCTCGAACTTGAACATCGTACTCTTTGGGCTATTAAGAAAATAAATTTGACTTGGCAAGTGTGGGTGAGCAACGTTGGCTTGATCTCATGAGTTGGAAGAACTTCGATTAGATGCATATATATAATTGTGCAAGCATTTATAAGACTCGCACCAAGGAGGTGCATCATAAGCTTATTGAGAAGAAGGAGTTCAATGTTGGTGACAAGGTGCTCCTTTACAATTCTAGGATGAGATTATTCCCCAGGAGGCTAATGTCTCGTTGGAGTGGTCCTTTTGTTGTTTAAGAGGTTTTTCCCAATGGTGCTATTGAAATATCTCCTTTGGATTTCTCAAGATTTTTCAAAGTCAATGGTTAAGGCTCAAGTGTCACTATGATGAAGTTTTTGTGGGAGTGGTGCATGATATGACTCTCTATGATCCACCATGAAGGGTGGATAACGTCAAGCTTATGACGTTAAACAAACGCTTTTCGAGAGGCAACCAGAATTTCTAACCATTTTCTCTATTTTCCTTGATTTTTGTTTTTCTTTTGATATTTCTATTCTTTGTTGATTTTCTTTCTTGATTGTGTTTTAGGTGGACTTGATTGGATTTCCAACAATTTTGGTTCCTATTTTGAAGAGGAAGTGTTCGAGTTTATGAATTGGAAGCATGTGTAAGAATTGAAGATTGGTGGGTTCAAATGGTATGTTCATAAAAATCTAGTATCGAACCCACTATTATGGAGTTTTGGGTCTGCCTACTATAATGTTCATCGTGATCATCCCCCTTGTACTCAACGATGTGCGCACAAAAGGAGATTTAGAAGATCATATACCCAGAAGGGCGCAGACGCACGTGACCATGATGTGGTCGCGCAGCCTTCTGGCGCAGGCGCGCGGCCTCATGGCACAACTGCGTCCCCCCAGCTCATCCTCCCTTAAACGCATCAACTTTCTTTTCCTCCCTCTTCCTCTCATTTCTCACTTTATTTTCTTTTGCTTTTTGTTCAAGCATCATCACCATCTTCATCATTATTTTACTATTGCAATTTCACCAAGTCTCACTTCATCTAGTTGATTATTACTCTTAGCCCCCATTTTAACACTTTCATTGTGGTTTTCTCTTTCCTAAAATTGGGATTTTTTGGTACTCTTTGGATTGAGGTTTGGAGTTTGCAATTTGGATTATTTGTGTGTGATAGTGTTATTTGTTCCATTTCTTTTGATTTCTCAACAATTCAAGTTATGTTTTATAATTTCTTTTGATTTTTATGATAAATTTTCTACCTTGGTTGTTCATGAGTGCTTAGATTGACTTGGTACTAGCTTTATTACTGTATCCATATTGCTTTCTACTTACCTCATTTGTTGTGTTAATGATGAATTTTTTATGATTGTATGAACTTGTGATTGATAATTTTGTTTGAGCGTACTATGATTTTGGCACAACCATTGTTGGATATGTTGTTTGATTATGATGACTTGGAAGTGTTGATGTGCATAATAGATTTTAGATGATGGTTTAGGGTGTTGTTGCTCTTAATGTATAATTGTGTGTCATGATTCTTACTTACTAGAGCATTTTTCACATGAATGTGTAGATGGCTCCTCTCCGTCGAGATAAAAGGGCAAGATGCTCAAACTATAGAGAGGTGGTTCCCCCTCCTCCAAACATCACGAAGACTTTTGGCATTGAGTTCACCAAACAATAGCATTGAGAGAAATTTGTCAAGCTTTCATCTCAGAAACTTTTGTCTACTAGATTCTATGATTCATCGGCCACTACTTCGTTAGGTATTGATGATGATGTGCGATTTTTGGCCCGAAATTTGGGGCTAGAAGAGTTCTTAAGCCTAAATGCTCCTACCTATACTCGGATAACTTTTGAATTCCTCTCTTGACTTGAGGTTCATGAGGAGAAGTTGGAAGGTGAAACTTCTCAAAGACTTACATTTCAAGTCTTCAACAACGATCATTCGATTCCTCTTTCCTATTTTAATGAGGTCTTCAAATTTCCAAATCCAAGTGAGGGACTTCCATATATTGATCCGGCGTTTGAAGTACTGCAACGTGATAACAAATATGGGGAGCGCAAGTGGTGGAGGAAATTCTTGATTGAGGATTCATATCTCCTTCAATATTCAAAATCAGCCTCAATCATTCATGCGGCTTTGAGATATTTTAGTCGACTTCTTACTTCTTCCTTTTTCTCCAAGGAGTCCCTTGGTGCTATCTCTCGAGAAGAGTTAAGTTGGTTGTGGCTAGCGGATAAGCTATTTGAGAACGAGGTGGCGGCCATTGACTTTGCTTCGCATTTGCTTAGCATTTGCTTGATCGTTTCATCGATATCAGAGATGGTGTTTTCCTCTCCGGAAGTATCCAACTAGGGGGAATGATTACCATATTGATTCTATCTTTAAATAAGAGGAATGAAGCAATGCTAGAGTCTCTTAAAACCGGTCCATGATAAAAAAGAGAAAACCCCTTCCCACTTCCTCAGTATCTATGCCTTGATAAATCAAAGATTTCTATAGAGCATTACACAAGACAACTTGTTTATTTGGAAACTTACAAAGTCAACGGATTGGTGCCCCATCCTTCACCCCGAGGATATGGTTAAATGCTTTGATACCCCTCTTCCATGGAGACCTCACAAATGGCAGATCTACAAAGCCCTCAAGAGAGCTCCTTTTCCAAATCTCTGCCACAATCCATATGTCCCTCTTGCTCCCTCTTAATCCCGGGGAGGTACATCTTCCTGGGGTGGTACATCTTTGATTCCCCCTTATTCATATTCTATCTCCACTTGTGACTTGTCTATTTTGCATGCAAAGGTCGATTCCATTACAAATGTTTAAAATTGTTCACCTTAGGGGAATGACTTTGTTTTAGGCTTTGATTACCATGCTAGGAAAGTTTATGATATGCATGTCATGAGGGAGGATATTGAGCCTTATGTTAACTACCCTTACCTCCCAGTCCAATAAGGACCCGTGCCTTAATGAGAGCCATTTGATGATTCCATTGGCCCTAGGTTGTGTTGTTCCTATTGGTAGAGGCCCAATGTATTTCTTCATGCCATTAAGGGGAAATCCCCGACAGAGGCTGGGTGGATGCGATTTTGTATATGATCCGGCTAACTCAAACCCATTTCAAGATCCTTAGACTTTTGGCAGATGTGGGGCTGTCGGGCAAGCCGGTTCTTGATGATTTTTCCCACCTTTTTGCAAATGATAGAGCCAAGAGGGCAAGTAGGTTGAAGGGTAAGGGCCCTATGCATACGTATGATGTCGTTAGCAAGGTTTCTTCTAAGGTTGGTTGGGAGATTACTTATTCTACCCCTTATAATAGTGCCGAGTGATACCATTTTAGCTACCCTCCTTTTTATGCTTGTTTGCTTTTCTTTTTCTGTGCTTCTTTTGTTTCCCTCTTACTTTTATGGTTCACTATGGCTTTGTCTTAAACTTGGAGTCTTTCTCTGATGATGATTTATGATTATGTATGTTTCCAGTGAGTGTTTTCTGCTGATGTTTCATGATGATATTCTTTGTTTGATGATTCAGGATGATGTTCTCTATTTGATGATTTCTGATAATGATGATATGTTGTTGGTCTAGTTCTTGACATTTGTTTTCATGATGGTTGATTATTACCTGATTGGATGATATTTCTCTATGTTCTATGATTCTCTTTTTGTACTTCTTTAATCATTTTTGCCACCTCGGATATTATTTGATTTTGTTTGGAAGTTACTAACATTTTCCTTTTTGTATATAACTTTCTTTTTCTCTCTTGGTATGTTATCCTTCCTTTTGCTTATGGAACATCCCGATGGTTTGCGTTTCCTTTCATTTATACTCATTAGCATTTCTTGGAGTACCCGGTAAGATCTTTCTTTTTCTTTTCTACCTTTTTCTTTCTTGATTGCATAGAACATGTTTAATTTAGGATGAGTTGATTGTTCGAGGATGTGACTTGTAACACCTAGCGTGTTGGGGGTCATTGGCGTTGGTACCGAATGACCACTTGATTGACGATTGGGTTTTACTTATGATTCCTCACATTCTTGTGCTTTTCTCTCTAAGTTTCCTTTTCTTTCATTGATAAGTAGTAGTAGTAGTAGTAATAATAATAATAATAATAATAATAATAATAATAATAATAATAATAATAATAATAATAATAATAATAATAATAATAATAATAATAATAATAATAATAATAATTTTTAGGCTATATTTTTCTTTTTGCTTGTTTAGGTCTTATCTTTGGACATTCTACAATTCCGGATTTTGCCTTTGAATGTGTACTTTCCTATGTTGTATCGATGAGCATAATTTGAGAGTATTCACGGTTCACTCTAGGATAGCCTATACTAAGGTAGCGGTTTAGACCTTTTGGGGCCTTGAATCCAGATTCTTTTGGTTCGTGGTAAGACGGAGGTGCTTCCTTTGGTGGATTTGACAGCTTTAGTAAGTTTTTTCTACAACCGTGTAAGGATTCTTCTTTTTCAAGCCTTCATCATATTTTAATTGTGCAGCGTGGATCATTAGCCTTTGCATACCTAATCTTTAATCTTGACTCATTTTTCTCAAACACGAGACCGAACCAACTAGGAAGCACCAAGGCATCTTTTCGAGGTGGTAAATTTTCATTTCTAGGATAATCTTATTTATTTTTAGCTCATTGGGTTTACATTTTCCTTCTTGCTAATCATTTGAGCATTTCCCCTTCTTTTCAAGCCACATCATTAAAATTTTGAGCCTTTTGTTTCTTATTGTTCTTTTTTTGGTTTTTGTGAAGCAAATGGTCATGTATTTGGAGTTTGTGGTATATAATTTTGGATATTGGTTCTATTTGTATGCAAGCTTTTCTTTTGTATATATTGTGAATAATGGCAAATTACACTAGTAGAAAAATAGTAATAGGAACCCCCTATATGGCACCGGTTCAGGCCAAACCGGTGACCAAAACCGGTCTAGAAATGGGCGAGATTTTTTGACAAGAGAAAAGGCACCGGTTTGGCCTGAACCGGTGTCTAAAATTAAAAAGGCACCGGTTTGAACCGGTGCCAATTGAACCAGTCCCAATTTAAAAAAAAAAAAAAATCGCGCTTTTCTTCTCTTTCCTCTCTTTCTCTATCATTCATTCCCTCCTCACTTACTGTTTCATTAGAGCTGGGCGAACAACGACCTCAATCCTTCCTCTCTCTCCCTCCACCACAGCCGTCACCTTCACCGACGGCCACAAGAGGTATTGAAACCACCTTCATTCCTTCCTCTCTCTGTTTTCCCTCTCTTTCTCTTTCAAATTAAGCTGCTGCATAGTGCAAAAACTCCTTCCACCGCCCTGAGGTTGCTCCACCACCTAGCCGCGCCACCCCCCTGATGCTCCTCCACCACAAAGCCGCGTCACTGGTCTGAGGGTCCTCCTCCATTTGCCGTGACTGCCTTGAGTCTCCTCCTAGCTGCTGCTCTAATTGTCTCCTCCACCACCTAGCCGCGCCACCCCCCTGAGGCTCCTCCACCACCGAGCCACGCCACCGACCTGAGGGTCCTCCTCCATTTGTCGTGACTGCCCTGAGTCTCCTCCTAGCTGCTGCCCTAATTGTCTCAAGGTTTCTTTTTATTTATTTTTTTTACATTATTTTCCAATTATCTAATTATATATATTAATTTGTTTTGCATTTTGAACCATTGTAAGTAAATTAAAATTTAGGTTTAAATATAATTTTTCTCAATTTTAGGTTTGAATATAATTGGGAAATTGTGAAAATATTAGAGATTAATAACCTTGTTACTCAATTAGTTTGATTTTATTATGTTTTAATGGTTAATTTAATGTGTTTTGGTTGATAATTTTGAAATAATTAAAGAAAATATATTAACCTTGGTACTTAAATAGGTGAAATTTGGTATTTTACTTTTAATGGTTAATTTGAAGTTGTTTTAATGGATTATTTTGAATAAGTTAGAGATTAGTTAACTTTGTAATTAAATTAGTTGAATTTTGGAATGTTTAAATGGTTAATATTAAGTTGTTTTGATGGGTATATTTGAATTAATTTGAGATTAGTAACCTTACTTGTTACTAAAATAGATGAATTTTGGAATGGGTGAATGGTTACTTTTAAGTTGTTTTGATGGGTAATTTTGAAAAAAATAGAGATTAGTAACCTTGTTAGTTTAGCAATTGTTAGTTCAATGAATGATGTGTTTTAGCTTATAAATAAATTAGTGAATTGACATGTTATGAGAATAAATAGTACATACCTTATATTTAACCTAATTTTTGTTTATTGGTTTTTTTTAATAGATTTGTGAATTGAAGCACGAGTTTAATTAGCTTGAGGACTACATATTGAGCTCAAGTGGGTAGTTGCTATATTGGTATGACTTATAAACTTTACTTAGCTATATTTCTTTCTATTTATCCATTTAATAAAAGTTTATTCATGAAATTGCAACTTTTGTATTGTTTAATTGCAAATAAATACAACAATATATAAAATACTTGCATCATCATATTCCTAGATACCCGTTCAAGGCTTTCTCATTAGGAGAAAGTCTTGAATAGTCCCCGGTTGAGACTGTTCTTGAATGTGTACTCTCACTTAGGTGGTGAATGTATGTTTTCTTTTTTATTTTAAGGAACATCTTGGCTTACCATTTCCTCCCTATGTTCTTTGGGTACATATGTGGGTAATTAATTATCTACATCGTGTACTAGGAGAACTAGGGGGAAATGCTACCGGATTTTCCTTAAAATTGGAAAGTTGACATACATTCACTAGTGAGAGTAGACATATAAGGATGGGTTAGGTTGGAGTGATAAGGACCCTTTGGAAACACGCATTTTTTCACTATATAAATGGTATATTCACGTTTTGCACTTGAATTTGATTTACATAAAATATGTAGCACTTACACATTATAAATTATATGTTGCTATATATGTTTAGAGACAATTTACTAAATGCAGAAGGATCGTGGTTGGATGTATGGTAGACGCGATACATTGGAATTTCGGAATGGGGTTCAAGAGTTTTGCGAGAGGGATTTAGCTTATCAACGCAAACTAGGTGGCAAAGGCCTTTATTGTCCTTGTGTTGATTGTAATAATGTGAATGTGGTCGATAGTGTTGAAATCATTAGAGATCATGTTTATGTCGTGGGTTTAGGAAATTATACCATGTGTGGATTTGGCACGGAGAAAGTAGAGAGTACAGTGGGGATCTTGATCGGAATGATGTGCGTGTTAGAAGCAATGAGATTCATGTGGACGAGGAATACGAGAATGATGACTATATTGTTGATAATGGTGAGGATGGAGCCGATGATGATCAGGCGAATGAGGTCGAGGATGAAAAAGTGGATGAGATGTTGCAATGTGTTGAAGGTGAAGTGTTTGAGTTATTATCGGAGGCTTCCAAAAAGCCTTTGTATCCAGGGTGCAAAAAATACTCCAAACTATCGGTCGTGCTAATACTTTTCAACATTAAGTCAAAGCATGGGTGGACAGACATCAGTTTTACTTCTTTGTTGACCGCATTAAGTGATATGTTGCCTGATGGGAATGAAATTCCTAAGTCTTACTATTACGCAAAGAAGCTCATGTGTCCCTTTGGTTTGGAGTATAAGAAGATACATGCATGTCCTAATGATTGTTTTTTGTATAGAAACGAGTATGAACAACTGCAGGAGTGTCCACGATGCAAGCGGTCGCGGTACAAGCGTATGAGTTTCCATCCTGGCACGGAGGGACCTCCTGCTAAGGTGTTGTTGTATCTTCCCATTATTCCAAGGTTTAAGCGTCTGTTCTCAATACCAAAAGACGCTAAAAACCTTAGGTGGCATGCAGAGGGAAGAAAGAAAAACAAAATGCTGAAGCATCCAGCTGACTCTCCACAGTGGAAGAACGTTGATTTGAAGTTTGAGGAATTTGGTACTGAAGTCAGAAATTTAAGGCTTGGGTTGTGCACGGACGGGATGAATCCATTTGGCACTCTAAGTACCCAACTATGGCCGGTAATTTTAGTGATTTATAATTTGCCTCCTTGGCTGTGCATGAAACGTAAGTATGTAATGCTTTCATTGCTAATAACTGGTCCTAAGCAACCTGGAAACGACATAGATGTTTACCTTGCGCCGCTTATTGACGACTTGAGAAAGATGTGGGACGAAGGGGTTTCCATTTTCGATGCTCATCAGAACGAGATGTTCACATTGCGTGCAGCCCTTATGTGGACCATGAATGACTTCCCTGCATATTGCAACTTGTGTGGGTACAAGGTCAAAGGGAAAAAAGCATGCCCCATATGTATTGATGACACATCAAGCGTATATCTGACTCATTCTCACAAAGATGTCTACCTACGGACTCGAAGGTTCCTTAGGCGTGATCACCCATACTGTAGGCAGAAAAAGGATTTTGATGGAATCGTGGAAGAGGATAGTGCGCCTAGACCATTGACTGGTGCTGAGATTAGTGCTCGGGTGAAAGGGATACGAACGGTGTTTGGAAAATAAAAAAAAACTGTGGTCTCAGCTGCTCTGTTTAAGAAAGAAACAATCTTTTGGAAGCTTTCGTACTGGAGAGAACATGACTTTAGGAATTATCTTGATGTGATACATATAGAGAAGAATGTGTGTGATGCTCTTTTGGGGATACTTATGAATATCCGAGGCAAAACAAAGGACGAAAAGGGTGCACAATTAGATTTGAAAGAGATGAGAATTCGTCTAGAATTGTGCCCTCAAGAAAAGGTTAGAAAGGGGAAGGAGCCGAGAATAGAAGATGAAAATGTTTCAAAAAAAGAGAAGGAGAAGAGCAAGGGAAAGGGAAAGGCCAAAGATGCGTCAAATAAGTAAGTTAAGGGTAAAGGGAAGGATAAAAAGAATTATTTACCCCCGGCTTGCGATACATTGTCAAGGGTAGAGAAACGTATGTTTTGTGCATGTTTGTACGACATTAAGGTTCCATCAGGGTACTCATCTAACCTCAAAATATTTGTAACCTTAAATGGAGAATTGAAGCTGACAAGTATGAAATCCCATGATTGTCACATTATGATGCAAGTATTCCTACCGATTGCAATCCGTGGTATTCTACCAAAACACGTGAGGGAAGCGATTACAAGCCTTTGTTCGTTTTTCAATACAATTTGTAGCAAAGTTCTTGATCCTTGTACACTAGATGCTTTGCAAGCAAATGTGGTTGTGACTTTGTGCAAATTTGAGATGTATTTCCCACCCTCATTTTTTGACATAATGGTTCATCTCGTTCTTCATTTGGTGCGTGAGATTAAGTTGTGCGGTCTAGTGTTCATGAGGTGGTGCTACCCTTTTGAAAGACACATAGGTACATTACAAGATAAAGTACGGAACCGGGCTCACCCTAAAGGAAGTATGATGCAAGGGACCGTGGGTGAGGAGATAGGTAACTTTGTGGCGGATTACATAGCCCTTGCTCAACCTATTGGTCTTTCTACTTCTCGACATGAAGGTAGACTTGATGGTCATGGCATAATTGGGTCGAAACGAATGTCACCAGACCAAGATCAGTTCTTACAAGCACACCTTTATGTGTTGCACCATGTTTCAGATGTGCACCCATATTTAGACGAGCACATGGTTAGTTTGCGTGTAGAATTTCCATCCAAAAGTTAAAGGGCACTTATGCAATTGCATAATAAGAGGTTTGTTGATTGGTTTCGTGATCGAGTAATGAGTGGATTGAATGATACTAATGTGACCGATAAAGTACGGTGGCTTGCGTACGGTCCTAGGGATGATGTCCGTTCATTTGAGGGATATGACATCAATGGGTACACTTTTTGGACCGAGGGTCGTGATTTGATATCTTTGTCCACCCAAAACAATGATGTAACTCTTGTGGCATCGTCAAGGGAGTTTGCAAGTTCTAAGGATAAATCACCTGTCGATGCAGAGTTGTCATACTATGGTCGAATTTAAGAAATATAGGAGCTTGATTATTGTAAGAATGTAGGAAATGGGCAAAGTAAAGTCATATAGGCCTTATTCGGGCTATTTTGAGTAAAAAGCGTCATAAACCTTAATAAAATGCTCTCCTATACAATTTCAGGGCTTACACACATACAACTACCCAACATTGAAATGTTATGAGAAAGAAATAGTTAATTTGATAAGTAATGTAGAAATGGGCTACATATAAGTCATATTAGACCTATTTGGGCCATGTTGAGTAAAATGCGTAGTTAAACTTATTGAAATGCTATATTGATGTGATTTCTAGCCTTAGACACCTAATATTACCAAACAATGACATGTTATGAGAAACAAAAAGGCCATTTCACAAGAAAGGTAGAAAATGGGCTGAATAGAAGTGATATGGGCCATATTAGGGCCATTTTGTGTTAATATGCTCTTTTGATGTTATTTTCTTTCCTTATACACCTATAACTAGATAATATTGACATGTTATGAGATAAATAAAGTTCATTTAATAAGAAATGTAGGAAATGGTAAAAGTAAAGTCATATAGGCCATATTCGGGCCATTTTGAGTAAAAAGCGTCATAAACCTTAATAAAATGCTCTCCTATACAATTTTAGGGCTTACACCCATACAAATACCCAACATTGACATGTTATGAGAAAGAAACAGTTCATTTGATAAGTAATGTAGGAAATGGGCTACATAGAAGTCATATAGGTAATATTTGATAAAATTCATATTGTTTTGCCTAATTAATTAATTTTAACATAATGTTTTTGTATATCAAGTTTTGCAAGGTCCAAAAGGATGGTCCTTTGACAATCAAGGAGCTGAATGAAGTTCGTGACATGTTGGCGTCTTTTATCACCTTCAACATGTAAAAGGCATTGTAATTGTAAATTATTTATATGTTAACTTTTGAACTATATAACTTATTATTCATTATATATTTACTTACTATTATTTGTATATGTAAGCAACTTTTTTTTTTTTTTTGTATTGCGTTTGGGAATATTTATATCTATATATATAATTGAATTCTTGTTTTTAATATTATTTTTGTTTCTTATTGTAATAATTAATAATATTATTATTATTAGTTATTATAATAATAATATTATTAATTATAATATTTAATATAATTGCTGGAATTACAGGTTATTATTATTGCTGGAAACAGGTTTTTTTTTAAAATATTATTGCACGAAATTTGGAAAAAAAAAAAAAATTTGGTGAATAAGCACCGGTTAGGCACCAACCGGTGCCTAAAATAGCCACCACCAAAAAATAAATGGCGAGAGAGCTGTTAAAGGCATCGGTTAATCGGTGCCTAATTGGGCATACTGGTTACCAGTGCCTATTTGACCCTATGGCACCGGTTTTGAACCGGTGCTAAAAAGTGGGTTTTTGGCACCCCCCACGTAGGTAGCGTTTCAAACCGGTGCCTTAGACCGGGTTTGAACCGCTGCCAAAGCCCTTTTTTCACCTAGTGAATGTTGGAAATAGTCGTCCAAAGTTAAAAGAGGCAAGGACATAATAAATTCAATATTGAAAAAGCCAACCAAAGGTAAAAGAGGCGAGGACATTGGCTTTGAATATATGAATAAAAAAATAAGGTGAAAATTAGAAAATTAAAAAATATTTTGATGTGATTCTTTTCCCCTTTTTCAAGCATTGAGGACAATGCTTCCTATAAGCTTGGGGGGAAGCGCTTATGCTTTTTATATATATGATTGTGGATATATCTTTCAAAAAGCTTGGGGGTGTTAGTTTGTTTTTGTTTTGTGACTTCTTGGTTTTGGTGTTGAGGTTTGGCCAATCCTTTCCTAACCTTTTGCCGTTACTTTACAACCTTTGGGAAAGTCCTTTTCGACCTAGTGGTTGAGTCACATACCGAGGGAGGGCATACTGAGTTAAAGCCTAAGGAGAATGGATGCTAGGTTAAGATGTCGAGAACCCTTAAACTTTATTCTTTTTTGGTTCCTTCGAGAAACCATGGAGACGCTTACTAAGGAAAGATTTGAAACCATTTGGAGAATGCATTTAGATTGGTTGGGACGAAAGTAGTTGCGCCTCATTAGTTCTCTACGCTTAGCATACCTTATGTATCAATTAATAATGGATATCTTGGAGCATGCATCCCCCTATCATATAGAAAAGTGTTCATTAACTTGTATTTGATCGTTTGCGAAAATCCTTATCAAGAGCTATTTGTTTGAATTTTTTATTTACCCTCTTTCCTTTTAATGATTTTGCCTTGTTTTATTTCAAAGAGTTATGGGATAAGCTCTTAGGAAACCTTTACAAGACCACACTCGTCCTCATAGGCAACTTTGGGGTTTAAAGGGCTTGTTGTAGCTAAAAACAACCGTGATTCCTACGTTAGAGAGTCTTAGTGTATTTTCTCATCTTATGTCTCTCTTTTTCTTTTAGAATAAGTCTTTCATACTTATTCTTTCTTGCTTTATTTTGCTCGAGGATGAGCAAAAGTTTAGCATGGGGGAATTTGATGAGTGTCATTTATGGAACTCATTTGGTTCTCTTTAGGGTGGTATTCATGCTACTTTATAGCTCTTTTATAGACCTTTTCTTTAGTTTTACACTTTATTTCATTAGTTTTCATTTTCTTAGTTGAGTTTCTATTTTTATGCATTTCTTGGTTTATTTTGTTATTTTTTCTTTTATTTCCTTGCTTTCGTTCATTTTTTAGGTTGTGTACGTAATTCAAAGGTTCCCGAGTCTCCTACCCAAGTTTTACATCGATTGAGATGCCTCTTGCCTAGCTACCACTTGAAGTTCAAGTTTGAAGGATTGTATTGGCTAAGTCTTCTAGCTCGTGCATGCAAGCGATGGGTACACCAACCCTGGTGTTGAACCCATTGTGGGGGCTATTTGGCGATTGCCTCCTTCCTTGTTCATCAATATCACCAAGTAGAGCTTACGGGGAAGAGCAAGTTGAAGGTGAAGTAAGCTGCCCTGCTCCCATGCACGGCCACGCGCGACCATAGTGTGGCTGCGCAACCTGGTGGCGTAGGAGCGCCTCTTTGGGTCTCTGTTCCTTACCTAGTTTATCGCGGCCGTGCTCCTCCTTGTAGTTGGCCGCACTTGTACGGGTCTATTTTTGACGATGTAACTAATTTCTCTTTTTTGTTTTACTATATATAAATTTTCCTTCAACTTTTAGAGAGGGAGAGTTCTTTTAGAATTGGGTTAGATTTTGTAGAGAGACAAACTCTAGTTTGTAGAAAGAGAAGTTCGTGATTGATGATTCAAGATTGATGATTCCAAGTATTTTCTCCATTGATTTGAAGCAAGTTTGTAAAGCTTTCTTTACTTGAATGCAATCTTTAGCTTTTGATTTCAATTACTTTGTTAATTGTTCAAGGTTGATAAATTTTTAATTGATTTTAGCTTGATTAATATGATGATGATGAATTTGTTGTTTAGTTAAGTTTTTATTTTGATGTCCATGGATTGTGAGTATTCTACTTGCTAGGGTGATGGTGAAGCGTATATGAGTGATGGTGATGAATGTCATTTATGGCACTCATAGGGTAGTCTTTTAGGATGTTTTCACCCTATTTTCATAGCTTTCATTTATTATTTTGGTCTTTTCTCCTTTAGTTTCTCTATTTCTTTCTTTCTTTGTGTTTTACTTTCCTTTATGTGGTTTTCTTCGTGCTTCCCTTTTACTTGGCTCTTTTTCTCTTCTATTTTCTCTCTTTGTTTACTTTTATAGGTGCTTAAGGAGTTGGCTTTGCAAAGGAATCAAGAAGAGCCATCAAAGGCTAAGCAAAGAAGAAGCAAGCTTCTTGGAGTGGGCTTAGAGAGGGCACGGAGAGGGCAGATAGCCTTTCTTGAAGGTCGCGGGCGCGGAAAATGCAAATTTTTTGCAGGAAATCTTCGCGCCGTGGCCGTAGTCTAGCCGCAAGCGCGGATGATTTGGAGAGAGCGCTTCTATAGGACAGACTACGGGCCCCTGATTACACTTGGGAGCAGAGCATTTGTTGCGCCTTTAGCCCCGGGCGCAAGGGTCATCGCCGCGGGCGCGGGTGTTGTCCTGATTGACGCGGAGTTAGTTATGGGTTTTGTACCCATTTTTCCTTGATTGCGGGAGATCTTGGAGAGGGCTCAACCGATTAGTTTTTCTTCTTTGTCTATATATACTCTTATATTTCCTTTGAAAAGATAATTTTTAGATAATTTTTCATTTGCATAGTTTTTAGATAGAGAAACTAGACAGAAGTTAGAGATAAAGTAGAGATAAAAATTCTTGGATTTAGATTTGTATTACAACATTGCTTCAATCAAGTTTTGATTTCTTCTTCATATCAATAAAAGTTTGTGAGATTTCTTTCCTTTTAATTCACTTTTATTGCATTTTCCTTTAATACATGAATTTTTAATTTGAATTTGATTTAGGTTTGAGAAATTGTTGAATGACTTAATTCCTTCTTGATTAAACTTGAAATGAATATGTTTTTTTATTGAATTTGTTTTGTCTTCCAAATTCACCATGATTAGTGTGTAGATTAGTTACTAGGGAGAAGAGGAAGCATGCTTGATTGATGATTTTTTCTAGTTGAAGATACTAAATTGATTGAATTGTTGCAATTAAATTGGTTGACATAGTTGTGCATGTAAGTAATTATACTAGGAGTGATCAATCTATAAGATTAATCTAGATTGCATTGCAAATTTAAGTGACATGAACCCTTGATTAGATAATTGCTTTAATTAACTGAATTTGATTGTGATTTTCCTTGTTTACCATTCATAGTGAACCCGAGCTTGGCTTATAGGAGATAGCTTTTTGATTCCTTTGATTGCAACTATTGTTTGTCTCTTGTAATGATTGAATCAATTGAGTGATGTATCAATTAGCATAATCATTGAGCTTGCATGTGGAACCTATATCCCTAGTGTGTAGCATATTGAATTTCTCGATTTATCTACCTTCGTGACACTTTAGTTACCAACCTCAACAATTTATATTCTTGGAATTAGCTTGACATAGGCTATAGCTTGCACCTACTCATTCCCTTCTGTTCTACCCTTGAATTACCATATATTTGTATTAAGTTGGTTGAGTGTTTACAAATTAGGTTTGGCTCTAAGAAGAAAAAGATAACGACCTACATTTTCCTCTTGTCAAAATGGCGTCATTGCCGGGGGAATTATATTTGTGCTTTGTTATAATTGTTGAGTCTATTTCATTCTTAATTGAAAAAACAACAAAAAGATTTTTCTCTTTTAGGCTACATTTGTAGCCGTGCTACTAATAAATTCTTTTGAAGTTGTATGCATAGAGCATGTGGTCATTCATTAGTGCCATTTGATTCGAAGATTGAGAGGACTATTTCAATATTAAGGGTTGGTAGACGATCTTTGAGCTCTAGCACTTCAAGTGAGGAAGAAACCACAACTAGAAGAACAAGCAAGAATGGAGAAAATCCGAAAATGGCATTGAAAGAATTGCGGATTCCCAATGCATATAGATTTGAGAGTGGGATTGCTCAACCTATAACACTAGCAAATGATTTTAAAATAAGGCTGGCAATGATTACTTTGATAGAGAGGCGACAATTTAGTGGGGCCAAGCATGAAAGCCCACTTAATCATCTCAAGGAATTCAAAAAATATTGCAATACTATCAAGGTGAACGAAGTTTCCCAAGAATTCATCCGCCTCAAGCTCTTTCCCTTTTCTCTAATAGGGAGTTCTTTGGAATGGCTAGACAAGGAGGTTAAGCCGAATTCTCTATGGACATGGGACGAGGTTACCAAGGAATTTTATCCCGTTTCTGTCCACAAAAGAAAACGACAGAGGCTAGAGCTTTGATGCTATGTTTCAAACAAATGCCAAGTGACAACCTCTTAGAAGCGTGGGAGAGATATAAAGAGTATCAAAGGGAGTGTCTTGAACACAGAATTAAAACATATCAAATTATTCAAATTTTCTATGGCGGCCTAAGTCCTCATAGCAAGTCATGCCTTGATGGGGGAGCCGGAGGTCCCTTCATGAATAGGACAGAGGAAGAAGTGGTGGACATCATTGAGGATGTGGTGAGGTACTATAGAGATTGGAAAGATGGTGAGAGGGATTCAACTAGCAAGAGTAGCTCTTCGGTGTACTTGATTGATCATCTAAATGCAATCAACAATCTCTCCTCACAAAAGACAAACTTGGGGAAGGAAATGATTGCAATCAAGGAAAATTGGAGAATTCTTCTTCCCAAGCTTCAAATGTTCCCTCTCAATTTAAGGGGAGAGGTTCAGCTTCTAACTCTTATCCCCCTCCTTCTTCTAGTAACATGCCTAGTGGTTGTTTGTTTTGTGATGTGTGTGGTTCATATGATCATGATGCTTGTAATTGCCTCTTGCTTTTCCGGATAGTAATGATGATTTTGATAACAATGAGAGTGAGCATGTTGACTATGTGTCAAATAATAATAATGTTCAAAGGTTTAATAATCAAAGGAGTCAATGGAATAGGAATTACCAAAACCAAGGTAATTTTGACAACTATAACAAAGGTGGTGGTTATAGGAACCAAGGGAACCAAGGTTCTTGAAGAAACTATAACAATCAATGTTATAGTAGCCAAAATAAAAACAAAAATTATGGTAATAAAAACCAAGGTTATGAAAATCATAATCAAGGTAGTGGTAACCATAATCAAGGTTATGGTCAAAATCAAAATAGGGTTAATTGGAACAATCAAGGTAGAGACAATTTTCAGAACAATGCTCAAAGAGGCCCTCCACCTAGATTTGTTCCTAAGACTCAAGGTTATAATCCCTATTCACAATCCTCTTCCTCTAGGACTAATTTAGAGGAAATCATTGAGAATAAAAAAAAGTTGTTGAACACTTACATGGCCGTAAGTGACAAGAAGTTTAATTAAATGATGACTCATAATAAGATGCTTGAAAACCAAATTTCTCAACTTATCAATGCTTTGAAAGACCTTTATAGTCCTTCGTCTTTACCTTTCCAAGGCTTATATCCCAAGAGCACCGTAAATGCTATTCTTACAAGGAGTGGTAAGGTTTTTAAGGAGAGTTTTCCTAAGAAACTTGAAACTAAGGAAGTCCCCAAGGAGGTTTACGTAGAAGATGAGAGAGATGGTGCATCTTTGAGTGAGGTTGTGATTGAGACACCTAGTGAGGGGAGAGTAGAGAAAGAAATTGTGAAACCCAAGCTTCCTTATCCACTAAAATTCAGGAAACATAAGTTGGATGAACAATTTGGATGATTTATTGACATGCTTAAGCCACTTCACCTTTCTCTACCATTTACCAAAGTTTTCTCACAAATTCCCAACATTGCAAAATTCCTCAAAGACATTTTTAGTGGGAAAAGAACTTGTGATGTTGTGTAGACGGTCAACTTGACCGATAATTGTAGTGAAATTATAATGAACAAGATGCCACACAAGTTGAAAGATACCGAAAACTTCTCTATCGCATGTGCTATTAGCAAGATGCAAATTTATAATGCCTTATGTTACTGAGGAGATAGTGTTAACCTAATTCCATATTCGGTCTATCAAAGACTTGAGTTAGAGGAACTTTTGCCTTCCAACATTACCTTGCAATTAGCCGATAGGTAAATCCAATTTCCAATTGGTAAGGTGGAGGATGTTCCTTTGAGAGTAGGGATGTTTGTCATTCTGGTGGATTTTGTAGTTCTTGAAATGGATTAAGATGCTACCATTCCTATTATTCTTGTTTGACCTTTTCTTGCTTCCTCGGGTCCCATGATTGATGTTAAAAGTGCAAAATTTTCACTTAAGGTAGGAGAAGAGGTCATTGATTTTGACTTGAATGAAAGCATGAAGTATCCATGTTCTTCTTTAGAAAATTGCATGATGATTGATTCTCTTGATCATGTTGTGTCTTCTGTGAATGAGCACATGCTCATTTCTAATGATCCTATTGAGAATGTCTATTGAATAAGGATAAGATAGGTGTTCCTATCAAGGAAATGGCAATGTGTGAGGATTTGCTAAATGGAAGCATCGAGGAAGTGGACGAGAATGTGTGCATAAATATCTGAAGCTAAGAGACTTTGCAACATGCAACTTCAAAGGAAGGTAAAGGTGTACCAATGGTTGAGCTCAAACCTCTTCCATCACACCTTAGGTATGAATTCTTGGGACCCAATTCCACTTTTCCCGTGATTGTTAGCTCTTCTTTGGGTGAGCACCAACCTCAAAAGTTGTGTGGTGTTTTGAGAAAGCATCAAGGTGCTTTGGGTTATACCATTGATGACCTCAAAGTTATAAGCCCGCTTTATGTACACATCACATAAATGTTGGGGAGGGTGCTTTACCTATTATAAAGAGACAAAAAAAGCTACAACCCCAAATCAAAGAGGTAGTGAAGAAGGAGATCACCAAAATTTTGGATGCGGGAATTATATTTCCCATTTCTAGCTCTTGGCGGGTTTCTTCCGTTCACGTTGTCCCAAATAAGGGAGGTATGACCGTCGTTGAGAATGAGAAAGGTGAGCTCATTCCGACGAGGACGGTCACGGAATGAAGGATGCGTATAGATTATAGACGTCTAAACACATCTACAAAGAAATACCATTTCCCCTTTCCTTTTATTGATTAAATTCTTGAGAGACTAACAAAGCACAAGTTCTATTGTTTTGTTAATGGTTATTTGGGATTTTTCCAAATCTCTATCCACCCTGATGACCAAGATAAAACAACCTTCACTTGTCCATATGATACATTTTCATAAAGGAGAATTCCGTTCGGTTTTTGCAATGCTCCCTCGACATTTCAAAGATGCATGAAGAGTATATTTGGAGATATGTTGGATGAGGAAATGGAGGTTGTTATGGATGAATTCTCCATATGAGGTGTTTCATTTGAGGCATACCTTGAAAACCTTGAAAAATGTCTTGGAAGGTGTGAGAAGGTGAACTTGGTCTTGAATTGGGAGAAATGTCACTTCATGGTGGTGGAAGGCTAGTCCTTGGCCACAAGATCTCTCATAAGTAGATAGAGATGGATCAAGCTAAAATTGAAGTCATTAAAAATATTCCACCTCCGGTGAATGTAAAGGGAGTGAGATCTTTCTTAGGGCATGCTTGGTTTTATAGAAGATTCAACAAGGATTTCTTGCTCATTGCAATACCCCTCAATGATCTTCTTCAAAAGGATTCTGAGTTTATATTTGATGATAAGTGTTTGGAGGCGTTCAATATGTTGAAGAAAGCTCTAATCTCTACTCCTATTGTTGAAGCTCTAATATGAAATTTACCATTTGAATTCATATGTGATGCAAGTGATTCGGCGAAAAAAAGGTGTCTTGGGTCAAAGAGTGGACAAGAAACTTCATGTGATCTATTATATGTGGAAGACTCTAAATAGAGCTTAACGGAATTACACTACAACGGAGAAGGAATTCTTCGTTATATTTCATGCTTTTGAGAAGTTTCCTTGTTATCTATTGGGTTCAAAGATCCTTGTCTTCACGGATCATGCGGCTCTCAAGTATCTTTTTGCTAAGAAAGAGTCCAAACAAGGTTGATCTGTTGGGTTCTTCAGCTCCAAACCTTTGACATTGAGATTAGGGATAAGAGAGGGGAGGAAAATGTTTTGGCGGACCATCTCTCTCGTTTAGAAGATTCTCAAACTCATGATAATGGTTCTCCAATAAAGGATAGGATGCTTGATGATTTCTTGTATTCTATTGAAGCAAAGGAGCTTCCATGGTTTGCCGATTTAGTGAACTTTCTTGCATGTAGTGAGTTTCCTCCTTCCTTTTCTAAGTACCAAAGAAAGAAGCTCAAGAGAGATGCAAGGCATAATGTGTGGGATGATCCCATCTTATACAAGCGAGGGGTTGATGGCTTACTTAGACATTGTGTGCCAAACGAAAAGGTGCCTAGTGTTTTGAAAATGTGACATTCGGATCCAAGCGGGGGCCATATGGGTGTCTCTAAGACCGCCACTAAGGTCCTTCAATGCGGTCCATGGTGGCCACATCTCTTTAAGGACTTATCGGGCTTTGTTAAGACATGTGACCGATTTTAAAGAGTTGGGAACATCTCTAAGAGAAATGAAATACCTCAACAAACCATACTGGAGTTGGAGGTATTTGATGTATAAGGTATTGACTTTGTTTAGGGTATTTTTACCCTGCCACGTGGTCCAATCAGAGGGTGACACGTGTCAGCCTCAGATTGGTCCAAAATGGACCAACCCCTGTTTGACACGTGTCATTCCAGAGATAGAAGGGAAAAGGCGGCCTTCAGGCCCAAATCCCGAGAAAGCCGGAATACGGCGCAGCCCACCAATGATTAGGGTACAGTGACCTAATCAGGGGCAATTCCCAATGACCCTATAAATAGGGGGATGTTCCTCATTTTGAGAGGACGGTTTTTTGACCAATTATTGCAACTGTATTCTCTGACACCAGAGAAACACCTGAGCTTGGAATCCGAGCAGATACCCACCTAAATTTCCGTTCTCCTTATCCCGTTTCAAGTTACTAACTTGTGCGTCGGAGGCGGAGCACCACCCAACAGGTGTCTCCGTTGGTTTTGCAGGTACAGCTCACTGCGGATCAGTTTTCGTGTTGTAACTCTCCCAAGGGACAAAAAACACCCAAAACAGCCTTCTTTGGAGGTCAGGCGGCATATCCAAATGTCCAGCCATTGGACTGGCAGCTTCGACTGCTGCGCCTGGGTGAACAGCCTTCTGCGTTCACTCGGGAGATAACCGAGGCGGCTCAACCGGCCAAGGTTAAGAATGTGTTGGTTGGTACCTATGATGGTACCACCAATCCAGAAGATCACCTCATGGCTTACACCAACCTCATGTATTTGCAGGGGTTGGATGATGCCACTTGGTGTCGATGCTTTCCGGCTACATTGAAGGGCATCGCCCAATAATGGTTTGGCAACCTGCCAGCCGGGTCTATAGACAGCTTCAGGAAGCTTGCCTTCCTGTTTGCTTCCAACTTCTCAATGAACATCCCTGCTAAAAAAACAAGCCTTGATTTGAGCACTGTTAAGCAGGGAGAGAGAGAAGGGCTGCGCTCGTATGTCAGGCGGTTCAACCTGATCAGAATTCAGATTCAGGGACTGTCTGATGAGGTAGCTTTTACAAACTTTTTTAAAGGTCTGAGAGACGGGTCGAACTTTAAGTTCGACCTAGTCAGAAAAGGGGCTTTCACCCTGCAGGCAGCCCTGAGGGAGGCGGAAAGCTACATTCAAGCTACCGACCTCTGCTCGCCTGGTAGCCAGTCAGACTCCAAGAAGTCTGACAAACAGAAAGACAGTCGGTCAGCTCCGCCGGCTAAAAACAAAGAAGAGAGCAAGAAAAGAAAAGAAGTCTGGGCGGTTACTGACTCTGACCAGCCGTCCCAGAAGAAAAAGAAAGAATTTAAACCGTACGTCCCCAAGTACGAGTTTAATAAAGACTGCAATTCCATCTTCATGGAGGTAAAGGACCGGTTGTCCATTGAGAAGCCGAATCCTATGAAGAGTTATGTCCAGTCACGGAACAAGAATAAATTCTGTCAGTTCCATGAGGAGGTCGGCCATGACACCAACGACTGCTTCAGTCTTCAGCGTGCGTTGGACCGTCTGGCTGACAAAGGGCTGTTGAAGTCCTACATTTCTAAGTCCCCAGCCGGGGCAAAAAAGAAAAACAAGGGTCAGTCCTCCAAGACTACCCCCCAGCCTGCTAGTAGCTCGGATACCGATAAGGAGCCGGTCTACACTATAGCAGGCAGGTTCTCATGTGGTGGCCCTACCATCCGGGGCACCAAGAGCCATCTTCGAAAGATAGACAAAGATGATGATGAGCAGGCGGAAGCCAGCTCCTCCTTCCCAGACGTCTTGATCACGGAGAAGGATAGGGGCAGCGTTCGCCGCCCGCATGATGACCCGGTGGTCATTGAATGTAAGGTTGCCAATCAGCTGGTTGGACGGATCCTTATTGACACCGGCAGCTCATCAGACATCATCAGCCTCCGGTGCTTGCAAAAGCTGAAATACAATATCAGCAGCATGCACCCGGTCACCCACCCCTTGGTTGGTTTTGGGGGTGGGATGGTCTACCCAGCCGGAAGAATTGATTTACCCATCCGGCTGGGGGAGAAAGGCTAGGGACGACATATTGTCGTCAGATTCTTGGTCCTTGAGGAGTTGACCGCCTATAACATCATTCTTGGCAGGCCAACCCTCAACGTAGCCAAGGCGGTAATCATCCCTTCCCTCATGCCCATCAAGTAAGAAAGGGATGACGGCTCTGTTGGTTCCTTGAATGGGGATCAGAAGACGGCCCGAGAATGTTATCTCTCAGCCGTCCGAGATACCGTGGCCCCAAGCGGTCAGGAACCAATAGACCTTGACAACGTCAAGGATGCCGACCCAGCTCCTGCCCCATCAGCAGCCGGAAAGAAAAGAAAGGCTCCACTGCTGGTGGAGGTGAAAAAAGAGAAAAAATAGCAATCACTGACCGGTGAACGGTCAGATGAGCTACGTCCCCAACCGGCTGGTGAAAGTATTGACCTTGTACTGGACGACAGCCGTCCAGAACGCACTGTTAAGGTGGGGACGGTTGCTCATGCTACCTTGGGTGCAAGCTTGCACCTTCTGCTGAAAGAATTCAAAGACATTTTTGCCTTTGAAGTGGAAGAGATGCCAGGCGTCAGCCCGGATCTTGCTGTCCACAAACTCGCCGTTGACCCCAAAAAGAAGCCCATCCGGCAAAAGAAAAGAAATCACGGCGAGGAAAGAAGTCAGGCGGCAGCTGCCGAAGTTAAAAAGCTGCTAGACGCCAGGTTCATTCGGCCTTGTAATTTCCCCGACTGGGTGGCCAATGTGGTCCTTGTTAAAAAACCGAATGGGACCTGGCGCATGTGTGTTGATTACACAGACCTCAACAAGGCGTGTCCAAAGGACAGTTATCCGCTTCCAAAGATCGACAGTCTGGTCGACTCTACAGCCGGTCACGCCTTGATGAGCTTTATGGATGCCTACTCCGGCTTCCATCAGATACCCCTGTGGAAGAAAGACCAAGAGAAGACGGCCTTCGTCACTGATCAGGGGCTATTCTGTTATACTGTGATGCCGTTTGGCTTGAAAAATGCGCCTGCCACTTTCCAACGGATGATTAATACGGTCTTCATTAATCAGATTGGGAGGAATGTGGAGGCGTACATTGATGACATGATAGTCAAATCCAAGCTACAGACGGATCACCTTGCTGATCTCCGAGAAACATTCACCACCCTCAGGCGGCATAGGGTTATGTTAAATCCTAAGAAATGCGTCTTTGGTGTTGAGTCTGGGAAGTTTCTCGGGTTCCTGATTGATCAAAGGGGGATAGAGGCTAACCCCGAAAAGATACAGGCGGTGATTTACATGAAGTCACCCCGCTCTGTTAAGGAAGTTCAGAGACTCACCGGTTGTCTGGGCGCCCTGGGGAGGTTCCTCAGCCGGTCAGGTGACAAATGCCTCTACTTCTTCCAAGCAAACAGGAAGAAGACTAGATTTGAATGGGGGGATGATGCTGAGGCGGCGTTCCAGAGGTTGAAAGAGCATTTACATTCTCTGCCTAGGTTGGTCAGTCCTTTGCCTAGGAAGACGTTGTACATGTACTTAGCCGTCTCAGATCATGCCCTCAGCGCCGTTCTCCTTGCTGAGCGAGACGGCATTCAGTTCCCGGTTTACTTCATTAGCCATGTTCTTAAAAATGCTGAACTCCGGTACCCCATGGTTGAAAATTTTGGCCTCGCTTTGTATATGGCATTCAAAAAATTGAAGCCTTACTTTTTGGCGCATCCGGTGGTGATTTACACGGACCAGCCACTCAAGCGGCCAATGTCTACCTTGGACTCATCCGGGAGAATGTTGAAATGGGCTATTGAAATGCAGAGCCTTGAAATCACTTACGAACCAAGAAATGCAGTGAAGGGTCAGGCGTTTGCCGACTTCATTGTGGAAATGACTCGTCCGGTGGCTCCGGATAATCTTGATCAGGTTTGGAAAGTGTACGTAGACGGGAGCTCTACAAAGAACGGATGTGGTGCAGGTGTAATTTATGAGTCTCCTGAAGGAGACAGATTTGAGTATGCACTACGCTTCAAATTTCAGGCCTCTAACAATGAGGCGGAATATGAAGCCCTGCTAGCCGGCATTCGCATGTGTAAGGCGGCAGGGGCCATGAAAATTGACGCCTACTCTGATTCTCAATTGGTTGTTAGCTAGTATGAGGGAAGCTACGAGGCTACCCATCCGGCTATGGTTAAATATCTTCAGGCAGTCAAAGAAGAGACCAAGGCGCTTGAGGAATTCCGGCTGAATCAGGTGCCTAGGTCGGAGAACAACCAGGCGGATGCATTGTCAAAACTGGCATCTTCCGCCTGCCATGATACGCCTCGGTTTGTCTTCTGGGAAGTTCTTGAGAAAAGAAGCATCTATGAGGATCCCGTTGGTATTCTGGACTGAAGCTTTACCTGGATGGATGACATACGGGCCTATCTCTCAGACGGTACACTTCCTGATTCGCCACGGGAAGCAGCCGTCCTGAAAAAGCGAGCTGCAAGATTCGAGTTGAAAAATGAAGAACTCTTCAAGGCGGGCTTTCTGAAGCCTTTATTGAAGTGTGTCACCCCAGAAAAGGGGAAAGAAGTTCTCGAAGACTTGCACTCGGGGTTCTGCGCCTCGCACATAGGCGGCAGGTCCCTAGCCGTCAGAGCCAGACGACATTACTTTTGGCCCACTCTTGAGGCGGACGCCAAGGAGTTGGTGAAGAAATGTGACAAGTGCCAAAAATATGGCAAACTCATTCACCGTCCGGCTACTGATCTGACGGCCATTCACAGCCCAATCCCGTTTGCAAAATGGGGCATGGACATTCTAGGTCCTTACACGCCTGCTCCAGGCGGAAAGCGCTATATCTTAGTGGCTGTGGATTACTTCACCAAGTGGGTTGAGGCTGAGGCGGTTAAAAATATCAAGACCTCAGACGTAATTTCCTTCATCTGGAAGAACATCATCACCGGGTATGGGGTACCCATGTCTATGGTTTTTTATAATGGTCCTCAGTTTGAGACGCCTCAGTTAAAAACTTGGTTGGGAGATCAGGGGGTCTCAAGCTATTTCGCATCTGTTGGCCGGCCCCAAGCAAACGGCCAAGTTGAAGCTTTCAACAAACTCATCTCAGACGGCATTAAAAAGAAAATAGAAAGAGCCGGTGGTTTATGGGCAGAAGAGTTAATCCATGTCCTGTGGGCCATCCGGACAACAGCAAAAGGGGCAACCGGGGAAACCCCATTTCTCATGGTCTACGGTGCTGAAGCCGTCTTGCCCATCGAGCATTACGAGCCGACTCTCAGAGTCATGCTGTATGATGAAGAGGCAAACTGGGAAGCAATGCGCCTGGCATTGGATTCACTCCCAGAACGCAGGGGCAATGCCGCCTTACGTCATGAGATTTACCGTCTGAGAATGACGAGAGCCTACAACAAAAAAGTACACAAGCGTCCCTTGAGGGTTGACGACTTAGTGTTACGAAAAATGGAAGCAACCGGTAGGGCAAATGAGTTGGGAAAGCTAACCCCAAATTGGGAAGGCCCCTACCGGATCTATGAGGAAGTAAGGGACGGCACCTACCGCCTGGAAACTCCAGACGGAAGGCGCCTGCCTAGAACTTGGAATGTAGACAATCTAAAAAAGTACTACTTCTGAGAATGTAAACTTTTTGTAAACAGTGTCAGTTAATGCAGATTCAGACTTTGCTTGCAAAATTATCATTTGATTATTCATCCGGGTAATATCCAGGCGGATTCCCCATTTATCTAACTAAGTTCGATACTTAGTGAAGGTTTCGTTTTTTAGTCCGCCTGGGTAATACTCGGATCACTTGTTTATTTAAGTTTGATTCTGTTTATTCAATTGCTTGACTATCCGCCTGGGCAATACTCAGACGGATTCTCCATTTACCTAACTAAGTTTGATACTTAGTATGATTCTATCCGCCTGGGTAATACTCAGACGGATTCTCCATTTACCAAACTAAGTTTGATACTTAGTGTAAATTCAACACTGATTAAGAAACTAAGCACAAAAATGTTTAGTGGCTACACAACCGGTCTTAAAAAGGACCAGAGGCTAAAATGGCCGGATGGTTGCTATTTTTATAAAAATCGCCTGTCCCAACATGGACAAAGGCGTCCGGCGACACCCCTCCGGGTGCAATCGTCGCAGAGAACGGATTATCTGTCGGTTCTATGTATCCATACAGACGGCAAAAATTGAACGATTAAATTGGTCAACACATAGCCGTCTGGCTAAATAACTTGCGAAGGACGAATTTCCTAAATACCGGATTCCCATATGCATCAGTCGGTAATCAGCTGAAGTTCTCGCTTGGTTATTTATTTTAAAAAAATGCACCTCACCCCAATTGGGGCAAGAGTTCAATGGCTATGAAATCTCTACCAAGACGGGCAAAAAACCGTCTGGGTAGTGACTGAACGCTTGTGATGCACGGCTGTGCACTTGGTTTGGGGCAATCACTATTGTGATTGATTGACTTACAAACATATCATGCTCTTTGCAGCATCAGACGTTTTCAAGTCAATCAACCAGCTCCAGCTCAAACCAATCACACAGCCGTCCAGGGGCAAAGACAGCCAGAATACTGATTAGTTAGGCAAGAAATCGCCGCATGCTTTTAATAAGATAGGCAAAAATTAAAAATTCAAATGCAAAATAATCAAAACCGACTTAGTCGGTGCAATTCATAAAAGTCCATCCAACCAAACGGTTGTAATGGATCAAATGTTAACCGGACCCCGTCCGGGAGAAAAATTGTTAATTAACACGGCTCCACAGCCGGTAAATACAGGGATACTCGGCACGCAGGCCGGAAAAATCAAGTTTTGGCATATAGCCGCTGAATAAAAAGAATTAAAAGAAATGATAAATTGGCATACTGCCGCTGAAGAGTCACTTCTGGCCTGCAGACGGAGCCTCCTGGTCCTCCCCCTTCTCCTCATCGTCTGAGGGAATTTCCTGCGCTTCACCAGGACCAGGAAGCTCAGGCGCGGACGGCTCATTGTTGCTGAGCCAGGCTTCAAAGGAGGCAGGCTCTGGCATGCCTTGCTCTCTCAAATACACCACGTACTTAGCATAGCTGTGTGCCATTGCCCAGATGCTATAATCAGCTTCTGGGTACAAGGCAGCCCAAGCAATCTTCATACGGGCGTCGTTGTCAGCATCGCTTTCAGCAACGAGGCGGTTTTGCTCCGCCTCCAGGGTTGCTGCAAAGTTTTTCTGAGCCTGAGCAGCATCCTTCTCCAGCCTCTCAACCTTGGTTTTCAGTTTACCAAGGTCCGCTTGGGCCTTCTTGAGCGCCTCATCAGCCTGCTTGGCGCTCTCGTCTGCCTTCTTTTGGGCCTCCTCCGCCCCCTTCTTGGCCGTCTCAGCATCCGTCACCCGCTGGTCGGCCGCCTTCAGATTTAGCTCCAGCTGCTGGATTTTAGACGCCTGTGTCATAATTATTGCTTTAGTTTCAAGTTCATTTACGATAGTTGAGTGTAAAGCAATATTATCAGCGTCTACGGCAGACTTCTTGGCCCTTTTTACCTCTTCCCGTTTGCGGGAATAAGGACATTTGAGCCCGTCCACCCGCAGCATGGCCTGCAAAAAGCAGGCGGTATAAGAATTATGGGCGGAGAAATTACTTGAAAAAAATAACACGGAATTGACAGGTTTCTCACCTTAGCCAGAAGGGATAGAATGCGTTCAAGGTTGAACGTCTCTATCCCAGGGATATTGTCCTTATCCTTCTTCCGGACGGCGTCCAGCATGGCTTTGGCGTGCTTCTGGACGTCTGGCCAGCGGGGAGATTGTGTTTGATCTGCACCACAATCAATAGGTGATGAGTGCGAAACTAAGGCGGCACCTATTTGTATCCGGCTGTCTGAGGATGATGTCTGTTGGGAGTGGGATTTCACCCGTAAAGGCCACCCCAGCTCAGGCGGGGATTCAAAAGGATTCTTACCTTCAGAGCCGGCCAAGCGGGAAACGCTTGCAGGCGTGGTGAACCCCGCGGCTGCTGAGGGGTTGGCAAGGTCAAGGCACAGGCTGCCTCCTATTTTCTCGAGCCGTCCCCCTATTCGCATCGTCTTTGTCCCGGCTGAGGCGTCAGGAGTTTATGCAGAGGCAGACTTTTTTAGCTTATTGAGAACGGCTGGGGCTTCCTCCCTAGCCCGTTTGAGACTCTTCTCAAACGATTTCCCAACTTCTCCCCCCTGTGAAAATAAATAAGGTTAGTATCCGGGCAAGACAATTTATAAAATGAGCTTAAGAAAGGGTCAGGCGCTCAATACCTTGGCTTTGACCTCAGCCGCGGCCTTCTCCGCAAGCGCCTTGCGGATGACAGCAGAGGATCGCTTTGGGGTTTTCTCCGTCTGCAACATGCTTAATGCTTCCTCTGCAAAAAGAAGGAAGTTGGTTAATATCATAAAACAATTTTGATAGAAAAATACTACAGACGGATATAAACTCAGGCGCATACGTTTGGAAAACATGTGCCCTAGTCCGCAGGCGGCTAGGAAGCACTCGTCCCTGAACCAGGCGCTCTTGGGGATCCAGTTCTTGGGGACTTTTATTGTCTCCCCGGTTGACAAGGTTGTGTCTGTGAGGCCAAAAAAGTCTGCCTCAATAATCTTGTCAAAGTCCTCTTCTGGGATCCGGGGAAGAGCACACTTCCTGCCTAACAAGTCAGGCTTCTTATTGTACAGACGGAATTCATAATTCTCCCGTCTGGTTGGGGCCGACATCAGGTAGAACCTGTGTTTCCAGCCATCGAACTTGGAGACCTTGTCCAAGGTCATCATATATTGCGGCTGCGTGGTTAGAGTGTACCACGCCCTCCAGCCGCCTGGGCTCCTGCTGAGGTAATGCATGCTTGCAAAAGCCTCCCAGCCGGGGTTAAGCCCTTGGAACTCACAGGCGGCAACATACCCCAGAATGTTGGTCTAGGAGTTGGGGGTAAGTTGCCAGAGCCCCAGGCCGTAGCCCCTCAAAATAGCCCTCACCGCCTGGTGAAGGGGGAAGCGAAGGCCGGCTTTGAACGCCGCCTCGTAACAGCCAAAATAACTGTTGGCGTTCTGTTGATCATCCCCCCAGGCGATGGTGCCAAGTTCAGGCGGCACCCGGATCTTATACCCGTCTCCTAGCGGGTGCATTTTCTTAAAATTCTCTAAGTTCTCTCCCATCTGGATCCGGTCCTTGGAGGAGACGTGGATGCTGAAGGGATCGTCCTTCTCACTCCACTTTTTCCTTTCTTCCTCCTCGCTATCTGGAAGAGGGGGCAAGTCATCGCTGCTCTCGGAGGTAGAGGCGGAGCTGTCACTCTCCGTCTCCCCCTCGCTTTGGTCCATGGGGGCAGAGGCGGCATCGTCGCCGCCTTGGTCACACTCCTCTAGGAAAGAGTCAGCGGGGGTCGAAGGGGCGCGCGGAGGGGATCTCTCTAGAGTCGTCTAATCTCTCTGATCAGACGTGTCTCCCTCAGGCGTTTGGCCGCCTGAGCCTTCGCCTCGGTAATTTGGATCAGTGGCCGTCTGCATTGTCCGAGCCATGGTGTCTTGCACAGACACATAACTAGTCGGAATCCATGGCAAAGGGTGGTCCCAACACCCCGAGCCGGCACTCCCAGTCCTAGACTCAGCCGTCCCCGGTGACCGGCTGGACTCTAACCTAGGCTGTGCCGTGTGTGTTGGTGATGCATCCATTTATTGTAAGAAATATGTACAGGCGGTGAAAAAAGAAAAGAGCTGAGAGAGATAGAGACGGTACCTTTGTAATTGGTATCTGAAGGAGGGCGGGTCCGGCTGGGATGCGTAAGAACAAAAAGTTTCTTGCTTGCACCTGACTCAAACGGATGGCTTCTGCTCTCTCAAAGTTTTCCTCTCTAGAAAATTTTTGTAAAACGTACAAAATTATGAGGGTAAAACGGCTATATATATGGGGTAAATACGGGGGCATTTCCGTAATTTACCTGGAAGGTGAACGGTTACTCTGTAACTGTAAAATTACCGCCAACCGAAGAGTGACATGTGTCACAGATGCCACGTGGCATGCCACGTCACATCTGTGAGGAGCAAATGTTTAGGGTATTTTTACCCTGCCACGTGGTCCAATCAGAGGGTGACACGTGTCAGCCTCAGATTGGTCCAAAATGGACCAACCCCTGTTTGACACGTGTCATTCCAGAGATAGAAGGGAAAAGGCGGCCTTCAGGCCCAAATCCCGAGAAAGCCGGAATACGGCGCAACCCACCAATGATTAGGGTACAGTGACCTAATCAGGGGCAATTCCCAATGACCCTATAAATAGGGGGATGTTCCTCATTTTGAGAGGACGGTTTTTTGACCAATTATTGCAACTGTATTCTCTGACACCAGAGAAACACCTGAGCTTGGAATCCGAGCAGATACCCACCTAAATTTCCGTTCTCCTTATCCCGTTTCAAGTTACTAACTTGTGCGTCGGAGGCGGAGCACCACCCAACAGGTGTCTCCGTTGGTTTTGCAGGTACAGCTCACTGTGGATCAGTTTTCGTGTTGTAACTCTCCCAAGGGACAAAAAACACCCAAAACAGACTTTATGGAGCCATTTCCCTCATCTTTTAAATATTAATATATCCTTATGGCGGTCGACTACGTGTCTAGGTGGGCCGAGGCCATTGCCTCCCCAACTAACGACCACAAGGTGGTTATGAAGTTGTTTAAGAAGATAATATTTCCAAGATTTGGGGTACCGAACGCGGTGATAAGCGACAAAGGTTATCATTTTATTTACCATGCCTTTTAAAAGATGTTGAGGAAACATGGTGTGCATCAACGATTTGGCCTCCCATATCATCCCCAATCGAGAGGCCAAGTAGAAGTCTCTAATCATCAAATCAAGCTAATCCTTGAAAAGACGGTTGCGAGAGATTAAAAGGATTGGTCGGAAAAGTTGGATGATGCTCTTTGGGCCTATCAAACAACTTTCAAGACCCCTATAGGTACCACTCCTTACCGCCTAGTCTATGGCAAGTCATGCCATCTCCCGATTGAAATTGAACACCGTGCTTTGTGGGCAATCAAGAAGATAAACTTTGACTTGGCAAGTGCGGGGGAGAAAAGGTGGTTAGATCTTCATGAGCTAGAGGAGTTTCAGCTTAATGCTTATGATTGTGCTAGTGTCCACAAAGCTCATTCCAAGGAAATACATGACTAGCTTATTGAGAAGAAAGAGTTTTGTGTTGGTGACAAAGATCTTCTCTACAATTCAAAAATGAAGTTGTTTCCTGGAAAGCTCATGTCAAGATTGAGCGGTCCCTATTTGGTCAAGAGTGTCTTTCCAAGTGGTGTTATAATGGTCTCAATGATGGATTCTTCTTCTTCGTTTAAGTTCAATGGCCATCATCTCAAGAAGTATTTTTATAGTGCTTTTGTTGGCCTTGTTCACACATTGCTTCTTCGACAACCACCTTGAATGGGTGGTATTCATCGAGCTAACGACGTTAAACAATAGCGCTTACGGGAGGCAACCCGAATTTTCAACTTCTTTTCTCTTTCCCTTTCTTTCTTTTATTTTTATTTTTTAGTCTTTGTCTTTACTATTTTTCTTGTTTTTTATTTGTTTTGTAAGTTAACTTCCATCATAAATTATGGATTTAAGGTGATTGATGAGGATAGTACAAGAAACGTTTGTGAAACAGGGGAGAGGGCACCCCGCGGTCATGGAGCGACCGCGGGGGTTCTGTGCTTTAAAGTGATAAATAGAGCTATTTCAATCAGCCGCGGTTGCCTCGCAGGCGCGGTTGAAAGAGAGAGACCGCGGCTTCCTAAGAAAGGGAGCGGCATGCTAAATTGGTGAAAAGAGCAAATCGGATCAGTTTGTTGCCGTGGTTGCTCTACAGTCTCCCTGTAGGCGCGGCAGAGCTTGAGAGGGTGTGGTGTTCTGGTGAAGCCGCGGGCCTACTTTCAGGTAAAAGTAATGAAAAACTTGCTATTTGTTGCTGTGGACTAGCCATGACCTCCCCGTGGGGGCGGGTTGCCTGTTGCGGGAGTGGAGAATGCGAGAGAAGGCGCGGCGTTCTGGGTTCAATTTGAACTATGCCCCCTCTCCTTCTTTCTCCTCTCTTATTTCTCTTTACACTTAACTTTTATCCTCTTTCTCTCTCATCCTCCTCTCAAACCCTAACCCCAAACCCATCGATCTCACATTATTTTCCTTAATTTCACTCAAATTTTCATCAAAATCTTTTACTTTTCTCTATATTCATCAAATTTGGATCATCTTTCTCGTAGTTTTTCAGGAAAAATCAGTTTCTTGAAGCACCTTTAAGCTTGATTCATGTTTAGTCCGTTTTTAGAGTTCTTCTGCTTCATTTATGTGAAGTGTTGGTGGTAGAATTGGTGTTGAGAAGTTTTTGGTGAGAATTCCTTTGAGTTATTGGTGTTGTTTGATTTTGTGATTATAGATTTGTTAAGAAAGAGCAAGAGTATCAAGAAGAGTTCTCACCAATCTCACGGTCAATCTTCTCAAGGCCAATACTCCCACGGCCTATCTTCCACTCCTCAAGATAATTCCCCACCTCCAATCTACAACAAAATGAAAACAAGAAAGTTTAGGCCAACCCGAAATTATCATCATTCCGAATTGGTCAAGTTAGGAATTGATTCCGATCTTGACATCCTTCTCCGAAACCTCCATTTGGACGAGTTTGTTAAATCTTCTCCTAGAACATATTTGGAACCCACCATTGAGTTTTTCCTTACATTTAAATACAATGGGGTGGGGGATAGTGATTTTCTCATCTCTTTCCAACTGTTCAATGTCAGGCGTACATTAACCCTCCACGAATTCAATGATGCCCTTGGTTTCAATCCTCATGCCAATATTTTTGAGCCAATTCTTTTCAACCCGGCTACTTATAATGAGGTTGCATGGTAGAGAAACATTGTTAATAAGAGAACGTTTGACTCCAAGTTTCGCTTACTATTGAAATTATTTACCCGGACCTTAAGAATCTTCATAAGGTTCTTGGTTATGCTATTTTTAACAAGCAAGACCTTGGGAAACTTTCAAGGGAAGAGATTATGTTTCTTTGGATGGCCATCAAGTCGGATTTTGGGCATAGGGTGAATTTAAGGACATTTTTATGGAGTGTTGCAAGACGATAATTAGTGGGACCAAAACCTGAGAGATTCATTGTGGAGGACGAGGTTGGTTACTCATTTCAAACAAGTGGGGTTATTGAGGTCTTGCACTCCGGTTAGAGAGAGTGAAGACGTGATACTAGATTTGAAGTAACTCAACAAATTACGCTTCATCACTATTACGAGGAACGCCAATGTATATTCTTGGTTAGTGCGAAATGAGCACTATTGCTACTTCCAAACCCGGCCGCAACTTCTATTAGTAGGGAGGCTAGGAATGTTTGGATTATCCCTAAGGATATATGGCAAATGGCAGTTGATATGGAGGAGGATAAGGATGTGAATGAGGAGGATGATGATGGTGTTAATGGTGGTGGAGAGGAAGAAGAAGAAGAAGAAGAACAAGAAGAAGAAGAAGAAGAAGAAGAAGAAGAAGATCAACAACAACAACAACAAAAACAACAACAACAATTCAATCAACAATGACGAGGCAGAAGACAACAACGACAACAACATGACTACCAACAAGATCCCTATCTTTGGGAGATGACTGCCATGCGAGGGAAAATGAAGCGCATGCAATTAAGCATGCAAGGTATGTATCCCGACAATAAAAACTTATCATTTAAAACTAGCGCCTTGTGTGATGCTAGTGCACGTAGGGGGGAGGTCACTTCTCTGGTTAACTACCCGTATGTGCCAGCCCAACTAGGGCCCGTGCCATCTTGGGGTAGTGAAAACCTCCCTACGTACCCTTATATGCAAGGGGTCTCAAACCCTGATGAGCCTAGGCGCGATTTCCATGATGAGTCCGGTCATTAGGACTACTGGGTTTTTTGAGGGTGTGACTATAGGGGTGATCCCAACTACTTCTATGTTCACCCCACTAACCCCGAACTTTGCAATCAACCCGAGCTATATCACCAATTAACCACATCCCATCTTGACCTTTTCAAAGGTCATTATGGATGGACACCCGGTTATAACGGTGGTTGGGATCCCTTTGGCCCCCTATCGGGCTTCTCTTACGATGGGGATGCGGGTGCTGGTGGTGTTGTCCCTAGTGGCCTTTAGTCCCCTTTGGGTTGTTTATTTCCTCTATTTGATTCCTCCCCTTTAGGGTTTTCCTTGCTTGTTTGCATCGCAATCGATGGCCTTATTTTATGAGAGGGGAGTCGAAAAGGGTGTTTTAGGGTAGGTTTAGGGGGATGCACCTTGGACTTATGGGGATATGTTTGAAAAGGTTTTGGTGGGTTTTCTTGCTTCGCTGTTGGTAGTCTAGTTGGTATGCTGTTTGTTATGTTGTCTTGATTTTGATGATGATGTTTTGGAATTTTAAACAATGATGATGGTTTACTAGGTTTTTGTACATAGTTTTCCTGTAAGTTTTCTTTTGTTTGCTATTTTTTGGAAGTTACAAACAATTTCATTTTTCTATATAGTCTTTCTCTCTTTCTCACCTTGTTTTGCTCGTGCTACAGTTGTTGGAGCTTCATCAAGGTGGTTATTCTTCCACCTTGGTTATTGTATCATAGCTTGGATGCTCGGTGAGACCCTTCTTATTTTACCTATTCACCTTTATTTCTTTATTTTTCTTGGATGCTTAGATTAGGATTAGTTTTTGGAAGAGTTGATCGTTTAAGGATGTTTGCCTTGTCAACTCTAGCGTGTTTGGGGTCATTGTCGTTGTTGCTGAATGACCGCTAGTTTGATGATTGGGTTTTACTTGTGATTGCTTTCATTCTTGTGCTTTTCTCTCTAAGTTTCCTTTCTTTCTTTGATTTAAAAAATAAAAAAATTTCATTTTTGAGGCTATACTTTTCTTTTCGTTTGTTTAGCATTTATCTTTGGACATTTTACAATTCGAATTTTGCCTTTGAATGTATGCTTTGCTATGTTTTATTGGTGTACATGCTTTGAATGTATTCATGGTTGACTCTAGGATAGGTTATTCCAAGGTAGCGATTTAGACTTTTTAAGGCCTTGAAGCTAGATTCTTTTTGTTTGTGGTAAGACGGAGTTGCTTCCTTTGGTGGATTTAAAAACTTTAGTAAGTTTTTGCTACAACCCTGTGAGGATTTTTCTTTTTCAAGCCTTCATAATATTTTGATTGTGCGTCGTGGATCCTTGACTTTTGCATACCTAATCTTGAATCTTGACACATAATTCACAAACACGAGACCGAACCAACTAGGAAGGACAAAGGCAACTTTTAGGGGTGGTAATTTTTCATTTCTAGGATTTTCTACTTTCTTTTTAGTTCATTGGGTTTACATTTACCTTCTTGCTAACCATTTGAGCCTTTACCCTTCTTTTCAAGCCACATCTTTAGAACTTTGAGCCTTTTGTTTCTTTTTGTTCCATTTTTGGTCTTTGTGAAGCAAATGGTCATGTTTTTGGAGTTTGTGGTGTAAATGGTTGGATATTGGTTATATTTGTAAGCAAGCTCATCTTTTGTATATATTGTGAATAATGGGAAGTGAATAAATTAAAAATCCTTCAAAAGTTAAAAAATGCAAGAACATAATAAATGCAATATTGAAAAAGACGTCCAAAGTTAAAAGAGGCGAGGACAATTGCTTTAAAAAAAATAAAAAATAAAAATTCAAAATGAAAAAATTCAAAAATATTTTGATGTGATTCTTTTCCCTTTTCAAGCATTGAGGACAATGCTTCTTTTTAGTTTGGGGAGAAGCGTTTACGCTTTTTGTATATATACTTGTTGATATAGCTTGGAATAAGCTTGGGGGTATTCGTTTGTTTTTGTTTGGTGACTTCTTTGTTTTGGTGTCGAGGTTTGGCTAATCTTTGCTTGATAATATAGGTGTACCACAAAATTCTAAATTTTAGGCCTACCCCTAACATTTTGCTCTAGCGTTACAACCTTTGGGAAAGTACTTTAGACATAGTGGTTGAGTCACATACCGAGTGAGGGCATTATGAGTTAAAGCCTAAGGAAAAAGGATGCAAGGTTAAGATGTCGAGATCCCTCACAATTTTATTCTTTTCCAGTTCCTTCGAGGAACCATAGAGACACTTACTTAAGGAAGATTTGAAGCCATAGGAAGAACGCGGTTAGATTGGGTGGGATGAAAGTGGATTGCACCTCATTAAGTTCTCTACTCTTCGCATACCTGATGCTTCAATCATCCGTGAATATCTTAAATCATTTATACCCCTATCATATAGAAAAGTGTTCATTCACTTGCATTTGACCGTTTGTGAAGGTCCTTATCAAGAGCTATTTGTTTGAATTTTTTATTTACCTTCTTTTCTTTTAAATGATTTTGCCTCGTTTTATTTCAAAGAGTTTTGGGATAAGCTCTTAAGAAACCTGTACGAGATCTCACTCGTCCTCATAGCCGACTTTGAGGTTTAAAGAGCTTGTTGTAGCTAAAAACAACCGTGATTCCTACGTTAGTGAGTCTTAGTGTATATTCTATTTCTCTCTTTTTCCTTTTCTTTTCTAAATAAGCCCTTATTCCTTTTTAGCTTTTGTTTTACCCAGGACGAGCAAAAGTCAACATGGGGGAATTTGATGAGTGTCATCTATGGCACTGATAGGGTAGTCTTTTAGAAAGTTTTCACCCTTTTTTCATAGCTTTCTTTTATTATTTTGGTCTTTTATCTTATCGTTTCTCTATTCTTTTTTTCTTCGTGTTTTACTTTCCTTTATGTGGTTTTCTTCGTGTTTCCCTTTTATTTGGCTCCTTTTCTCTTCTATTTTCTCTCTTTGTTTACTTTTGTAGGTGCTTAAGGAGTTGACTTTGCAAAGGGATCAAGAAAAGCCAAAAAGGGCTAAGCAAAGAAGAAGTAAGCTTCTTGGAGAGGGCGCAGAGAGGGCACATAGCCTTTCTTGAAGGCCGCAGGCACGGTAAAAGTGCAAAAAATGCAGATTTTTTGGCAGGAACTCTCCGCGCCCTGGCCGCGGATGATTAGGAGAGACTGAGGGTCCTTGATTACACTTGGGAGAAGAGCATTTGCTGCGCCTTTAGCCGCGGGCGCGAGGGTCTTCGCCGCGGGCGCAGGCTACAGTACTGCGGGGAAGGGTGTTGCCCATATTGCCCGCGGAGTTAGTTATGGTTTACGTACCCATTTTTCGGCGAACGTGGGAGTTCTTTGAGAGGGCGCGACCGATTAGTTTTTCTTATTTGTCTATATATAATTTTGTATTTCGTTTGAAAAGATAACTTTTAGATAATTTTTCATTTGCTTAGCTTTTAGAGAGAGAAATTAGAGAGAAAGTAGAGATATAAATTCTTGGATTATGATTTGTATTTCAACATTGCTTCAATCATGTTTGGATTTCTTTTTCATATCAATGAAAGTTTGTGATATTTCTTTCCTTTGAATTTATTTTTATTGCAATTTCCTTCAATGCTTCAATGTTTAATTTGAATTTTGGTTTAGGTTTGAGTAAATGTGGAATGATTGAATTCCTTCTTGATTAAACTTTGAATGAATATGTTTATGATTAAATTTTATTTGTCTTCCAATTTTACCATAATTAGTGAGTAGATTAGTTGCTAGGG
Organism: Chenopodium formosanum; assembly: GCA_024500155.1. Taxonomy (NCBI): domain Eukaryota; kingdom Viridiplantae; phylum Streptophyta; class Magnoliopsida; order Caryophyllales; family Amaranthaceae; genus Chenopodium; species Chenopodium formosanum. The sequence continues at coordinate 53,250,173 of CM044880.1, read as the reverse complement.
AGAAGGGGAAGGATGCTTGATTGATGATTTTTGATAGGTGATGATACTAAATTTATTGAATTGTTGCAATTAAATTTGTTGACATAGTCGTGCATCTGATTAATTAGACTACGAGTGATCAACCAATAAGATTAATCTAGATTGCATTGCAAATTTTAATGACATGAACCCTTGATTTGAAAATTGCTTTAATTGATTGAATTTGATTGTGATTTTCTTGTAAGCCATTCATAGTCAACCCTAGGTTGACTTATAGGATATAGCTTTTGGATTCCTTTGATTGTAACTATTGCTTATCCCTTGTAATATTTGAATCCATTGAGTGATTTATCAATTAGCATAATCATTGAGCTTGCATGGGGAATCTATATCCTTAGTGTTTAGCATATTGAATTTCTCGATTTGTCTAGGTTCTTGACACTTTAGTTACCAACCTCAACCATTTATATTCTTCGAATTAGCTTGAAAAAGGCTATAGCTTGCACTTATTTATTCCCTTGGGTTCGACCCTTCACTTACCATATACTTGTATTAGATTTATTAAGTGTTTACAAATTAGGTTTGGCTCTAGGAAGAGGTAGATAACGACCTACACTTTCCTCTTGTCAAATGGTTTGATGCGAATTGGGTGAAATTGATGGAGTTGATAATGTAATTAAATTGGTTGATTGATTATATGCATGTGTGTGTATAATTTAGGAGTGATCAACCTTGTTACTCGCACTAGATAACATTGTAAGTTCACATTGATACGGACAATTGATTTGTGGCTTTTCTTGTCGATTGAGTTGAATTATGACGTTCCTAGCTAGAGTCTGTCGTAGTTGGCGCTAGTTTGACCTCTAAGTGATTAGCCTACCATACTCTCTTGATTGCTTAATTGATTTTCCCTCGCAAGACACAATTTAGTCAATTCCATTCCTAATTAGTTGTACCCATTGCATGTATATGTGAATCCTAAACCCTAGTGTTTGATATACTTGATTTCATTTTGATTGTTTGATTATTTTAGAGTATACACACCTTACTTCACTACTTCGAAATAGCTTAGCTTTAGAAATAGCATTCACCTCCCACTCCTAGTGGTTCGACCCTCGACTTACTCCTAAGCTAGTTATAAGGGTGTGTTGAGTGATTACAAATTTTATTTAGCCTAGGGAATATTAGTCCAACGACCTAGTCTCAACCCTTGTTTAGCCGTGGCTAGCCCTGGCCGATGCATGCATTGAGCGAGTGCATATAAGTTGCTTGGGGCTTGGCACTAGGCACACAAAATTGATGGGCTATGTATTTTTCTTTTTAACCGATTTTAAATAATTTAATTTTGTTTATTTATATTGAAAATTTTGAGTCTAGGCCACGATCTTGAGCGGCGTTTGCAAAATTTAATTTTGGCAAATATTTCGATTTACCAAATTCATTAATTGGATTAATTAAGATGGATGCGGAATTTAGTGGGAGCTTGAATTTTATTTGCACTAAATTACATAATCAATTAAACAAATTTTACTAGTTTTAATTAGGCATGTTAATTAGATTAACAACCTAAGTTAGTTACTAGTTTATGCGTTTTATGCATTGTTACTTATTTTGTCGTTGTAAAATGCATAAGCCATTCACAAATAGTGGGGCCCTATAAGGATAGAAAAATACGGACTACGATCCATGATATATTTTTGTAAATCTAAATACGGTCAGCGAACCATTGAATATTTTTGTACCTTAATATTTTGATTAGTCCTAATCTTAGATACTAGTATTTGCATGATTATGGTCATGTCTAGAAGACGGAGGTTCTTGGAAGACAAAGCCATGAAGTTGCAAAAGCCATCCCTTGAATACTTGAAGACTCAAGGGGTCATGCCAGTTGCCAAATGCATCTTTATTTATGTTTTTAATATATATATACATATATATATTATATATACATATATATATATATATATATATATATATATATATATATATATATATATATATATATTAATTAAGTTCACTTATATCTACCAACATAGAAACCTTAGGTCCCTAAAATATTGAGTAAAATTTTCCATTCCAAAACAACACTTATCAACTTATTGAGAGTAGTGATAGGCTCCGCCAAAGCGAGGCATCACTAATTTTCCCTAGGATACTTAAGGTAAGTTTATGGATTTGCCAAAGCAAGACATCGCATACAAGTTGGTTTTTGTTATACTCAACGATATGAGTGATGATGTCCTAAGATGTCCTGGTAAAGTGGATAAGTTTTTGAGATAGCATTAGGTGCGACAATTTATCTAACCAAGAGTTGCTTGGAGCCATTAGCAAAGAGTTGCTAACCTTAAAAGATTGAGGGTAACGACAAGCCAAAGCATGCTTAACCACTCTTTGTTTCTTTGGATCTTGGAATCGACTTATTCTCGCCAAATGGGGACGAATTTAATGCGTGGATAAGAAGTTTAATAAGATTGAAAATTTGCATGACTGTTTTTTTTAATTTCCAAACTTATTATGTTAATTACTTGATAATTGGTTATACTTTGCACTTATATTTGTAGAATTCCAAATCAAACTATATTGTTTTCCATGATTGGTAACGGAAATCTTTAATAATTGTTCTAAAAGAAAGGAAAGGCAATTCTAAAAATACAATTCTCATAAATGACTTTTATAAGTCCGAAAGGACGGTTGGACATCATGTATTCAAAATACTAGGTAGTTTTGATAAACATGAAGTATTGAGTTGGAAATTCAAATTTTTCAATGCTTGACAACTAACATATCTTTTTCGCTTTATATGCTAGTGAGTACAACTCATTAATGTATTCATTCAAGTACGAATTAAAGGAAATGATGGAACTTTGTTATACGGTGCATTAAATGCTTAATTATGCCTAACAAATTATAATAGTCAAGGACTCTTAAAGAAATGATTCTAAAAGAGTATGAGATAAATTATAATAAGAATTATAGGAATCGAGGAACAAAGAAAAGGAATAAGATTCCATTTGTGCTAAAGTGTTCATGTTATTCTAATTAACTAAGCAAGTTATTATCTTCACAAGTATTAGATACTGCTTGAGTGTTCAACTTTGAAAGTTACCTCAAACTATTGAAGATAAGCTAAGTTATTGACTTAAAAGCTTAGAATGTAGCAAGAGATGCTACTTCAGTTGTAAGGTAGTATGATTTGTTTAAAGACCTTTGAATATAAGGCTAGAACACATAAATGGTTATTGTGTTCTGCAATCAGCAAACAATCCGTTAACACACGAAAGACTAACATTTAGAGTAAAGAGCAATAGTTGCAAATTTATTTGACTGGCATGGTTGTCTAAATAATGAGTCAAGATTGCTTGATTATAAAAAAAACATTTCCCTAACATGAAAACTCAATAAGCTCAAATCATAGGCATGATTTGTGTTCTCGACATCTTAAGAAATGGAACATGAACAAGAATGTACTCAAGGTTATATAGGCTCTTGACAGTTGATCGATTCGGAATCGTTCTTACATAGGCAAGTCTTACTTGTTAAAAACCTACAAAGTAACAAGCTATTGTTCATGGTATAGACATTTAACTCCGAAAGATTAAGAGGATTCAATTACTTCAACGTTTTCCAAGAAATTTGAAAGAATATGGCTATATTCATCAAATGTGAACAAACTTGACCTTGAATAGTTCAAGAGTTCAATGAAGTACGTAATCGACTTGGCAAGATGTCATAACATCTGGATTAGATCAAGCGATGTTTGCTTGAGCCAAGCGTGACAACACAAAGTTGTGAAATTGAAATTTTCATAAATAACTCCACAAAGAGCGTAGTGTGTCTTCACAGAGACCTCGATGCCATTTAAAAATGACTCAAACAATGATGGATCACACCCCTTCCTTCAAAGTTCTTATAGATTTTCACAAAGGACTAATGTTACACTAGACAAAATGTTGGAGCTATGAAAGGACACTATATTTAGTTATGGATAAAATTAACTTCTAAAGTTCTTTTCAAGTATATGTCTAAAACTCTATGCCATAGTGGGAGTTAACTGGCTCAGTGTGAGCTGAGTGACTCAGTGGGAGATCACCAGCCTAGCAAGAGCTAGGTGGTTCAGTGGGAGCATAATGGCTCATTAAAGGCTAAGATAGCTCAAGTGGGATCTAACTGTTTCTTTCACAACGAACTTTTACCCAATAACAATATACATTGTCTCTTTGTAAGCTTTCAAGTGAGACTACGGGCACTACCTCCACAACCTAAATAAGAACATAATGTTTGTTGCTCTAAGTGGTGTCTTTCTTGAAAGTAACACATTTCCCAAATGACAAGTGGGAGGTGTTTAGGGTAATTTTACCCTGCCACGTGGCCTAATCAGAGGGTGACACGTGTCAGCCCCAGATTGGTCTAAAATGGACCAATCCCTGCTCGAGACGTGTCATTCCAAAAATCAAGGGAAAAGGCGGCCTTCAGGCCCAAATCCTGAGAACGCCGCATAACGGCGCAGTCCATCAATGATTAGGGTTCAGTGACCCAATCAGGGGCACAATTCCCAAAGACCCTATAAATAGGGAGATGTCCCTCATTTTTAGTGGACGTTTGACCATTTATTACATCTGCATTCTCTTACATCAGAGAAACACCTGTGTTTGGAATCCAAGTGGATCCCCACCTAAATTTCCGTACTCTTTATTCCATTTCAAGTTACTAACTTGACCGTCGGAGGCGGAGCTCCAACCACCCGGATTCTCCGTTGTTTTGCAGGTACAGACCGGCTAGACCAGACTTCGTGACGTAACTCTCCCGAGGGGCAAAAAACACCCAAAACATTTGGCGCCTTCTGTGGGGAGAGTACCTCAAAAATGGTTCAAGAGTCTATACCACCCCCTAACCGTCTGGGCAATGACCGAGAAGTCTTTACAGATCATGAGGATGAGGATCCTCAGGTCGAAACCTTTACAGCCGAAGACGGCTCTCTTAGAATCAAGCGCATCCGGCCTAGAGACACTCTGAAACAGGGTGCCTCCCAGGCGGGTACGAGCCGACCCTCTGGGCAGCCGCAAGGGGAAACCCAAACGGTCGCTGGATCATCCCCTGTCACCCGAGACGAACTTATAAGATTCATGACAAGTTTCAAAGGTGAATTTAAAGAGCTGATTACCCAAAGCCGGGCTGGCCCAAGTAAAGGTCAGTCGGCAAAGAAGACTCCTCCAGAGAAGGGGAAGTCGGTCAAAGACCGGCAGCCCACTCTTCATCCAAAGGAGAAGGCAGCCGGGACCATTGATTGGTAAAAAATTCTCCTTCCTGGAGGAACACCAACAACACTCGCCGGCCTCAGCAGCCGGTGAGAAGCAAAAAATCAACTATTGATGCCCGGGAGATCATCAACCGGAAGAGAAATCAATCGATGTCTAAGTCGGCTTCAACGTCGAATTTTCCAGACAGCTTCAACAACATTTCTACAGAGAGTGCACCTTCCTTGCATGAGAGTCAGACATGCGGTAATACCGTCCATTCTGGCCCTCATATGATTGGAGTTGTCCCATATGTGCCTACTCAGGCCTACGGACAGTATCCTCCTCACTTCATGCAGCCGGCCTTCTTTGGGGGTCAGGCGGCATATCCAAACGTCCAGCCTTTAGACTGGCAGCTTCGTCTGCTACGCCTGGGTTTACAATCTTCTGCGTTCACTCGGGAGATAACCGAGGCGGCTTAGCCGGCCAAGGTTAAGAACGTGTTGGTTGGTACCTATGATGGTACCTCCAATCCGGAAGATCACCTCATGGCTTATACCAACCTCTTGTATCTGCAGGGGTTGGATGATGCCACTTAGTGTCGATGCTTCCCGGCTACGTTGAAGGGCATTCCGCCACAATGGTTTGGTAATCTGCTAGCCGGGTCCATAGACAGCTTCAGGAAGCTTCCCTTCCTGTTTGCCTCTAACTTCTCAATGAACATCCCAGCTAAGAAAACAAGCCTTGATTTAAGCACTGTTAAGCAGGGAGAGAGAGAAGGGTTGCGCTCATATGTCAGGCGGTTCAACCTGATCAGAATTCAGATTCAGGGGCTGTCTGATAAGGTAGCTTTTACAGACTTCTTCAAGGGACTGAGAGACGGGTCGACCTTTAAGTTCGACCTTGTCAGAAAAGGGGCTTTCACTCTACAGGCGGCCCTGAGGGAGGCGGAAAGCTATATTCAATCTACAGATCTCTGCTCGCCTGGTAGCTAGTCGGACTCCAAGAAGTCTGAGAAGCAGAAAGACAACCGGCCTACTCAACTGGCTAAAAAGAAAGAAGAGAGCAAGAAGAGAAAGGAGGTCTGGGCGGTTAGTGATTCTGACCAGCCGTCTTAGAAGAAGATGAAAGAATTTAAACCGTACGTCCCCAAGTACGAGTTTAACAAAGACTGCAACTCCATCCTCATGGAGATAAAGGACCGGCTGTCCCTTGAGAAGCCGAATTCAATAAAATGTTCTGTTCAATCTAGGAACAAAAATAAATTCTGTCAATACCATGAGGAAGTTGGCCATGACACCAACAACTGCTTCAGCCTACAACGGACGTTGGACCATCTGGCTGACAAGGGGATAATGAAGTCCTATATTTCTAAGTCCCCAGCCGGGGCAAAAAAGAAAAACAAGGGTCAGTCCTCCAAGACTACCCCCCAGCGTGCTAGTAGTTCGGATACCGACAAGGAGTCGATCTACACTATAGCAGACGGGTTCTCATGTGGTGGCCCTACCATCCGGGGCACCAAGAGCCATCTTCGAAAGATGGACAAAGATGATGATGAGCAGGCGGAAGACAACTCCTCCTTCCCAGACGTCTTGATCACTGAGAAGGACAGGGGCAGCGTCCGCCGCCCGCATGATGACCTGGTGTTCATTGAATTTAAGGTTGCCAACCAGCTGGTTGGACGGATTCTTATGGACACCGGCAGCTCATCAGACATCATCAGCCTCCGGTGCCTGCAAAAGCTGAAATACAATGTCAGCAGCATGCATCCGGTCACTCACCCCTTGGTTGGTTTTGTGGGTGGAATGGTCTACCCAGCCGGGAGAATTGACTTACCCATCCGGCTGGGAGAGAATGGCCAAGGGCGACATATTGTCGTCAGGTCCTTGGTCGTTGAGGAGTTGACCGCCTATAACATTATCCTTGGCAGGCCAACTCTCAATGTAGCCAAGGCGGTAATCATCCCATCTCTCATGCTCATCAAGTATGAGAAGGATGATGGCTCTGTTGGTTCCCTAAATGGGGATCAGAAGACGGCTCGGGAGTGCTACCTCTCAGCCGTCAGGGACACTGTAACCCCAGGCGTCCAGGAACCAATAGACCTTGACAATGTCAAGGATGCCGATCCAGCACCTGCCCAACCAGCAGCTGGTAAGAAAAGAAAGGCACCTCTGCTGGTGGAGGTAAAGAAGGAGAAAAAATAGCAATCACTGACCGGTGAGCGGTCAGATGAGCTCCGTCCCCAACCGGCTGGTGCAAGCATTGATCTCGTTCTAGATGACAGTCGTCCAGAACGTACCGTTAAGGATGGGACGGTTGCTCATGCTACTTTGGGTGCAAGCTTGCACCTTCTGCTGAAGGAATTCAAAGACATTTTTTGCCTTTGAGGTGGAAGAGATGCCAGGCGTCAGCCCGGATCTCGCTGTCCACAAAATCGCCGTGGACCCCAAAAAGAAGCCCATCTGGCAAAAGAAAAGAAACCACGGCGAGGAAAGAAGTCAAGTGGCAGCTGCCGAAGTCAAAAAGCTGCTAGACGCCAGGTTCATTCGGCCTTTTAATTTTCCCGACTGGGTGGCCAATGTGGTCCTTTTAAAGAAACCGAATGGACCTGGCGCATGTGTGTTGATTACACAGACCTCAACAAGGCGTGTCCAAAAGACAGTTATCCGCTTCCAAAGATCGATAGTCTGGTCGACTCGACAGCCGGCCACGCCTTGATGAGCTTCATGGATGCCTACTCCGGCTTCCATCAGATACCCCTGTGGAAGAAAGATCAAGAGAAGACGGCCTTCGTCACTGATCAGGGGCTATTCTGTTATACTGTGATGTCGTTTGGCTTGAAAAATGCGCCTGCCACTTTCCAACGGATGATTAATACGGTCTTTGTTAATCAGATTGGGAAAAATTTGGAGGCGTACATTGATGACATGATAGTCAAATCCAAGCAGCAGGCGGATCACCTTGCTGATCTCCGAGAAACCTTCACCACACTCAGGCGGCATAAGGTTATGTTAAATCCTGAGAAATGCGTCTTTGGTGTTGAGTCTGGGAAGTTTCTCGGATTCCTGATTGATCAAAGGGGGATAAAGGATAACCCTGAGAAGATACAGGCGGTGATTGACATGAAGTCACCACGTTCTGTCAAGGAAGTCCAGAGAGTCACCGGTTGCCTGGCCGCCTTGGGAAGATTCCTCAACCGGTCAGGTGACAAATGCCTCAACTTCTTCCAAGCAATCAGGAAGAAGACCAGATTTGAATGGGGGGATGATGCTGAGGCGGCGTTCCAGAGGCTGAAAGAGCATTTACACTCTCTGCCTAGGTTGGTCAATCCTTTGCCTAGGGAGACGTTGTACATGTACTTAGCCGTCTCAGACCATGCCCTCAGTGCCGTTCTCCTTGCTGAGCGATACGGCGTGCAGCTCCCGGTTTACTTCATTAGCCATGTTCTTAAAAATGCTGAACTTCGGTACCCCATGGTTGAAAAATTTGGCCTTGCTTTGTATATGGCGTTTAAAAAGTTAAAGCCTTAATTTTTGGCACATCCGGTGGTGATCTACATGGACCAGCCACTAAAGCGGCCAATGTCTACCTTGGACTCATCCGGGAGAATGTTGAAATGGCCTATTGAAATGCAAAGTCTTGAAATCACTTACAAACCAAGAAAAGCAGTGAAGGGTCGGGCGTTTGCCGACTTCATTGTAGAAATGACTCGTCCGGTGGCTCCGGATAATCTTGATCAGGTTTGGAAAGTGTATGTAGACGGGAGGTCTACAAGGAACGGCTGTGGTGCAGGCGTAATTTATGAATCTCTTGAAGGGGACAAATTCGAGTATGCACTACGCTTCAAGTTTCAGGCCTCTAACAATGAGGCGGAATATGAAGCCCTGCTAGCCGGCATGCGCATGTGTAAGGGGGCGGGGGCCATGAAAATTGACGCCTACTCCGATTCTCAATTGGTTGTTAGCTAGTACGAGGGAAGTTATGAGGCTACCCATCCGGCTATGATCAAATATGTTCAGGCAGTCAAAGAGGAGGTCGGGACACTTGAGGAATTCCGGCTGAACCAAGTCTCTAGATTTGAAAATTACCAGGCGGATGCGTTGTCAAAACTGGCATCTTCCGCCTGCCATGATACGCCTCGGTGTGTCTATTGGGAAGTTCAGGAAAAAAGAAGCATCAATGAAGATCCCATTGGAGTTTTGGATCGAAGCTCTACCTGGATGGATGGCATCCAGGCTTATCTTTCAGACGGCACACTTCCTGATTCGCCACAGGAAGCAGCCGTCCTGAAGAAGCGAGCTGCAAGCTTCGATTTGAGAAATGGAGAGCTCTTCAAGGCGAGGTTTATTAAGCCCCTGTTGAAGTGTGTCACTCCAGAAAAGAGGAAGGAAGTTCTCGAGGACTTGCACTCGGGATTTTGCGCCTCTCATATAGGCGGCAGGTCCCTAGCCGTTAGAGCCAAACGATACTATTTTTGGCCCACTCTTGAGGCAGACGCCAAGGAGTTGGTTAAGAAATGTGACAAGTGCCAAAAGTTTGGCAAACTTATTCATCGTCCTACTACTGATCTGACGGCCATCCACAACCCAATTCCGTTTGCAAAATGGGGCATGGATATTCTAGGTCCCTACACGCCTGCTCCAGGCGGAAAGCGTTACATCTTAGTGGCTGTGGATTATTTCACCAAGTGGATTGAGGCTGAGGAGCTTAAAAACATCAAGACCTCAGATGTAATTTCTTTCATCTGGAAGAATGTTATCACCCGGTATGGGGTACCTATGTCTATGGTGTTTGATAATGGTCCCCAGTTTGAGACGCCTCAGCTAAAAACTTGGTTGGGAGATCAGGGGATATCAAGCTACTTTGCATCAGTTGGCCGGCCCCAAGCAAACGGCCAAGTTGAAGCCTTCAACAAACTCATCTCAGACGGAATTAAGAAGAAAATAGAAAGAGCCGGTGGCTTGTGGGCAGAAGAGTTAATCCATGTCCTATGGCCCATCCGGACAACAGAAAAAGGGGCAACCGATGAAACCCCATTTCTCAAGGTTTACGGTGCTAAAGCCGTCTTGCCCATCGAACGTTACGAGCCGACTCTTAGAGTCATGCTATATGATGAAGAGGCAAACTGGGAACCAATGCGCTTGGCATTGGATTCACTCCCAGAACGCAGGGGCAATGCCGTCTTACGTCACGAGACTTACCGTTTGAGAATGACTAGAACCTACAACAAAAAAGTACACAAGCGTCCTTTGAAAGTTGACGACTTAGTGTTACAAAAAATGGAGGCAACCGGTAGGGCCAATGAGCTGGGAAAGCTAACACCAAATTGGGAAGGTCCCTACCGGATCTATGAAGAAGTAAGGGACGGCACCTACCACCTGGAAACCCCAAACGGCAGGCGCCTGCCTAGAACTTGGAATGTAGAAAATCTGAAAAAGTACTACTTCTGAGAATGTAAATTTTTTGTAAACAAATCAATGAAATTAGACGTTTGACCATTTATTACACCTGCATACTCTTATATCAGAGAAACACCTGAGCTTGGAATCCAAGCGGATCCCCAACTAAAATTCCGTACTCTTTATTCCGTTTCAAGTTACTAACTTCAGCGTCGGAGGCGGAGCTCCAACCATCCGGAGTCTCCGTTGTTTTGCAGGTACAGACCGGCCAGACCAGACTTCATGACATAACTCTCCCGAGGGACAAAAACACCCAAAACATTTGGCGCCGTCTGTGAGGAGAACATGTTTGACACTTAGTAAAGGTTACATTGGACCGCCTGGGTAATACTCGGATACCTTGTTTATTTAAGTTTGACACTTTGTTTATTCAACCGCCTGATTATCCGCCTGGGTAACACTCAGACGGATCTATTTGTTTAAAAAGCTAAGTTCGATACTTAGTGTAAATTCAATACTAACTAGAAACTAAGCACAAAAACGTTTAGTGGCTACACAACCGGTCTCAAACAAGACTAGAGGCTAAAATGGCCAGATGGTTGCTCATTTTATAAAACCGCCTGTCCCAACATGGACAAAGCCTTCCGGCGACACCTCTTCGGGTGCAATCGTCGCAGAGAACGGACTATTTGTCGGTTCTACGTATTCATGGAGACGGCAAAAATTGAATGACCAAATTGGTCAACTCATAGCCGTCTTACCAAAATAACCTACGAAGAACGAATAAGTTCCCAGATACCGGATGCCCAAAGGCATCAGCCGGTCACCGGCTGAAGTTCTCACTTGGTTATTTATCCCAAAATTGCACCTCCCACCCCAATTGGGGCAAAAGAGTTGTTTAATGGCTATGAAATCTCTACAAGGACGGACATATGCTTTCTGTGTAGTGACCGATGCGCCTGTCGGTGTACGGCTGTGCACTTGGTTTGGGGCAATCACTAATGTGATTGATTGAATTACAAACATATCATGCTCTCTACAACATCAGACGTTTTCAAGTCAATCAACCAACTCCACTTGAAACCAATCACACAGCCGTCCAGGGGCAAGGACAGCCAGACTATTGACTAGTTAGGCAAAAATTGCCGCATGCTTTTGATAAGTTAGGCAAAAATCATAATTTGCAAAAAATATAAAATCAAATGTAAATTAATCAAATCCGACTCAGTCGGTGCATTTCATAAAGGTCCATCCAACCAAACGGTTGTAATGGATCAAATGTTAACCGGACCCCGTCCGGAGGAAATATATTGTTAATTAACCCGGATCCACAGCCGGTAAATACACAGATACTCGGCAGGTAGGCCAGAAAAAGCAAGTTTTGGCATACAGCCGCTGAACAAAAAGAAAATTAAAAGAAAGCAAAGATTGGCATACTGCCGCTGAGGGGTCACTTCTGGCCTGCAGACGGAGCCTCCTGGCCCTCTCCCTTCTCCTCATCGTCTGAGGGAATTTCCTGCGCTTCGCCAGGACCAGGAAGCTCAGGTGCATACGTTTATTAAACATGTGCCCTAGCCCGCAGGCGGCTAGGAAGCATTCATTCCTGAACCAGGCGCTCTTGGGAATCCAGTTCTTAAGGACTTTTATTGTTTCCCCGGTTGACAGAGTTGCGACTGTGAGGCCGAAAAAGTCTGCCACATTTTTTTTGTCAAAGTCTTCCTCTGGGATCCGGGGAAGAGCGCACTTCCTGCCCAACAAGTCAGGCTTCTTATTGTACAGACGGAATTCATAATTTTCCCGTCTGGTGGGGGCTGACATCAGGTAAAACCTGTGCTTCCAGCCGTCAAACTTTGAGACCTTGTCCAAGGTCATCATGTATTGCGGATGTGTGGTTAGAGTATACCACGCCCTCCAGCCGCCTGGGCTTCTGCCGAGGTAATGCATACCTTGGGGTTAAGCCTTTGAAACTCGCAGGCAGCAACATACCCCAGAATGTTGGTCTAAGAATTGGGGGGTAGGTTGTAAGACCCCAAGGTCATAGCCTCTCAAAATTTCCTTCACCGCCTGGTGAAGGGGGAAGCGAAGGCCGGCTTTGAACGCCGCCTCATAACAGCCAAAATAGTTGTTGGCGTTCTGTTGATTGTCCCCCCAGGCGATGGTGCCAAGCTCAGGCGGCACCCAGATTTTATACCCGTCTCTAAGCGGGTGCATCTTCTTAAAATTCTCTAAGTTCTCCTCCATTTTGATCCGGTCCTTGGAGGAGACGTGGATGCTGAAGGGATCGTCCTTCTCACTCCACTTTTTCCTTTCTTCCTCCTCGCTATCTGGAAGAGGGGGCAAGTCGTCGCTACTCTCAGAGGTAGAGGCAGAGCTGTCACTCTCCGTCTCACCCTCAATTTGGTCCAAGGGGGCAGAGGCGGCCTCGTCACCGCCTTGGTCACACTCTTCCAAGAAAGAGTCAGCGGGGGTTGAAGGGGCGCGCGGAGGGGATCTCTCCAGAGCCGTCTGATCTCCCTGACCAAATGTTTCTCCCTCAAGCGTTTGTCCGTCTGAGCCTTCGCCTCTGTAATTTGGATCAGTGGTCGTCTGCATAGTCCGAGCCATGGTGTCCTGCACAGACACATAACTGGTCGGAATCCATGGCAAAGGGTGGTCCCAACACCCCGAGCCGGCAGTCCCAGTCCTAGACTCAGCCATCCCTGGTGACCGGCTGGACTCTAACCTAGGTTGTGCCGTGTGTGTTGGTGATGCATCCATTTATTGCAAGAAATATGTACAAGCGGCGAAAAAAGAAAAGAGCTAAGAGAGACAGAGACGGTACCTTTGGATTTGATATGTGAAGGAAGGCGGGTCCGGCTGGGTTGCTGGAGAACAAAGTTTCTTGCTCGCGCCTGACTCAAACAAATGACTTCTGCTCTCTCAAAGTTATTCTCTCTAGAAAATTTTTGTAAACGTACAATATTATGAGGGTAAAACGGCTATATATACAGGGTAAATATGGCGGCATTTCCATAATTTACCCGGAAGGTGAACGGTTACTCTGTAACGGTAAAGTACCGCCAACCGGAGCGTGACATGTGTCACAGATGCCACGTGGCGTGCCACGTCACATTTGTGAGGGGCAAATGTTTAGGGTAATTTTACCCTGCCACGTGGCCCAATCAGAGGGTGACACGTGTCAGCCCCAGATTGGTCTAAAATGGAACAATCCCTGCTCGACACGTGTCATTCAAGAAATCAAGGGAAAAGGCGGCCTTTAGGCCCAAATCCCGAGAACGCCGCAAAACGACGCAGCCCATCAATGATTAGGGTTAAGTGACCTAATCAGGGGCACAATTCCCAAAGACCCTATAAATAGGGAGATGTCCCTCATTTTGAGGGGACGTTTGACCATTTATTACAACTGCATTCTCTTACATCAGAGAAACACCTGAGCTTGGAATCCAAGTGGATTCCCACCTAAATTTCCAAACTCTTTATTCCGTTTCAAGTTACTAACTTGACCGTCGGAGGCAGAGCTCCAACCACCCGGAGTCTCCATTGTTTTGCAGGTACAAACCGGCCAGACCAGACTTCGTGATGTAACTCTCTCGAGGGACAAAAAAGCACCCAAAATAGGAGCAAAATGAACTAGATGACCATCGATATTAGCAACAAACTAGAACTTAGAATCTCGGAAGACCTTAAAAGGGCTTCGTAAGAATACTTGATCAATAATACTCAAAGGACGTCACAAGTTTCTTAAAAGAGAATTCATTAATCACAAAACTTTGGAAAAGTTGGAGTAAGATCAAGATAATCGAAGGGCTTTGGAAGCACCTTGAAACACAGTGTTTAATGGATTAACCCATAAAGTATGGAAATCACCAAAGGCTTAGATTGAATCCTATAAATTTTCTATTAAGTTAGATAAATCTATTACTTTAATGCATACTATTTACTTTTAGATAGTAAGGGAATAATGCCTTGTAAGCTAGCTATGACAAATATGTTTTCAAGGAGAAAACTAAAAAATGTGGAAATGTATATGCATACATAGCTAGATTGATTGAAAATTATATAATTAAATTCACGGAGTTGATAGAAACCTATTCACCAATTAGAATGCTCAAGTCTTTTCATAGACATTCTATCCAAATTACACATATAAAATTTGGAAAAATAGATACAAAAACCGCCTTCCAAAAATAGGATTTTGGAAGTGACTATGAAAATAGTCTAAGGGTTTTGAAAATTTAAATAATACTAGATTTTAAAACAAGCTCAAGAAATCAATTATGGGATTGAAGGAAGAATTGCGTAAAGGAATTGGAATGTGTTCTCTCATAAAGGTTATAAAAGGATTAAATTATGAAGAAACATAAAAATTCTTTTAAATAAGAAGTTTATTGGGAGCAGGAGTCAATCTTGTAAGGTCTAACAACAAGTTTATGAACTTTATTATAAGTTAACTATCAAATGCTTAATGCTTAGATTTGAAAGTATTTTAAAAATGGACCAAGCAAAAGACAGTACTTAGTACATGTTGGCTATTAAGATCTATTGTATAGACTTAATAAAATGTTTGAACATGTAAGGGAATTTACCGTGTTAAACATTAATTGAAATACTTTGAAAGACTTTCAACCCGTATGTATAAAATTAAGTAAATGTTTGAACCTAGTATGAGCTAGGATAAATACTAAGTAAAACAAAAAAGACTCTAGTAGAGAATTTCAACCATATTACATAGAAAATAGTTTAGCAAGACTCAATGAAACTGGATGAGCTAAAATGTAACGCTTGTGGAAAAAGATTGAGAATCATTCTACAATTAAATCCATTATGTACGCTACGATATGGAATCGTCACACGAATTACTTGCTTAGAGCATGTGAAGTATGTGTATAGTACCAATCATTCTAAATCTATGCAATAGATCGTTAGATTATGGCCAAGAACATCCAAAGTACTTGAATAAGTAACATGATGAGTTCTTGACTTGTGGAAACAAATAAAATTTGAGAATTGATGTTACAAGCACAAACCATAACAAGGATTAGATCCTTAACATGGAATCCGTTTATAAGCACGAGCTAAAAATGAGTCGTGGCTTGAGAATGGTAACATGCACGTGAATCCATGTGTAATGTGCGGGAATTTATGGTAAATTTCCATGATCACAAGTTATAAGGGTATCCTAAATAATTGTGACCCGTTTGGAGTGAAACCCAAGAAAACCATCAGCAAGAAGTTTACTAAATTATATGTTGAGAATATTTTTGCCTTAAAGGAAATAATAAAGAAGATGTTCCATGGAAAGTTCGTTGTTAAACGTTAATGATTGTAGGTTTTCAAGTTGAAGATCTCAATTATGAAAATGAGTGGGAGCCATCACTTGGACAATAAATCCTAAATCACATATAATCAATGGCACTCTCAAATTTTATCATCTTATTATGAAAGTGATCAATAATGAAGATCCTAAGATGAGCAAAGTAATTATAACTAAACCTATGCAATAAGTGAACAACAACATTCAAAATTGAATGAATGAAATACAACATATAAGATATGGTATGATTTATATAAATGTTTTATAAAGAGTGTTACTCTTAAAACATTCGAACAAACCATTTATCATAAGATGAACCATTTGGGTTTTGGAGTAATTTAAAATTTCATGCAATTTTATCACTTCGTTTGCTATTTAATTATGGTTTAGGATTAAATAATGAGTCTATTCGATTTTAAGAATATTCTACATAGAGTATCAAGACTAGTCTTGATAAGGAAACATCTATTCAGTGAACGTTGAATATCATAATCGAAAATTATCCCTAATCGAGGTCACTTAAACAATGGACGATTAATGACCACTTGAGATAAGTGTGTAGTTTGATTTATAGCACCATTGCTTATGCTACTTGGACATGATTGTCATAAATCATTTGCACATGTATTGGTTTAGAACCATATTGGATCGACCTATGAGATTACTTTAAGAGATTAAAAATCAGCATAAGTATACTTCTCATTATGGCTATTGGAACCTATTTCCTCGACCATGAGTATTGTGAGTTCTATTGTTTGAGTACTAGTCCGCTTTGATGTTGTCAAACGTCTGCTAATAAAGGAATTATAACAGCAACACTTGGGCGAATAGGTCCTCTCAGTAAGAGGAGCTGCATTACAAGATTGGGAATGTCTTTTTTTTAATAAAAATAGGGAAGGTATATTTATTGTTTCCAAGGCCTCTAGAAGAGCTAGACTGTAAAATGCATTACCGTGGTCAGATGGATTTAAGAAATCATTTGTTTATTGACACTCGGACTCGGTATCGAGAAACACTTCTTGACATAATAAGGATGACAAAAAAAATCTTACCTTATAGTTTACGTAGAGACATTAAGTGATATAGGAAAAAGACATTAAGTTATTGAAAGGAATTGTGTCATTTGAACAAGTGTATTATTCCGATAAAGGGTTCGGAATTGAAATAAAGCTAATTATTCGGTGAGGTCAAGTGATCAGAAAACATGGGTGGAGACCGCTTCTGATTGGTAATATTAATGAGTAATATTACAACTTAATCTTGACTGACCCCTTCCGGTCACACCAAATCAACTAACAAGCCAACGCGATAAATTAATTCAGAGGGAATTAATGAGTCACTCGAGTGATTAATATTTAGACGTTGAATATTCGAGCTTGGAGCACACACAGCAGCGCACGTGGCAGTGCCTTGTGCAACCGTGCCACCTTGGCAGCGCGCTACGGTGCCTGCACCATGTAGCATGGGCCGTGGACCTGGGGTGAAGGGTCTTGAACACAAACGAAAAAGTGAGTGGCCCAACCAAACCCAATTTAGGGCTCAAGATTGGGTGACACATTATTACATCACAATGCATGTGAGTTGCCTTGGGGAGCAGGTAAGGAAGTGTTCCAAACCTAACCATGTGACACTTGTTACTTAGTTATTCCTTGGTTTATTTAACTAAGGATTGAATTCACCAATCTTTCCATGTTGGATATTTTTGTGAAAAAGTCCCACATTGAAAAATGAGTGGAATTCACAAGGAAGCTTTCCTTATAAATACCCAAGGCATGCCTTGGGATTGTTCACTTGAAAAAGTGTTGAAAAAGGCATCACAATTGTGAAAACCTTATAACATAATTAATTACTCAGGTTTAGGTCGTGCTTAGCTAACTCTTAAGCAATGGACCATTTTCATTGCTCGGATTGCGGGTGGACTTTGTTGGAGGTTCTCGTGTGAGCAGGGCTAACTTACGAGCTTAATTAAGTGAGATAAGCATGCTACAAATGTGTTAATCTCTTACTTAGTCTTGTGTTTAAGTTAATTATGCTTTATGGTTATAATAATTGTGAATTTTTTTTTGGGTCGAGTTTTTTTTTCCGCGGTGGGTCGAACTCAGCAAAACCCAACACTATCACTCTTGCGGTGTCATTCATAGTAATAGTCCTAAGAGCTTGGCAACGAGTATTGTCATAAGATGTTATTTCTTTTCTAGATGGAGATTAGTATTCGTCCCTTATCCCTAACATCCTTGTAGTTCGTAGTGCGCAAACATCAATTGCTCACCCATTATCTACAAGAGTCATTAGGACATTCATTCTCTTGCAGACTAATGTGAGGTTTAAGGCCTTATTATCTTTGTCACCTTCTAGAGGTAAGTCTTTGTCCGAAAAGGTGATTAGATTAATGTGACTTTAAGACCGCTCGTTAGAAAATTAGGTAATCCCTCAAGAGTGGTTTCTGAATCTATCCCTATTTTAGCCAAAGCATCCATTACTACAGTTCTATGTTCACAAGATGTGGCTAGTAGTCTCCATAGATTTATTTTTACTTTAGTCTTTTTAAGTTGTTTGACAACATTTTTGTCTTCTATAAATTGGATGGGAACTTGTTGCGTAGTAGGGATAGGTTGTGAGTGATGGGAGGTTGCACTCTCCCTGATCTTTAGAGGACATCTATGGGTTAATCTTCTTCGTCCCAAATGTCATCTGCTTGATATATTGTGGAAAAGAGGGTTTCTTCTACATTTTTGAGGTAAATATCCTCACCATCACTTTCCCAGACTCCGTTGATGCTAATATCCTTTTCTTGTAGGATTTAGACCAACTTCTTAATGTCAATAAATCTTGTGATTACATCTTATAATTTGAGACAGTATTCTATGGTATGTCCCCTTGCTTGGTGGTATGGACAATAGAACCTATTTATCCTTATTAAAGATTCAAATGGTCTTGGCTCGAGAGGTTTGATCTTCCTACTCTTGAAGAGCATTTTGAACATGTTTGCATACGTGGTCCCAATTGGAGTGCAAGTCTTGTTACTCTTGTTGGGTGTTTCGACTACTTGGAGAGAAAATGGTTTTCTCATAATATTCTCTGTAGGTGTCACCTCTTGAATGTCATGTTTTTTTTTAGTAATCTTTATGTGATTGAGGGCCTCGTGACAAATGACTATTGCATCCTACATCAATTGTGTAAGGGCCCTTACTTCCTATCTTGTGGCAAGTTGTTCACTTTTAGGAAGATTACTCATGGCATCGAAAAATGTTTCTTCCTCTTCCTCGATATCATGAGCTTTTTTGACTGGTTTAATGAGGGACGATGTGTCAATTTTGCTTTCCTCATCGGAAATAGCAAAAGAATCTTAAAGTTGGGCGCTATTGATACTTGGCTTCTTGCTTGGATGAGGCAAGGAAAGTTTGTTGCTATCAATCAAATCTTGAATAGCTTCCTTTAGCTTCCAACAGTTTTCAGTAAGATGGCCCCAATCTTGATGTTACTTTTAATGTGCATTAGGTTTCCAACTGACCTTCCTCCTTTCGACCGGTGGATCTCTAAATGGTCCAATGGGAGTTATAAGACCTTTTGTTTGAAGGCGATCAAATGCGGTTTCATAACTCATACCAATGGGAGTAAAGTTCTTCTTAAATGGCTTTTTTTGTCCTTGATTATTCATAGCAAGGACTTCATTTAGATTAAAGTTACTAACATTATTTGAGTGGGTTGTTTTGGAAGAAGAAGGATTGTCGTTCTTCTTTCCTTTCTAGCCACTGTTGGAGTTCTTAGCAACTTTTTGTTTTGCAAGGTCGTCCTTAATGTTAATTCTTATATCGTAAACGGCCTTGAAAGTATTCAGATTGCTTTGATACTTGAGATGCTTAAAATATTTTTCTTGGAGGTTCATAATGAACATTGTACACACCTAAAAATGTCTTCCCAAAACCAATCCCAATAATGAACAATCTTTCACCACCATTATTGGTCGGGTTCAGTATTTAGTCTAGAGAATGCTTAAAAAATCGTATTAAATTAAATTATGTTTTTAATAGTCCATGGATCAGCCTTGATGTTTAGTCCAAGCATAGTTTATTTATAATTTCGGCCCAGTCCTTTTTTATTTATATTATTATTTTGGCCCAAACATTTTTATTTTAATATTTTTACATATTTTTTTGGCCCAATTAATAAATCAAAAATCAGAAATGGCCCGAAACTATCAATTGGCAGTTAAACAAGCTAAAAATAATAGGGCAAAAATGGATTTTGATGGAAAAATGGTCGCAAAGTTTTTCGCGTCACGGCCAAAAGCATCGTGTCATGGGGCTCAATGCTGCGCCATGGTATGCATTCCGTGACATGATGCCAGTGTTGTGCCACAGGGCAGCTCCGTGTCCTTTCCGCATAAACCCTTCACGCATTTTATCTCTCGTAAACTAATTAATTCCCGCGTCACACTGTATACCCCCGTGTCACGAGATTGCTCTGCCATGTCGCGACGTTATTTTTTAGGGTTTTTATCTTTTTAGAGTTCCGTGTGTTCCCTTTACTCCTTTTCCCTATAAATACCCCCTCATTTCTGATGTACGGAACATGAATTAACTATCTTTTTCTCTCTTCTACACCCTAGCGTAAACACTAGCCTAACCTTCTTCTTTCAAAATTCCCTCTTCAAGCACTCCAAGGAGTCCATACTTTACTCAAGGTTCTGTCCTTAAGCCATGGCGTGAAAGGTAGAACTGTTTGAGGGTTTGGCCCTAAAACTACTCTATATAATTCAATTTAATTTAATTATTATTTTATTAATTTCCTTGAAGTTGCTAATTCGTTTATTATTTTATAGTTGCAAGCAAACAAAATCAAAGTAAGAAATATGTTCTTTTTATTTCTATTATTTTTCTAACGATTTTATATTGTTAAATTTATTGTTAAATTGCTTCCAATATTAATGTTTATTCTATTTTTATTTTAGATCACCATATTGCATGTTTAAAGGGAATATGTAATTGAAAATCACGCCTAATAAAATAATTTGGACGACCGGTTTAGGTTCCTTTTTAATCTTGTTGTTAATTTAATTGATCACAATATTTTAGAATTATGTGTTTCAATAATATTGACTACTAGAAAAAAAATTATTTTCTGCTATAAATTTGCTGCGTTTTTGACAAATCGCGCAAATAAAAACGAGTTTTAAGTGTACATAAATCAAAAATATTGATTTGTAGGGGTTTTTCAATAAATCTACTGCAAATGAAAATACCCTCCCTAACCCTAAACCCTCATTTTCTTAAATTCATTTCACTCTCCCTTTCTCTCTTAACCTCATTTTATTTCTCTCACCTGCCCCAACTATCACCGATTCACCGGCAAGCGTTTAATCAGCCACTCTCTAAAACCATCACCGTCACCGCCCTTCTTCATCGTCGACTCAGTAATCACTCTTTAAAACCCTCACCGTCTCTTTCCTTTTTTCATCGTTGCTTGTAGGATTCGATTTTTCCTCAAGTATAGTTCGGCTATGGCTTTTGTGATGGAGTTGCTGTCTTTGGATGATGGATCTTTTGTTTGTGGTTGACGGAGCTGCCACTGCTGCCGGAATCTCTCTCTTGCTATCTCTCCATCTCCTTAAATTTTGCTCACCAAAGCCCTAATTTTTGCTCTTATTTTGGGTCGATTATTTTTCTTGACATAGTTCAATTCTCCCTTTCACTCACTCGCTAACAAAGGTAATGTTACAAATTATCTCTCTAATAGAGGATGAATTTGACAAGGGTAATGTTTTGGGGGTTTATATCTGCTCTAATTTTTATGAATGCTCTAATTTTTATGAATACTCTAATTTATTGTTTAATAAACAACATGCAAATTGGAGTTTTTTACCTTTTCAAATATTCTTACTTTTGATTAGTTCTAAGTTTAATTCATTAGTTCAGATGTAATTTATAGGTACTGATTTTACTCAATCAATTCCATCTGCTATGTAGTTATTTCGCCATTTTTTTGTTGAGATTTACTTTATTTTATGTGAATTAGTTGTCTATATTAGTCTGAGATTTGTTGTATTACTCTAGACATAATTGGATAACAGAGGTATCCCTAAATTGTCCTATACATTATACATGCTAGGAATTAGTAAGATAAAGTAAACCCAATTCACTGGTTTATGATTGCTTTTGTTGGATTTTTAGTATTTTTTTTTTTAATTTATGATTGTTCTTCATTGTTATTGTACTTAAAATGGGGTGGACATGGGTAACCTGTGTGCTCACCGCAACCTACAGACTGTCACTTTCAAAGCTACGGTAACTGATTATATATTCTATTTCCTTTATTCACGAAATAATGGTTTGCAATTTTAGGGAAATTATACTCCAAATTATGGTTTGGGTCTTACTTTGGACATCACTTGCTGGTTTTTGAAGCATTTGAACTCGGACACAGCATCAATAGAAGCTCAAAGTGGATAATTATGAACTTTTTCATATTGATACAAGACAAGTCCATATTAGTAAGGCTTTCAATTGCTTTGGCAAAATATTTTTCTTGTATTTGTATCTTATTTACCCCTGATGCTTTGGTGTGGTATGACTTATGTTGCATGCAAAAGTATGAATTTCCTTTTTAACCTTGCTTTATATTTACTAACCAATACTCTTTTCAATTAAGATTGTCATTTTGTCTCTTACAATCTTTTTAATTACTAATTACAGAAACTTGAAAAGTATATTGTGGGAGTAGTAGTTGCACCATAATCAAATTATAAATTATTGTTGTGTAAATGATATTGTTACTAGTTTTGACTAATTAGTTTCAAGTGCTCTGATGTTGATACTTTGAAGATTTATATGGCCCCATAGTGATACTTGTTGCTGTATTTAATGGAAAAAGGAAAGAATATAAATTGTGTAATTACATATGCCTAAACTATTTATTCGTATTTAGCTATTTGTGTTGTCAATGTCGTGCAATTTGGCTTTGGTATATGGCAATTACGGCCTTTTAAGCAAGTTATTATAATTCTAGTTTTTTGTTTTTTGTTAGTTGAGTTCTTTTTGCTAAAATCAGTCAATGGTTTTTCTGATTTCAGGACAAAGTCTGTCTTTGGAGATTTTTTCTTTTGTAAGTAGATTTGACAAATTCAATCTATACTTGCTAATTTAAGCATATATGTTCTTTTGATATCCAAGTTGATGGTGGCTTGTGACTTGTTGCAGTACTTAGGTCACTTAATCTCTTACCAATGTGGTTTTTAATTACGTAGAGGTGTTGCTCAGTACTTTCCCAAACCTGGCAATGAGAATCGACCCATCTTGAGTCTTTAAGATAGCAAGGGAAACACACATTAGAGTACATGTTGCAGCAAAGAAGGGTTGTGCCCAGGTTAATTTTTTCATCCTTACATTTCTTATTTTCTATATTAGTTATTGAATTCCAAGTAAATTATTTATGCATTTTTATCATCAATGGACAGTGGGCATAAGCCCATAATCATATTATGGTTGTGTCGATTCCTTTGATCATTAAGAAAGTGAGGCAAGTGGATTGGGTTGCATCTTATATTAGGTGATTCCTAAGCATGCCTTAGTCATGTTAACTAATTTTTTCATTTAAAATTTCAGGTTGCCTATATAGCCTTCTACAGTATTAAGGCATAAACCTAAATGCAATCAATAGAGCAGGGGAGACTGTGCTTGATATTGCTGAAAAAATTGGACCACCAAAGCTTGAAGCTAGGGCACTTAGTTCAAAAAACTTGGGAAGCCTCCAAGCATAGAGAAGCAATTTAAGCAAACCATAAGTAACATCTAACATGACGTGCAATTGCAGCTGGAACAAATCCATCAAATCGATGTTAAAGTCTAAAAGGTTGTGAAAAAAGCTTAAGAAACTCCATACCAACGATATTATAGGAATTTATTAAATGGAAATGTACAAGTTTATAATGTTGCGGTGGTTGGATTACTTCTTGTTGCATTCCCATTGTAGGATTAATTTTTTTTTTTCATTATTTATTTATTTCTTTTTTAAAAAAAATCGTAAGTGTAATTGTGTAATGTAATATTACAAATTAATGGCAATATATATGTTTATATTTATATATGTATGGATTTGGGTAACAATTAAGCTGTAGTCTTCTTGTTTTCTACTGGGGCAAATAAATGTTTTGATAATATAATATTAATCTAGTGATTTAATTGCAGCTCTTATATTAGAACAATAAAATAGCAAAAATTAAATTATTAATTAATTGTAAAATATATTAATTTATGGGGGTTTTATGGCATTAATGCAGCAAAACAATCAATTGATTTACAGCGGTTAATGGCATAACTGCAACAAATCAATTGACTGATTTGCTTCTCTTTGTAACCACAGCAAATCAATCAAATCAATCATTGATTTGCTGCACCCGCGTTTGTTGCCACTCCAAAAACGCAGCAAATTAACTATTTGCAACCGCTGCAAATCAATGTTTTTCTAATAGTGATTAAACCAATTTAGCATAATAATAGTGTAGAGAAAATTTAATATTTTGTTTGCATGCCTTTGAGATCGCTGGAATCACTTTTCACTATATGAATCGAGTATAGGCTAATACAGGCGAATGTGACTCCATGACTCGATTCATTGTATCATCCCTGATCCTCCTTTCTTGGTTTCGAACCATATGGATATATAATGTCCCTTTTATCGTGGTTGCCTTTTATAATACGTGAACGGTTTACAAGTTCTTTACAAAACTTGATGGCAGCTCCCTCCTTTCCTTGTCTTTAATTGTATTATGGCACACTTGAAGAAATTTTTTTTCAGCAATATCAAGCACCGTTTCCCCTACTCTACTGAGTGCCTTTAGGTTTATGCCTTTAAAATGTAGAAGGCAATAGGCAACCTGCAATTTTAAATAAAAAAATTAGTTAACATGATTGAGGCTTACTTAGGGATCATCTAATATAAGATGCAACCCAATCTAGTTGCATCACTTTCTACATGATCAAATGAATCGAGACAACCATATTATGATTATAGGCTGATGCCTACTGTCCATTCATGATATAAATGCAAAAATAATTTACTTGGAAGTCAAGAACTACTATGGGAAATAGGAAATGTAAGGATGAAAGAATAACTTGGGCACAACCCTTCTTTGCTGCAACGTGTAATCTTTGTTTCCCTTGCTATTTCCAGACTTAAGATGGGTCGGTTGTCATGGCCAAGTTTGGGAAAATACTGAGCAGACCTCTGCATAATTAACAACCGCATTGTTAAGAGATTAAGCAGCCTAAGTACCGCAACAAGTCACAAGCCACCATCAACTTGGATATCAAAAGAACATATATGCTTAAATTAGCAAGTATAGATTGAATTTGTCAAATCTACTTAACAAAAAAAATATCTCCAAAGGCAGATTCTTCCTTAAATCAGAAAAAACCATTGAATGATTTTAGCTAAAGGACTCAACTAACAAAAAACTAGAATTATAACTTGCTTAAAGGGCCGTAATTGCTATATACCAAAGCCAAATTGCACGACATTGACAACGCAAATAGCTAAATACGAATAAATAGTTTAGGCATATGTAATTAGACACTTTATATTCTTTCCTTTTTCCATTAAATACAACAAAAACAAGTATACTATGGGGCAATTTAAATATTCAACGTCTCAACATTAGAGCACTTGAAACTAATTAGTCAAAAATAGTAACTGTATCATTTCCACAACAATAATTTATAATTTGATTATGGTGTAACTACTATTCCCATAATATAATTTTCAAACTGATGTAATTAGTAATTAAATAGATTATAAAAGACAAAATCACAATCTTAATTGATAAGAGTATTGGTCAGTAAATAAAAAGCAAGGTTAAAAAGGAATTTCACACTTTTCCAAGGAACATAAGTCATAGCCAAACCAAAGCATTAGGGGTAAATATGATACAATCATACAAGAACAATATTTCGCCAAAGCAATTGAAAGCCTTACCAATATGACCTTGTCTTGTATCAATATGAAAAAAAATCATAATTTAGCATCTATTGATGTTGTGTCCGAGTTCAAATGCTTCAAAAAACAGCAAGAGATGTCCAAAGTAAGACCCAAACCACAATTTGGAATATAATTTCCCTAAAATTTCAAACCCCTACTTCGTGAATAAAGGAAATAGAATATACAATCAGTTATCGTTGCTTTGAAAGTGCTAGTATATAGGTGGCGGTTAGCGTATAGGTTACCCATGTCCACCCCACTTTAAGAACACTAAAAATGAAGAACAATCATAAAAAAAAAAAATACTAAAAGTCTATCAAAAGCAATCATAAACTAATGAATATGGTTTACTTTATCTTACTAACTCCCAGAACATATAATGTATAGGACAATTTAGGGATACCTCTTTAATCCAATTATGTCCAGAATGATACAACATATCTCAGACTAAAATAGACAACTAATTCCCAGAAAATAAAGTAAATCTCAACCAAAAAATGGCGAAATAACTACATAGCACATGCAGTTGATTGAGTAAAATCAATACCTATAAATTACATCTAAACTAACGAATTAAAGTTAGAACTAATCAAAAGTAATAATATTTGAAAAAGTAAACAACTCCAATTTGCATGTTGTTTATTAAACAATAAATTAGAGCATTTATCAAAAAAAAAAAAAAAAAAAAACAAAACAAAAACAAAAAAAAAAATCAATAAATTAGATCATATATAAACCCCAAAACATTACCCAAATCAAAATTCATCCTCTATTAAGGAGATAATTTGTAACATCACCTTTGTTAGTGAGTCAGTGAAAGGGAGAATTGAACTATGTCGAGCGAAATAATCGACCCAAAATTAGAACAAAAATTAGGGCTTTGGTAAGCAAAAATTGAGGAGATAGAGAGATAGCAGGAGAGAGATTCCAGCAAGCAGTGGAAGCTCTGTCAACCAATAACAAAAGTTCCATCATCCGAAGACAGCAACTCCATTACAAAAGTCATAGCCGAAATGTACTTGAGGAAAAATCGATTCCTGCAAGCGATTATGAAAAAAGGAAAGTGACGGTGAGGGTCTTGAAGAGCAACTGATGAGTCGACGGCGAAGAAGGGCGGTGACGGTAATGGTTTTAGAGAGTGATTGATTCGACGTTGGCCAGTGAATCGGTGATGGTTGGGGTAGGTGAGAGAAAGGAAATGAGGTTATAAGTGAAAAGGAGAGTGAAATGAACTAGGGGGGTAAGGAAATGAGGGTTTAGGGTTAGGGAGGATATATTCATTTGCAGCGGATTTAAAGAAAACCCCTATGAATCAATATTTTTTATTTATGTAGACTTAAAACTCGTTTTTATTTGCGGCGATTTGTCAAAAACGCAGCAAATTTATAGCAACAAATAAATTTTTTTCTAGTAGTGTCACACTTCATATTAGTGCCAAGCATATCCACCACATGCTTTAACGTAGGCGCACTTCGAACGACGCCTACAATTTTGCGACTCCACTGGAGAGGATTCTTGGTTATTTATCGATTTGATTGATCGGTATTTAATTAAGATTAGTGGATGAGACTTGAAAGATTCTTGAAAATTATTCATGTTATTAAATTGACATTTTTTTCATAAGCATAGACATTTTAACGTCGCAGTTAGGTCTGTCCCGTAGGAAAAATTTAATAACTTGATTGCGGACAAAGGAAAATAGGGCACCAGTCAGTTTTTTTACTGCCACGCAACGATAGATGCTGCTGTGTCACGGTGCAGTACACCGTCATGCAGTGTGCACCATCGTGACATGATACACTCTGTCGTGTCACGGTAATCCTTAAATCCGTCCAGTGGCTTATTTTCTCTTCTTATAATCAACTTCCTTCAGTTTTTCTTAAAAAATGTTTGTGTTCTACATACATCTTAGCCCTGGGGAATCTAAGCTCTATCAACCCAAAAACGCTCATGGCAATAAGGGTTCATCCGAGTTATTAAATCCACCAAAACTATGGAGTCGAGTTTTATTTCATCACGAACTCGCGGAGCCGCCTGTTGGCATACACCCTTTAGGGAGGCTGCCTTGCTAAAACGTCCAAACTCTTAACCATGGTACCTTTTTGACACCCAAAGCTTGACCAATATTTGAACATAGATCTTGACCTTAGGTTGCGAACTCTTTTTACATCGTGACTAAATGCTACGTGGTTTATTTTGTGCTAACCCACATGTATTTGCTCATTTTGTTTAACTTATGACCGAGGGTTTTTATTTCCACATAGTAATTAGACGTGTCAAGGCAGGTCTGTTGTGCAATTGTGTACAATGCCATGACACGCTTCAATGTCCCGTCTGACGGTGCATTGTACCGTGTCATGACAGTCAGCACCATTGCAAAATGCTAAAGATTTTTTCCAGTCAGTCCTTTTTTGGTCTTTGTGCGTGCTTATGTGGTTTGTGTGTCTGGTTTGATGTCATATCTAGCTGTACGGTAATAACACGTGTCCTTAACCTCACTTAATCACTCACATGTCATGTCAAGTTTACACACTCTTTCGTTAGTCGTGCACTATTTTATGACCGTATTTTAGGGTGGTCTTGTGCCGTTTTTTTTGTTTCGTTTTTTTTTCGGAGTAAGTCGGATGGTATCCTCCCATTCATATTTTTTATAATATAAAGAAAATTTCAAAAAAACAAAATTTTGCTTTTTCTTTTTCGGATGGGTCAAGATTAAGTCTAGTCATTAAAGGTGTGTTTGTTTCGATGTCAAAACACTTGGTTAAGAAGCAGGTGTAGATTGTTACGGTTCAAGTCAATACCTTAACAACCTCTTTAACTAAAGAGGCTTATAAGGAAACCACCACAATCATCTCAACAAAGTCCGTCTCCAGTCTACTTTCAACCAATGGCTACTAAGGAGGATATTGAGAACATAACAAGACCATTGAGATGTTGTCTAACGTGATGAAAACACTAACCACCAAGGTCAACACGGTAGAGCAAGATAAATAAAACAATGTCACTGCCGCTGTAATGGACAAGATCAAAGAACAGATGAGTAAAATCTCTGAAGAGTTCACCTATGTGGAGCAACCTGTCACCTCTTCGTCCATAAGGAACTAGCTTCCCGAAAATTTTTCCAGTGTTGAAATTCCCAAGTTCAAGCCTACTGATGATCTGCTGTTCCACTTGAAGGCTTTTTATGCGACCATGGCTCTTATGGGATTAGACACTCTTCCCTATTGTGTTCCCTTTTTCCTTGGAGTATGCCTATAACCAGTGGTTCTACTCTCTAAGTCCAAACATGTTGCAACTTGGGAGGATGTTACTTAAAGCTTCATGAACCGTTACAAGTGTAAAATCCAACCCAAGACTTCTGAACAAGACCCTCTCTATTCTCAAACAGAAGGAGAATGAAAGCTTCACTACTTTTCTCAACAGGTGGAGAGAAACAACTGCACTCTCGGTAGATCCTCCCAAGGAGAAAGATGTTTTCCAATTTATTGCAAATCTGATTCAAAATTACAAGCCTCACCTGAAGTTTCTTCCTTTGATTACCTTTGAAGCTGTGTATGATATTGGGATCAATATCGAATATGAACTGATGAAGATTGCTGGTAGCAACAACAACAACAACACTTGGAAAAATACGAAGAACGAAACTCCTTCTTCTTCGTCTTCAAAGCCCAATAATGCTACTAACTGTTTGGGGGAAAAAATTACCCCTATATGTGGACCAATGCAACCTCGACATGTGTCCGCAAGCTCAGCGCTCAATGAGCCAATCAGAGCATGACACGTGTCACTCAATTATAGAAGGGTGAAAATGGGCTTTAAGACCACAACCCTAGAAACCGTATAACAGTGGGAAGCTAATATATTTAGGTTAAATAACCTAAGAGGCACATATCCCGATGCTTTATAAAAACTGATCATTACATTAGTTTAAAGGGATCCAATTCTGTCTCCAAGGGCAATGCCCCCCACAATTACTCTCCCTTCTCTCTTGTTTCTCTCTCTAAAATACATTATTTCGATCACTGACTTGATCGTCGGAGGCGGACCTCTGGCCCTCCGGGGTCCGTTGTTTTGCAGGTGACCGGGCCGTTCGAGTGTTGCATTGTGGATCTGTCTTCCGCGGGACGTACACGCACTCCACTCAGGTACGTACAAAAAACCCCAAAACATTTGGCGTCGTCTGTGGGAAGACACATCTGTAATGGCATAACAGTAGTGGATCACCGACTCAAGGGGGGAGCCTCCTTTGGGAGGTAGCAGGCGTCATGAGGCCTGATGTCTAGAACAACAGTCGTCGTGAGGTTGAATGTCGAGAGTCAGGCGGCCAAAAAGGCCGGTCAGACTAAGTCATGCATTTTTGAAGGTTAAAGGGCAATGCCATTTAATCAAAATTTTATTAGGGGTGAGACGGCTAAATTGGCCAACTCCCCTATTTAAATCCGACTCATATAATGATTCGGCAGCATGCTACACAGCCGAATGCATGTAGCCGGCATTCTACTCTATCTATAGATTCCACTAGTTTTGACAACTAGTGGGACAAGCTTATTTATCTTTTGTAAAAAGGAGTAATAAAAGAGTAAATGTTTTTAATTAAACCAATAAAGTGTTGTTAAGCACTATCCTATGCATGCGGCAAAACCTGAACAATCCTCCTTCATTATCCATGAATGATGGGGAAGCTACAATTTGTATAAATACAAGTGGCAATCTTTTTACACTCAAGTAGCTGGCAAACGGCATTCTCATGTGCCGCATGAGTACAAGCCCACCAAAGCACAATTTTAAATTCATATTAATTATATTATAATCATAAAAGTCTTACTTTTATAGTTATAAAGGTAAGAACAAAGTTTAAACTCCACTCAAGCGGCATTTTATCATAATAATTTGCAGGAGAGCTTGGTGGAAAAAGTTGTCAGGCGCCAACAAACTATCAAATTGGGATTACCTACGTACTCCACTTGTTTTAATAAGGGTAGCCGACACCATTGAGCTGCTCCGCCATTGTCATACACAATCATTATTATGATAGAGCTGCTCTATTTCTTCTTCTTGCCTTAACAAGTTAGACTCGGTAATTTTTGCATCAAACATAGTCAGTCAGCGTTATTAAAAATGTCGGTCCGCCTGTGTTTAATTTAAATCTTGTACAAGCGGCAGAAGTGTTTGGTGTGTGCTTAGGCTAAGTAGTAACATCAAGGCAAACTGCTGTAAGTATCAATAGGGTAAGTCGGTTACTATCATCAAGTTATTAACCAGCTGCAGCATTGGCTCATTGAGCTCGACTAACTCTAAACCGGCTGGGTCGTATTCAATCAATTCATATTTTTGCACCCCCATATAGCCTGGGTTATAGCCAATTAAATCCGGCTGCAGCGATTGCTTTAAACAACCTCAAAGCCGGTTGTGATGTGAGCTAGCAAGAGAGCTCGGTTGTCAGCTTGCTCAAGCGGCAAATATGCCAACTTGTACAATGGTAGTAAGGTGGCACATAGAAGGTGGATGCCTGAGTGATACAACCGGTCAGAGCTATCAACGGTGTCAGCTGGGGCTGCTTTATTCTTCAATAAAACCCGGCTGTAGGGGAAGCTTGGCTCGTAAATCAAGTCCGGTTATGATGGCGACCATATTCATCATTATTGCTCAAGCCTAATTTATGTATAAATAAGAAGCAAGGCGACAAGCGGTTTAATAAATTTTTTAATAGTATCATGCGTTTCTCGAGCAGCTTTCCCCATCAATTAAATCCGGCTGTGTGAGCAGATTGTCCCACCAATATACCCCGGCTGTAGTGACATTTTTGCTCGTCACAAAAACCCCGACTGTAGCAATTTCTCGTCAAATATGCCCGGCTGTGGGATGCTTTGTTTATTTCAAATGCTCGTCAAATAAACCCGGCTGAAGGGTTATTTTGTTCACCAATTAAATCCGGATGGAGGGCAGCTTTATACCTCAATCAAGCCCGACTGCCCTCAAACGGCTCTAGGGGCTGCTGCAAGAATGCCTACAATGGCCGTTTGGTTCATCCTCGAAGCTGGCCGCAAGTGGCTGCAATATTCATCTATTATTCATCAATTAAACCGGCTTCCATGGTTGTCTTGTTCGGCCACAAAGCTGGCTTGCTTGATTGTTTTATTAACATAAGCGGCAGCCGGCACCTGATCCTGTGAGAATAAGCACAAGCGGCATCAAAAAAATTGTTAGTTGTTGATGTCAGCCGGAACTTGATGATTGTTGTAACATGATGATTATGAGTATCATCACATGGTGATTATCAACGGGGCAACCGATATTTGGTGCCCGGATGACTATGTCATGTAGAATTAACGGGTGTATCACCCCTTAAGCAGCTTTTGTGCATGAAGCTAGTTGGGCTACAATGCAAAATTGCAAATCATTATTATGATTTCAAAAAAAAAAAAAAACAGCCTGACTACATGATCATTTTGGAGGAAAAAGAAAAGAGTGCATCACTTTGTATATAATATACATGAGTAGCATATTAAAAGATTACAAGCCACAGACGACATTGATGTCGGGCTACTTTGTGCATCCTCCAGCCCGGCTGTAGTGGCAGCTTTGCTCGTTACAAAAGCCGGTTGTATGGGCATCCATGCTCAACAAATTACCCCGGTTGTATGGGCACCCATGCTCATCGACTAATCCCGGCTGTAGGAGCAGCTTCGCTCTCCAATTAAGTCCGACGGCAGGGCACCTTTGCTTATGAACTAACTCAGCCATAGGAGCTGCTGCCTACCTTGATTAAGCCCGGTTGTGGGGCTTTTTCTAGCCTCGATTAAGCCGGCTTCCATGGCTGCTTTGTTCAAGCTCAAAGACGGCTGCTATGGCTGCTTTGTTCAATCTCAAAGACGACTTCTATGGCTGCTTTGTTCATTCTCAAAGCCGGCTGCCATGGCTTCTTTGTTCCTTAATCAAGGCCGGCTATATTTGCTGTAGGGGCTGCTTTGCTCATCTACCTTTCCTGATTGTGGGCTGCATTATGCCTCAATAAGGAACGGCTGCAGTGATTGCTTTGTTCATCAATTAATTCCGGTTGAATAATGGAGGCAACAATATAATTTGATTTGATTCCCTCTAATAATAATAATGCATTAAGATAGTAATGATAGTCTTTATTATTATTGTTATTATTATAATTGTTATTATTGATGCGTTGATTGAATTTTAAAATAATCTGACGGTTGTCAAAACTCCAATATTAAACTAAAATTGAAACTTAGTAGCTAAACTAACGTCAAAGTGACGTGAGGCCAATTGCCGGATTATAAACTAAGTTTGAAACTTAGTAGCTAAATTAACGTCCAAGTGACGTGAGGCCAATGACCGGATAATAAACTAAGTTTGAAACTTAGTAGAAAATTCAACGAATGAGTGACATGCGGCCAATGGCCAGATAACTAAACTAGGCAGAAAACCGCTTAGTGGCTATACAGCTGGTCTCAACTTAGAATAGAGGCCAATTGCTGGATGGTTGATTTTTTCATAAAATAGGTTATCCCAACATGGACAATGGCGTCCGGCGACACCCCCCCGGGTGCGATCGTCGTAGAGAGCAGCCTACCTGCTTGCTCTACGTACCTATGTAGACAACAAAGATTGAACGATTAAATTGGTCAACTCCTAGTCGTCTGACCAGAACAGTCTAAAGAACGACTAAGTTTTCGGAACACCTGATGTCCTAAGACACCATTCGGTGATCGACCGAACTTTTTACTTAGGCTTTTCATTCCAAAACTGCACAGACTCTCCCATTGGGGCAAAAAGAGTTGTGCAATGGTTATACAACCGTCTTGAAAAAGACATGAGGCCAATGGCCGGATGGTTACACATTTTGGTAAATTCGTCTGCTCAAATGTGAAATATGGCGTCCGGCGACACCCCTCTGGGTGCAATCATCGTAGAAAGCACTCTATCGTTTGCTTTACGTACACATGCAGGCGACAAAAATTGAACGACCTCATTAGTCAACTCATAGCCGCCTGACCTAGGTAATCTATAGAACGACCAATTCTTGGGAACCGGATGTCCAAAAGACATCAGCCGGTGACCGACCGAAGTTCTAACCTAGATTACCTTCCGAAATTATACAAGTCCTCCCAATGGGGTAGAAGGACATTGAAAGTATAATTGGATTACGAACACCCCAGGAGGAATTTGCCTCCTGTCCTACAAAGAGTCAGGCGGCCATTTGCCTCCTATCCTATGAAGAGTCAGGCGGCCATTTGCCTCCTGCCCCAGGCGGCCATTTGCCTCCTGTCTTGAAGAGTTAGGCGGCCATTTGCCTCCTATTCTATGAAGAGTCAGGCGGCCATTTGCCTTCTTCCCCAGGCGACCATTTGCCTCCTGTCATATAAAGAGCCAGGCGACCATTTGCCTCCTGTCCTATAAAGAGTAAGGCGACCATTTGCCTCCTACCCCTAGGCTGCAATTTGCCTTTTGTCCTATGAAGAGTCAGGCGACCATCTGCCTCCTGCCCCCATGCGGCAATTTGCCTCCTTTCCTATGAAGAGTCAGGCGGCCATTTGCCACTTGCCTCTAGGCGGCCATTCGCCACCTGTCTTATGGGATTTCAAACGACTCAAAAATATTCTAAGTCACCTAAAGGTCATATGACCACCATAGTGGGGCTAAAAGAAATAAAAGTCGTCATCTGTCTAGTTTAGGCGGCAATCATTATTATGATTGATTAACTTAGAAAATATCATACCATTTAAGGTATCAAATTTTCCAAGTTAATCAAATCTCTCTTTTATTGAACTAGACATATGCCGTCCATAGAGGTTTTGAACAAGCGGAAAATAAAGCCTTGAATTCGAAAGGAGTAATTCCTCTTGAAAAAAAAAATTACCCTTTCCGAGGGGGTAATGTTTGGGGGTAAAAACTACCCTTTTATGTGGACCAATGCTACCTCGACACGTGTTCGCAAGCTCAACGCTCAATTATAGAAGGGTGAAAATGGGCTTTAAGCCCACAACCCTAGAAACCGTATAACGGTGCGAAGCCAATCTATTTAGGTTAAATATCCTAAGAGGCACATATCTCAATGCTCTATAAATACTGATCATTACATTAGTTTCAAGGGATCCATTTCTCTCTCCAAGCGTAATGCCCCCCACAATTACTCTACCTTCTCCCTACTTTCTCTCTCTAAAATACATTATTTCAATCACTGACTAGATTGTCAGAGGCGGACCTCCGGCCACTCGGGGTCCGTTGTTTTGCAGGTGACTGGGCCGTTCGAGTGTTGCATTGCGGATCTGTGTCCCGCGGGACGTACACGCCCTCCACTCGGGTACGTATAAAAAACCCCAAAACAATAACAATGTCAATGTCAATGTCAATGATGTGTTAGATCTTAATGCTCCCCTTCAGAGATTCCAAAGGTTAAGGAGGATTTACACGCCTTTGGGAATGAGCTACGATGCTTCTTTTAATCGCTTGCATAATCAAGGACTGAGTATGCCAATTTGACCCTTTCCAGAACCTCGACAAGAGAACAGAACTGCTAGCTATGACCCCAATGCTCATTGCATGTTTTATCAAGGAAAAGGTCATACAACTGAAAAGTGTTGGAGGTTGAAGGATGTAATGCATGACCTGATTGATGCTAATCAACTTCCTGTCCCCCCATAGGACAAGAAGCCTAATATTCAAACAGGTCCCCTTTCTAATGCTTTGGCTATCATTGGGGGATGATGTCTCCTTTGATCTATCAATACTCATTCAACCTGTGAATGAACCTTTACCAGAAGTTGTATTTGTTTCAAACTACGAAGAAGTGAATGGAATTTGAGATAGTGACGATGAAGAGGTCTATCTTAAAGATATAGCATGTTAATTTCTTGGTTTTAGTGAAGATGTTAGGGGAGAATTTGAGGTCAAGGTTCTCACCAGAAATGGACGGTTGCAACAGCCTAGTCCACCTCCACCTCCACTACAATCACAACCAATATTTGATCCAATCGACCCAGTGAAAAACGATGTGATAAAACGTTACAAAAGACTAAACTGGAAATGAATGTATGCAGGCTTTTGGCCACCTCCCACGAGCATCAAAAGGCTGTGATGAATGCTCTAGTTAAAATAGAAGTTGATAATGATATTACTCCCCAGGGCTGGTAAGCTTTCTAATTATTGATTTGCCAAGTACCAGTAATCTGATTTTCTTCTCAAACAAGGATCTTCCCCTAGAAGGGGACCAACATAACAAGGCTTTACACCTCACTGTGGTGTTTAGGCAGATAAATGTTCCTCTGAGCATGGTTGATAATGGCTGTGCAATCAATGTATGCCCACTCCGCACTGCAAAAAAGTTAGGCATAAAAGATGAAGAATTGATCCCCTCTACTCAAGGGATTCGTGCTTACGATAATACTCGCCGCCAAGCTGTGGGTACTATCATGCTAAATATAACTACTGGAGCCATTGAACGTCGCACCAGGTTTCATGTGGTGGAAATTAATGCTTCATTCAATCTGCTATTAGGTCGTCCTTGGCTTCATGAGCTAAAGGCGATCCCATCGTCATTACACTAAAAAGTGAAAGCTATAGTTGGAGGGGTTCCAATTACCATTGATGCCTCCCCATGCGCATTCAAGTTACTCCCATCGTCCATGTCAACCATGATGAGGAAGATAAAGATCTCTGGGGATTTTAGTTAGACGATGTTCTCATGATCGAAGAAGACAAGAAGTGTCACCTCGACATTGATCCTTATTCGAACACTAGTGTTGATGCCAAGAAGCAAGGGCATTAACCTGGAATGACCCTCGGACTCAAAAAGAAAATGGCTGAACTTTGGGGGCATCCTAGTGCACCTACGAAGGATACCTTTGGCTTAGGATTCAAGCCAACAAAAGAAGATATAAAACAGGCTCTCCAAAAAATGAAGCCTCGAAATAATGCTCGAACCATGAAGACGAAAATGGCCATGGAACCATACCCCTTCACTCTCAACGGCCAGTACATCAAAGAAGGGGAAAACTTCCCACGCTATGAATTCCCTGAGCCTTTCGTCCATAATGGGAAGCGCGAGCCAGGTTTCGAGATGTTCCTTGATTGTGACTTCGTCGACGAAGGCGACGAGTTCTTCACAACTGAAAAACAAGCCAGTCCAAGCTCTGATTATATGAACATTAATCTTCGTTTTGGACTAGAAAAGAATGAACCCAAGCCTGTATGAAATGACGATTCTGAACACATTCAAGCTGTCATATCAAGCAAAGATTTTGACCCCTCTGAGTTAATCGTCCAGGCTGATGATGTTTCAAAGGAATGGTACAAGACGGTGAAGATCACTACGCCAAGTGGAGAGAAGTTGGAAGTGACCGCTGGCGAAGGTCCTATATTTAACGAATCTAAATCGTCTAGGTCCGAGTCCGAGTAGTTAGAACAGTCTTTAGGATCTGAGGCGGACCCCCTTTCTTCCATATATTCTAATGCAGTTCCCCTTAATGTCGAGTCTCTTGTTGAGTCTCCTCTTTCCATCCCAAATAATTCCTGCGAGGTCGCAGCTGACCTTGCCCTCCTCGTTGTAATGACCAACGAAATAAATTAAATGAGTACCTTTGCTTACGATGCGTGTCATTCCCCTAACCCTGATCAATATTGCTTTGCTAATGATAAAAATGACAAAGAAATAATAAAAGCAATGGAAGAACACGAAAATAAATCAGCAATCATCGAAGATACAAAAACAATTAATATTTCCAATGATACGACTATCAAAGAATTTAAAATTGGATTAACACTAAGTCAAGACAAACGCAAAGAGGTAACTAACTTGCTTAGTGATTTTGTTAATGTATTTTCTTGGTCATACCATGATATGCCAGGAATTGACAAGGATATAGCTTCGCATAAAATACCGCTCATTCTAGGTATGAAGCCTGTCAAACAAAAGCTATGCCATATGAAACCAGATGTGGCTGTCAAAATCAAGAAAGAAATCAGAAAGTAATTGGCTGCAGGTTTCATCAAAGTTTCTAAGTATCCGGAATGGATAACTAATGTGGTTTCGGTTCTGAAGAAGGATGCAAGGGTCAGAATGTGTGTTGATTATAGGGATCTAAACAAGGCAAGCCCGAAAGATGGGTTCCCTCCACCTCACATTGACATTTTTGTCGATGACACAGCAAACCATGCACTCCTATCATTCATGGACAGCTATGCTTGATATAATCAAGTATTAATGGCCGAGGAAGACATGGAGAAAACCACATTAATCACACAATGGGGTACATATTGCTACACAGTAATGCGATTCGGGTTGAAAAACGCGGGTGCCACCTACGAAAGAGAAACCAAAGCATTATTACATGATATGATGCATAAACAAGAGGAGGTGTATGTTGACTATATGATCGTTTTATCAAAAGATCGGCCACGCCACATTATTGCACTCTGCAAATTCTTTGAGAGACTCCGCAAATATAATATGAGGTTGAATCCAGCAAAATGTGCATTTGGAGTTACATCACGCAAGCTACTTGGCTATATGATCATTTCTCGAGGAATCAAAATTGATCCCACAAAAGCAAAAGCAATCATGGCGATGCCATCACCCAAGACTGAGAAGGAGATTCAGGGTTTTATCAAAAGATTGCAATATATAAGTAGGTTAATATCCAAACTCACTGCGATACGTGAACCTATATTCTAGAAGCTCAAGAAGATTGTTCCTGTTACATGGGATGCTGATTGTCAAAAAGCTTTTGACAAGATCAAGGAGTATTTGGCAAACCCACCCGTGCTAGCACCAACAACGCCTGACTTTCCTCTTCGACTCTACCTTACGGTCACAAGAGAAACAATGGGGGCAATGCTAGCATAGGAAATCCAAAGTAAGGAAAATTCAATCTACTACTCGAGTAAAAATCTTTAGGGTTATGAAACCATGTACACACCACTTGAGAAGTTGTGTCTTGCACTCGTGTGGGTTGCGCAAAAATTAAGACATTACATGCTCACTCATATAGTGCATGTTGTATCCAATATGGACCCTCTCAAGTATTTGTTAAAAAAAGCAACACTCAAAGATAGATTATCGAGGTGGATAGTCAACATTGCTTAGTTTGACTTAAAATTCGTACCACAAAAGCCTATTTAAGATTCTGTGGTTTCTGACTTCCTAGCAGATTTCCCACTAGAAAAAGTTAATAAAGAAGAAGAAGAGTATTATTTCTCTAACGAAGATCTACTCATGACCGAAGATGATAGCTAGATCCTCTATTTCGATGGAGCTTCGAATCAAAAAGGTTGTGGTGTGGGAGTCTTGCTTGTGTCACCCAACGAAGAACATATTCCGATTTCCATGAAGCTCGACTTTGATGTCACCAACAATGTTGCCGAATATGAAGCATGCATCTTAGAACTGGAAACAACTGTTGCCCTTGGAATTAAGAAACTCATAATCTACGACAACTCATCACTAATCATCAACCAGATCTCCAGAAGGTGGAAGGTGAGAAGTGAAAGTCTCGCTATGTATCAAGCTTATCTGGAAACTCTCACGGAGCAACTAGATGAAGTGGAATATACGTACTTGCCTAGAGAAGAAAACCAGTTTGCCGGCGCACTAGGTAAATTAGCATCCATGGTGCGAATTCCAACGGACACAATCAAAATGCCAATAACCATAGAAAGAAGATATGAGATGGCTTAGGCTCACGCACTTGATGATGAACAACAAGCACAAGAAGAAGATGAAGAGCCATGGTATACAAATATCCATTACGTGACGAAGGGAGAATACCCGCCTAGTACTGATAAAAGGGTACGCTGTGCTTTGAGGCTCCTAGCCTCACAGTATGTGCTCATCATAGGAGAACTCCACAAAAGGACCGCTCTAAAAAGAAATCTCTTATGCATGGCGAAGAATGAAGCGTGCAAAACCATGGAAAACCTTTACGCTGGAATATATAGAACACTTATGAATGCTAAAATATTAGTAAAAAAGATTTAAAGACAAGGTTATTATTGGACTACCATGGAGAGAGACTGTCACAAATACGTCAAGAAATGTATGAAGTGTCAATTCTACGGAAATTTGCAGCACATTCCACCTACGCTTCTCTATACATATACTTCTTCATGGCCTTTCTCTACTTGGGGTATCGACATCATTGAAAAGATAGCGCCATCGAGACAAGGGGGACATGAATTCGTCCTTGTAGCAATCGACTACTTCATCAAATGGGTCGAAGCTGCCTCATAAGCTAAACTAACAGCAAAACATGTAGCTTAATTCATTGAGAAAAATATGATATACCGTAATGGGGTACCTCGTGAGATTATTAGTGATAATGAAACGCATTTCCAAGCTGAGTGCGCAGAACTTTTAATGAAATATCATATCAAGCACCACATATCATCACCCTACAGACCACAAACAAATATTGTGGTTGAATTGGCCAACAAGAATGTAAAAACTATCATCGAAAAGATGACAAAATTACAAAGATTGGCCAAGTAAGCTAGATTTTGCCCTTTGGGGTTATCGAACCTCTGATCGTACATCAACGAGGGCTACCCCTTTCTCTTTGGTCTATGGAGTTGAAGTTATACAACCAATAGAACTCGAAATCCCTTCTCTCAGAATCGCGTTTGAAAGCCAACTAGATGAAGTCGATTGGATTAGAGCAAGATAAGTCTTAATTGACGAAAAACGCTTGGAAGCTTTGCATCATGTCCAAACCTACCAACAGCGTATAGCACGACATTTCAATAAAAAAATTCAAGTTTTGGAACATCAAGGAAGGTGACTTGGTGCTTAAGGCACTTTTCAAAAATGTGTTAGATTAGGGGGAAATTTTAGACCAAACTGGTCAAGTCCATACATTGTTAAATCCATTTTGTCTGGCAGAGCAGCACAATTGGTAGACATGGATGGCAACAGTTTCAACAACTTAACCAACTTAGATAAAATCAAGAAATTTTATTCTTAGTTGATAGAGCTACGGATGGCCCGATTCTTTTTTTAAGGATACGTAGGCAACTCCTCAAGGGGGCTTGGCCACTAAAAAATAAATCCTTACTCTGTCGACCAAGTATAACACACAAGACAGCAAAATGGAGCTAAAATGGAGAAAATCCTGCAGTAGCAGCTATCGTGCCACATCAGTATCAACCGCGCCCCGACAGCAGACACCGCGACACGGTAGAAAACACCGTGGCACGGTAAAAAAAAAAAAAAAAAGAGTTGCGCCACATCAACATCCACTGCGCCGCGGGAATTGTTACCATGTCGCGGCAATATTTATCGTGGTGCGATGAAATTTCCAGCAAAAAAAAAGCAAACAATCCCCCACATCACGGTTTTTTCCAGCGTGACGCAAAAGATTTTTCCATGGCACGACAAACTCTGGAATTTGCACATTCTTCTATTTTATTGTTTGACGAATATTTGTTCTACAATGGTTATTATTCTTCCATTGCGTCCGACTTCTTGACTCGGAAAATAATAAAAAAAAAATGAAGTCATTGTAATTATTATTTAAGGTGAAAATAAATATGATATTATTGATGAAATAAATGTGACTACAATTATTGGCATCATGCGCCTTATTCAAAAATTAAAAATTTAAATCATATAAGCAAAGAAATATCGATCTAATCCTTCTTCACTTTAGGAACCTCCTTCACTTTTTTAACTAGGTCGGCCTTCACCATTAATGTGTCTTTTGTAGCCCGAACTGTCACACCTCTAGTTAAACTTTCATCCCTTTCCCCTTTCTTAGAATTCTACGATTGCTTCTCTCTAGAAATTATCTTTTCCTTACCCTTTCCTTTCACATAATTCTTCTTTTTAGGCATTATAGGAGCCTTAAACTCAATTCCTCGTGTTCTTGAAACTAGACGATATCTAAGAGGCGCCTTCTTACTTCCAAGACGTCCCTTTACATCAAAGTTGCGTGATCCGACTCGATCCCTTTAACTTCTAGGATTCAACCATGCCTTGTATGCATTAGATAAGGGAGGAGGAGCTTAGTTACTCGCAGAAACAATCCATAAAGGTCTTCTAATCCAATAAGTCTCGTACTTGATAACATTACTTTCATGCAACGGTACTTCACGAGGACTATCGTTATAGCGTGGAACTACTTGTTCAAGTTCATATTGTCGCATCTATCGATAAGGATAATAAAAAGTCGGCTTTGAATTACTAGGAATGTGAAAATAGGGAGTATCATTCGCACAAACCATCCTAGTAAGCCTCAACCAAGGCACCACCCACCGAATGGAAAATTCTCTCATTGCAAAGATGACCTTCCAATCATCATATGACATGTTTGTAGAGTAATTTTTCTTCCTACGGACCACATTATTGGGACCATATTTTTCAATATTGTCGGAGACCTCAAAAAGTTCTAAACGCTCTATCAACCAAATCTGTAAAAAAAAAAAAATTAATTAGTCGAAAAAAAAAATTCATAACAGCACCGTGACAGGGAAGATTGCACCGTGTCACGACAAACATGTATCGTGACTTAGTGCCTGCTATGCGTCACGGGGGCTAATCAGGGCTCATTTTTACCTGCAACAGTACTAGAGAGCCCTTCCTGATGGCTTTTCGGTCATCTTTTTCTTCGTCAAGGCCACGCAAAATTTCTCCAAGGCAAGTAGGCATACGAGATCTCCCCGATTCAACATGTTCAAGCACAGACGCTAAAAAAGCATGTCCTACCCTACATTTTGCAAATAAAAGCTTGCTAAACATGCAAAAAATATAAGCCCTTCTACGGTATACATGATAAGACTCATAGACAGGATGATTGAAATAAAAATTTGCAAGCTTTTCTAGATCTACTTCATTACCACACAAAATTTTATTTAAATCTGGATCTGTCGGATTCAGATGACGTTCAAAGTCTAGGTAATTATACTCACGTAGGGTAGGCATTGCAATGAGATATCTTGCAGGAAAACCAAAGATGGCACCGAATTCCTCCAGCAGGGGAGAAATTCTATCATAATCAAATTTGAAATAGTGAGTTTCTGGATTCCAATAATTTAAAGCTGACCTATGAAATCTTGTTCAATTGCTACATGCCTTAAGGCTAATAAACCTCTGACATTAAACAATTCCAACTCTCTTTTGTCCGCATTGGTTAAAGAATAGGACAAGTCATAATGTATTATCAAAATTCCGGGACATTATTTTTGAAATATGAAATTCTAATTTTTTTTATGTTTCGTAATTATGCGTATCATGAATAAACTGGTCTCATTTTATAGCCAAAATGCTTGGAAACACTCAAAATCTATCTTTCTAAGCGCGTAAACTACACTGATGCAGAATACGTGCACCGTGACACGGGAAATCCTACCGTGTCACAAGAATTTGTGCCGCGACACAACATATTTTGTCGTGACACGGTATATACTGCCGTGTCGCGGTGCCCACGCGTTTACATTTTTTTATCATTTACCCATTTTTATCCGGATTTTTTTTGTTTTTCCTTCACCGTTTACCTTCTAATCTTTTTTTCAAGAGTTTCATTCTTAATAAAATTCTCCATTTATTTTATTTTTTAATTTTTTAATTTGTTATTTTTTTTTATTTTGTCTTTATTGTAATTTTATTTTTATTTTTATTTTTCTTTTTATTTTGGGGAAGTTGTAAAACTTGTCCCATTTTAATTTTTATTTCTTTTTCTTTTGGGGTAATTGCAAAATTTATCCCATTTTTATTTTTATTTTATGGAAAGTTGTGAAACTTATCCCATTTTCATTTTTATTTCTTTATCCTTTTTGGGGAAATTGCAAAATTTGTCCCATTTTTCATTTTCTTTTTCTTTTGGGGAAGGTCGGTACCCTCCACTCACGTATTTTTTTCGCGTCATTAATAAATACACAATAACACACAATGAGTCTCGAGCACACACTAATACACACATTAATAAATGCATGAAGTGCGAAAAAAAATATACAAAGTTAGTCATGATGCA
Organism: Chenopodium formosanum; assembly: GCA_024500155.1. Lineage (NCBI taxonomy): Eukaryota > Viridiplantae > Streptophyta > Magnoliopsida > Caryophyllales > Amaranthaceae > Chenopodium > Chenopodium formosanum. The sequence continues at coordinate 53,206,303 of CM044880.1, read as the reverse complement.
TAAACAGTGTCAAGTGTGATCAGTCAAAGTACATAATAAAAACCCTCGGTCAAAAATCTACAGAACTAGAAGTGTTAGGATCATTGTCATCTCCAGCCTGCGAATACGGGAACAACGAACCAAAGAGTCCCTCTATCATTCGGGTACGAGGAGTAGTATCCCTAATAATTCCTATAGCTCTAGTAGTAGACAAACTAAAAGCAGGACTTGTCCAACTGGGAAACGACATAGGCTGACTCCGAGAAGTAGGAAGAGTCAGTAGACGCATCGTCCCAAACAATGGAACTAAAAATAATTCCTACACCGGTGGAGGCAGCGCCCAAAACAATATAACTGAATATAAACTCATGTCTACAAGAGTAATGACTGGCCTGAACTCAGGGTGTGAAGGCTGGGAAGATGAAGGCCGCTGCCATTGACCCTGAAAGTGTTGGAATGGCTTAGAAGAATGAGGCTGCTGCCACTTAGCCTCCTGAAATGGCTGAGAAGGTCGAGGCTGCCGTTGAGACTAAGAATGTCGTCGAACCTCATGGAAATCGTTTGCCGCAACTAGGCTCCCCCTTGTCAGAGTCCTAGTGCTTCGAGCGCGAGCGAGACCACCGTCGCTCCTGAAAGACACAAAATGAAAAGTTGTCAATAGTGCAAGATTAAACAGATGGTAAATATACGAAAAATTGGTGAATATACCTCGAGAACATCGCCAGAACCGCCTCGACAACTCGTATCACGTCAAAACTTGATGATGCAGTACTTCAAAGCGTCAACCAACTTCATAAATCCCCCTAAGATAAACAGTCGTCTGGAAACATGATCGAATAATCAGGTTATTCGACGGTTTGAACAGACTAACAACAAAATTCTCAAAATAAATCATACCTCGGGAAGAAGGGGCGGAGGAGCCAAAGAAGGAAGCAAGTCCTGTGAATAATCTCCCTCCATACGCACAAGCTCCTCCATATGCACAAGCTTCTGCCAAGGAAATGTGTATCACTCCCCCCTGTTTATCAATGCCCCAAGAAATCATGAGTCCAGCATCGACTCCGGTAGAGGCAACGACACCTTAAAGCAGTTAGCGATGTGCTGACGAACAATGTGCTTTCAAAGATACCAAGAAAAGCGTGCAGTACCAACAAAAACAGTATGGCACGCCGAAAGCTGCAAGGCCTTTGGAAGATCAGTCATCCTAGCCCAAGGATGATACTAGATGTCAACAACAACCTGAAACCATAAAAACTTGTAATGAATGCCGAAAAATAACATCAAGGTAGAGAATAACATGCTGCAAAATAAATTCGTACACAAACGTGAGAGGTTCCTCGGCGTAGCAGCCCGAACAGAGTATATACGGAAATCATGGACCGCTCCACAACGCCATCATGGGGCCAATGGAGTTGTTTTTAGCTATGTTAAAGCCATGGAAAAGAACAGAAGCCAACTTTGATCGCCCGCACTTAGGACCAACTCGAGGCACCGGCTGAGTCTTGATACGCTGAACAACCGGACCTAATAAATCTACTACCTCAGCCGCCCCCTAAGTGAGGTCAGGAATCTGCCATACGGCCCGCTCGGTGAAGCGTATGCCGCTAATCTTGCTAAAATCCAGGGGGTTCACTGTCATCTCCCCCCAAACAAAGTGAAAAGTGTTGGTAATATCCCAAAAATACTCTAACAACACACAAACTACTGCCGAGGCACAACCATGGGGGCTGCAAAACCCTACGACCGCTGAATAGAAATATCCTAAACCAGCAAACTCCCACAAGGCGTTAGTGACAAGATCCCTTGTGATAATCCCATATAGAAGGGGAATCAAATCCCCAGATCCGAATCCATGATGGCGAAGCATGCCATCGACTATGCAAGCAAATGGACGGTGAGAAATGTGGTACTCACGACATAAAACCAACTCGTTTGGTGTCCACAGAGTTGGAATCCACCTACCCCTACTCGAAGAAGGGCGAGGCTCAGTCTCTAAGGCATCGTCCTCCATGCCCTCGGGAACTGTGGGTATGTCCTCTCGAAAAGCTTGATGCCAGCCACGAGTAGAAAGATCGCAAACCCATTGTCTAGGCATGGTATTACATTCAAACAAAAAAAAAATCTAAATACTTAGCATCATGTCCTAGGTTATTTATATATTTATTGAAAAGCGGCTTAACAGCTACCTGAAGTTGCATTTTCTATTATACTCAAAATTTTTACCACAAGGGTAAAAATTAGCAAAATAATTGAATTATGTCTAGTATTTAGTTTTGCCATGACGAACTAATACTACAGTTCTCCGATCCTAATTGCATGATACTAGGTTCTCCATAAAATTATATAGTACATACACAAAATAGAGCGTATTCCAAAATTGCACAAGAACAATAGATCGGCACATCATGGCATATGTGTAAGGAGGGTGATCCCATCGTAAGGGGTACTCTCCTTAAATTCCCTTGGCCACATAAAAGCCTAAGACTTTACACTTGTTAAGGTGTAGTAGGATTTGAATTCTTGAATGTTTGGGGGACCTTGAATTAGAATTGATTCCATCATCACGCTTTTTTATAAGAAACAAGTAGGAGTCGCCAATGAGTTTTAGGAAAAACTCATAAACCTCGTTCATGCCTTACTTCCATGTGGAGTTCATGGAATGATTAGCATAAATCATAATTTTACCCATGCCGAAATTGGTCTATAAACTAGAAATGAGTTCGAAAGCGAGGGTACTAAGATAACGTTCCTTTTAGAGGGGAATTACCATCCTAGCCCTAGTACGGCCTCTACTAGCTCTTTCTTTTTCACAATTTCATCACCAAATAATATATCTAACGCGATACCAAAAACTATGTTAGTTAATTTCATTTACAAGAATTAGGTCATGTAGGAATTACATTGCATGGTCGTTATTCTTATTTAATAATATTCGTGAAAGAGCAATAAATAAACAATATTCGCCTTGCTTTAAGTAATCAACCAACAATTATTTAATTCAATCCTAGTCTTTATTTAACGCAAGATACTATGTGAAATTGATTAATTAATTATTTTAAAAGTGGTAAAACAACACTAATTAATTTATTGAAGTCTCTTTAAACAAGAAAATAAAGGTGATTTAACTAAGTGCTCGGAATTTACCAATTCTCTTTGCTAGATCTCCGTTTAGAACACGTATGGACACCTTCTTGTTGAGGAAACTCCACCTGAGTAACAAAGTATCGAAAGGGTGAGCGTTTAGGACAAGAGGGCTAGGTTGCAAAAGTTCACAAGTTATTTCGCCAGAGTTTTTAGGTTGATTTCTATCTGTTGAAGCCTTAGTTTAAGCTCGTATTTATAGAGAAGGATTAGGTTTATGGTTTTGAGCAATCTGCCAAAGCAGGTGTCACGCGTAACAGAGAAAGTTGCGCGCGGCAACCCAGCGCAAGTTATAGAGTTGCGCTGCTAAGTGCAGCGCAACTTTTAGTCTTGCACGCGGCTTTATGGTACAATTCGATTTTATATTTTTTGTATAATTCCGAATAATTACAAATCTTTACAGCGCAACTCTGGAAGTTTTGTTGGGTGTCGTGTGCAACTAAAATAGTTGCGCGCAGCAGCCCAGCACGACTTTATTAGATGCGCGCGGCTTTTTCTGCGGCAGCACTAAGTTTTAACTTAAGCGCTCCTAAATCCGTCATTATTAGAATTTAACCACGAGCTTAAGCCTAATTATGATCGGGTTTAGTTAATTGGACCTTTTTTTTGTCTTTTCTTTAATTTGGGCTAATCTTTAGTGTTTTGTGGCTTAATAAGTTATCCGTAAGTATTCTTCACTTTGATCCAACACAAAGATGGCTTTATTTATCGTCATTGCACTTCCTGTCGAAACAGGTGGCCAAAAGTAGATGTCTACAGTTAGCCCCCACTTTAATTGAGTCTAGAATAGACGATGATCAAAGTAGTCAAGGAAATAAATCCGAGACTCATTCTGCGAAGTTCTCTAAGGATAGAGAATCTTTCAGTAATGTTTAAGGATGTCAAAACAATCCTTGGTTCACTAAGTGTTTAAACCAAGTAGCTATTAAGGCTAGAAAAAGTCTTTCCTAGTCTTAACGCGCTAAAGAATCTAGATTGATCCATTGCAATTGTAGAACGCTTTTACAAGTAAAAGTATTCTAGGTGATGTCAGGTCACGAGAAGAGATCGGTTTTAAAAAGATAAAAGGGGAGGATTTCTTCTCAATCGTGTCATTGTTGGTCTAAAGTCCCTCGATATGTCATTGAAACTTTAGCCTTGATTTAACAAAGTAAAAGATGAAAAAAGGGGTTTTCGGTATTTGAGCCGAAATGGTTCGGTTTTCGAGCCGGGTTCAGTATTCAAGCTAGAAGTCCACAAGATAGAAATACATGTCACAAGACTAGAGGCATATACTCAAATTCAGTGAGAGGGAAGAAAGTCAGCAACTCTCTCATCAATTTTGTCCACAAGATGAGTACACGTGTCTTAAGACTGGGGGCATGTAACTACATAGGCGCGACATCGTCACGCCGCTTCTTTATACAGGGGGTTGATTCGACACCCTAACTGTCCAGTAAGTTAGTAAGCGCACTAACTACCGTGTTTGCTCCCATTCAAGAAGATCCTTCTCCTGAAGGTTTAGCGCGCCTGTCGACTAGTTAAGCTGATGCCTACAGTAATTCTCTTCTTATTAGTTCCGAGAGGTAAATCTCGAAAATCTTGGGCTGAGTGAAATTTTACGCATCACCTACGCCGTACAATTTTGCGTCGTACGATACGCCATTTGCATTTTTACGCTGCATGAAAACGCCTTCCTATTTGCTTTGGACGTGAAAAAAGAAGAAAACTCGGACATTTGTAACATTAGTACAGTAAAATGACAAACCTATCTATGGGTGCTCTTACATAAAGCACCACCACGGAACGTCTTAACGCAATCTTACGAAAAACATTCAAAACGAATGCTTCGGGAAGGCACAAAGCATGGTGTGCATGCAATATGATGCAAAAAAACTAACAAAAAAGAAAACAAACTACAATATGCAAAGCAATTAAAATGATTTTGATGATTTGTGCGCCATTACGTCTAATAACGAGCAAAAAAAATCAAATAATGATCAAACAGATCAAAATCAAAAATTCGGTCTTTAGGTGACTAGTATCCGCGCACAACTCAGAAGGTCGTGCTGGCCAGGTGCGCGCATCTTTCTGAGTTGCGCTGCTTTGTAACGCGCAGTATCTTAAGTTGCGCGCGACATTTATGTCAGTAAAATGAAAATCGCACGATTGATTTTTCATTTCGCCATTTTTCCTTCCTTCACCATTTTCAACTCTTTCTTTCTCTAAAAAGCTCAGTTTTTTGCAATTTTTGAAGTTAAAGGAAGCTAATCTCGTTCTCAATTCATATTTGTCATAATCACATGTAATTTGTTTTGCTAAAATTTGCTCTTTTTTGGCTGAATTCGAACGATTTTTGAATCGTTAAACCCCAAATTTAAAATTTGGGGGTTTTCAATTCGGCTTATTTTTCTTGAAATTGTTTGCTTTATGTTGTTATGCTATATTTAAGGTGTATTTTGCAACCAATTTCATGAAAAACGGTTAAGTATTTAACCTTATATGAGCATTTTTTTTTTCGAGTTCGTTCATGCTTCTTTTTTCGAACTTTTGCTTGATTTTCTGTTATTTTGTTTGCCCATTTCAGTTATACTTGTTAATTATGCAACAATTGTAGTATTGGAACTAGTAGTTTTGCTTCCATAATTAACATTTTGAAAATTTTGAATCTAAAAAATGGCGCGAAGTGTACTTTTAGCCTATTTTCACCATATTCAAACTCCAAAATTGTTTGGTAGACGATAATCATGTTTATATTACTGTTTTTCGTCTAGAATTAGTTGATTCTTTAAGATTTTAGAAGATAATCCCTTGAATGCTTAGTGGAAACTGGTATATGATGGTTTTTGAGGGTGTTAAAAGCCCCCATTTATTGAGTTTACTGCAGGTATCGTAGCCCCTAAGTATGGGTGACATTTAATTTTCGTGTTTTACCCTTTCGATAGCCGTTATGTTGCCGAAGGTCTAGAACACATATATTAGTTTAGTTTAGGAAACCAATTAAAGAAAGTTTTATCCGTCATAGCATGGACTCGCCTCTATTTGTCGATGCCGAGGAGGTTCTTGGGGGTCTGGACGATGCGGTTCGCCCTCGGAAGATGGTAACCTGTCCTCGAGAGGAGGTTCAAGAGCAACACATCGCAGCCGATCGACGTTGCCAGGAAGAGGTGGTTTAGGAGGCTCCTCCCAACTGGGACTCTAGGGTCCTTAAGTGGGACCCAGACCACCATGTCTAGCCCTAAGTCTAGATCTAAGTGAATAGGGATGAATATAGAAGATCTTTGGATATGATCATGGTGTGAGAGTGTATGAATGTGTATATGAATGCATGTTTATTACGGGCGCACCTCGATGTGAGATTGCTTACTGTAGACACCTAAAAATGTCTCCCCAAAACCAAACCCGTTGATGAATACCTTTCACCGCCATTATTGGTTAAGTTGAGTATTTAATCTTTGGAGTGCTTAAATCCATGTTCTATCCAATATATTTCATGAACCAATCCAATTTCTAGCTCATTTCCCTAAACCATAACCTATTTTCCACTTTTCGTGTCCACATCGCAAAACTGAGAGAAACTGATTTTATGGATATAAAATTTTGATCCAATTATTATTTTGTTGGATAGGCCTTTAAATAAGATTTCCAACCATATATCATAATCCCAATTCCGAGCTATAACGAAAAAGATATGAGCAAAACATTAAACTCGGCCCAAAACCGACACCCTTCTACTAAAACAGCCATATCATAAAATATACAAATTATTTTGACTTTATTTTAATTGGGTTGAAAATTAGACTTGATAAGCTTTCCAATGATATATTATATGCTTTAATCCGAGTTACGGATCAAAAGTTATGATGATTTTAAAATCGGGTAAAAAAACTAGAATTACCGCGCAGCAGCTAAAATACCGCGACGCGGTAAGATCTGACGTGGCACGGGAGAAATTCCCGTGACACGGTAATTTGGAGGGCATTTTCATGTTTTTTAGTGCCCCGTGACTTGGCATAAGTACCGTGACCCGGCGCCATATGCCGTGACACGGTGGACTTTGCCGCGTCACGGCGTTTTCTGCCGTGTCACGGTGGGTTGCTTCCGTGTCACGGTGCTTAAAACTTTCCCGCGTCACGGGGAACTGTGCCGCGACACGGGAATTAGTGCCATGTCACGGTAGGAATTCCCGTGTCACGGTGCCAGTGCTGTGACACGGGACAACTCCGTGTTTTTTCCGTGTAATCCCTTCACGCGTTTTTACTCCCGTAGGTCAAATATTTCTCGCGTCACTCTATTTTTCCCCGTGACACGGTAGAGTCTGACCGTGTCACGGTACAGTCTGACCGTGTCGCGGTAGCCTTTTTTAGGGTTTTTATCTTTTTAGGGTTCCGTGTGTTCCCTCTGCACATTTTCCCTATAAATACCCCCCTCCTTTCTGCAGTTCGGGGCAGCAATAATCATTCTCTCTCACCTTGCACCAAAAATCATCCTCTTCTTTAACCTAATTTCTAGCCTCCTTATTCTTCCATAATAATTCCCCTAAGCACTCCAAGGAGTCTATACTTAACCCGAGGTTCCGTCCTTAAACCAAGGCGTGAAAGGTACAAATAACTGAGGGTTTGGATCAAATCAATTCTACTTTTTATTTAATTTAATTTTCATTTACTTTATTATTTTTTATTGAAGTTACTAACAATTTATTCATGATGTAGCAATTTAAAGGAACGCGCGAAATGTGAGTAATTAATTAATTTAATTACTTATTTTATTTTTATATTGCTAGTATCATGCTTAGGTTAATTTCGTATTTGATTTGACTAACGCTATTATTGTTGAATTGCTTCCAATATTAATGTTTATTTTATTATATTTATGATCACCATATTGCATGTTTAAAGGGAATATGTAATTGAAAATCACGACTAATAAGATAATTTGGACAACCGGTTAAGGTTCCTTTTTAATCTTGTTGTTTAATCAAGTGATCACCAAATTTTTAGAATTATGTGTGCATTAATTTTGAACCAATTTAGTTAAATAATAGTTTGGAACGAATTGAATTATTGTTTGTATGCCTTTGAGATCACAGGAATGATTTTCACTATAAGAATCGAGTAGAGGCCAATACGGGCGAATGTGACTCCATGACTCACTTCGTACCATCATCCCCGATCCTCCTTTCGTGGTTCCGAACCATATGGAGTTAGTAATCTCATGGATTATGAATGGGGTGTAACCTTCACGAGTCAATCGTTGTTGCCTATCGTTGTCCCTTATCGTGGTTGCCTTTTTATGATCCGTGAACGGTTTACAAGTTCCTTAAAAACTTGTTGGCGGCTCCCTACTTTGCTTTGTCCCTAATCGTAATGTCAATTCCCACTTCCTTTGATTGCCAAGCATATTCACAACATGCTTTTAATGTAGGCGCACTTCGAGCGACGCCTACAATTTGGCGACTCCACTGGGGAGGATTCTTAATTATTTATTGATTTGAGTGATCGGTATTTAATTAAGATAAGTGGATGAGACTTGAAAGATTCTTGAAAAAATATTCCTGTGATTAATTTGGCAATTTTGCATCAGCATAGAAGTTTTAACGTCGCATTCAGGTCTGTCTCGTAGGAAAAATTGGATAACTTTATTGCGCGCAAATGAAAACAGGGCACCAGTCAGATTTTCTGTCTGCCGTGTCACGGTACAGTGTACCGTCTGACTGTACACTTTACCGTGATACGGGAATTTCTGCCGTGTCACGGCAGTCCTTAAATCAGTCTGGTGACCTATTTTCTTTTCTCACAGTCGACTTCCTTCGATTTTTCTGAAAAAACGTATGTGTTCTACATGCGTCTTAGCCCCGGGGGATTTAAGCTCTATCAACCTAAAAACGCTCATGGCAATAAGGGTTCATCCGAGTTATTAAATCCACCCAAACCATGGAGTCGAGTTCGATTTCATCACGAACTCGCGGAGCCACCCGTTGGCATACACCCTCAAGGGAGGCTGCCTTGCTAACGCGTCCAAACTCTGAACCATGGTACCCTTTTGACACCCAAAGCTTGACCAATAGTTGAACATAGATCTTGACTTTAGGTTGCGAACTTTTTTTTACATCATCGTGCCTAAATGCTATGTGTTTGTTCGGTACTAACCCTAATGGTTTGCTCTTTTTGTTTGACCCATGACCGAGGGTTTTTATTCTCACATAGTAATTAGTACGGACTTAAAATCGATTAAAATCTAAAAAAAAAAATCACAAAACTGACCTGGAACTGCGCACCGTGTCACGGCATTTTCTGCCGTGTCACGGTGAACAGTGCCGCGACACGGTCAAGGCTACCATCTGACGGTAAGTCTTAACCATGTCACGCCAGTCTGCACCGTGACACAGTGCCCAAGAAAGTGTCCCGTCAGTCTTTTTTTTTTTTTTTTTTTTTTTTTTTTTTTTCTCGATTTTTGTGTCCATTATTGAGTCGTGTCTAATTATACGGTCAAAACACGCGTCTATAACCTCACTTAATCACTCACATGTCGTGTTTACACACTTTTTTGCTTTAAGTCGTGCACCACTTTTTTGACCGTATTTTAAGGAAAGTCTTGTTTTTATGTCTTTTTTTAAGTCGGATGGTATCCTCCCTTTAAAAATAAACAAGCAACGTTTCAAAATTATTTTATTTTATTAATTTTTTTTTTTTTAAAAAAAAAAAAAAAAAAAAAAAAAAAAATTTGACCGTGACACGGGAACTTATCCCGTCTGACGGGAGATGTGTCCCGTGCCACGTCACACCTTTTCAAAGAAAAAAAAAAAAAAAAAAAAAAATTGACCGTGACACGGGAACTTGTCCCGTCTGACGGGAGAAGTATCCCGTGCCACGTCACCCCTTTTCAAAAAAAAAAAAAAAAAAAAAAAAAAAGAAATTATTTGACCGTGACACGGGAATTTATCCCGTCTGACGGGAGAAGTGTCCCGTGCCACGTCACTCTCTATAAAAAAAAATAATAAAAAAAAAAAAAAAGAAAAAACGTCTGTTTAGTCTTCCGTGTTAATTTGGTCCTCGCGTCAGTCATTTTGGTTATTGTTCACATGTCTAGCCATACGATCATACACCGAGTATTATAACATCACTTGATCACTCACGAGTCAAGTATAGTCCACACACTTTCTTTATGTCCGACTCGAGTCGTGCACCAGGTCGTTTATGATCGTAAATTAGGTTCATGCACCCTTTTTTTCGTCATAATAAAAAAATGAGTGGAGTTTTCTCACCTGTTTTCAAATGTCTATTTTTTCCTTCCTTTCCTATCTTGAGCAATGAGTCAAACAATTAAGTGAATTGTTTTATTTCACAGTACTTGTTCAAGGAACAGAGATAGATCGATACGGTTCGAGCCATTACCGCAGCAATCTCTCAGACCTAATAGGCGTTCAAAGAGAACTTTGTCATCCTCGTTACTCATCACCTTTCAATGGCCACTAGAGAAGACCTTGAGAACATCAACAAATCCATTGAGGCACTGTCTTCCATGATGCAAACCCTTACCACTAGGGTCACTACCATGGAACAAAACAAGGTCACTGTTTCCACCCTTGACAAACTGAAGGAACAAATGAGTAAGATTTCTGAGGACTTCACTTATGTGGAACGGCCTCCCACTCCTTTGGATGTGAAGGATAGACTCCCTGAAAAGTTCTCCACTGCTGATATTCCAAAGTTCAAGCCTACTGACAATCCAATATTCCATTTGAAGGCGTTCTCTGCAACCATGGCTCTTAAGGGATTGGACGTAACACTCTTCCCTACGGTGTTCCCTCTCTCCTTAGAACATGCTTGCCAACAATGGTTCTATTCCCTAGATGCCAAGCGTACTGCGACTTGGCAAGATGTCACCGACAGTTTCATGAATCGTTACAAGTGTAACATTCAAACTAAAACTTCTGAACGTGAACTCTCCATTCTCAAACAGAAAGAGAATGAAGGCTTCACCGCTTACCTGAACAGGTGGAGGGAAACAACTTCACTCTTGGTAGATCCTCTAAAAGAAAGAGAGATGGTTCACCTCTTTATTCAAAATCTAACTCATAAATATAGGGAACATCTCAAATTTCTTCCACTGAACACTTTCGAAGCTGTATACGACATCGGCATCAATATCGAGGATGAGCTAATAAAGACTGCTGGTAGTAACAATAATAACACTCGGAAAAACAAGAAGAACGACCATCCTTCTTCTTCGTCTTCTAAGCACGAAAATACTACCAATAATATAAGCCAAGTTGATATCAATGAAGTGTTAGCTCTTGATACTCCATTGCCCAAGAAGAAAAGAACTTACACTCATTTAGGAATGACTTATGATGCGGCCTTTGATCGCCTTTACGGTCAAGGCTTGATCACGCCTATTGGACCATTTCCAGAGCCAAAACCCGGAGAAAGGAGCGCCAAATGGAATCCCAATGCCTATTGCAAGTACCATCAAGGAAGGGGCCATACTACAGAGCAATGTTGGAATTTGAAGGACGCCATTCAAGACTTGATGGATGCAAACAAACTTCCTGTCCCTCCAGGCGGCAAGAAGTAATAAATACAAGGCACGCAGATCTTTTGTGCAAGATTTCATGATTTCTTTCTTTATCATTCTTCTCCATTCCCCATTCATGTCTAGCATAGGTTTTCCACTTCGAATTATTTTTTTTTTTTTTTTTTTTTTTTTTTTTTTTTTTTATGTGTTTCATGTGTTTCGTTCACCTTTTCCATTAATAAAATGAGCAATTTTCCTTTACATCTCGATCATAGAATTTTTCATTCATTCATTCTCAATAAAAAAAAAAAAGTTCAAAGCAAGGTACACCAATGATTTAAGGCACCTTTGCAACCCTGTCATTCCCCATTAACCACTCAATCACATATCCAGTTCTTCATCAACCACTTTGAGCCTCGTCTCACGTCTGGCCTTCATTTCTTCAACCCACATTCACTCAACCCTGGGATTTGAAGATGTGTAATTGTATAACATTCAAAAAAGCAAGTAAAAAAAAAAAGTAGCAAAGCAAAAATAAAACAATGTCTAAAGGCAAGTGTTCCAATGTCTTTGATATGAACACGTCTCAAATTGCGTCTCTCATAGAGTGCTCGGTACCGTGCCTGAGAAACATGAATGCTAAGTGAGTGATGAACCGCATGATCTGAGATTGCCTACATTGATTAAAAAAAAAAAAGTTCAAAGCAAAAAAAAAAAAAATGTGTTGAAAATAAACTTGCAAAATTCAAAATTTTCAAATTCACAATTACACATCTTGGGGGCTTCTCTCGGGTCTTGAGCCTTTTACCCCTTTCTCCCTTAAACCATCAACTTAACCATATTACAACCCTTGAAAGACCTCTTTGAGGTGTACATACACTTGTGCAAAGTTCGATTAGAGCTACGTTCGGCCTGATTCCTAACGGATACGTAGGAAACCTCACATCGAGGTGCGGCCACATTCATATTCATATCCATGCATGATCGAGTCAAAGAATATCCAATGCTTATCCCTACCCATTTAGAGCTAAACTTGGGGGCTTGAACCCAAATTACATTAGCTTACCCAGCCTGAGGAGTCATCATTTTTTACTCTTCTCACATCTATTTCCATCACCATAACCCTTGCAGCCAGCCTTAGTATCACATTCACACACTTCACTCACACATCCATATCCATATCAATCATTCTTCCTTTTAAGAGCCCTTTATCATGAAATCTTGTTTCAACCCTGTGCATGTTTCATCATATTTGAAGACAACATTCAGTAGAAGAAACATTTCATACTTGCTTAGCTTCCTGACCTAAGCAATGTTCATTGTTTCGCATAATGTGCAAAGAAACATTTATATATCAATGATTTTTAATCATAGAAAGCATATCGTGCTTAGCTCCTTGACCTAAGCAACGTTCATTATACAATAATCACTATACGTGCTTAGCTTCCAGACCTAAGTGCTGTTCAAAATCGCTTCTTTACACCATATATGATGCTTAGCTCCATGACTTAAGTTCATTCATCTATCGTGTTATACGTGCTTAGCTTCCAGACCTAAGTGACGTTCAAAATTGCTTCTTTACACAATATATGATGCTTAGCTCCATGACTTAAGTTCATTCATCTATCGTGTCACATGATGTAATTGTCCTTAGCCTCCTGGCCTAAGAACATGCATCATGCATACATTATTTTCAGGACAAGCAATTCAATCCATACGATTTATTTCGTCTTGCTCAAGGAGGAAGTTCAAAACTTCTTTCCTTTTTCATTATTTTATTTTGGGGAAGTTCAAAAACTTTTTCCAAGTTTTCATCGAAGGAAGTTCGAAAATAAAAGTTCAGTTTTCACATCTTTCTTTTTCGGGAGAAAGTCGGTACCCTCCACTCATGACAAAAATTGACGAAAATTTTTTGCTTTTGCATCTTCGTTTGCTTGTGTCTGCACACACACATACACACACACACACACACACTCACAAGTCATACACATGTCATGTCACATCAAGTCAAACTTGGTCAAGTTAGTGGTCAAGTCAGTCACAGTGTATACGAGTCCATTGGCAAATTTATTTTTGCAGGTCTTATCTATAGCCCACATTCGGGGACAAACGGACCATTTACAGCCCACGTCCGGGGACAAGCGGACCATTTACAGCCCACGTCCGAGGACAAGCGGACCATCTACAGCCCACGTCCGGGGACAAGCGGACCATCTACATCCCACGTTCGGGGACAAGATGACCACCATCATTTCATGACGCAAGGTTCTCGATACACAGAGACTTGCAATCTCATCATATGTCGACTTTCCTCAAGCATGGAAAGTATTATCCGGTGGATTTCTTCAAGCATAGAAAACTGCCAAGTCGGCTTTCCTCAAGCATGGAAAGCGTTATCGGTGGATTTTTCTTCAAGTATAGAAAACCGCCAAGTCGGCTTTCCTCAAGCATGGAAAGCGTTATCGGTGGATTTTTCTTCAAGTATAGAAAACCGCCAAGTAGTCAGCTTTCCTCAAGCATGGAAGGCATTATCGGTGGAATTCTTCAAGCATAGAATGACACCAAATTCATACGTCGACTTTCCTCAAGCATGGAAAGTGTCATCCGGTAGGTTTCTTCAGGCTTAGAAAGCTACCAAACTCATCTGTCGGCTTTCCTCAAGCATGGAAAGCATTTCAACAAACATCATTCGGTGGATTCCTTCAAGCATAGGAAGCTACCAAGCTCATTTGCCACCGATACAGTGGTGTTAGATAAGCGTTCTATCCCTTTACTCTTTTATCTGTGGAATTAAAATTTTTTGCAGGTATCGGCGTATACAGAATGATTTAGGATCGCAGAACGTCTTAAATCATTCTCTGTCCCTATCGACTACTTTGACTATCGTTTTCGAAACTAACATTTCTACAAACTCAGTCAAAGTGGGGGCTTCTGTAGACACCTAAAAATGTCTAGCCAAAACCAAACCCGTTGATGAATACCTTTCACCGCCATTATTGGTTAAGTTGAGTATTTAATCTTTGGAGTGCTTAAATCCATGTTCTATCCAATATATTTCATTAACCAATCCAATTTATAGCTCATTTCCCTAAACCATAACCTATTTTCCACTTTTCGTGTCCACATCGCAAAACTGAGAGAAACTGATTTTATGGATATAAAATTTTGATCCAATTATTATTTTGTTGGATAGGCCTTTAAATAAGATTTCCAACCATATATCATAATCCCAATTCCGAGCTATAACGAAAAAGATATGAGCAAAACATTAAACTCGGCCCAAAACCGACACCCTTCTACTAAAACAGCCATATCTTAAAATATACAAATTATTTTGACTTTATTTTAATTGGGTTGAAAAGTAGACTTGATAAGCTTTCCAATGATATATTATATGCTTTATTCCGAGTTACGGATCAAAAGTTATGATGATTTTAAAAACGGGTAAAAAAACTAGAATTACCGCGCAGCAGCTAAAATACCGCGACGCGGTAAGATCTGACGTGGCACGGGAGAAATTCCCGTGACACGGTAATTTGGAGGGCATTTTCATGTTTTTTAGTGCCCCGTGACTTGGCATAAGTACCGTGACCCGGCGCCATATGCCGTGACACGGTGGACTTTGCCGCGTCACGGCGTTTTCTGCCGTGTCACGGTGGGTTGCTTTCGTGTCACGGTGCTTAAAACTTTCCCGCGTCACGGGGAACTGTGCCGCGACACGGGAATTAGTGCCATGTCACGGTAGGAATTCCCGTGTCACGGTGCCAGTGCTGTGACACGGGACAACTCCGTGTTTTTTCCGTGTAATCCCTTCACGCGTTTTTACTCCCGTAGGTCAAATATTTCCCGCGTCACTCTATTTTTCCCCGTGACACGGTAGAGTCTGACCGTGTCACGGTACAGTCTGACCGTGTCGCGGTAGCCTTTTTTAGGGTTTTTATCTTTTTAGGGTTCCGTGTGTTCCCTCTGCACATTTTCCCTATAAATACCCCCCTCCTTTCTGCAGTTCGGGGCAGCAATAATCATTCTCTCTCACCTTGCACCAAAAATCATCCTCTTCTTTAACCTAATTTCTAGCCTCCTTATTCTTCCATAATAATTCCCCTAAGCACTCCAAGGAGTCTATACTTAACCCGAGGTTCCGTCCTTAAACCAAGGCGTGAAAGGTACAAATAACTGAGGGTTTGGATCAAATCAATTCTACTTTTTATTTAATTTAATTTTCATTTACTTTATTATTTTTTATTGAAGTTACTAACAATTTATTCATGATGTAGCAATTTAAAGGAACGCGCGAAATGTGAGTAATTAATTAATTTAATTACTTATTTTATTTTTATATTGCTAGTATCATGCTTAGGTTAATTTCGTATTTGATTTGACTAACGCTATTATTGTTGAATTGCTTCCAATATTAATGTTTATTTTATTATATTTATGATCACCATATTGCATGTTTAAAGGGAATATGTAATTGAAAATCACGACTAATAAGATTATTTGGACAACCGGTTTAGGTTCCTTTTTAATCTTGTTGTTTAATCAAGTGATCACCAAATTTTTAGAATTATGTGTGCAATAATTTTGAACCAATTTAGTTAAATAATAGTTTGGAACGAATTGAATTATTGTTTGTATGCCTTTGAGATCACAGGAATGCTTTTCACTATAAGAATCGAGTAGAGGCCAATACGGGCGAATGTGACTCCATGACTCACTTCGTACCATCATCCCCGATCCTCCTTTCGTGGTTCCGAACCATATGGAGTTAGTAATCTCATGGATTATGAATGGGGTGTAACCTTCACGGGTCAATCGTTGTTGCCTATCGTTGTCCCTTATCATGGTTGCCTTTTTATGATCCGTGAACGGTTTACAAGTCCCTTAAAAACTTGTTGGCGGCTCCCTACTTTTCTTTGTCCCTAATCGTAATGTCAATTCCCACTTCCTATGATTGCCAAGCATATTCACAACATGCTTTTAATGTAGGCGCACTTCGAGCGACGCCTACACTTACGTATCCGTTAGGAATCAGGCTGAACGTAGCTCTAGTCGAACCTCGCACAAGTGTGTATACCTCAAAAAGTTCTTTTTAAGGGTTGTAAAGTGGTTAGGCTAAAGGTTATAGAAGAAGGGGATAAAAGGCTCAAGACCCTCGATAAAACCCCCTTTTGAATCTTTGTATTTTTATGCTTGAGACTTTCTACAATTTTTTTTTTTTTTTTTGCATTAGCATTTATTTTATTTTTATAAGTTTGGGAAATCCCAATCATGTGGTCTATCACTCACTTGGAATTCATGTTTCTCAGGCACGGTACCAAGCACTCGATAATAGACGCAATCTGAGACGTGTTCTTATCAAAGACATTTTCGTATCAAAGACATTGGAACACTTGACTTTTTGTACACTTTTATTTAATTAATCTTTTTTCCTATTTTAATCTTTTTAAGTCACTCAAGCTTTTTAAATTGCATAAGCTGCACACCATCCCATCCCAAGGTTAAGTAGATATGGGTTTAAAAATGAAAGGTTTATCGTTAGACGAGGCTCAAAGTGGTTTATCAAGAAAGGATTGTATATTTAAAGGGTGAAAGGTGATATAATTTGGCTACAAGGGGTGCCTCAAATCATTGGTATACCTTGTACTTAGTTTGACATGGATTTTTTGTTTTTATTTTTTTTTAATGCAATGATCATATGTAAGAAAATAAATGCTCATTTTATTTAAAAGTGAAGGGTAAAAATCAAACTCTAAAAAATAAATTCGAGGAGGATGAAGGGTGTCTATGCTAGAATTATTGGGGAAAGGGTTTGAAAAAAAATAAGAAGAAAGCATGAAATCTAGGTGAGAAGCTTGCCTTGTGCATTTGTTTCATCATTACCCTTTTTTTTTTTTTTTTTTTGTCAATCACATGACTAAAACTCGATTCAACATGCATAGATGGAAGAAGGTAGGAAGAATGAAGGTTGTGATATTGAGAAATCATGTAGAGAATGGAAAGATGATGTAGATGGAAAGATATAATAAAATTAGGAATAGAATGTACCCCCAACTCAAATGACGAAAAAAAAAACCGACTCATGCATGAACCTAAAACATGGTCATGGTGTGAAAAGAGTGTGTGCAATGTGTGTGCTAAAACAAGTGAGTTTAGGTGACATGTTAAGACATGTGTCATGACCATGTGGCTAGACTATATGACTAGACTCGAACAAAGACTAAGTTAAGACTTCATGTATATGCATTAAACTGGACAGCCTGTGGTATTTTATTCATAACTTTTTATATTTTATTCTTACTGGGATGAAAGCAACGCCAAATTAAAGATTAAACTCGGGGCTACAAATCCATAGGTTATTCGACTTGTAACTCTTCCTAGAACTCCGGCTATGACAAAAACAAGTTGACGCTTGTGCAGTATATGGGAATAAAAATCCGGGTAGACCTAAAAGAACTATGACTCGATTTTATTAAGACTTTATTTAAAAACACAAGTCAAACAAAACGGTTAGGAAAAACACATAGAGTACGCACAAGCAAAGAATGCACAAGTAGTCAAGTAGTCACAATATGATGCAATGAGTTTGCAACCTAACCATGGCTCTATTTCTCTAAAGTTCGGGATATGGGTTGGTCAAAGAGGGTCCATGGTTACTTATTCGGATGCAACACGCGTAAGCCATACCTTTGAAGGGTTGGCGCGAGTGGATGGGACACCGCAAGTTAAAAACTCGCTTCCATGGTTTGGTTAATTCAACATTCTCGGATGTACCCTTTGCTGCACAGAGCGTTCAATCAGGTAGACGGAGCATGGATTCCCAAAAGGTTATGTCCATATGTAGAACACACATGGGTTTCAAATTAGTGTAAAAAACTCAATCAAGAAGTAGGATCGAGCAAACAGTGCTAAAAACTGGTCAAAATTAGAACGGATATCTGGCTCAGTATTGGAAGAACTTGGTGTCAGCAAACTGAGGTCGGCGCCAACAATTTGGCTTTGGCGCCTGACGAGAGAAGATATCACCTAGAGCCAGAGTCAAATCAGTGGCGCTAGACTTTGTTTTCTTACGCTAGTTTCTACATACCTCAGCAGCTTTCTATGCTCGATAAAATTTTCCTTTTTCGCGCAGCATTATTTCAATCCTAGTTGTGAAATATATTTCTCAAATTTCCTACGTGTAAAAATACTATGTTTTTAACTCATTACGGATGGTTTTTCCAATGAGATCTTTTTTATGCATATGACAATAATGTTAATCAAAAGCATATTCAATATTTAGAACTTTTCGAGTCTCATCGACTCATTCTAAATCATTGCCAAAATAAATTTCAAGAATTAAAATAAAAATCCTCCCTAGTGGAGTCGCCAAAAAAATGTAGGGAATATTTAAAGCATTATCCCTAGCTTGAACCCCACTATGATCATACACTTAAGTACGGTGGCGTCAAAAGGGAAAGAAGATAAAGCAAAAGAGTCGCCAGCAAGTTTTAGAAGCTTGTAAACCGTTTAAGAGGTGAAGGTTACACCCCTTAACGATCCTGGAGATTGTCAACTCCAATAGGTCGTAAACCAAGACTGGCGTTCGGGGATGAAGGTACAAATTCAACCTAAAAGAGATTGAACATGCCCTAGTAATAGGCCTCTACTTTATTCTTATCGTATTCATGTGCGCTTTCTGACTAACATACAATCAATAGAATTAACCCTAAACCTGTTTACCTATGTTGGTTGAATATTAAAGCACAAATAAAACTATTATTGGCGGTCACTTGAATTATAATTAAATTAACCCTAAACAAGATTATTAATTATCATTATTACAAGTACAAATTCCCATTAAACATGCATAAAAGGTGTGATCAAGGAATAAAAATAAAATATATATCAAGCAACATAATAATAATCATAAAAATAATAATCATAATAATAATCATAATTATCATAATCATGTTAAAGCATAATATTAATAGCAAGATCCTAGGCAAGATACTAACAAGATTAATAACAAACCCTAACATGTCACTAAACATTAAAGATCAAAGCTTTAACCTTTGCATGATACTAACATGAATATTAAGAAAGAAAATAGGAAGCATCACAGAATTCATAATAAGCATATTTGATATTATAACTTTTACCCTAAACATGATACTAGGAATCATTGTTGTCATTCAAAACATCAAATTTAGGAAAGCATCCTAACATGATACTAAGAATCATAATAACAACCTAGACATGATTTCTAAGAACCATAAAATAATTAAATCAATTAAAACACTTAATTGGATGCCTCGTACCTCTTTCTTTCACGTCTAGGGCGAAGGCAACTTCGAATTATGCTAGGTGTGTCTAGTGTTAATGTATGAGGAATTGTGCTAGTAAAAGGCTAGGCTTAGAAAATAAGGAATGATAATCAAGGAATTCTTTTTGAGAGTTGGTGATTTCAAAAAGGTGAAATATGACCTCTATTTATAGAGATGAAAAAGGGTCGAAGAATAAGAAAAGAATCCGACTTCGAATCGAAATAAAACTCGATTTTGTAGATTTTGTTTGTATTATATCTTTTGATCCATAAGTTCAAACAAGGCATATAATATTTCATTAGAAAGATCTTGAAGTCTAATTTCAAAACCAATCAGAATAAGATTAAAATCTTTTGTAGATAAAAAGATATGGCCTAAATAGTGGAAGGGTGTTAGTTTTGAATAAAGTTTCATATCTCATTCATATCTTTTTTGTTATAGCTCGGAATCAATATTATAATATATCATTGGAAAGATAATTTCAAGATCTATCCAACCATATAAAATTTGGATAAAGATTATGCGGCACGAAAAAAAAATCTGACTGTCTTTGAATATTTTTAAATTCGAATAGAATTAGGATTAAAAAAAAAAAAATTATGAAAGAAAACATTTTATTCAATTTCAAATTCTTTGATTTTATCATTTTAAAAAGGATAATTAAGATATTTTAGAAAATTATAAAAGCTTCTAATAAATCCTAATTAGTTTAAGAATAGGATAAAGCCTTTGGACCCTCCACATGATCATTGAGTCGTATGTAAAATATGGTTTGGGCCTAGTTTAGTATTTTTGCCATAACTTCCTAATTATACATCGGAATTGGGCTTATAATATATAGTTGGAAAGGTCTTTTCAAACCTCATCCAAATAATCCATTATTAGACCCATATCATGGACCAAACTAAATAGAAATGGACGCTTTTCAAAAATAGGGTAAGAAAAGAAACATTTTCAAAAATAGAAAGAAAAAATATTTTAATAAAAACATCCTCATCACTAGACTTTTAACACTTTCGCTTTGTTCGATAATCAAATGACATGAAAGGTATTCATCACTGGGTTTGGTTTTGGGGAAACACATTTGGGTGTCTACAGTTACCTCTTTCGATTTCTCTATGATTACAGGTTTTCGTTTCGGAGGCGAGCCTTTAGTTATAGAGCTCGTAAAGGGGTCAGACGAGAGATTGCGTGACCTTGTGGGGGACCGTCTTGCGTCGGCCCTTCACGTGTATGCGTAATCTTGTTCGTACTCGGTTCTTGCCGACGAGTTGTCAGCTGATGAGCTTGACCGACAGTGTAAACCTGAGCAGGTGGCTCGGATATACATTGCCCACGTTCTTTCCGTCACCATCTTGAGTGATCTAGGAGAGCGTTTTGCTATTGGGTTACATTGCCCACGTTCTTTCCGTCACCATCTTGAGTGATCTAGGAGAGCGTTTTGCTATTGGGCAAGTAGGTAACCTGATTTGGGCAAAGGTGTTGTACGCCCTTATGCTTACGGCTATGGGCAAGGCGACCCGGGTAATGGATTCCGCAGCAACTACAAAGATGCCTTGGATCTCGCTTACATGGCATGGTCCTATCCTTGAGGTACGTATTTTAAGCTTTTCCGGTTATTACTTTTGTTTTTTTTCTTTAGGCTTATCTTTTCTCGATTTCAGGCTTGGGGATACTCGTACCTGCCTTTCATAGCCCCCAGGGTGCTTGGGGCTACTCGTTTCCCTATCGGCCATCGATTAGTCAAGATTAAGAGGAGACGAGCTACTTCTGCCGGCGACATTCGCCAGAGGATTATTTAGGAGACTCGTGCGTCGGTGAGTATTCCAACCTACATGTTTTCTTTTTGTTTTTTTATTTTACTCATTTTCTAACAATTTTCATGTGGTTGTGTTTCATAGATCGATCTTCGTCCTTGGAGTTCGATCTCGGAGTCCTTGAGGCTATCCGGTCTGGCATGGTTCGTTGCCGTTTCCGGGCCCTCTATACGGGACTCTTGGTGTTCCAGAGGACCGACACATGGTTTTTAGGCGAGCGTGTTCTCTAGCAACTTTCGACCGAGGAGCCTTTGGTTCCTGCGGATCCCCCGATCCGGATGTTGCGTCCGGACTTGCTGTGTACTAAGGACCGAGCTTAGGCGATACTGGGTTATCACGCACAACAGCTGGTGATGCCAGATGCTTCATGTCCGGCTATTATAGCATCCAGGCTGAATCCCATTAAGACCATTGTTCCGGTTTGTTTCCTAACTCTCTTTTTTCGTTTTCTATTTTTTTCGGAAGTTTGTCCCTTTTTATCGTATTTTTGTCATATGTATTTTTAGCGGGTCGAGCTAGGTGGTTGGGTGCCTCCTACAACAGAGATCACGTATACCAATGCTGTCAGATTGGTAATTAACGAGACCCTTCCAGCGGCCGAGTATGATGAGGAGATACCATTCGTACCTAAGACGGTTGAGTCGGTATGCCTTTGATGTATATTTAATTAAATATATTTTTTTTGTTTACTAACTGTCCTTGTATTCTTGGAACAGGTTTTGCCAGAGACCGTGAACGGCATGGTGAGGACTTTACGCGCTTTCCGAGCTTCTTATCGGAGAGCCCTCGTGACTTTGTCATGTCGTGATCATCGGATGATCGCGTTAAGTTTTATTATTTTATTTTATTTTTTCTCTTTGCAACAGAGTTATTACATTCCATGTATTAATCTTCGTGTTGGATTTTGCAGGATGTGCTGCAAACGTCTAGTAGTCGGCGAGCACCCTGATTCCTCTTGTATACATTTATATTTTTTTAGGAAACTTATGTATATATATTTTTATTATTATTATTTTTGTATATATAACACATTTGTATATATGTCATTATTATTTTTTGTTTCCATGTGTACATTTATGCGAAAAAAATTTTAGGGAGGAAAAGGGTTCCCGACTTACCCCCCATGAAAAAAAAATTAAACAAACTCCACAAGAAGGCAAAAAGAAGGAAAAAGAACAACGAAAAATAAAAAGTAGGAAAATAATAGAAAAAAATGGAAAAATTTGCTCAAAATAACACAACCTTTGACCCATTCTTTTTTAATATTACAACCTTTAGGGGGTGTTCATTTTAAACAAGATAAAATCTAATTTTCGGTGAGTTTTGAGGTGGGAGAAGGGGAGGGGATATTCAATTCTTCCTCATCTCCACCACCTAAAACTCATCCGTCCCTTTTCCTAACCTCATAGTCCACCGAAAATTTAATTTTATCTTGTTTAAAATGTACATCCCTTAAAGGTTGTATTATTACTAAATAATCCAAAGGTTGTATTATTAAAAAAAGATGGGCTAAAGGTTGCATTATTTTTAGCAATTTTTTCAAAAAAAAAAAAAGAAAAAGAAAGTAGAAAAACAATGGAAAAAAAAATAAAAGAAAATAAGAAAAAAAAAAAAGAAAAAAAAAAGAGCAAGAAAAGGGGCATAAAGTGTTAGAAGGAAAGCGTATGATTCGTTTTAAGATTTCGTGAAGATTCTGTCATTTTATGAGCCTAAATACGGAAATTAACCGTAATTACATGCCGTGTTAGGGGAGTTGCGAGCAAGTTTGTGAGTTACGCGCGGCTGTCGCGCCCATTTAATTTTGTTGCGTGCGGGTGTCGCGCGCAACTCAGGAGTTGCGCGCGCCACTTGTCAGTGAACTTTCCTATAAGCCTAATTTGCCGAAAATTTGCCACTCTTGGATCTATTTAAACGTGGTTTTGTATAGGCTTTTGATCATCTCACATTCATTTGCTTAGTAACATAAGAAATTAAAAAGAACTAATCTCTCTAAAATCTTAATCTCTCTCTATCTCTTTTTTTTTTTTTGAACAATGGTGAAGACCTTTGTACAACGTTTGAAGCAATGGGTCACCTCTATTTCAAATGAGGACAAACTATCTTTCAAAATTTACCACTCTGACACTTTATTGAATTACATGCAACTAGTGGTTAATTTTGATTTTCTTCATGCTACCGTTAACCATTGGGACTCTAACCACCATCTTTTCTTTTTTAGAGGGGATGAAATTTTCCCCCTTCTTGGTGAGTTCGAAGCCTTGGTAGGTTTCCCTACAAACACTCTCCCGTGACTTATTCGCCTACCTTGTCGGATCCCAAACCTATATTCCAAATAATTTTTGGTTTGTCCGACAATGATAAGACCAACATAGGAACTGAAGAAGGCGTGAACTTAATTCTATTTATTGAACACTTCATCGCCCCTCATGACAACTTGACTAAACAACACTTCAAAATTCGTGCTTGATGTTATTGTCTTATTGTTAATTGTTTATTTAGGATAGACAAAGAATACGGAGATTATTCAATGGTGTCCATAATAGATCAAATAGAGGGGTGTCATTCTCCCGCTCCTTTGGTTTTGGCGGAAACCGTGATGTGCTTGAATCGCCTTAGAGGAGATCCTAACGAAAACGGTTTTACGGGAAGTCCACTCCTATTACACGTACTTTTTTTTCGGTGTTTATCAGCGCAAGTAAAGAAGTTGCACTGGCATGACCAGCGCAATCTTCTGAGTTGCGCGTGGAGGGTGCGCGCAACTAATTTAGTTGCGCGCGCCATCTGCTCGTGTTATAAATTGCAAAATAATTTTTTTTTTGTCTTATTCATATTTGGCTCATGGAGCGTTTGCGAATTGTTGATCAGCCTCAAAACCTTGAGGCTAATGGAGTAAAGACTTTTCCTGGACGCCGAATCCTTTATAAACATTAGAATGAAGAGGAATGGACGTCGTTTTTCTATCATGGAGTTCCTAACATACGGTTTGTGATTCCTTGGTGGAACATAAATAGTATGATTGGGAATAGTCTCAATTGCCTTTACATTAGGCTTTTAGGCCTATCTAGTACTACTTATATTTTTCCTTGTAGGGTGATAAGACAATACAGGATGAGGCAATACATTCCTCCGCAAGATTGTGATTCCCTTAAAGATGTGACTTTTAAACACGAAAGGATTGCTCGTTGGATGGAATATTGGTCAAGTCTTCCTAAATGGGTAATACAAAATCTTCCTGCGAGTATCACATTATCTTCCTTTTATAAGGCTTAGATAAATGCGGTGGATAAGGGTGAGTTAAACAAGGCTCGATCTCAACTTCAAGCAGCCACCGCTCACAATCCACCTAAACCTTTGATGCATTCAACCACTACTACTCCTCCTAGTGGTCAAAACAAAGGAGTGAGAAGAAAGTTAGACTTCTCATCCCCTAAGGCTCGTTCGAAGGAAACAAAAAAGAAAGGCTATTTCAAAACCTGCGCAATAAGGTGTGAAAATTAAAGAACCTTCACCAAATACTCACAAGAAAGCTCCAATAGTCAAAGGGAAAGGAAAACAGGTTGCAAAGGCCCCAATCCCAAAATTGAAAAACAATGTTTGGGTGAAAAAGAAGAGTGTAGGGGAAAGCTCCAAAATTGAAAAACAATGCTGCGATGGAAACTACTCCTCTATCATCTGTGAAAATTGAGGACATAGTAAAACCGTAGAGTGTTACACAATTTTACCATTAGTTTTTTTTCGAATAACGTGTAATCACTACAATGTTTTTTTTTTTTTTTTTTTTTTTTTTTTTTTTTTTTTTGTTTACTACCTAGTTCAATAATGTCTCTCTTTTAAATTTTGAATGGAATAAAATGAGTTTTATATTTTTATATTTTGATATGACCGAATCATAAAGATTGCCTACGTTTTCGCTTTGTAAAATCAGGTCTTTTGCGTAGTTCTGTTTTTTTTTTTTTTTTTTTTTTTTTTTTTTTTATGTTATTATGCATTTTTTTAAATCTCTTAGATAGAAATTAAATGAAAAAAAATTAATCAAATCTTGTTTAAAAGAATTAAATCAAAGTTTAATTTTATTTTCCAAGTATATGTTATATTTCAGAAACACCCTCTTTTTATCGTAAGTAGTAATTTTAATTTAATTCAAACGCAAAAAATCGGGTTTGTAGTTCGTCATCAGGTGGCGCGCGCAACTTTTGGAGTTGTAGGAGTTGCGCGAGCCTGTCGCGTGCAACAAAACCTTTTGCGCGCGACACCTGTGCTACGAATGTCTCGAAATTTTTTTTTAAAAGAATTCATATTATTACCCCCCAAGTGTTAAGATTTTTCCGTAATGTTCGAAAAAAATTGAACACTTAGAACGATTTATTATTTCTAAATTACCCCCCCTCCCAAGTGTTATGTATTTTACCGTGTTATTCAGCAAAATGCATAACAGTTAGAATCTTTCAATCGAATGCTAATTAAAGTTGGTTGTATGAGTGAACGAGTTTTATCCGATTTTCATATGTAATATTTCTTAGGGCGATCAATGTTTATTAATTGGGGAATTTCATTTCCTCCAATATCCATTAATCTGACGGCTCCTCCTGATAGGATTTCAATTACATGGTAGGGACCTATCCAATTAGGTTTGAATTTTCCTCTTGGATCGGTTGGTGGACCCCTTACCTCCGTTAGTACAAAGTCACCTTCTTTTATGTTTATAGGCTTGTACATGATGCAAAACTCTTAATCGTCGCTCATCGAGGAATAAAAGCTCCTCGTACCTCGCTCTTACCAATTCAGCTTCCGGTAGCTTACTTTCGACTACGATGCGTAGGGATGGTATTTCCAGTTCGACTGGTTGAATTGTGTCCATTCCAAAAAGTGAGGAGTATGGAGTTACCCTTATTGATGTTCGTATAGACGTTCTATAACCCCATAGTGCGAAATGTAGTTTATTCGGGCAGTCTTTGTAATTTTCTGCCATTTTCTGATGACTATTATATTTTTATTTGCCGACTCTACATCTCCATTCATTTGAGGTCTGTATGGGGATGAGTGATGATGTTTTACTTTATAACGAGTTAAGAGGGTCTCGACTTCAGCTTTGAATTTAGATCCTTGATCACTAATTAGTTCATGTGGAACTCCATATCTACAAAATATGTTTCGTTTGAGAAACTTTGCGACATGTTTAGAAGTGATATTCACGTAAGAAGCAGCCTCAATCCACTTAGTAAAGTAATTAATGGCAACTAATACGTACTCGTGCCCACCATATCCTATTGGAGAGACTTTTCCAATTAAATTATGTCAATTCCCCAAGTCAAAAAAGGCCAAGGGGAAGTGAGATTGTATAGTTCGGATAGTGGAAGGTGTTGCAAATTAGCGAACATTTGGCATTGTGGACATTTTTTAACATATTGTATGAAATCATGTTCCATAGTGGACCAATAGTACCCTTGTCGTGAAATAATTTTTGAAAGCATTTTACCATTCATTTGAGGTCCACAAACACCTTTGTGAGTATTTTCCATAAGGCGTGTGGCTTCCGGTTGGTCAATACATAGTAAGCTTTGACCATTAGGTCCCTTTTTGCATAATTGACCATTTATTAGACCATATTGGGCCGCAAGTGTTCGTAAGGCTCGTTGGTCGTTCGTTGAAGTATTTTCGGGATATGTGCCATGAGTAATATATTAGAGGATATGATCATAACAAGGATTGTCTCCTTCAATGTCATTTATTTCCTCTATTGTGTTACAATACGCTGGTTCTTCTCTTCTATCAACGTATAATGACATCATATTTAAGTGATCTGGAATGTTGATCATTGAGACTAATTTTGCTAGCGCGTCAACAAATTGATTGTCATCCCTTTGGAGATATTTAAAATCAATATGTTCAAAATGCTCGATGAGTTGCTCTAGGTGTGCTTGGTATAATATCATTGTGGAGTTCTTTATTTTCCATATTTTTAATATATGATTTATAATCAAGCTAGAGTCTCCATGTACCTCTAATTTTTGCACACCTATGGTAGCTGCTGCTTATAATCCAATAATGCATGCTTCACATTCCGTGGCATTATTAGTAACCTCAAAGACTAATTTAATAAAGATTAGAGTATGTTCTCCTTCTTGACTTATGAGTAACACTCCTACGCCATATCCATTTTGATTGGACGCACCATCGAAGTGCATTACCCATTTGTCATCTTGTGTCTTGAGACTCTCTTCATCCAGAAGATGAGTAGTTTCTGCATGGCTTGTTTGAATTGGATGTTGTGCCAAGAAGTCGGAAATTACTTTTCCTTTCATTGATTTTTCAGGAATATATTTTAGCTCAAATTCAGCCAACATCACCAACCACTTAGATATCCTTCCTGGTATGGGTTGTTGTTCAAACAAATACTTAATCAGATTTTGTTGAGAAATCACATGAGTAGTGTGTGGTAGCATATAATGTCGTAACTTTTTGGTTTCCCACACTAACGCTAGGATTGTCTTTTCCAAAGTGTTATATTTTGTTTCGTATTGGATGAATTTTTTGCTTATATAATATATTGCACGTTCGACTTTTTCTACCTCTTGTGCTAACATGGCGAGTGTGGCTGTGTCTGTAATTATAATGTATAGCCTAAGAAGTAGTTTAGGTACTAGTGGTGCTAAAATTGGTGGACTTTTGAGATAATCTGTGATTTTCTCAAAGGCCTTTTGGCATTGATCATCCCATTCATGTTTCTCCTCTTTTTTCAATTTTTAAAATATTGGCTCATAAGTTATAGTCAATTTGTTGATAAATCGACTAATATATTGTAACTTGCCAAGGATTCCCCTAATTTCTTTTTCTGTTTAAGGGGGAGGCGTGTCAACAATTGCCTTTATTTCAGAAGGATCGATCTCGATGCCACGTGTGCTTACTACGTATCCGAGTAACTTACCAGAAGTGTCTCCGAAGGCGCGTTTTCGTGAATTCTATTGCATTTTATATTCTTATATGCGAGTGAAAAATTTGCGTAAAGCTTTTATATGTCCTAGTCTATCTTTAGACTTCACTATCATATCATCCACATACACTTCTATTTCTTTATGCATCATATCATGTAAGAGAGTCGTAGCCGTTCTTTGGTACGTAGCTCCCGCATTTTTTAAACAAAATGGCATAACCGTGTAGCAATACGTACCCCAAGGGTAATAAAGCATGTCTTTTCTTCGTCTC
This sequence comes from Chenopodium formosanum, assembly GCA_024500155.1. Lineage (NCBI taxonomy): Eukaryota > Viridiplantae > Streptophyta > Magnoliopsida > Caryophyllales > Amaranthaceae > Chenopodium > Chenopodium formosanum. Next base: position 53,177,361 of record CM044880.1, on the reverse strand, counting down.
CTTTTTCCATTAAAATTTGGTTGTAACCTGCGTATCCATCCATAAAGGATAACATCGCATGTTCAGCCGTGTTATCTACCAATATATCAATATGTGGTAGAGGAAAATCGTCTTTAGGGCTAGCTTTATTAAGATCCCTAAAGTCGACACACATACAAACTCATCCATCCTTTTTAGGGACCGGAACGATGTTCGCTACCCATTCTGGGTAGTTACATACGCGAATAAAACCGGCGTCCAACTGTTTTTGTACTTCTTCTTTTATTTTTAATGCGATGTCAGATTTCATTCGTCGAAATTTTTGTTTTACTGATTTAGAAGTAGGGTTCAAGGGAATGGTATGTTCCGCGATTTCCCTACCTATTCAAGGCATGTCCTTGTATGACCAAGCGAACACGTCTTAGAATTCTTTGAGTGTCGATATGAGGGTCGATCGCTCTTTCAGATTTAGAGTTAAGCCAATATTGACTTCTCTCTTATTTTTGTTAGTTCCTATATTAACTATTTCAGTTTATTCAATAATAGGAATCTTTTGTTCTCGTTCATTAATTAATTCAACCAATTTGTTAATGTTATCATCTTCATTAGATTGATTGTTAGAGCATTCAAAAGATTCAAGAGAAGGCATATACTCGGAAATAGAGCTCATATTATTAAAATCAAAAGAGAGTACATCAAGAGAAGAATCCTTTTTGGGATCTTCGTCCTTATAACTAGAAAATAAAGACTCAGTAATGGCCACAAGGCCTAGAATTTCATCTTCCTTAGAGTCTACAATGGATTCATCGTCCGATTCTTCAAACATCTTCCATTCGCCTGTGACGATCTCAAGTTTATCGCCTTTGTGATTGATCCATTTGAAATATTTCCACCATCCATGCTCCAAAGTTTCGTTTGAAGGGGTGATCAACAAGGTTGGGTCGAAGGCTTCATCTTGAATGGCGTTTTTATTGGTCATTGTTGCGACATGATTTTGCTCTAGTCCAAATAGCAAGTTAAATGCTTGCCCATCATAGAACCCTTGAGTTTGGTGTTTTGACTTAACGATACTAAGATCATCATTCAAGAAGTAGCAATCATGAAACATCTCAAATCCAGGCTTCTTGATTCCTTCCAAAACTAAGGGTTCCGGAAAATCGTAGCATGGGTAATCTTCTCCCTCCCTAATGAATTGTCCATTAAGGGTTCGTTGATAGTATGGGAGAAAAGTGATTATCCCTTTCTTATTATTGTCTCTACGTGCTTTTTTTTTGGCATCGTGAGACTCCAATTCTTCTTTAGTTGGTTTATATCCCAATCCAAAGGAGAAGCTTTTCTTTGGGAAAGGAAGAAAGAGAGATTTCTTCATTTCTATTCCGAAAGGCATCCCAGGAAAGTAACTACTCTAGAGCAAGATGTTGTTTACTATTCAAGTGGAATGTGGATCAAGCTTGAATGGTTATTCAAAGTCTTCTTCCATTTCGATTGTGAAGTTTGGCTCCGCGGCAAATCCCCACATGTCCTCTTCATCATTATCATGGTTTATTTCTAAGAGTGATTGGTCATTTATTACTATTTTTAGTGGAGAAGCATGTATAGTCATAGGAAGCCCTTGATAGTTAAACCTAATCATTTGATGAAGTGAGGATGGTATTGCACCAAGCTCGTGTATCCAAGGATGTCCAAGTAAAAGGTTGAATGTAGGTTTTATGTCCATAACATGGAATTCAACAATCTTTTGAATTGGGCCTTTGATAATTGGTAGCTTAACAGTTCCACACACTGATCTTCTTGAATTGTCAAAGGCCCTAATTCTTTGTTTTGTTGATTGGAAATCTTTTTCTGGATTTAGGCCTAAGTATTTTGCCGTTCGTAATGGGCATACGTTTACAGCCGACCCATTGTCTACCAAAGTTAGAGGGATGATGTATCCCTTGCATCCCACAGTTAAGTATAACGCATTGTTGGGGGTAATGTCCTTTAAACGCAAATCATCATTAGTGATAACGATAGAATTGTCGGATTTATCGCTAGTAAGCAAGCTAATGAGATCCTGAGGGGTTGTGTTCGTACTTATAGACAAATTCGTTAGAGCGTTCATTAGAGAATTCATATGTTCTATAGAAGTACTTAGGAGTTCTCAAATGCTAACATTCGCCTTGGACTGGCAAAGTTGTTTGACCAATGGATCTTCCACCTCAAGAAGGGATGGTATTGTATTTTGTGTTTGACTTGGATTTTTATTTTGTGTGATCGAAGATCCATTTGGTTGTGGTGCTTGGTAGACTCGCCCAGAACTAGTTAAATGTTCTATCTCATTTAGGTTAGTCACAGGACTCATAAACCAAGTTTCTTCTAGAGGCTTTGGGTGTGCCTCCATTTCAAGATGCTCCATGAGTTGTGCTTGATGCCATTGTTCATCCAAGGAGAGATTCGATAAGTCTTGCGATTTCCTGAAGAAATGATCCCAATCAAGCGTTCCATTTGTTTCATTTTGCAAACAAGATGGAGGTGGGACAACGGCATACTTAGAGACATATAAGTCTTGAAAGTCGTCGTCCCATAGTCCACATACTTCATTAGTTTCCCCTATGAGTATTGTGGATAGAGGTTCTCCTATGGGTGTGATATAGTCCAAAGGATTGATTGTGTCACTTCCCATATGGTCTTCCTCAATGTTAAACAGCCCTAAGGGGGATGCATTATTGTTAGGTTTAGGTATTTGAATTCTCCCAATGTCTACTAAATCTTGTATTTTGTGTTTTAAAACATAGCAACGTTCAGTATCGTGTACAACGCCTCTATGATAAGCACAATAAGCACTACCATTCCATTGAGAAAACCTCTTTTCTGGTGGAGTGGGTGGTGTTGGCCCTGTTGGGGCAAGTAAGCTATTTTCATTTAGTTATTCTAGCAAATCTTTATAGCTTACAGGAAATGGAGTAAATTTTCTCTCTTTTGTCCATCCTTTTCTAGGATCATCATATCGATTAGTGTTATTGTATTGTGTGGAAGTCACAAATACATAAATAAAGGATGATGCATTATCATTCCCCTTCTTGTAGTTATTCTTAGGTTGATGATGATAATGAGGTTTGTTTGCTTTTTCCTTTGCAAGATCATCTTCAATCCTAGTAGCCACAAAATAGACCTTTTGAAAAGTGTCTAGACCAAGGTAACATAGATGTTTGTTGTACTTTTCATGACAATTGTAAATGAATTTTTGTACTAACTCGAGTTCAAGAGGCCTTTGGGCAAGGTGGGCCGCCTATTCTCGCCATCTACCATAGAAAGCAAGGAAACCTTCATTGTCTCCTTACTTAAGCATCTCGAGTTCACGTAAAGTTTACTTGAACTCTACGTTACTTTCATATCAAGTGATGAAAGCCGAAAATACATCTTCCCATGTTGCTTTGAATTTTTGATCTAGCCCATAATACCACTTTCTCACGGTTAGGTCTAGTGATAAAGGGAAAGTCAAAGCATAGAGCTTAGGATAAACTCCCTTTAGGGCCATAGTGCCAGTAAAACACATTAAGTGATTTTATAGATTATTGGCAAGTCCGTAGCTACGAACTTTTCTGGTAAAGCAAGTCCTGGGGAAGGAGCAAACTTTTCTGCGTCAAAGTACTTGTTCCCAATTGTAGAACGAAGAACTAGCTTCTCTAAAGACTTTTCTTTGATGGATAGTTGCTCCATCTTTTCTTGCAAGGCTAATGCTTCAACCTTTTTCTTTTCATCATTTTCCATCTTCTTAATTCTCCTCTCCTCAGCCTCTTGTGCCTTTTCCTCTCTCATACAAGAATCTCTTGTTGAAGTTCTTCGACGGTTGTCATTGTTGTTAGACTAAGATTAGTTCTCGAATGAAAGTGGTTTGAAAGGGGTTGATCTTTGGGTGGTAAATGTAGAATGCAAGTGCCCGGGGTCCTATTTCCCAAGCTTGAAAACTGGCCCTAAAGGAGTACGAAAGGATAAGAAAATCGATACGCTTGCTCTTGAAAAAGAAAAAAGACGCAAAATATACTCAAATGGACAACATCGCCCTTAACAATTCTTCAATGAAGATATTATTCGGACGAGTCAATTTGTTTTTTGGGAAATCAAAACTGACTCGTCCAGTGGGCGCGCGCAACAAAATGACTTGCGTTAGGAGGGGTCGTGCAACTTCGTGAGTTACGCGTGCCACTTGCTCATAGTATTTTTTTTATTCGAGCGTTGTTTTTTTTAATTGAATTTTTTTTATTTGACCTTTTTTTGTATGTTATCCTTTGAATATGACGCTAAATCACGAAGAGATAACTTTGTAATTGGGAACCTAGACCAAACTAAAAAGAAAAAAAGAAGACTATCCTAACACTTTGCACATAGTCACATAATCACATAAACATGTTATAAGTCAAGATTCACGCAATGCCATTCTAAGGTCAAAAAAGGCTTCGGTGTCCAAAGGTACCATATCCTAAGAAACAACGCATAAATCAATCACTTAACGTGTTGACCCATGACATCGCCCTCCCAACATTTTATTGATGATATGGGTGGGATGATTGTTATAGATTTTGGGATAGACGCCTAGTGTTGGCGACCCCTAGTCAATGAGCCAATCCCCAATGGCTTAAGTGTGCTATGCTTATGCATGATGCAATGTTTCTTGTTTGGTTTTTACTTTTGTGCAAAAGGAAGATATTATGCGTTCAAGTCTTGCTCTCTAACTAGAGATTATCCATGTTAGTTCTCGTTACAACCCATACGAAACCTAGTGTTGGATACCTTGGACCATAACTACGAATTAATCATGTGACCTCTAAGTCCCCAGTGGAGTCGCCACTGTAAGGAAGGTTATCCCATCGTTAGGGGTAGTCTCCTTAAATGCCCTTGGCCACTTAACAATCTAGGACTTTATACTCGTTAAGGTGTAGTAGGATTTAAATCCTGACTGTTTGGGGGACCTTGAATTAGAATTATTAATTACATCATCACGCTTTTTTATAAGAAACAAGTAGGAGTCGCTAATGAGTTTTAGGAAAAACTCATAAATCTCGTTCATGCCTTTCTTCCATGTGGAGTTCATGGAATAATAGCATAAATCATAAGTTTACCCATGCCCAAAATATTCTATAAGCCAGCGAGGGTACTAAGATAACGTTTCTTTTAGAGGGGAATCACCATCCTAGACCTAGTACGGCCTCTACTAGCTCTTCCTTTTTCACAGTTTCATCACCAAACAATATATGCAACGCGATACCTAAAACTATGTTAGTTGATTTTATTTACAAGCATTAATTCACGTAGGAATTACATTGCAAGATCATTATTCTTATTTAATAATATTCGTGAAAGAGCAATAAATAAATAAATATCCGCCTTGGCTTAGGTGATCACCCAACAATTATTTAATTCAATCCTAGTCTTTATTTAACGCAAGATACTATGTGGAATTGATTAATTAATTATTTTAAGAGTGGTCAAACAACACTAATTTAATTATTAAAGTCCTTTTAAACAAGAAAATAAAGGTGATTTAACTAAGTGCTCGGGAATTTACCACTTCTCTTTACTAGATCTCCGTTTAGAACACTTATTGACACCTTCTTGTTGAGGAACCTCCACCTTAGTAACAAAGTATCAAAAGGGTGAGTGTTTAAGACAAGAAGGCTAGGTTGCACAAGTTCACAAGTTATTTCGCCAGAGTTTTAAGGTTGATTTCTGTCCATTGAAGCCTCGGTTTAAGCTCGTATTTATAGAGAAGGATTAGGTTTAGGGTTTCGAGCAATTGGCCGCAGTAGGTGTCACACGCAACAGAGGAAGTTGCGCGCGGCAACCCAGCGCAACAGAGTAAGAATACTTATGGATAACAGTTCTTGTGCACGACTTTATGGTAAGATTTGATTTTATATTTTTCGTATAATTTCCGAATATTTACAAATCTTCTGCAGCGCAACTAAGTGTCTCACGCAATAGAAATAGTTGCAAGCGGCATCTTAGCGCGACTTTGTGAGATGCACGCGACTTTTTCTTCGGCAACACTAAGTTTTAACCTAGGCGCTCCTAAATCCGTAATTATTAGGGTTTAAGCAAGGGCTTAAGCCTAATTATGATTGGGTTTAGTTAATTGGACCTTTATTTTGGCTTTTCTTTAATTTCGGCTAGTCTTTTGTGTTTGCTGGCTTAACATGTTATCCATAAGTATTCTTCACTTTAATCCAACACGAAGATGGCTTTTTTTATCGTCATTGCACTTCCTGTAGGGAAAGGACGCCAAAAGTAGATGTGTACAATATGTTACAAGATCTTCAACCAATATATCGCCATTTCAAGTGCAAAAAAATAAGATGAACAACAAAAATACCATTTCACTCAAGTAGTACCAAAAAATGGTTGTCTGCTCAAGTCTTCCCAAAATGACACAAACTTGGTCTCAAATTGCTCACAAACAGACATAGATTCATATACAAGTTAATTCATGGCAAGATTTTTGACATAGAAGCTCAAAATTAAAAACCCCCCCATTTGATTTTTTAAGGTTTCAAGAAAATATTGAATTTACAACAAAATTGGAGACAAAAGCAAAGGAAACTTATGTAGATCCTTGAGAGAAATCAAAAATGAGGAAAATAGCAAAAAATTGGAGCGAATTTGCTGGAGAAATGAGCTCCAAAAGCTCGAAAAACCGCAGAGCCTGTGCAGCGCAACCACCACGACCACCGCGACACGATGGTCTAATCCGTGACACGGTATAGCTTGCCCGTGTCATAGTGAAACTCCAACGGCAGCGACGACACTCTGACACAAACAGCGGCAAAAAATAGCAAAACAAATTGCCGTGCACCGGGAAGAGACGCCGTGACACGGTGGAGAGCTTCGCGCACCGGTGCTAAATTCCATGGCACGGTGACCGGCGAAACAAAAAAATGAAAAAGGAGAAGAAAGAACAGAAGATGATCAAGAGAATAAAAAGGCGAAGAAGGAGCAATAAAATGGGGATTCAGCAGCTTGAATTTAAACCCAACAATATAACCGTTACACGACCTCATTCACGTGCCAAGTATCCTGTTACAGCGTAACAGCATTTCCGCACGTCGCACAGTGATGTGATCGAGGTGCGTACAAAATTCCAACAAAAAAGTATCATGCGTCATGGGAATTCCCATCATCTGACGGGATTAGACACCGTGTCGCGGGAAATGTCCACGCAACGCGGTGCCCACCTGTGTATCCTACACGCTTTTTAACCCTCCTGGTGAATATTTTTGGTATTTTTAACTAAGTTGGAATGATTTTCTGCAACCTTTGGCCAGTTGTTTTCGAACCGGAATGGCGCGGAAAATTCTAAATGGCATTTAAAAGGTACCAAAATTACCAATTTACCCCTAATAAGCATTAGTGTCACTTTCTCGACATTTTAAACACCTAATATGGTCGGATAGTCAACTTGAAGGTAAATCATCTTCGGGCCACGTTCGGGGACAATCAAACCATCATTACTTCATGGCACAAGATTCTCAATGCATAGAGACTCGCAAATTTCATTCGACAAGTTTTTTCCTAAAGCGTGGAAAATTGTTGGTCATTGTCACCTCCCAAAGTAAAGAAATCAGTGATTATATCAGTTGTCGGTTTTCCTCAAGCATGGAAAGCATTATCGCTGGAATTTTTATCAAGTACAGAAAACCGCCAAGTCCGCTTTCCTCAAGCATGGAAAGCATTATTAGTTGATTTTTCTTCAAGTATAGAAAACCGCTAAGTCGGCTTTCCTCAAGCATGGAAAGCATTATCGGTGGATTTTTCTTCAAGCATTAAAAACCGCAAAATTCATATGTCGACTTTACTCAGGCATGGAAAGTATTATCCGATAAGTTTCTTCAGGCTTAGAAAGCTACCAAACTCATTTGTCACCGTTGCACTGGTGTCAGATAAGTATTCTATCCCTTTACTCTTTTATCTGGAGAACTAACATTTTTCTGCAGGTATCGGCGTATACAGAGTGATTTAGGGTCGCAAAACGTCTTAAATCATTCTCCGTCCCGATCAACTACTTTTACTATTGTTTTTGAAACTGACATTTCTATAAACTCAGTCAAAGTGGGGGCCTCTGCAGACACCTAAAAATGTCTCCCAAAAACCAAACCCGATGATGAACAATCTTTCACCGCCATTTTTTGTCTGGTTCAGTATTTAATCCCGAGAGTTCTTTAAAAATCGTATTTAATTAAATTCAGTTTTTAATAGTCTATGGATCTGTTTTGATGTTTAGTCAAAGCATAGTTTATTTATAATTTTTGCCCAATCCTTTTTTATTTATTTTATTATTTTGGCCCAAACCTTTTTATTTTATTCATTATTCTGGCCCAATAAATAAATTATAAATCAGAAATGGCCCGAAATTATCAATCGGTAGTTAAAAAGGTTAAACCAAATTAGGGCAAAAATGTATTTAGACGGAAAAATGGACGTAGAGTTTCCCGTGTCACGGCCAAAAGCACCGCGTCACACGGCTCAATGTCGCGCCATGGTGTGCATGTCCGTGACACGGTGCTAGTGCTATGCCATGGGGCAGCTTTGTGTCCTTTTCGCATAAATACTTCACGTGTTTTATCTCTCGTAACCTAATTATTTTCCGCGTCACACTGTATACCCCCGTGTCACAGGATTTTACCTCATCTGAAAATATCATACACCGTGTTGCGGCGTGCTCTACCGTATCGCGGCGTTATTTTTTAGGGTTTTTTTTTTATCTTTTTAGGGTTCCGTGTGTTCCCTTTACTCATTTTCCGTATAAATACCCCCTTATTTCTGATGTACGGGGCATCAATTAACTCTCTTTTTCTCTCTTCTATGCTCTAGCCTAAACACTAGCCTACTCTTCTTCTTTCGAAATTCCCTCTTCAAGCACTCCAAGGAGTACATACTTTACTTGAGAATCTATACTTAAGCTAAAACGTGAAAGGTAGAACTGTTTGAGGGTTTGGCCCCAAAACAACTCTATTCAATTTAATTTAATTTAATTTAATTATTGTTTTATTAATTTCCTTGAAGTTACTAATTTGTTTATTATTTTATAGTTGCAAGCAAATAGAATCAAAGTAAGAATTATGTTCCTTATATTTCAATTATTTTTCTAACGATTTTATATTGTAGGATTTATTGTTAAATTACCTTAATATTAATGTTTATTTTATTTTTATTTTTTATCACCATAATGCATGTTTAAAGGGAATATGTAATTGAAAATCACGCCTAATTAGATAATTTGGACGACCGATTTACGTTCCTTTTTAATCTTGTTGTTAATTTAAGTGATCATAATATTTTAGAATTATGTGTTGCATTAATATAAAACAAATTTAGCGTAATAATAGTTTGGAGCAAATTGAATATTTTGTTTGCATGCCTTTTAGATCGTAGGAATCAATTTTCACTATAAGAATCAGGTAGAGGCCAATACGGGCGAATGTGACTCCATGACTCACTTCGTACCATCATCCCCAATCCTTCTTTCGTGGTTCCGAACCATATGGAGTTCGTAATCTCATGGATTATGGATGGGGTGTAACTCTCATGGGTCAATCATTGTTGCCTATCGTTGTCCCTTTATCGTGGTTGCCTTTTTTTATTCGCGAACGATTTACAAGTTCCTTAAAAAACTTGTTGGCGGCTCCCTACTTTCCTTGTCCCTTATCGTATTATGTCAATTCTCACTTCCTATGAGTGCCAAGCATGTTCACCACATGCTTTAACGTAGGCGCACTTTGAACGATGCCTACAATTCTTACAAATTCTTTTTAACTAGGCACCTCAACCATCATAGTAGAAGTTTCCCTCCACTTATTAAAGAAGGAGGTGAAACCTTCATTCTCCTTTTGTTTCGGGAAAAATTGTCAAGAATAAAACAACCTTTCAACGGTCTTCCAAAAATAAAACGACCTTTTGATTATTCTGGAATAAAACAACCTTTGACCTGTTGGTGACTTGTTTGATAGGTTACGTGACACGTGTTGTCATGTGATTGGTTAATTTAAATATTTATTAATTATTTAACATTTTCTTGTAAAAAAAATTTTATCAAAAAAAAAAAAAAAAAAAATCATCAGCTCCACCCATTAGTGCCCAGCCACCATTGTCACTTCTACCCTCCACCCACAAGCTCGGCCAAAACCCCATCCCTCAAGTCCTGAATTACCACCCAATTACCCACCACCGACACCAAAACCCATAAGTAGCTCCCACAATTGCGATAGCCCAACGGAATCCCACCCTTGCTCCCACAATCCCAGCCGAAACCCTCACCTCAACCTTCCACCACGAGCTCAAAACCACAAAAACCTCACGAACACCCCAACGAAACATTTCCATCAGCCACTGCCAACACAAACTCCTAACAGTCGCTTATCAAAATCGATTTCCTAGCTATAATCGCCCTTAAAATCGCCCTACATCTCCATCCTTTCATGACCAACAACCAATAAAAACCATTTGTTGTTGCGGGGAACGTAAGTTTAGGGGGCGCTGCAGGAAGCGCGAAAGGGAGGGGGAAGCATGCTGTTGTGGAATGGAAAGGGAGGGAACCAATGCCGGTGCCGATGGTGTTGCACGGAGAAGCAGGGTATGTGGTTGAAATGGGGAAGGGATTGAACAGAATTGCCGAGAAGGGAGGGTTTTTTTTTTAAAAATTAATTTTTCATTAAATTAAAGTATTTTACACTAGTAGAAAAACATTTATTTGCAGCGGTAAAAATGTATTAATTTGCTGTGTTTTTTAGGTGGTAGCAAATGTCAGGGAAGCAAATCAATTGATTGATTTGCTGCGGTTACAATCGCTTCAAATCAATGTATTTATTTGCAGCGGTTATCTATTTTAACTCCCACAAATAAATATATTCCACCCATTAATTAATAAATTATTTGTTCCACTTTTTGTGTAACACCCGCTGCTAAGCATTAATATATATATTTTAAATACTATCATTTGGTAACAAATAACGAATAACTTATGCTGAACTTCAATAGAAAACTTTAATTAGCCCGAATTGGAATATTGGATTATCACAATATATGATAAAATGTATGATTCACTTTTGTACTTACATATATCAATAAAAAAAAAACACAAAATAATGTTAAACAACTATGGTCATACACAATATTTAGTGAAATATGAGACCCATATGTTCCGCACTACTTCTTCAATATCACCATCGGTGTAAGGATCTTCATTTAAATATGTGCAAATATGATACAATATATATAGTAAGTCATCAAAAGTAATTTAAAAAATAATAAAGGAATACAATCTTATGCAATTTTTACCAAAAAAAATATCAATAATTTCTAAGAAGCTTATTATAAATACATAATACATTGCCCTTACAAGCAACATATCATAGAAACACTAGCACAACAAAAATTATAACAAATATGTACGTGACCAATAAAAACTTAGAAACAAAAAAAAAGGTTATATATACCTGTAGGGAATATTTCAAGCATTATCCCAAACTTGAACCACATTGTGATCAAACACTTAAGCATGGTGGTGTCCAATGGGAAGGAAGATAGACCAAAAGAATCACCAACAAGTTTTAGAAACTTGTAAACCATTCACAGGGTGAAGGTTACACCCCTTAATGATCCAGAAGATTATTAAGTCCAATAGGTCTGGAACCAAGACTGGAAGTTCGGGGATGAAGGTACAAATCCAACCTGGAAGAGCTTGAACCTGCCCTAATAATAGGCCTCTACTTTTTTTTTCTCGTATTCATGTGCGCTTTCTGACTAACATGCAATCAATAGGTTTACCCTAAACTTATTTATTTATTTTGGTTGAATATTAATGCACAAATAAATCTATTATTGGCGATCACTCGAATTATAATCAAATTAACCCTAAATAAGGTTATTAATTATCTTAATAAGCTTGATTACCAGTACAAATTCCCTTTAAACATGCATAAAAGGTGTGATCAAGCAATAACAATAAATATAATCAAGAAACATAATAATAATAATAACAATTATAATCATAATCATAATCATAATCATAATAATCATGTTAAAAATAAAACATAATAACAACAAGATCCTAGGCATGATACTTACAAGATTAATAACAAATCCTAGCATGTCACTAAACAATAAAAATCATACCACCACATTTCTGAGAGGGTGCGTCGTGGGATTACTGCTAGTTGGACGCGTTGCCACGGCTTGGGCAACGACACTCTAGGCAAGCTGTATTGGACGTTCTTCAGCGTTGACGAGAGTTTGCGGCTTCTCTAGGAGTCTTGTGGGTTGACTGTCCTGTTTCAGGCCACGTAGGCCATGAACTCTTTTGACGGCAGTCACCGTGTGGCTTGCGCCCTAATGGAGTTCTTCTAGGACACCACCAACACTTTTCACTTTCCTTGGGGTAAGATGATGGTCACCCCAGCCGACTTCAATCTTATCTCGGGACTGGATTTTAGTTCGACTGCGCTGTCATTTGACAGCACCATCAACATCTACTCTCCTGAGGTTGATGAGCTATTGGGTCCGATCGCTGTTCGGGCCCGTGCTGAGGTGGAGTCATCACAGTTCAGCACCAAGTGCATTTGCCGGTCTTTACTAGCGGCAGCTTTTGAGGATGATGCGACCAACCGAGTGCAGCAGGTGCGCATCTTTGCGCTTATTTTGCTGCTAAGGACGTTTTCCCCTAACAAGGGTAGTAGGGTGCTGCTTGACCACCTTCTTGCTATCTGCGATATTCACCTTATCGGGACTTATAACTTGGCTAGCTTGGCCTACGCCGACTTTTTGCGTGCGTAACGAGACTCGTGTGGACACTGGTCCTACACGGGAAACATCGCTTTGTCTGGCTTCGGGAGAGTCGTAGAGGTATACTTTATCTCTTATAAAGTTAGCTCTAAGCTTTTTGTTAGCATTTGCTGATATCTTTTATCTTTTGTAGATTTGGTTCTACGAGTACTTTCCCTCACATGCGCATGCGAGGCCATCACCACGCGAGTTTCCTGTTGGTGCCTGCTGGGGAGGCCGCTATATCTGGCGACTACCACCCATATTCGAGAGCAGATCCTATCGGTATGATCTGTTGCATAGTTAACATCTTTGTATTGCTTTTTGGTAGATCTTTATCTCATAGGCATTCTTTGCACGAGCATGAGGTGTTGTACATGCCATGGGACGGTTTAGTTTTCCCTACGCTGACCGTGCAGTACAGTGTTGAGCGTCGCTACATCCTTGGGACGTATGGGGCGACGGCGTACCTAGTAGAGAGAGTTTCTATTCACCACTCCTCAGATATTTTTGTCGTCCCTTCTTCTCAGCCACGTCACATGTTCAATGAAGTGTGGCTGCTTAACATGTCCGAGAGATCCCCTGCTGGTACCCCTTGGCGATCTCATGTGATCCCGGGGAGGTGCTACGAGGAGGAGTTCCTGTCGTTGTTAGCTCAAGCCCCTATTCTGTCTGCGGAGGTGGCAGTATTATTTTTATCCTTTACCTTTTGCTAAGTAGCCCAAAAGTGATATGTTATTGACTTTGATTTTCTTTTTGTCAGGCTGGGCCTACTGAGTTTGTGCCCCCTCGTATGTCCATCCACTACCAGGGGACATACGGGCCTATCGAGGAGATGACTCCTCAGACTCCCGAAGATCAGCGATTTGTGGAGCGATCCATTCCTCGCCACTAGACTCGGGTGAGTAATTTACTTGTTATTTATTTATATATGTCTTGTATTATTACTGACTTGATTTCTTTGACAATTCTCGTGCAAGGTGGTTACGGTGATGGCGAGGTGCATAGACGCTTTCCAGAGTTAGCTCGTACGGATGCAGAATGTGGCTACGTGTCGTCGCGGCGACGGTGTTCAGGAGGTAGCTTTTCTTCTTATTTCTGCATTGTTATATTTTTATTTTTATTGCTGCTGAGTTGGTTTCTCCTTGCAGGGACATCCCATTCCATCTCGTACTCGGACGAGACCTATGGTTCGAAGAGAGTCGGCGAGGTCTAGCTCGAGGCGTCGCCACACTAGTTATGTTGGTGAGGGTGGTCGATCTGACGTTGCCAGGACTGAGGCAGTAAAGGGCTTTAACTTTTCATCTGATGGTGCACAGGCTAGGTCGGTAGACCAGGGAGAGGCTACTTCGGCTCTTAGAGTTGGTGGGTTGTACGAGGTTGGCTCGTTATCGCAACAGCCTCCGTAGCCTCAGCCTATGTTGATTCATCAAGGCGACCTTGGGTGGACGGGTCCTGAGCTGAGTTTTCCTCCTCCTGGAGAGACTAGAGCTGTAGCTGGTGGGGATCATACTCATCGATCGGCGCAACTTTTTGATATGATGAACATCCCTAATCAGTTGCGTCCTCCAGCGCCGTAGTTTTACCTATTTTTTATTTATTTTAACTTGTATATGACTTTGCCTGATTGACTCATTTATTAGACATATTTGTATATGCATATTATTATCTATTATGAATACATTTATTTTGTATTTATTTTTCATTTTTATGTGCATATTTGTGTGTGCAAAGAATTGTGATAAAATTGTGATTTATTTTGCGCAAAAAATTTCCGTCATTTTTATTATTAATGGAGGGTATCTGACTTTCTACCCCAAAAGAAAAAATGAAAAAATAAATTGGACTTGCAACAAACCTAAAATTAAATTAAGTCTGAATAAATCCAAAAAAGAAAAATTAATGGAAAATATATGAAATTAATAGTAAGGGTATTTGTAGAAAGGGATAAAATCGTAAAGTCATTGTACGAGTTTGAATCATAGCTAGGAAAACGCAGTTTACATAGCTCGTTGATTAAACATTACAGCGCCACATGTCGCCACGCGTTTTGTGTTGGCGCCAGGCGTTGCTGCTGTCGCCAGACGATAGGGTCTTCGTTTGGCGCAACAGAGCGCTGACTCCGAATCCTTTCTGGAGTAAAATTGTGTCGATTTTGTGCATAAATAGGCCCCTAATCTACCGAATTTCTTCATAATTCCGGCAGAATAATCATAGTCTTAGTTTCTCAACAAATAATCATGACCTTATTTACTAAGAGTTTTACCAATTTCACTCGTGAATGGTGTCGGTCTTTAACTGCTAAAGAGAGAAAAGAACTTGACTTTTTTCACATGGGAGGTATTTATGGTGTTAAGGGGGTAGATCTTGATATAGATTTTATTCATACCGCCTTAGAGTATTGGGATATAGATAATCATTGTTTTAGAGTATGGTGTGATGAAATTTGCCCTTTATCGGAAGAACTTGGTGCCAGTTAGGCTTCCCTTCATTAGATCTTGCGGTAATCCCTAGAATAAATGAATATTATTATAAAGATTTTGAGCGCTTCATTAATTTGAGAGACAAAGATCTAACAAATATTGTAGATGGTAGCATAGTTAATTTGAAATAATTTGCACGCCATTACTTTGATAGACCTTATTCTGAATCTTTTCATGTTTATAGTAGAAGGACTTTTCTCTTTTGCATGCTTAACCAATATCTTCTCACTAGTGGTAGAACTAATGAGGGTCGAGCAATTATATTAACTGTTTTGGAGAAGATTGAATCTGGAAGAAATCCAATGCCATTAATTGTAGGAGAGACCATGCTTAGTCTTGATGAATTGAAGGGAAATCCAAAAGCACTTTTTCGGGGCTCTCCAATTTTATTACAGGTTGAAAACTTATAGTTTTAATTACAAAAATCAAAAACATATATTTGTATAGTAATATTAATTTATTTGCATTGAATTTTTTGCAGATATATATGTCTAATGGAGAGGCTAGAATTAATTAGTCCTCCTGACAATGTTGAAAAATATACTCCAAATTGCTTTGTGAGGCGAAAGAAATGCTTCTAAGATGGGGTGCCATGAGTGGAAAAGAGTCTTTGCCTCTTGCAACTTTGCTATCAAGTGGGTCATCCCTTGGTGGAAAATAGAGAAGATGGTTGGTGTCAACAAGCAACCTTTCTGCCGTCTTCCAAGCTTAACCAACATGACTTTTTATTATCCCTGCAGGGTAAAAAGACAGTACGACCTATATCAAACAATTCCTTCTGGGGATCTTTGTCGTCCCTATGAATTCCCTATTTCACAAGAAGTAGAGAAGTTTGATGCATATTGGAGCACTAGACCTCTATGGGAAGTGATTACCCAAAAAGTTCCTCCTTCCTTGCCCAATGATTTAAAGAGGTGGCTTCTTAAGAAATCTTCAAAGGACATAAAGATAAATCAATGTAAAACTAATGTGAAGAATCTCCTAGATGACAAAGTAATTCTTGTTAAGAAACGCTTGGGTGAAAAGATTGAATTCAAAACACCTATGATTCCTAAGAAGAAAGACTCTACAAAAGATAAAGGGAAAAGAAAAGCTAACACTTCAGAGAAGAATGTTTTGGTAGAAAAGAAACATGGAGTCCTAGCTAAGGTAGAAACCATTTACTCCAAAATTGAATGTAGATTTTCTAAAAGATGCCTACTAGCTAAAGTCATGGATGATTAAGAGGATGCAGATAAAAATTGAAATAGAGCAAAGAAAGAAAAGAAAGATTGAAGCATTGCTTTACTTCCAATATATTAGACTTAGTTTAAAATATAAAGTGAATATGTTATATTAAGCTTTTATTTAAATTCCATGAATAATGTTATTTTTATTTTATTTTATTAATAATATTTCATCCTTTTAATCAACTTCTTTAATTTATTAAAGCAATGAAAACAAAAAATTTTATTTTTTAAAAAGTAATTTTTTCGAGTACGGAAATCAAAAATTTTCTGAAAAACACTGAAATTTGACCAAGTACTTCCAGAAGAGTGACGCCGCCGTTTCGAGGCTGTCGCCGGCCATTGTTGTTAGTCGTTCGACGATAGGGTCTATCGCCTGGCGCTGCAGTCTGTCAGCCAGCGATAGACTTTTTTCTACGACGCTTCTGTTTCGTCGAATTTTTGTCGAATTTCTTTTATTTCTAGGATGCGAAGTTTGCAAAAATTAAAGTGGCCGCACCCTGTAAAAGATTGCCTACATATCCTTTCCTAAGGGATTAGGCCAAACGTAGCTCTCTTGAATGTTCTACTCAAGTAATTATGGTTAGTACTTTTTAGGTTGGTCAAGATTTGTTCTGCTTGAGAACTCATTGCCATCCATGTTAATTAGTTTTGCTGCATCTCCTGATAGGATTGTTTTGACAATATAGGGTCCAGACCAATTAGGCCTAAATTTTCCTGTTATATCCAAAACGTTTTTCCTTAATGATTTTACCACCAAGTCTCCTACTTTGATGTTTCTTGTCTTGACATTCTTATTAAAATGTCTAGCCATACGAGTTTGATAGCATTGTGTATGATGTAGAGCTTCTAGTCGCTTTTCATCAAGTAGAATTAGCTCTTCGTACCTTGATCTAGTCCATTCGACTTCATCAAGTTTACTTTCTAATGTAATGCGTCGAGTGGGTATCTCTAGCTCTACAGGTTGTACGACATCCATTTTATAAACTAAGGAGAATGGCGTATTTCCTGTTGATGTTCGAATCGACGTGCGATCACCCCAAAGTGCGAAATGGAGTTTGTTAGGCCAATCCTTGTAATTTTCTGTCATTTTCTCGATAATTGTCTTTATATTTTAATTAGCTGCTTCAGCCGCTCCATTTTCTTGGGGTTCATAAGGGGAAGAATGATGATGTTGAATGCAATATCTTTGTAACAATTCTTCACATTCAGCTTGAAAGTGAGTTCCATTGTCACTTATCATTTCACGTGGGACTCCGTATCGACAAATTATATTTCTTTCGATAAAGAGTGCTACATGTTTTGCAATGAGTTTAGCATATGATTGGGCCTTAACCCACTTTGTGAATTAAACAACTGCTACTAGGATGTATTTGTGACCTCCTGTTCCTGGAGGGGTAATTTTACCAATAATATCAATTCCTTATGTACAGAACGACCATGGTGAGGTGTAGGTGTAAAGTAGAGATGGAGGAACATGTTGTAAATTAGCATAAATTTGGCATTTAGGGCATCTTTTACATATTGAAGACAATCCCTATTCATGGTAGTCTAATAGTACCCTTCGCGCATGATCTTTAGGACTAGCATTTTGCCATTAACATGGGTTCCACAAATGCCTTCGTGGACAATCCTCATAGCTCTTTGGGAATCCTTTTTCCCTACACATAGGAGAGCTTGGCCCTTAGGTACCCTTTTATGTTGTCTATGAGTACGTACTAGGAAGCTAAGAGTCTTAATGCTTGTTTTGCTCTTTTGTCACCATGAGGAGGCTATTCCCCTTTGGTGACATAATAAGTATATCTGTATACCAGGATTCTTCTTCTTCTTCTTATTCATCTTGGAGCACTTCATTATCATCTACGGCTTGAATATAAGCCATTTGTGCCTTTTCTCTATGGTTAGAGGCATTTGCTCCATTTCCGTAGGAATCCTAACCATTGAGTCTAGTCTTGCCAAGGCATCAGCAAATTGATTTGCCTCTCTAGTTAGATAAGTGTATTCCACCTTTTCTAACTAATTGGTGAGAGTTTCCAGATAAGTTTGGTAAGGGGCTAGACTTTCGCTCCTTACTTTCCATCTTTTAGAAATCTGATTGATGATTAATGAAGAGTCTCCAAATATTCGTAATTTTTTTACTCCCAACGCCAAAGCTGTTTCAAGGCCTACCACGCATGCTTCGTATTCGGAAGCATTGTTGGTAACGTCAAAATCTAGCTTTATGGAATATGGAACGTGCTCTTCTTTAGGTGATACTGATAATACTCCAACGCCACATCCCTTTTGGTTTGAGGGCTCCATCGAAGAATAAAGTCCAAGTATCATCTTTCGTTACCATCATCAAGTCTTCGTCTGGGAATTCATTGTCGTGTATTAGCGTTGAATCTTCTATTGGAAAATCCGCTAGGAAATCCGAGACCACAAATCCTTTGATAGCTTTTTAAGGCATGAATCTCACATCGAACTGGGCTGAGTTGACTACCCACCTTGATATATTCCCATTGAGTGCAGACTTCTCGAATAGATACTTAAGTAGATCCATTCGAGAAACTACAAAGACTGTATGCACGAGCATGTAATGTCTTAGCTTGGTTGTGGCTCACACCAATATGAGGCACAATTTCTCAAGCGGTGTGTAGCGTACTTCGTACTCGAGCATCTTTTTGCTCAGATAGTAGATTGCATTTTCTTTACCTCTTTCTTCTAGTGCAAGCATGACTCCCATTGTCTCCTCTGTGACTGTTAGGTACAACCTAAGTGGTATCCCTGGAAGTGTTGGTGCTAATACGGGAGGATTTGCGAGATAGGCTTTGATCTTTTCAAAGGCTTTTTGACACTCATCATCCCATATTACCGGTACATTCTTTTTAAGCTTCTTGAATATTTATTCACATATCGCTGTTAATTTCGATATGAACCTACTTATATATTACAACCGGCCAATAAATCCTCGAATTTGTTTCTCGGTTTTGGGCGGTGGCATTGACATGATTGCTTTGATCTTGGTTGGGTCTATCTCTATTCTCTAGAGCTTATGACATACCCCAAGAGCTTTCCTGAGGTGACTCCAAAAGCATACTTGGATGGATTCAACCTCATGTTGTATTTTCTTAACCTTTCAAAGAATTTTCTCAAGGCTACTTGATGTCCTGGGCGATCTTTAGACTTCACAATCATGTTGTCCACATATACCTCAACCTCTTTGTGTCCCGCGTTTTTCAACCCGAATGGCATTATCGTGTAACAGTAAGTACCCCATGGTTTTATGAATGTTATTTTCTCCACATCTTCTTCTGCCATGAGAATTTGATTGTATCATGCGTATACATCCATAAACGAGAGAAGTGCATGATTTGATGTATTATCTACCATAAGATCATTGTGTGGTAAAGGGAAGTCGTCCTTTGGACTTCCCTTATTTAAGTCTCGATAGTCGACACACATTCTTACTCTTCCATCCTTCTTTGGAATGGACCACGTAGCCTACCCATTCGGGGTATTTGGATACCTTGATAAAACCTGCAGTTATTTGTTTTTGAACTTCTTCTTTTATTTTAAGAGCTGCGTTGGGTTACATTCGACGTAACTCTTGTTTTACATATTTCATTCCTTGAATTAGTGGTATAGTGTGTTGAGCTACATCTCTGTTAATGCCAGGCTTATCTTCATATGACCATGAAAATACATCGATAAATTCTTTAAGTAGATTAATTAAATCGGTTCATTTTTGTTCATTAAGTGTTAATCCAATTTTAACTTCTCTTTTAATGGTTGAATCGTTTGACATATCAACCGTCTCAGTTTCCTCAGTTATCGGTGTTTTCTTTTCGAGTGTTTCCATTGATTTAATGATTTCTTTGTCATTTTCATTGTTATTTAAGCAATACTCGTCATCTTGGGTTAATGAAAAACACGAGGAGTAAGCAGAAGATTACATATTATTGAACTCTGAAATCATTACATAAAAATAAGAGAAATGTCCTCGGGGACTTGATTACTAACTATCCTAGGAGTAGAAATAGTAGAATGAGGGGGTGCTACAACTAAAGACTTGGATAACTCTTCAAACATTGGTCCTTGCCCTGCTATTATGGAGATTTTCCTTCAACTTGGAGTAGTCACCTTGACTGTCTTTTTCCACCCTTGTACTAATCATCCTGCCGGAGTGATGAGCTTTGAAGGGTCAAATTTCTCGCTTTGTAGGATCGTTTGGATGAGCGAGGAGTTATCCTCTTTGTATCTTGGCTCATCTTTTTCTCGCCCAAAAAGTAATCCCATGACATTAAAGTCAAAGCATGGGGGTGCTTTCTCCTTCTGAATAACAGTTGGGATTTAATCTAGAAAGTAGCAATCCAGAAGGATTTCAAATCCTGGTTGCCTTATGCTGTTTACAACAAAAGGTTGGGGAAATTCCTAGCATGGGTTGTCTTCTCCATCTCTTATGAACTATTCATTGAGAGTAAGAGGATGCTAATCCATTGGGATTACTTTCTTTTGGATGCGAGCGTTCCTACGCGCCTTAGACCATTCATGGGCTCGCTTAAGATCTTCCCGAGTCGGTTCGAAACCAAGTCAAAAAATATCTAACTTAGAGAGGTCAGGTAATTCCAGCTGTTTTGCTATTCCTTTCTTCTTTCCTAAAGTCATTCAAGGAAAGTGCCCTTGTCTCTTGAGAATAGCATTTACCGTCATATTGAAATGGGGGTCGTGACAGAGAGGGGTCCTTTCATCCTCCTTGATTAAGGAGACCTCTTCATTAAAGCCCTAAAAGTCTTCATCATCTTCATTGTGTTCCATATTAATTATTGGATTTTAAACAGCTTTAATCCTCATGGGTGAAGCATCGATTGTGATGGGGATTCCTCCAACTATGGCTTTTACCTATTGGTGAAAAGATGAACGGACGGCCTTGAGGTCATGAAGCCAAGGGTGTCCTAACAATAAGTTGAATGAAGCTTTAATATCTACAACTTGGAAGGTAGTGGCATGTTCTATTGCTCCGGCCGTTACATTCATAGTAATCTTGCCAAGAGCTTGGCGACGAGTATTGTCATCCCTTATGCCTAACATTCTCGCAGTTCTGAGTGCACAAACATTAATTGCCGATCCATTGTCTACAAGAATCATTGGGACATTTATTATCTTGCAAACTACTGTGAGGTTTAGTGCCTTGTAATGTTTTGTCACCTTCTTGAGGTAAATCTTTGTCAGAAAAGGTGATCAAGTTGATAGGACTAGGGATATCACTCGTAAGGAAGTTATCCAACCCCTGAGGAGTGGTTTGATAATATATCCCTATTTAACCAAGGCATTCATTGCTGCCAACCTATGTTCTCGAGACATAGCTAGGAGCTTCCATACATTCATCTCGACCTTGGTCTTTTTGAATTGCTCGACAATATCATTGTCTTCTATGATAGGTACGAGAACTTGATGTACGGTTGGCATAGGTTGTGTAGAGACGGGAGGTTGCGCTCTCCTAAATCATGTGAGTACGTCTATAGGTGAATCCTCTTCATCCCAAAAGTCACCTTCTGAATACGACACTAAAAGTGGAGGATTTCCATGTCTTTTAGGTAGACGTCTTCTTCATCGCTATCCCAAACCCCATTGATGCTTATGTCATCTTCTTATGGGATTTGAACTAGCTTCTTATCATCAATCATCTTCTAAATAAAATCGTTAAATTTAAAATAACTTTCAATGTTATGTCCCCCTGATTGATGGTATTAACTATAGAACATGTTTGTCCTCTTTAGGGATTCAAATGGTCTCGGTTCGAGAGGTTTGACCTTACCATTCTCGGAGAGCATTTGAAACATTTTAGCATAAGTAGTCCCAATTGGAGTATAAAGTTTATGACTCTTCTTAGGTCTGTCAATTTCCTGTAGAGGGAACGTTTTCTTTTCCATCGGTGGAGCTTTATCGTACTTTTTCAAAAGTTCCTCCCCTTGTTTCTTTGCAAATTCAAGAGCCTTATGTAGTAAGTCTGTTCCATCCCACATGGACCATATAAGCATTCGCACATCTTCCTTGCTTGCAGGTTCTTGAAAATCATCTATGAATTCAAAAAAGATCACCTCTTCTTCTTCGACAGTATGAATTTCTTCAATAGGTTTGATGAGAAATAAGGGATCAATATCGTTTTCCTCGTCAGAGATGGCAAGGGCATGGGAGAGAGGTGCATTGTCCATGATTGGCTTCTTACTGGCAGGGGGCAATGGTAGCTTGTTGTTATCATTTAAATCTTGGATAGCTTCCTTAAGCTTTCAACAATTTTCAGTAAGATGGTCTCTACCATGATGATATTTGCAGTGTGCATTAGGGTTCAAATTAGATGTTCTCTTTTCAACTGGTAGGTCCCCAAATGGTAAAATAGGAGTTATAAGACCTTTTGCATTCAGTCGGTCGAATCCGGTTTCATAACTCATACCAATAGGAGTAAAGTTCCTCCTAAATGGTTTTTTTTTTCCTTGGTTGTTCATAGCAAGGACTTCACTCAAATTAAAGTTGATAACATTGTTTTAGTGGGTGGTTTTAGAAGAAGAAGGATTGTCTTTCTTCTTGCCTTTCCAGCCACTGTTGGAGTTATTATTAGCAGCTTTTAGTTTTTCAAGATCGTCTTCAATGTTAATTCCAATGTCATAGACAACCTTGAAGGTGTGTACATTATTTTGATACTTGAGATGCTTGGAGTACTTTTCTTGAAGGTTCTTGATGAACAACCTCACATATTCTTTTTCGCTTGGTATTTCAATCATCTTAGCAAAGGTTTCTCTCCATTTGTTGAAGAAAGAAGTGAAACCTTCATTGTCTTTCTTCTTAAGTATTTCAAGTTCCCTATGATAAGTTTCAACTTGAATATTGCACTTGTACCTATTAATGAAAGCGTTTACTATTGTCTCCCAAGTAGAGGTTTTCTCTTTGTCAAGGGAGAAGAACCATTGTTGGCAAATAGTTTCAAGAGATAAGGAATATAAAGGGGGAAATACGTTTTTATCAATACCATTAATACTCATTATTGTTTCAAAAGCTCCTAAATGGAAATAGTGGTTGTTAGTTGCCTTGAATTTTGGGATGTTGTTGGCATTGAACTTCGGCGGAAGAAGCTCCTTGTCCACCGAGACACCTTGTGAACTAATGCCTTATAACCTGTAGTCACTAGATAGCTTGCTCAAGCTTTCTTACACAAGATCCATTTGTTGTTGCTTCACAGGGTCATTAATTCGAAGGGTTAAAGCCTTCAATACTTCAGTTATGTCAGTTAATTGATTCTTAAGATCATTCACTTCTTTTTGAGTTGCCATTATCTTCTTGATTTCCTTTTTCGAGCGATTAGTTTATTAAAAAGTTTAACTTTAACGAAAAGGTTGTCTTTGATTAAATGCCCTTCCTTTCTTGACCACGCACTGTAAATTAAACCAACTTTGTTTTAATGACTTGACTCAAACTTACTTGGACTTTACGGGTTCATAAAGAAAAAGAAAAAAAAATGGAAAAATAAGGTGTATATTTTTTTGAATCAAATATAGGGTTCAAACAAGTGGTTTAATTAGAGGATTAATATCCCACTTACCCCCCTAAAAAAATGACGGAAAACACGCGCATACAAGACTCTCTTAGACATGGTCAAAGTGTATATACATATTAGTGTGTGCTTTATATATTGTGACTGCAAGTGACATGCTTTGACTCTTGTGTAAGACAATGAGACTTAGTGTTTAGACACAATTAAGGACATAACAAAGGTGCTGTTATTAAAAAAAAATAACTGAATTGATTAGGAAACTGTTTAATTAGACTCATAGTGATGACTTGAGCAAATACTGAACTGTCGCCAAAGCAACTACACAGTCGCCGCACTCTGCACTGCAGCGCCAGACGATAGAGTTGTCGCCAGGTGTTGCACAAAATAGTGTGACGCTGCCGTCCAAATCGTGGCGCCATTGCTGGAACGTTAATGTGGGATTGCTTTCAGTATTTTAACTCTACGGGACATGCCTAAAGTCGTACTTAGTCAATTCCGATTAAATTAGTAGACTTAAATTACACAAATTAATTAATTAATTAGAAAAAGTCCTTTTAGTCATTAATCAGTTTACTTAGTCTTAAGCACAAGTCAAACAAACAGTTAGGAAAAACATATAGAGTATGCACAACAAATAATGCACAATTATGCAAGTAGTAACAACATGATGCAATGAGCTTGCAACCTAACCGTCGCTAAAGTTCTCTAAAGTACGGGATATGGGTTAGTCAAAGAGGGTCCATGGTTACTTGTCCGGATGCACCTCGCGAAAGCCGTACCTTTTGAAGGGTTGGCGCGAGTGGATGAGACACCACGAGTTAAAAACTTGCTTCCATGGTTTAGTGAATTCAACATTCTCGTATGTACCCTTTGTTGCACAGAGCGTTCAATAAGGTAGATGGAGCATGAATTCTTAGAGGGTTATGTCCATATGTAGAACACATATGGGTTTTAGAAAAGTGAGAAAAACTCAATCAAGAAGTAGGATCGAGTAAACACTACTAAAATATGGTCAAAATTAGAACGCATAGTTCTTGCTCGGTATTGGAAGAACTTGGCGCAAGCAAATAGAGGTTGTCACCGCAATTTGAATCTTTCGCCTGGTGATAGAGTCAAATCCTCAAGAACAGACTCTATTTTCTGGACGCCAGTTCCTACATGCCTCAGTAGCTTTCTGTGCTCGATTAAATTTTTCTGTTTCGCGCAGCATTATTTCGTTTCTAGTTGTGAAAGATATTCCTGAAATTTCCTACGTGTAAAAATCTTATGTTTTAACTCTTTACGGATGGTCTTTCCAATAAGATCTTTTTTATGCATATGACAATAATGTTAATCAAAATTACACACATGAAATACTTAGAACTTTTTGAATCTCATCCACTCATTCTACATCATTGCCGAAATAAATTTCAGGAAGTAAAATAGAAATCCTCCCCAGTGGAGTCGCCAAAAACTGTAGGGAATATTTCAAGCATTACCCCAAACTTGAACCCCACTGTGATCATACACTTAAGCATGGTGCCATCCTAAGCGAAGGAAGCTAGAGCAAAAGAGTCGCTAAAATGTTTTAGGAACTTGTAAACCGTTCACAGGGTGAAGGTTACACTCCTTAGCGATCCAGGAGATCGTTAACTCCAATAGGTCTGTAACCAAGACTGGAAGTTCGGGGATGAAGGTACAAACCCAACGTAAAAGAGCTTGAACCTTCCCTAATAATAGGCCTCTACTTTATTCTTCTCATATTCATGTGCGCTTTCTAACTAACATGCAATCAAGAGTTTTACCCTAAAACCCGTTTATCTATGTTGGTTGAATATTAATGCACAAATAAATCTATTATTGGCGATCGCTTGAATTATAATCTAATTAACCCTAAACAATATTATTAATTATCTTATTAAGCATGATTACAATTACAAATTCCCTTTAAACTGTTGGGGTTTGGTAAGTCCAACTTACCGCAGAAACGACCCCGATCCAAAGAACCACTAGCAATTAATAAAACCATAAAGCATAACAAATAAACATAAAAGGATAAAGGTTGTCACAATGGTGATGCCTTTTTCAACTCTCACTCAAGTGATTTTCCCAATACCCCAACTTGGGTATTTATAGGGAAAACAAGAGAGTGAAAAAGCTCTCCCATCAATGTGGGAGAATTTGAGGACCATTTGGAGGAGGGGGGGGGGACCAAACTTGCTCCCTATTCCCTCTCCAAAAATCAACCAACTCATTCCTCAAGCCTCCTCTTACAATGCGCCACATGGCACCACACTTGGGCACTAAGGCACTCAAGGTGGGCGGCAATGTGCGGCTGCCAGCAGGCTTAGCACAAGCGTGTGGGCTGCTAGGCGCTGCTGGCCAGCAAGCCCTACACGGCCTGTGTGGGCTACTCGTGCACGTGGCAAGTAAGTTGTGCATCAAGGATGCGGGTTGCTGTTGAGTGCTGATACTCCTTGCGCACGTTGGCCAGCGCTACTAGCATGGGGATCGGTGCGCTAGCACGCACCAGTCAGCCTAGGCTCGGCTTGCTCGGGGCATTCCGATACTAGGGGTATTTTGGTCTTGTTAATTTATTATTTTCTTGTCTTGTCTTTGATTATTTAGACTCGACTTCCGACGCTCGGTTTCGATGCTCTAAGCTTGAATTTCCGACGCCTAAATATTTTATACTCGGGTAAAGAAATAATTTCTTCAAAATTTATTCGTCGAGTTGCTTCGTATATTTGCTAGGGTATGACCCGAAGGGTTTAGTCAAGATTAAGCTCTGATATTAATTATACATTAATATTACTAATCGGAAGCGGTCTCCACCTAGGCATTCCGATCACTTGACTTTGCTGAATGTATTACCTTTCTAATAATTCTGAACCCGCTATCAAAATAATACACTTGTTCAAAGGACACCATTCCTTTCAATCTCCCACTTGTCCTTCCAGACAAGTGAGCATTTAATGTATCCCCTTTTTCCTATGTCTCTTCATGTCTTCTTCATAAACTACAAGGTAAGATTATTTCGTCAACCTTATTATGTCCAAAAGTGTTTCTCGATTCCAAGTCCGATTGTCAATAAACAAATGATTTCTAAAATCCATCCGAGCACGGCCATGCATTTTTTACAGTCTCGCACTATGAGAGGCCTTGTATACAACAAAGACATCCTCCCTTTTTTAGTAAGGGGACATTCCCAGTCTTGTAATGTAGCTCCTCTTACTGAGAGGACTTAGCCGCCCGAGTGTTCCCATTATAATCCCCTATTACGGCAGACGTTTGACAACATCAAAACGCACTAGTACTCAAACAAGAGAACTCACAATACTCATGGTCAGGGAAATAGGTTCCGATAGCCATAATGAGAAGAATACTTTATGACGATTTTTAATCTCTTAAAGTATTCTTACAGGTCGATCTAGCATGGTTCTTAACCAATACCTGTGCAAATGATTTATGACAATCATGTCCTCGTAGCATAAGAAATGGTGCTATAAATCAAACTACACTCTAATCTCAATTAGTCATTAATCGTCCATCGTTTAAATGACCTCGATTGGGGAAAATTTTTTATTACAATATTCAATGTTCACTTAATAGTTGTTTCCTTATCAAGACTGAACCACAATTGAATAGCAAATGGAGTAATAAAATATTTCATGAAATTTACATTACTCTAAAACTTGAATGATTTTTCTTAGTGTCTTACATTAAATGTTCAAAATTTTATCTAAGACACTAAAAAAGGAAATCAAAGCCAGTGTCCTACATGCCTGATTCCCATTGCCTCAACGTGCTAATTGTGCTTCACCTGAGGCAAGGGTTTAGTAAGTGGATCGGCTACATTGTCATCCGTTCCAAATTGCAAAATCTGATTTCACCTTCTGATTTCCATTCTCGAATCATGTAAAACCGCCGTTTGACATGTTTGAGCTTCTGATGTTCCCTTGGCTCTCTAGCCTGAGCAATAGCTCCATTATTGTCACAATAGAGGGTTATTGGACCCTTTGTTGAGGGTACAACATCAAGCTCCCTTATGAACTTACAAATCCAAACAGCCTCCTTAGCCGCTTCAGCAGCTGCTAAGTGCTCGGCTTCAGTTGTAGATTCAGCTAACTAAACACTCCCCCATTTAGATAGAACACACATCTAGATTGCGATTTTAAATTATCTCTGTCTGTTTGGAAGCTTGCGTCGGTATAACCTTCAACAACTAATTCTTCTAAACCACCATATACCAAGAATTTACCCTTGTTCCTTTTCAGGTACTTTAGGATATTCTTGGCCGCAGTCCAATGGGCCTCTCTTAGATCTGATTGGTAACAGCTCGTAGTACTCAAGGAATACGATGCATCTGGCCTAGTACATATCATGGCATACATGATCGATCCAATAAGAGAAGCATATGGAATCAGATTCATTCTTTCACGCTCATCAGATGTCTGTGGACACTGCTTCTTGCTCAGGTTTATGCCATGTGACATCGGCAGGTGACCTCTCTTGGCGCCTTCCATGCCAAATAGAGCAAGTACCTTATCAATTTAAGTACTTTGACTCAATCTAATTATCCTTTTGGATCTATCCCTATGGATCTTGATGCCTAGTGTGTATTGAGCCTCTTCTAAGTCTTTCATTGAGAAACATTTTCCAAGCCAGGCCTTTACAGACTCTAACAACGAAATGTTGTTTCCAATGAGCAATATGTCATCGACATATAAGACCAAGAAGGCGATGTTACTCCCACTGACCTTCTTGTAAACACAAGATTCATCTGGATTCTTGATAAAACCAAACTTACCGATGGCTTCATCGAATCACAGATTCCAACTTCTACCAGCTTGCTTTAGTCCATAAATGGACTTCTTAAGCTTATAAACCTTCTCAACATTGTTTTGGCCGACAAAACCTTATGGCTAAGTCATGTACACAGTTTCTTCCAAAAAACCATTTAAGAAGGCGGTTTTGACGTCCATCTGCCATATTTCATTGTTATAATATGCATCAATCGCTAGGAGGATCCGAACGGATTTAAGCAATGCGATTGGTGAAAAGGTTTCTTCGTAATCAATACCATGAACTTGTCTATAACCTTTGGCCACCAATCTAGCTTTTTAAATGAATACATTTCCATCTTGTCGGTTTTCATCTTGAAAATCCACTTACATCCGATAAGTGTATAACCTTCGGGTAAGTCAACCAACTCCCATACTTGATTTTTCAAACATGGAATCCATTTCAAATCTCATGGCCTCATGCCATTTAGCAGATTCGGTGCTTGTAATCGCTTGCTTGTAGGTTGCCAGTTCATCTCCATCCATAATCAGGACGTCCCCTAATATCTCGGTTAATACAAAACCAAGATATCTATCAGGTTGAGATCTCGACCTCTGAGACCTACGTAGGGTAATGGATTGATCATTTGCATTGTCATTTTGATTTTGCACATTTTTATCATTTTGACCTGCGTCAACAAATGTTGTTTGAGCACTTTGACTGTCATTCTGATTTTGTTGCTCATCCTCACGAACTTCGTCGAGTTCGATTTTTCTCCCACTTGTCATTTTGGAAAGTTGTTTCTTCTCCAAAAAGACACCATCGCGCGCAACAAACACTTTGTTCTCCGATTTGTTGTAGAAGTAATACCCTTTGGTTTCTTTTGGGTGGCCCACAAAGTAAACCTTGTCAGATTTGGGATGAAGTTTGTCAGAAATCAATTTCTTGACATACGCTTCGCATCCCCATATCTTTTGAAAAGACAACCTAGAAGGTTTCTTTGTCCATAAATCATATGGAGTCTTTTCTACAGCTTTTGATGGTGCACGGTTCAGTGTTAGTGCCTCAGTTAGAAGTGTGTGTCCCTAGAAAAAGATAGGAAGATCACTAAGACACATAGTTGATCGTGCCATGTCCAACAAGGTTCGATTTCTTCTTTCGGATACTCTGTTCAATTGAGGAGTTCCTGGAGGTGTCAATTCTGAAAGTATACCATTTTCTTTCAGATGGTCATCGAATTCTTGGCTCAAGTATTCACCACCTCGATCCGGTTGAAGGGCATTGATTTTCTTGCCAAGCTGATTTTCAACTTCACTTTGAAATTCTTTGAACTATTCAAACGATTCAGATTTGTGTGACGTTAGGTTGACATAACCATATCTACTATCGTAATCTGTGAAGGTGATAAAATATCGATGTCCATTTCTTGTGGTTGAGCTCATTGGTCCACATACATCAGTGTGTATTAGACCTAATAACTCTTCTGCCCTTTCTCCTAGCTTGAAGAATGGCTGCTTAATCATCTTTCCTAATAAACATTCCTCACAATTCTCAAACGATTCTAAATCAAAAGAGTCCAAAAGACCTTCTTGTAGAAGTCTCTTGATGCGTTTGATGTTAATGTGGCCAAGACGACAATGCCACAAGTAAGTTTGATTTGAATCCATGGTCTTAGCTCTTTTAGTAGTATTATTCACATTATAAACTTGTTTGTCCAGATCCAGCACATAAAGACCATTTTCAGATTGTACAATACCATATAAAACATTATCCAGATAAAACGAACATTCATTGTCTTTTACTCGAAATTCAAAAACCTTGGCGTCCAATGCCGAAATTGAAATGATGTTTTTGGTAATTTTGGGAACATAATAAACGTTATCTAGTTCCAAAAGAAGCCTGGTGGGCAAAGATAAACTGAGAGTTCCTACAGATACGACACTAATTTTGGTTCCATTGCCAACCCGAAGTTCAACCTCTCCCTTCTCTAGCCTTCTAGCGTTCCTTAGTCCCTGAGAATTGGAACATAGGTGTGAGCCACATCCGGTCTCTAATACCCATGATGCTAAGCTAGTGAAGTTAAATTCTATAACGAATATACCTGATTCAGAAGCAACGGTTTCCTTCTTCTTATCTTCCTTGATTTTGAGGCAATCTCTCTTCCAATGTCCCTTCCTCTTATAGTAGAAGCATTCGGAATCATATTTAAAAGATGCTACCTTTTTTCTTTGTTATCCTTGGTAGCTTTAGAGTTAGGCGGAAAGGTTTCCATCTTTCCCTTCCAATTAAAGCCGTTCTTTTTCTTGCCTGAGAATTTGAATGGCTTGCCCTTTTTTATCATGAGCATATCATGTTTTCCCTCATCTTTGAGCGTTTTCTCTTCTTGCTTCAGCATACCATGAAGCTCAGTGAGGGTTTTCTCTATGCTCAGCATGCAGCGAGTAGAGAATGATGTCAATAGCCATCTTAGTTGAATACCCCGCATCAAGCCTTCCCATGTTCTCAAACAACCCTATCATTTTGAGTACATGTTGGCTGACTAGCTCTCCTTTCTTGAGCTTGCTCTCAAGGATCTGCCTGTGGGTTTCAAACCGTTCAATTCGGGCCTGCTCTTAAAACATATTCTGCAGTTCAGAAATGATCTCAAAAGCTGTTTCCTTCTCAAAGAAAGTCTTTTGAAGCTCAAGAGACATTGTGGCCAACATGCTGCATTTGACATCTTGATTGGCACTTTTCCATCGATTTAGGGCAGCCTGAGTCACCTCCTCATTGGGAACCTTGGGAATTTCCTCATGAAGGACATATTCCTTTTTCTCTTGCATGAGAACAATTCGCAATTTCCTTTGCCAATCAAGAAAATTTGGTTCACTCAACTTCTCCTTGTCGAGAATTGAGCGTACGAGAATTGGTTGTTTGAGTTATTTAAAGACATGATTCTACAATTGAAAGAATTTGAAATGAAAAACCATTCAAGAAATTTAAATAAGATTGAATTCATGCATTTTAATCAAACTTATTTAAAACGTCTTATTCACACATTTAAAGTTATCTCCAATTTGGTGAGAATAAGTCGATTCCAAGATCCGAATAAACAAAGAGTGGTTAAGCATGCTTTGGCTTGTCTTCACACTTAATCTCCTAAGGTAAGAAATCCTTTGATAATGGCTCAAAGCTACTCTTGGTTGAATAAATCATCGCATGTAATACTCTCTCAATAATTTATTCACTTTGCTACAACATGTTCGGACTCCATCACTCATATCGTTGAGTACAACCAAAACCAACTTGCATACCCGGTATGCCTTACTTCCTAGGAGAGGTAGTGATGCCTCTCTTTGGCGTAGCCCACCACTACCTTCGTTCAGCCGGTAAGTGTTGTTTTGGAATGGCAAGTTTTTACTCAAAATTTAGGGACCTAGGGTTTCACTGTTGGTTGATTTAAGTGAACTTAATTAATCATCACAACAATCGAAATCCTAAACATGCATTTAACATATAATTCATATACATAAACATATATACATATATCGAAAAAAAAAAACATAGATGCATTTGGCAACTAGCATGACCCCTTGAGATCTTCAAATCTTCAAATGATCTTCATTTGCAACTTCATGGTTACGTCTTCCAAGAAACTCCATTTTCAAGACTTGACCATAATTAAATACAACTACTAGTGTCTACGATTAGAACTAATCTAAATATTAAGGTACAAAAATACTCAACGGTACGCATACCGTATTTAGATTTACAAAAATACATCACGGATCGCAATCCATATTTTCTATCCTAATCGGGCCCCACTAGTTGCCATTTCATAAAACCTGTGAGAGAATATACATTCCATTCATCCATTTACTATTTATGAATGGCCCATGCATTTTAAAACGATAAACAAGTAACAATGCAAAACCACGCGTGAACTAGTAACTAATCTAGGTGGTTAATCCAATTAACACGCCTAATTAAAACTAGTCAAAGTTGTTTTAACCGGTTAGGTGAATAAGCGCAATTTAACATTTGAAGCTCCTACTAAATTCCGCATCCAACTTAATCAATCCAATTAATTAAGCCGATAATTCTCAATATTTGTCAAAATAAATTTTGCCAATGCCGCTCAAAACCGAGGCCTAGCCTCAGAAATTTATTAAAATAATTAAAACAAATAAGATCAATAAAATAATTAAAATGACAATTATTAAGCAAAAATACGTAGTCCAAAATGTCTAAGTGTCTATCACTAAGACACGGAGTGCTCACATTTCGCACAACCGTTAGATGCTCAATGAATGTGGGAGTGGGCCTGATATCACTAAGCGTTACACCGCCCTCGTCAGCGAACTTTCACACATAAAAAACGTGGCCCTTGATGGCCATGTTAAACGAATTCATTGCACTACACTGTTTCGCAAGCAACGTCTACGCATACCCCTTATTACACGATGCATTCATCAAGTCCCAAACGATGCACCATGTGCTCATGCTCCGCATACCCGCGCCACAGCAGCCCCAAGTACACGCAACACAGCACACACGCACGCACGCACAGTGCAGCGTGTTGCTATTGTGCTGCGTCGCTTGTGCTGCTGCTGCTTGCGGCTGTGCACACCAGCCACGCAATGGCTGCACGCACAGGGCATGGCAGCCACATGCGAGCTGCTATGCAGCCCGGCTAGCCAAGGGCGCTCATTCCTTATTTACCGTGCCATTAGCCACGGGATTTGATCCCAAAATTTTGCGTGGCTTTTGCAATTAATTCTAAATTATATTTAGAACTAATTTAATGAGCAAAATAAAAAATTTTAAACAAGTCTAACTTAAATAAAAAATTTTAAAGTGCAAGTAACCAAAATAATTCCCAAGAACAATTCTTTAATTAAATTGGTTTAACTTGGTGCAATAAAAATAATAGGGCAAATACTCACTATTAATTTAAATTAACTTTGAGTTTTTGACAAAATAATTGAAAGTTGGAAAAATGAACATAAATTCAATAAAGACTCCAACTTTAATGCTTGTGAATCCCTGAAAAATTATATCTTCTAATATGACAATTTTTCTATCACAAAGTTTCAAACTTTATGATTCCAATCAACTACAAAATGATTAAATCAATAAAATTTAACAAAAATTCATGGAATTTAGTAATATAAAGTTCAATCACTTAACATAATTAAACATTGAATCTTTACTACTTGGAAGCCTCAAGAACAACAATTTCACACTTAATGCAATTAGTTTGCAATTATGCGAAAAAATAAAACCTAGCATTCAAGCACAAATTACTACAAAGTAACCATGCCTAAAGAGGTTTTAAAATGCATATAAAATATGTATTAAACCAATTAAATAACCACCATAAATATGCAATTAATTTTCAAGGTTAGAAAGACTTAAAAAATTTCGTAAAAACAAAAAAACCCTCGAAAATAGCACTTCTGGTTGTTTTTTGGCTAAAAACTGCTTTCTGGAAGAATAAACCACATCCAGAACACAGTTTCCACCAAAAATTCACTATTTTTGGGTCAAAATCTGGGTTCGGGGCTAAAGGTAGCTTAAATACGAGGGCAAAATAGATAATATGAGCTACTAATCTAATTAGCAACTTAACCTAGAAAAATTAAGCCATAAAACTCACCTTGAAATATATTATGATTTTAAAAATAAACGAGCCTAGCTCCGATACCGTTGCTGGGGTTTGGTAAGTCCAACTTACCGTGGAAACGACCCCAACCCAAAGAACCACTCGCAATTAATAAAACCATAAAGCATAACCAATAAACATAAAAGGATAAGATCGGAATCTACCTTTGGCGCATGCTTCGCCTGACTTAATGGGCTCTTACTTGAAAGCTTTAGCTCCTAAAATACCGAGCCTCTAACGGTATCCACCAAGAAAGGACGAACACTGACTTTTTAGGTCTGCTACCTTGGAGTTAGCAAGGTTCGACCAAAACCCGAAAGATTAATTGAGTTCAAAGGTTTTCACAATGGTGATGCCTTTTTCAACTGTAACTCAAGTGATTTTCCTAATACCCCAACTTTGGTAATTATAGGGAAAACAAGAGAGTGAAAAAGCTCTCCCATCAATATGGGAGAATTTTATTTTTCCATTTTATTTTAAAGCTAAAATAAAATAAATAATCAAACTAGTAATAAATCAACAAGTGGCAAGCTCATGAGAGAGGTTAGGTGAGAACCATTTATAGGGGGGGGACCAATCTAGCTCCCCACTCCCTCTCCAAAAACAGGCCAACTCATTCCTCAAGCCTCCTCTTACAATGTGCTACATGGCACCACACTTGGGCACCAAGGCACCCAAGGTGGGCTGCCATGTGCGGCTGCCAGCAGGCCCAGCACAAGCGTGCGGGCTGCTAGGCGCTGCTGGTTAGCAAGCCCAGCACGGCTTGTGCGGGCTGCTTGTGCACCCGGCCAGCAAGTTGCGCATCAAGGATGTGTGCTGCTATTGAGTGCTGATGCTCCTTGTGCGCGTTGGCTAGCGCTGCTAGCATGCGATGCTAGCATTGGTGCGCTAACACGCACTAGCCAGCCTAGGCTGGGCTTGATGCACATGCTCGCCACCATGCTATACCAAATGCCCCTAGCACTCGATTTGCTCGGGGCATTCCGATGCTAGGGGTATTTTAGTCTTGTTAGTTTATTATTTTCGTGTCTCGTCTTTTATTATTTTGACTCGACTTCTGACGCTCCGTTTCAACGCTCAAGGTTCGAATTTCCCGCGTCTAAATATTTAATACTCGGGCGACGAATTAATTTCTTCCAAATTAATTCGTCGAGTCAGTTCGTATATTTGCTAGGGTGTGACCCGAAGGGTTCAGTCAAGATTAAGCTGTAATATTAATTATACATTAATATTACTGATCGGAATTGGCCTCCACCTAGGCATTCCGATCACTTGACCTTGCTGAATATATTAGCTTTCTAATAATTATGAACACGCTATCAGAATAATACACTTGTTTGAAGGACACCATTCCTTTTATAAACATTCATAAAAGGTGTGATCAAGCAATAACAGTAAATATAATCAAGTAACATAATAATAATAACAATTATAATCATAATCATAACTATAATAATCATGTTAAAAATAAAAAATAATAATAGCAAGATCCTAGACATGATACTAACAAGATTAATAACAAATCCTTGCATGTCACTAAACAATAAAAATTAAAGCTTTAGCCCTAACATGATACTAACATGAATATTAGGAAAGAACCAGGAAGCATCAAAGAAATCATAATTGATATAAGGAATTTATTATTTACCCTAAAAATCATACTAAGAAAAGCAATCTAACATGATACTAGGAAAACATCCGAAACATGATACTAGGAATCACAATCTAAGCATGAATTCTTTATCAATAAAACAATTAAAGTACTTAATTGGATGCCTCGTACCTCTTTCTGATAACAAAATACACACGTTGATAACTTTAAGGAAAATATAAAATCAAAGAATTAAATTAAATAATTGAAAGAGAGATTTGGGACCAAACCTTTAGAAATTAAAACGTTTCATGTCTAGGGCAAAGACAACTTCGAACTTGGCTAGATGTGTCTAGATCTTGTGAATGCGGAATTTTGTATGAGAAAAGCTAGTTTAGAAAAGAGAGAGAGAGAGAGTAATCAATAGATTCTTCATGAGAATTGGTCATTGAAAACGGAGATTTTTGGAGGCTATTTATAGTGAAAATCAGCCGGATATGGTAAAAAACAAATCAGAGTTTTCAAAAGAATAAAACACAACTGCAGCGCCAAACACGCGCCTGTCGCCAGACGCCAGGTCTATCGCCAGGCGATAGAGATGTCGTATGGCGCTGCAAACAATTTTCCACGCGTTTTCTTTTTTTGATGAAATTTAGGCGTACGAGAGGGAAAAAATGTATTTTCCTTAAAAACACTTCTTTTATTCCGATTAAAACTCGTAAAAGTCAATTAAAGTCAATGCTAATTAAATTAGGATTCAAAAGAACCTTCTAGAAGATTCTACAACACTATAATAAATCCTAATTGTATTAGGAATGATAAATCATAAGAGGCCCTCCTCTAGATCATTGGAATACATATAAACATCAAACCGGAACCAATTTAGTAATTTTGCCATAACTTCCTCATTATTCGTCGGAATTGGACTTATAATATATTGTTGGAAAGTTCTTTTTGAACCCAACCCAACTACACTATTATTGGACCCTTGCCATGGACCAAACCAAACTGGATTGGCTGTTTTCTCAAAATAGGTTTTCAATAACAGAGAGAAAGAAAAGAAATAAAACTAACACCAACACAAGACTTTCCACACTTTCACTTTATTCGATTATGATTCGACGTGAAAGATACTCATCACTGCGTTTGGTTTTGGGGAGACACAAATGGGTGTCTACAATACCATCTTTACATTAGTTTCACAAGAGAGCCCACTCCTTTCCTCTCTATTTTTTTCAGAATTGTTTTGTGTGTGTAAGCTTCCTATGCCATGATTGGAAAGTTAAATGGAGAGAATAAATAAGGGGACATATATATACCCTTGGAGGAAAACTATTACACATGGATCACCCCAAAATGGGAAGTATAGATTTCTTGTACACCCCCCGAGTAATAATCCCCACCCCTTCACCAAGTCATGAGTTCATGATGATCATCATCATTCTATTTTTTGTAGTACCTAATTGTTACCTATTAGTCTATTACCTCTAATTAATTCACTGTGAGGAAGTTGATCAAAGAAAAGCAAAGGCACCAAGACTCCATAACCTTTTCCACCACACTTATATAAGAAGCTGTGAAGTGGTTAATTTGGGAAAAACTTCATTTCATCTTTAATCTTTCAAATTCATTAAGCATCACAATGGGCAACAATAAAATCAATCACGCATGAAAAGCAAATGTTGAATTATGGAAAAAGCTGTCAAAACTAAGAATTAACCATTTTGAATCATAAACTAGACATAATTACTAATGCCAAGGAAGATAGAGACATACCTTTCTAATTATTGCTGAGTGCAAAAAATACAGCTCAGAAGGTTCAATTTCCCAGTCACCCTTGTTTGGTTGGGGTGGGGGCACAACTTTTGTTTCAAAATGACTCCTATTTAATAGAGCAAAAGCTCAAATTAGTAACACTACCAAACAATTGTTTAAGAAGTGCTAGAAGCAACTAAAGGGGAAGAGGCAAACTTGTTACAATTTTAACCAAACAATTTTGAAAGAGGGTATTATAAATTTATAACCTTACAACAACAATCACAAACGGAATCAACAATGTTGCCTAAGTTAAAATTTTCTTGAAGTAGGTTAAATAAAGCTACCGATCAACTGGTATATGAAATCAGTCCTCCAAAAAGCATCATGCATCATTTTCATTGATGTAACTGATTAACTTTTTTATTGCTAATGATTGATTGAACAAGTAATTCAAAAGACATGCTTATCATTATTCAAAAATCTCAAAACCCCCCTCCCATGTCAACCGCACCCTAATAAATATAACCATTGCAGAAATTAAGCAACCCATTGAACATAAACAATACAAATAAGGTATCAAATGAACCTAGAAAACAATCGTAAATAATAAAAAAAATATTGAAAACCCAACAAAAGTATTCATAAACTTAGTGAATTGGGTTTAAATCTTACTAATTCCAAGGAAACATAATGTACAGGACCTAAAAAAATTATTGAAGAAGATTATATAGAAATCTTGGGGAAAAAAAAAAAGAAGAACAAACCAAAAAATATGGCAAAAGATAATGCAGATATCTTCAACTAGAACCTAGAAAAATACGGCAAAAAAGGGCAAAATAACTATGTAGCACATGCAATTACATTGACTATAAGAATTACCTATAAACTACATATTAACTAGCGAATCCAAATAAGAAATAATAAATTAAATGAAGAAAATTTTAAAAAGTAAAAAACTCTAATTTGCATGTTGTTTAATTACCCATAATTAGGGCAAATATAAACACCCAAAACAATACCCCAACTCTAAATTCATTCTCAATTAAGGAGCTAATTTGTAACATTACTTGTGTGAGTGAAAGGGAGGACTAAGACAAAGCGGAAAAATCGACCCCAAATTAGAGCGAAAATTAAGGATTCAGTAAGAAAAAATTATGGAGAGATAGAGTGAACAGGAGGGAGATCTCGATGACTCTCTAGCATCAGTAGCAACTCCATCAACTATAGACAATAGTTCCATAAACCCAAGATAAAAACCCCATCAATTGAACTGTACTTAAGGAAGTTGGGTTATGGCGAGCGACGGTGAAAAAGAGCAATGTTGGGGGTGATGATTTTGGAGAGTGAGTGATTTAACGGCGGTGACGGTGATTGTTTTGGAGAGTGACTTGTTCGACGCTGGCTGGTGATGGTTGAGGCTTGGGGCGGGTGAAGCTAATGAAGTTGGAGGAGAGAGGGAGGGAGAGTGAAATAAAGGGAGTAAGAAAATGAGGGGTTAGGGTTGATGAGTATCATTTATGGCACTCATAGGGTAGTGTTTTAGGATATTTTCATTAAGATTTTCATGCTTTTCTTTTACCATTCTGATCATTTCTTCTATAATTTCTCTATTTTTTCTTCTCTCGTGTATTCCTTTTATATTGCTCTTTTTCTGTTCTACTTTCTCTCCTTGGTTTCTCTTGTAGGTGTCTAAAGACTTAGTTTTGCAAAGGATTCAAGAGGAGCGAAAAGAGACAAGCAAAGGAGTTTCAAGTCTCATGGAGAGGGCTTGGAGAGGGCTTAAAAAGGGCTCTCCTCATTTTCTCAGAGCCGCGGGCGCGGGTTTAGGTGCACATTTTGGGGAATTTTGGAAGCAAATCTCGCGCCCTTGCCACGGTCTAGACGCGGGCGTGAAGATGTTGGAGAGGGCGCTCCGGATAAGAGATATCGCACCCCCCTGCCTCTCTAGGAACAAGGCATTTTGCCGCGCCCTGTGCCGCGGGCACGGGCTACATTACCCACGGGCGTGGATTTTGCCCAGAGTACCCGCGGAGGTAGTTATAAGTTCCGTAACTTTTTCTCCGCGCCCGCGGAGTCTTCGAGGTGACGGCGCGGCCGATCACCTTTTGTTCTTTGCATATATATACTCTTGTAAATCCTTTTGAAGGCCAACTTTTAGATAATGTTTCATTTGCTTAAGTTTTAGAGAGAGAAGTTAGAGAGAAAGTAGAGATTGTAATCTTTGGATTTGAATTGTAATTCAACATTGTTTCATCAATCAAGTTTTTGATTCTTCTTCAATATCAATCAAAGTTAGTAAGATTTCTTTCCTTTGAATTAACTTCAATTGCAATTTACTTTTATGCTTGAATATTTGGTTTAGATTTGAGAATTTGTTGATTGATTGAATTCCCATTTTGATTTATCTTGAACTAAATGTGTTTGTGATTGAATTTGTTTTAGCTTTAGAATTCACCATAATTAGTGAGTAGATTAGTTGCTAGGGAGAAGGGGAAGCATGCTTGATTGATGATTATTGTTAATTGATTATCCTTGATTGATTGATTGTTGCAATTAAATTGGTTGACATAGTTGTTCATGTGATTAATTAGACTCGTGAATGCTACTGTTACAAGGAGTGGTAAGGTTCTTGAGGAGAATTTTCCTAGGAAGTGTAGAACTAAAGAGGGTCCTAAGGAGGTCAATCTTGGTAGAGGATGAGAGAAATAGTGCATCTTTAAGTGAGGTTGTGATTGAGACACCTAGAGAGGTGAGAGTGGAGAAAGAGATTGTGAAACCCAAGCTTCCATATGCACAAAAATTCATAAGACATAAGTTGGATGAACAATTTGGAAGATTATTGACATGCTTAAGCAACTTCATCTTTCTCTACCTTTTACCGAATTTGTTACCTAAATCCCCAACTATGCAAAATTCCTCAAAGACGTTTTGAGTGGTAGGAGGTCTTGTGATGTGGTGTATATGGTCAACTTGACTGAGAATTATAGTGCAATAATAATGAAAAATATGTCACCCAAGTTGAAAGATCCCGGAAACTTCTCTATACCTTGTGCCATTAACAAGATGCAAATTGATAATGCCTTATGTGACTTAGGAGCTAGTGTTAGCTAAATGCCATAGTCGGTTTATCAAAGACTTGAGTTTGGATAACTTATGCCGTCTAAGATTACCTTGTAATTGGTCGATAGGTCAATTAAGATTCCAAAGGGGAAGGTTGAGGATGTTCCTTTGAGAGTAGGGAAGTTTGTAATTCCGGTAGATTTTGTGGTGCTTGAAATTTGCTGAAGATGATACCATTCCCATTAATCTTGGTAGACATTTTCTTGCTACCTCAGGTGCTATGATTGACGTTAAGAGTGCAAAAATTTCACTCAAGGTAGGAGAAGAGGTTATTGAATTTGTCTTGAATGAAAGCATGAAATATCCGTGTTCATCTTTAGAAAATTGCATGTTGATCGATTCTCTTAATCTTATTGTACCTTCCATGCTTGTTAATACTTATAATGACCCTCTTGAGAATGTCTTGTTGAATAAGTATAAGATAGGTGCTCCTATCAAGGAAGTGACAATGTATGAGGATTTTCTTAATGGAGTAATTGTGGAAGTGGAAGAGCATATATGCATGAATATCTCAAGCTAAGAAGCTTTGCAAGCCACCACTTCAAAGGAAGTTGAAGGTGTATCAATGGTTGAGGTCAAATCTTTTCCATCACACCTTAACATCAAGGGATCAAGATGAGGCAGTCCCAATTCGGTCAAGTGTGGTTTTCCAAATGTCTTTGTGGAAGTCTCGATGAAAGATTTTCTTTCTCCGAACAAGGCTAAAGGCAATCGTCTAACAAAGTATTTCAAAGATGCTTTTATTGGTTTGGTGGACTCATTGTTTCTCCGCCAACCACTTAATTGGTGGAGGACATCGAGCTAACGACGTTAACCAAAAGCGCTACCCAAAAGGCAACCCGATTTTCTAACCTTTTTCTTTGATCTAATATTTCTCTTTATTTCCTCCTTTGAGAACTTTTTTTTATTTCTATCTATTTTAGTATGTTCTTTTAATCTTAGGTACAATGGGAATTGAATCAGAGAAAATTTCCAACAATTTTGATGCTACTGCAAGACCATGTGAGGTTTTATTATGCTTAGAGGAAAGGG
This sequence comes from Chenopodium formosanum, assembly GCA_024500155.1. NCBI lineage: Eukaryota > Viridiplantae > Streptophyta > Magnoliopsida > Caryophyllales > Amaranthaceae > Chenopodium > Chenopodium formosanum. The sequence continues at coordinate 53,135,447 of CM044880.1, read as the reverse complement.
TTCGTTAAGGTTATATTTTTTCGTGTTTGCATTCCCATCGATTTTAATTCATGTTCGAACATATTTTGGATTCAAACACGAAAGCATTTTTAAGGGGTATTTCTCTTTTTAGTGCCTTCCCGAGATGTGTTTGGTGCGTACGCACCAAGCTATGCGCACACACACCTCAAAGATCACCCGCGGCCGCGGATACCGGTGCCCTGAAAATGCCAAAATCCAACCAGGAACTTCCCATGGGCTGGCCGCGTGCTACACGTGGGCCCAGGCATTTTTCCGCGGGCGTGACTTTATTGAGGGAGGGCGCGGCACCTGCTGGTAGCCCCTATAACCCCAAAAAGCACTATTTATTTCAATTCTTTCATTTTTACCTCCTAAAACCCTATACCCTCTCTTGCAATACCAAACCTACTTCACCTCTTTTGTTATTATTTCAAAATCAATTTCAATTGCCAAAATCAAGTTTTTAAATCTAAAACCCAAGAAAAAAACTTTAGATTTCTTTCCCCAATTTAAAAAAAATTAGGTCTTTTTCAAAAGTTTGAAATTTTGTGTGTAAGGTTTAGAGCTTGTTTGTGGGAGTTTTATTTGTTCATACATCTTCATTTTGAGCATTTTTCAAGAATTTCAAGGCTTCATTGAGGTATGGTTTCTTATTGTCTATTCATCATCTTTTTCTTTGATTTGAGCTTGAACCTTTATGCTTTCATGGTGAAACTCTATGGTTAGTACTTTTCACTTGGAATTTATGTTGAATGATATCATTGGATGTTGAATTGAAGTTTCCTCATTAAAAATGTTTGAACTTTGATTGAATTCTTGAATAATTATTGTTGGCTATTTTCTTTCTCATGGGTTTTCTTTATATTAGTTTCATATCTTTGATAATTCAATGATTGGGATTTATTTTTTCAAATTAACTTATGATTTGGTTTCTTATGTTAAAGTTTGCCTTCAATCCATTTTTTATTTGCTTAATATTCATTATGTTATCAATGGTATTGGTTTATTAGTTACCATTTCTTGCTTCTATTGTGAAATATTCCCATTTTGTGCTTGTTGTTTAACAACTACTTATGCTTAGTCTTGATAATTTGTAGATGGCCTCACTTCGTCATAAGAAGCATGCTAGAGCTAGTTCAAGTAAACCGAGGTATATTGTTCCGCCTCCACCAGAGGTTGAGGAAACTTATGCCATTGAGTTTCAAAGGAATCTCATTGGGAGTGCTTCAAACCTCTTTCAAAGAGAAAGCTTAGGCCAACGCATTTCTATGATCAAACGATAACAAAGAAGGCCTTGATTTTGTAGACTTCTTGGATTTGAATGCCCGTACCAATGCTAGGGTGACTAATTAATTCCTTTCTTCTCTCAAGGTTGTCCATGGACCGGGTGCAAATTACTAAAAGATTTTCACTTTCCAACTCTTCATCAATGATCACTCTTTGACGGATGCTCAACTATGTTCATACTTCAAGTTTCATTGGACCTAGGATTCGGATCATTGTATTTCTCCGGCTCATAGTAGAATGTCAAGTGATCATGGATATGATGAGAAACGTTGGTGGAGGAGTATCTCGGAAGAAGGAAAGTATGAACCTCAAACTTCAATGTCCGCTTCCATGATTCATCCGGCTATGCGATATTTCAACCGAATCCTCACATACGCTCTTTGCTCCAAGGACTCTTTGGGAGCTATTTCCCATGAGGAGCTTTGTTGCTTCTGGATAGCCGACCAAAATGACTTTGAGATTGAGTCGGTGGATTTTACGGAGCATTTGATCTCTCAATTCTTGGATATTCGTGATGGAGTTTACCTTTCGGGATGCATCCAATTGGGTGGGATGATTTCTATACTATCCCTTTGCATCAATGAGAATTACAAGGGTATGCTATACGAGCTTCCACAGATTATTGATCCTAGAGAAAAGTCCCCCTCGCATTTCTTAAAAATCCCCGCACTAGTGGATCCAAAATTTCTTGATCGAACGAGGAAGGATGACGTTTTTATTTGGAAGGTCTCTTGGAATAAGAAATGGTTCTTCATCCCTTGAAAAGAGGATACTACTCGTCCCAAGGAGAGAGATTCTTTTTCCTGGAGGCCCCCAATGCTAGATGTTCATCCTTCTATCCGACGAAGGACAAATTGTATAAGAGGTCGTTCAACTAATGCATGCTCATCGATTGCTTATTCCCTAACCTCGGTTTAACCGGGAGGTACATCTATTCCCTCCCCCTCTCCCACTACTTCTACTTTCTATATGTCGACAGTTCATGCCAATCTTGATTCTATTGCTAACATGTTGTACTCCATGCCTTCTTTATAACCCCCTTCCCTTGTTTATGATTACCATACGTATTGTTTATATGATTTTCATGTTTCTAGGGGTGAGATAGATCCTTATGTCAACTACTCATACCTCCTGGTCCAACAAGGAACTGTCCCTCAAAGGGAGCCGTTTGATCCTAATGTGGGTCCTAGACTTTGTTACCCTTATTGGGAAGGCCCCACATTCACCCTAGCTCTATTATAGGCACTACCCCGGGCACTTACGATTATAGGCGCCCCGGGGGTTATCATTATGCGTATGATCCGGCTAATCCTTTGCCTTTTCTAGACCCCAAGACTTTTGGTAGGTGGGGTAGGTCGGGTGAGCCGATCTTAGATGATTGGTCTAATTATTTTGAGCTTGATGGAATTAGGAAGGAAAGTCGGTTGAGGGGTAAGGCTCCCACAAAAGTGAGCGAGATGGCAATCTCTAGTCATTTGATGAAGACCGGTGAGGGGAGTTCTCATTTTACCCCTTCCTATAGTGTGGAATGATTCTACCTTCCCCCCCCCCCTCTTTCTTTTGTGTTTTATATATGATATTCATCTTTTGCCTATTTGTCTTTAGGTTTAGAGTTAGGGGGGTACCAATTTTAAGCTTGGGGGTATTATTTGTCGTTTGTTGATTGAGTTTCGTTGTTTTTCCCCCTTGCTTTTGAAGTTCATTCTTGGTCTCATCTGCTTCTGGTATCGATCTCTGAGTCCTTTGGTTTTATTATGATGCTATGTGTAAGGAGGGTGATCCCATCGTAAGGGGTACTCTCCTTAAATGCCCAAGGCCACTTTAAAGCCTAGGACTTTACACTTTTTAAGGTGTAGTAGGATTTGAATTCCTTACTGTTTGGGGGACCTTGAATTAGAATTGATTCTATCATTACACTTTTTGTAAGAAAGAAGTAGGGAGTCGCCAATGAGTTTTAAGAAAACTCATAAACCTCATTCATTCCGTTCTTCCATGTGGAGTAAATGGAATAATTAGCACAAATCATAAGTTTACCCATGCCCAAATTGGTCTATAAACCAGAAATGAGTTCGGGAGCAACGGTACTAAAATAACGTTCCTTTTAGAGGGGATCGTTATCCTAGCCCTAGTGCGGCCTTTACTAGCTCTTCCTTTTTTATAATTTCATCACCAAACAATATATGCAACGCGATACCTAAAACTATGTTAGTTGATTTTATTTACAAGCATCAATTAACGTAGGAATTACTTCGTAATGTCGTTGTTCTTATTTAATCAAATTCGTGAAAAGGAAAAGAAAATAAACAATATTTGCTTTGGCTTAAGTGATCAACCAACAATTATTTAATTCAATTCTAATCTTTATTTAACGCAAGATACTATGTAGAATTGATTAATTAATTATTTTAAAGGTAATCAAACAACAATAATTAATTAATTAAGGTTCTTTTAAACAAGAAAATAAATGTGTTTTAACTAAGTGCTCGGGAATTTACCACTTCTCTTTGCTAGATCTCCATTTAGAACACTTATGGACTCCTTCTTGTCGGTGAACTTCCACCGTAGTAACAAAATATCAAAAGGGTGAGTGTTTAGGACAAGAGGGGCTAGGTTGCACAAGTTCACAAGTATTTCGCCAGAGTTTTAGGTTATTTTCTGTCTGTTAAAGCCTCGATTTAAGATCTTATTTATAGGGAATGATTAGGTTTAGGGTTTCGAGCATTTGATGAGTGGCATTTATGCCACTCTTTTACCCTTTTTCTCTAAGGATTCTCCCCTCATTTGCACTTGTTTAGCCCTTTTTCTAAGCATTTTTACTTAGTTTTGCTTCCTCTTTTCTTTTCTCCTTTATCTTCCCTTTTCTTAGTCTTCTCACTTTGTTTTTATTTTGATTTCCATGCTTTTGTTTTCTAGGTATTATGTGCCGAAAGAAAGAGGATGTCAAGAAGCCAAGCAAAACTGTTGTGCGCGGGATGCTGTGCGGGCGTGCACCCTTGGCTGTGCGGGCGCGCAGCCCTGTCAGAACCCGCGTAACCAGGCTAAAGAAACAGAGCCTAACAAGAGAGTTTACGCAAATTATTGTGTGGCTTCTGTGCGCGGGCGCGCAGGCCTACTGTGTGGGCGCGCTTGATTTCCCCGTACACTCAAAGTTGCGGCCGCGCACTATGCGTAGAGGGCGCACACACCTACTGCGCGGGCGCGCATGGCTGGGTTTCTGATTTCTTTGCGCCTTGTTGTCCAAGTCTCTTTCTTTTGGGGGAGCCGCATATACATGGAAGAGACTCTTTGTAATAGAGGACACTTAGTACTAATTCCATAGAGCATTAGCCTAATCTAGAGAGAAAAAGTAGATTGTTATTCAAGCATCCTTTATTGTATTCAACTTTGCTCAAGTTTTAATCTTCAATTAATCAAGCAAGAATCCAAGTTTTCATCTTTCATTAATCCTTTCTTTAGTAATCTCTTCTCCTTTCCTTTAGTATTATTTATTTGTTTTATTGTTACTTATTCTTGTCAATCTTATTAGTTTATCTAGTTGTTATTGATTCATTGATTTTAATCATGTTTTTTTTTTTTAGTTTCTTGAGTTTATTTATATTTTTGATATTATGTTTAATCTCCCTTCTCTAGGCTAAACTTTTAGCTAGGGGAAGGGGGTGGAAGATATGATTTGATATTGGATGGATGATCATGGTTGGATTGAACTTATGCCATAAATTGATGAAAGACATGATTTTATTATTAGCTTGAAATTGTTGTTGCACTCTATTTGATGTTTTCTAGTTTAAATGCATGAAAGTGATTTGAACTAGATTAGGATCATCTCTATTTTAATGATAGCATGAGAATGAGTTATTAAAATGGAGTCTTTATGGATTGTGCTTTTTTATTCTCTTGATTTGTTTGTAACTTATAAGATGCATGAGAATGATCCTTATTAGTATAGTCCTCTTTCATTGATTTGCCTAGACTATTGCATGAGAATGAATTGTTTAGGTAGAATCTTGTGTTCTTTGGCATGTGTTTCATGATAATCACCATTATTCCCCTCTTTCTAATCATATTGGACACCCCCGTATCCCTAGCGTCATTTTCCCTTGACTTTAGCCATCATTTTCGTGCTTATTTGTAGTTTTAGTGTTTTAACTCAACAAAACCAACAAAAACAATCCCCTTTTTACTCTTGCATTAGTGATTATTGATGTTGAATTAGCGTGCTTCCCTAGTGGTTCGACCCTTTACTTGCCACTAACTAGTTTGGTGTAGGTTTATGTATTATAAGTGACTAATTTTGTTAGGGTAGTAGCTTAACGAACTATCTAACCCGTGATCAAATTTTGGCGCCGTTGCCAGGGAGGCGGCTTGTTTAGCGTCTTTTATTGCTTTTGTTAGAGTCATTTTACTTTCTTTTCTTTTTGTTTTTTTGGTTTTATCATCCTTGTCATTGCTAATTGTTTGCTTAGTTTTTGGTGAATTCTTAGGAGGTCTCAAGGAGCACCCTCACATCAAATTGACCACGAAATCAACCGAACCTTGAGACAAGTCCGTAGGCTTTATGAAGACAAGGGAAGAGGTTTTGGTGATGTAGTTGATAGTGAGAGTGATACTTACTCTTCAAGTTCACCAAGCGGATCAATGGCGGGACAAGAGAATGATATTTTGTTTTGTGAGTTCGGAAATCCGAAGGATTATGAGCTCACAGGAGGGATTCTGCTACCCGTCACGGAAACCAACTTCTCAATCCATCCACAATATACTCGAATGGTCCAATTGGAGCAATTTTCCGGATGTGCAAGTGAGGACCCTATTGAACATTTGGACTGATTCCTTGAATTGTGCGCAATAATGCAAACCAATGAAGTAAGTCAAGACTACATTCGTATGCACCTTTTCCGGCAATCTCTCACCGGACGAGCAAAGAAATGGCAAAAGCAAGTAAAGCCTAACACTCTCACAACATGGAGGGAGGTGGTAAAGGCGTTCTTGAAGCGCTTTATCTCCAAGGAGAAGACCGCCGAAATGATAAGGAAAATTGCATCATTTGAGCAAGATGCCGATGAAAGTCTTGGTGAAGCGTGGGAGAGATTCACAGAGTTGGTACAAGCATGTCCCCACCATGAGTACAATCAAGAGTTGCTCATGCAGTTTTTCTATGACGGATTGGAGCCCATGTCAAGACCCAATTTGGATGCGGGGGCGGGTGGTCAATTAATCAAGATCCCTCAAAATCAAGTTGAAGCCACAATAGAAGAGGTAGCAAAGAATTACTCTTGGGGAGGCCGAAGGAGAAACGCTCCAAAGAAAGGTGGTATTTACGAATTGGAGAAAGTTGATCAATTACAACATCAAATTGATCAACTAACAAAATGGCTTTCCAAATTGAACACGAGTGGGAATGCATGTTAAAGTGGTGGAGCAAGCTCTTCTCAAGTTAACTTTTTCTCTTGTCAAAATTGTGGAGGAACGAACCATGATACATTTTATTGTGGAGGTTTAAGCCCCGAACATGTAGCAGCATACAACACAAGGCAAGAGGGATTTAGAGGAAGCAGCGGTGGAGTAGCTTGGAGATAACCACCACACGGCTTTGTACCTCAACCTAAACAATGGAACCAACAAGCTCAACCTTCCTATAACTCCAACCCTAAATATCAAAATCCACCTCCATCTCAACCCAAAAACCCAAGAGGAAGCTATCCAAGGAACTACCAATACAACAATGAAAACCAAGCACTTCAAAGAAATCATCAAGAACAAGCACCTCAACCGGAGCTAAATCCAACTCAACTCCTCCAAGCCATGCATGCACAAATGCAATCTTTTGGGCAACAAATGCAAGAGATAAAAGCTCACAACAAGATGGTTGATTCAAAACTAGCTCAATTGGCCGAGAGAACTCCTTTCATTTCACCATCCACTCTTACCAGTCAACCACAACCTAACCCATCTCACAATCCAAAACCTGATACATGCAAGGCGATCTCATTGAAGCCGAGAACTTCCTATGATGGGCCAAGTGAAGGGGATAGTGAGGAAAAGAAGGGAGGAAAGGAGAGTGTGAATGAAAACGAGGGAGGTGAGAAAGAAAAGGGTGATGAGATAGAAGGAGGTTCGGAGAAGAAAAAGCTTGACAATGAGAACACAACTTTAATTCCTAGTTAGGCTAGGAATCTTGATGGACCAGTTCCCTTTCCCGGTTGGCTTGCGGAGAGGAAGTTGAATGACAAGTTTAAAAAATTTCTTAGTGTCATGAAGAATTTGCATATCAACCTCCCTTTTCTTGAAATTGTGACACAAATGTCGTCTTACTCGAAGTTCCTCAAAGATATTCTCACCAACAAGAGGAAGCTCATTGATGAGCTTATCACCCTTCCACATCAAGTGAGTGCTCTTGTCCAACATAAGATGCCCAAGAAGGAAAAAGACCCGGGAAGTTTCACTTTGCCGGTGAAAATAGGGATCATGGAACCTAGGGGCGCCTTAGCCGATCTTGGAGTAAGTGTTAGTTTAATCCCTCTATCCATTGCTCAAAAACTCAATATAGAGATGATCCCTACAAGGAAGACAATTCAATTGGTCGATCGGTCAGTGAAATTACCTTGTGGAGAGCTTGAGGATGTTCCAATTCAAGTGGGACACATCTACGTGCCTTGTGACTTTGTAGTGATGGATATGGAGGAAGATGTTAACACTCCTTTGATTTTGGGACGTGAAGCTGTTAAAACTTTGGGGGCGGTCATCAATTGCAAGAACAACACCATCACATGTGAAGTGGCCGATGAAAAGATTGTCTTTGAGTTTTCTAAGTTGCTCAAGACCCCCATGAATGAAAAATGCTATAGAGTTGATGTTGTGAATGAAGAGCTAGATCGCTTGGGGAGGGTCGTGATAAGGCCTCAAGATCTAATGATATAAGCTCTTACATGAAAAGAAGAGTTCCACTCTCAAGAAGCTAAAGAGTTTGCCATGGCAATGGAGGAATCCTAAAAGAAGGAAGTTGAACAACAAGTTGAGATCGAGCTTGAGTCCAAGGAGAAGAAATTGGAGGACAGTTCTAAGCCTCCTCCCAAGGTAGAACACAAGCCCATTCCCCCTTCTTTGAAATATTCTTTTCTTGATAAGGAGGGAAAATACCCTATTATTGTCAATGCTAACCTAGATGGTCTTAATTTGGAAAAACTTCTTGATGTTTTAAGAAAATATAGGGATGTGATAAGGTATATCATTGATGATATTAAAGGTATTAGACCTTCTTTATGCATGCATCGTATTAATCTTGAAGATGATCATTCCACCTCCATTGAACCTCAAAGAAGGTTGAACCCCAACCTTCAAGAGGTTGTAAAGAAAGAAATTTTGAAACTATGTGAGGCGGGCATCATCTATGCTATCTCCGATAGCAAATGGGTTCGCCCGGTTCATGTAGTTCAAAAGAAGGGTGGACTGACCATAATCAAAGATGAAAAGGGAGAGGAAATCTCCACCCAGACGGTGACCGGGTGGAGAATGTGCATTGATTATAGCAGATTGAACAAATACACCAAGAAAGATCATTTTCCTCTCCCTTTCATGGAACAAATGCTTGAAAGGCTTTCTAACCATGCTTTCTTTTGTTTCTTGGATGGGTATTCTGGATTTTTCCAAATCCCTATCCATCCAAATGATCAAGAGAAAACTACTTTCACATGTCCATATGGGACATTTGCATACCGAAGAATGTCATTCAGATTATGCAATGCTCCCTCTACTTTTCAAAGATGCATGACTTCCATTTTCTCTGAGATGCTTGAAAAAGAAATTGAAGTTTTCATAGACGATTTTAGTGTTGGTGGCTCGTCTTTTGACACTTATATGTTTAACCTTGAAAATGTTTTGAAAAGGTGTCAAGAGACGAGTTTGGTTTTAAATTGGAAAAAGTGCCATTTTATGGTCGAGGAGGGCATTGTCCTCGGCCATCAGGTTTCAAAAAATGGCATTGGCTGGATCAACCTCAATGCTTGAAAAAATGGCATTGAGGTTGATCCGGCCAAGGCATTTCCCCTTTCTTGACTTAGCCATATTATAAACCTATCGGCCTATGTTCTACCAACCCTTGCAGTTAGTGAAGCATTGTCTTGTGAGGTTTGATTTTGATAATGTTGAAATTGAGCAAGAAAGTTGTGTAATTTGGTTCAAATATGGTTTTGAAAAATTATTCATGAAAAGAGTAAGCAAAAAGGTTTGGCAAGAAATTTGAAACTCATGAAAACCAAGTAAAAAAAATATTAAAAAAAAAAAAAGAAAAAGATTGAAGTAATGTGGTGTGGTTTGTTTTGAAAGGTTGTAAGTTTGAGAATAGGTTCAATTCTTAGGATGTTCTTGAGAGATGGCCACTCTTACGCTTCACTTAGGAATTGCCACCAAAATTTTCAAATTGTTTCCCAAACATAACCCTTAGCCATGACATTACAACCCTACTTAAGACCCTTGGATTCTAGAGGGGCGTGGTCAAAGAACGGTGGAGGGAGATAGATTTCAACCCTATGGAGAGAGTATGCATAGTTGAGATGTCGGGATGACCTTTTTATTCCACATAAAAATTTCTTTTTCCGGTTCCCTCGAGGAACCATGAGAAGCTAGCTAGGGGATGAAATGAAGCAAGTGGAGAGAACACGGACCGTCTTAGTTGGGGATAGGGCGGAGAATGAAATCATTAGTTCTCTACGCTTAGCTTAGGTTTGTCTTTTTCAACCTTGAGCATCTTGGAACGTGTTTTCCCTCATTGAATTGAGAAAGATAAGTATTCTTTGGTGCATTTATTTGCATGTGAGTCCAAATTGAGCATTCCATTACCTTGAGGCTTTATTGGTTTTGCTAAAACCTTGTCAAGTTATGTTTGTTGTGTTTGTCTATTTGTTCGTGTTTTCCTTGCTTGAGGACAAGCAACAGGCAAGTGTGGGGAATTTTAATGAGTGGCATTTATGTCACTCTGTTATCCTTTTTCTCTAAGGATTCTCCCCTCATTTGCACTTGTTTGGCCCTTTTTCTATGCATTTTTACTTAGTTTTGCTTCCTCTTTCTTTTCTCCTTTATCTTCCCTTTTCTAAGTCTTCTCGCTTTGTTTTTATTTTGATTTCCATGCTTTTGTTTTTAGGTATTATGTGCCGAAAGAAAGAGGATATCAAGAAGCCAAGCAAACTGTTGTGCGCGGGATGTTATGCGGCTGCTGTGCGGGCGCGCACCCTTGGCTGTGCGGGCGCGCAGCCCTGTCAGAACCCGCGAAGCCAGGCTGAAGAAACAGAGCTTAACCAGAGAGTTTGCGCGACTTGTTGTGTGGCTTCTGTGCGGGCGCGCTTGATTTCCTCGTACCCTCAAAGATGCGGCCGCGCACTATGCTGAGAGGGCGCACACACCTACTACGCGGGCGTGCACGGATGGGTTTTTGATTTCTTTGCGCCTTGTTGTCCAAGTCTCTTTCTTTTGGGGGAGCCACATATATATAGATGGGACTCTTTGTAATAGAGGACACTTAATACTTATACCATATAACAATAGCCTAATCTAGAGAGAGAAAGTAGATTGTTATTCAAGCATCCTTTATTGTATTCAACTTTGCTCAAGTTTTAATCTTCAATCAATCAAACAAGAATCCAAGTTTTCATCTTTCATTAATTCTTTCTTTAGTAATCTCTTCTCCTTTCCTTTAGTATTATTTATTTGTTTTATTGTTACTTATTCTTGTCAATCTTATTAGTTTATCTAGTTGTTATTGATTTCATTGATTTTAATCACGTTTTGTTTTGAGTTTCTTGAGTTTATTTCTAGTTTTGATATTATGTTTAATCTCCCTTCTCTAGGCAAAACGTTTTTCTAGGGGAAGGGGATGGAGGATATGATTTGATATTGGATGGATGATGATGGTTGGATTGAACTTATGCCATAAATTGATGAAAGACATGATTTTTATAGCTTGAGATTATTGTTGCACTCTATTTGATATTTTCTAGTTTAAATGCGTGAAAGTGATTTGAACTAGATAAGGATCATCTTTATTTTAATGATTGCATGAGAATGAGTTATTAAAATGGAGTCTTTATGAATTGTGCTTCATTATTCTCTTGATTTGTTTGTAATTAATACGATGCATGAGAATGATCCTTATTAGTGTAGACCTCTTTCATTGATTTGCCTAGACTATTGCATGAGATTGAATTGTTTAGGTAGAATCTTGTGTTCTTTGGCATGTGTTTCATGTTAATATCCATTATTCCCCTCATTCTAATAATATTGGACACCCCCGTATCCCTAGCATCATTTTCCCTTGACTTTAACCATCCTTTTTGTGCTTATTTGTAGTTATAGTGTTCTTACTCAACAAAACCAACAAAAACAATCCCCTTTTTACTCTTGCATTAGTGATTATTGATGTTAAATTAGCGTTCTTCCCTAGTGGTTCGACCCTTAACTTGCCACTAACTAGTTTTGTGTAGAGGTATTATAAGTGATTAATTTTGTTAGGGTAGTAGCTTAACGACCTATCTAACCCGTGATCAGCATTCTGCTGCAGCAGGAGTCGCGTGCAATAGGATGATCAGTTGCGCACGGTATCCCAGCGCAAGTTATTAGGTTGCGCTGCGATGGGCAGCGCAACTAATTGTCTTGCGCGCGGCTTTATGGTAAGATTCGATTTTATATTTTCCGTATAATTCTGAATCTTCTGCAGCGCAACATAATTAGTTGGACGGGGCTTTTTTTGCGGCAGCACTAAGATTTAACATAAGCGCTCCTAAATTCGTCATTATTGGGTTTTATGCACGGGCTTAAGCCTAATTATGACCGAATTTAGTTAATTGGACCTTTGTTTTGGCTTTTATCTTAAATTTAGGCTAGTCTTTTGTGTTTTGTGGCTTAACAAGTTTTCCGTAAGTATTCTTCACTTTGATCCAACACAAAGATGGCTTTATTTATCGTCATTGCACTTCCTATCGGGACAGGAAGCGAAAAGTAGATTTATATAGTTAGCCCCCACTTTGATCGAGTCTAGAATAGACGATGATCAAAGTAGTCAAAGAAATAAATTCGAGACTTATTCAGCGAAGTTCTCTAAGGATAGAGAATCTTTCACTAATGTTTAAGGATGTAGAAACAATCCTTGGTTCGCTAAGATTTTGAAACAAGTAGCTATTAAGGATAGAAAAAGTTTTTTTTTCCTAATCTTAATGTGCTAAATAATCTAAATCGACCCTTTGCAATTATAGAACACTTTTACAAATAAAGGTCTTCTAGGTGATGTCAAGTCATGAGAAAAGGTCAGTTTTAAAAGGATAAAAGGGGAAGATTTCCTCTCAATCGTATCATCGTTGGTCTAAAGTCCCTCGATATGTCATTCAAACTTTAGCCCGACTTTAACAAAGTAAAAAGATGAAAATGGGTTTTTGGTATTCAAGCCGAAATGGTATGGTATTCGAGCCGGATGTCCACAAGATAGAAACACATGTCTCAGGACTGGAGACATATATCCAAATCCAGTGAGAGGGAAGAAAGTCAACAACTCTCTCACCAGTATTGTCCACAAGATAAGTACACGTGTCTTAGAACTGGGGGCACGTGACTACATAGGCGCGACATCGTCTCGTCGCTTCTTTATACAGGGGATGATTTCGACACCCTAACTGTTCGGTAAGTTAGTAAGCGCACTAACTACCGTATTTGATCCCATTCAAGAAGTTCCTGTTCCTGATGGTTCGGCGCGCTTGTCAATTCGTGAGAGGTAGATCTCGCAATGCTTGGGCTGAAGTGAAATTTTACCCAACACCTACGCCGTACAATTTTGCAATGTACGATACGACATTTGCATTTCCATGCTGCATGAAAACGCCTTCCTTTTTGCTTCGGACGTGAAAAAAGAAGAAAACCAGGACATTTGTAATGTCAGTACATTAAAATGTCAAACATGTCTATGGGTGCATTTAATTAAAGTACGAACATGGAACGTCTTAAGGCACTCTAACGAAAAACGTTCAAAACGTATGCTTGGGGAAGGCACAAAGCACGGTGTGCATGCAAGAATGATTAAAAAAACTAACAAAGAAGAAAACAAACTACAATATGCAATGAAAATTAAAAATATTTTGATAATTTGCGCGCCATTATGTCTAATAACGAGTAAAAACCGTTATTTTAGTGACTAGTATCCACGCGTAACTCAATCAGTCCTGATTTGCGCTGGTATGTAACGCGCAACAGATTTAGTTGCGCATGACATTTATGTCAGTAATGTTAAATCGCTGAGCGCTGTTTCGGGGTTTTTTGTCCCTTAGGAGATTTACGACACTAAGACTAGATCTAGCAAGGGGCGCCTGTACCTACAAAACAAACGGACCGCCGGTTAGTCGGTGGTCCGCCTCTGAAGATTAAGTTAGTAAAGTTATCTGAGGAAAACGTGCGGAAATAAAGTTATCTGCTCGGATTCTAAGCTCGGGTATTGTGTTGTCTGTTTCTTAAGAACGACAGCTCTGTAATAAATGTTGATGTGACGTGTTGTCTCATGTATCGTAATGTCCCTCATAAATGAGGGAATTGTCCCTATTTATAGGGTCTTTTGGGGAAGTGTGCCCTCCCTAGGGTTTGATGACCTAGGGATTAGGGCACGCCGCAAAACGGCGCCTCAAAGTTTAGGCCTTTCAAGGCCGTTATTTAAGAAGCGATATCTAAGTGACATGTGTTACTCATCCCAAGAGGCCATTTGGGCGTTTCTTAGGGTGACACGTGTCGCTCTCCTATTGGTCCATTTTAGATCATCAAACACCCCAAACTAGGGGTGATATCTACCTGACTTGTGTCACCATCTAGAAGGTCCATGGTGGCACCCTTTCCAGTGACACGTGGCAAGCTCCGATTTGGCCACTTGGCTGGGTATAAAATACCCAAATCATTTGCCCCTCACAGGGGTCACGTGCTTGTCACATGACGCTTGTGCCAGGTGTCGGCCTTTGATTGGGCGATTTATTACTTTTTACTGTTAGGAGAATCTAGGTTTTTAACCCCAAGGTTTCACCCCCCTATAAATAGAAGGTTGACTTCTCCTTGGATTCACACTTGCGTGAATCTTCAAGAGAATCTAGAATCTTCTGACTTTCAAAGACTTTGACCTTCTAGAGCGTCGTGCAGTCGGCCCCATTAGTTCGCCTTCCTCAACAAGCCCCAAAGACCGACGACTCTCGTTGTCTTCTTCTAAGGTAACCGCCTAATCTCTTTTTACTTATTTCTTTGCATTTTTTCTTTACCAAAATGGTTTCCCAAACGCAACCGGCACGACCTAGGTTAGCGATCACCCAGCCACCAGGGACGGCTGAATCTAGAACTAGGAGTGCAGAATGCTCGTTTGAGAACTTTGCTTCAAGTACATCTCCAAATCCGACAGTTTCTGACACGATGGTCAGAACAAAGCAAACAACAAGGAGATATAGGGCTGATGGTTCTTTTTACCATTCGGATAGTGAGAATGTCAATTCTGATGGCTCCATTAGGCTGCCTGTCTTTGAGGTTAGTAGAGACTTGCCTAGAACCGTCAGCACTCTAAATGAAATATTTTTGGAGGAGTGCTACGAGGAATTTGAGAACCCCGGGCCGAGTGGATCAGTGCCGGATGATGAGCTGGGGGAGAACACTGTTTGCAACAACCGACAGTCCCCTAGCTTCGAACAGAACTCTAATGATGACCTGTGTCATCATCTTCCAATTGCGTCCCCCTTTACTTAGAGGAGTCACAGTCGAACCCGAAAGCTACCAGAGAGATCATGAAGGATGATCTTCCCAAATTTCTTTTTGACAATGTCATGTGACATGGATTTCTTCTGTCCGTGCCGGATTCTATGGACACGATCACTTGGCCTGAGATGGCTGTTTATGGTGACCAGCGCTTCGGCTGCTACGAGGCAGGCCATCTTGGCAGAACTTCGCTTTCCTTTCCATCCACATGTGGGGAGGATCTTGGACGGATGCCAACTGGGTATCTAGCAACTAGCCCCTAACTTTTGGGTAAATATCTTGGGCTATGTTGCCGCCTGCAAAATGCTGGAAGTGGATCTCACCTTTGAGGCGTTTGCTCACATGCACTATCTGAGCAAAACGCCCAATCCAAGCTAGATCGACTAATTTACTTTGACCAGCCACACCGAGTATATGATGACGCTGGGGAAAGAGATTAAGTGGAAGGACTGGCGGACTAAGTTTTACATAGTCTCTTCCCTAGATGCCCAAAGGACCAGGCGGTACAACCACTGGACTCAGTATCCTCGCCTCTTGGCTGGGAAAAAGTCGCTTCCGCCTGTTCCCAGGCGGGCTCAAGAGGAGATCTTTGATTGGGGCTTCTTTACTATGGCCATCCAGACAAATAATGAGACGGGGGTTAATGAGGTCACACCCTAAAGCTATATTCCTTGATTCGAGTAGCTCTCGGACGGAACGTACTTAGCCGCCTGTGGGCTTAGTGAGATGCTGAGAGATAGCTGGCCGCATGATTTTATTACCTTTACTTGCTTTTGTTTATTCGTTTCTTTGCTAACTATTTGTTTTTTTTTTGTTGAAAACAAGGCAATGGTTAAGCTCCCTACTCACAAGGGACCAGCCCTCTCAGCCGCCTTCTAGAGCCCAAACCTGAAGAAGACAGATAAGCAGAAACAAGGCGGCACTCCTAAGGTATTGAGCTTGCAAAGTTTTAGCTTAATGAGATGTGTAACATATTCTTTTTTTGAGACTCACACTTAGAATTCTTTTAAGAGTGCCTCATCAAAGCCTACCCCCTCTTCTCAGCCGGACCCCAAGCTGCGAAAGCAGTCGCCTGGCGACTGTAGGCGTCGCTCGAAGTGCGCCTACGTTAAAGCATGTTGTGAATATGCTTGGCACTCATAGGAAGTGGGAATTGACATTACGGTTAGGGACAAAGCAAAGTAGGGAGCCGCCAATAAGTTTTTGTGCAACTTGTAAACCGTTCACGGATCATAAAAGGCAACCACAATAAAGGGACAACGAAGGCAACGATTGACCCGTGAAGGTTACACCCCATTCATAATCCATGAGATTATTAACTCCATATGGTTCGGAACCACGAAAGAAGGATCGGGGATGATGGTACGAAGTGAGTCATGGAGTCACATTCGCCCGTATTGGCCTCTACTCGATTCTTATATTGAAAAGCATTCATGTGATCTCAAAGGCATACAAACAATAATTCAATTCGCTCCAAACTATTATTTAACTAAATTGGTTCAAAATTAATGCACACATAATTCTAAATATTTGGTGATCACTTGATTAAACAACAAGATTAAAAAGGATCCTAAACCGGTTGTCCAAATTATCTTATTAGTCGTGATGTTCAATTACATATTCCCATTAACATGCAATATTGTGATCAATAAATATAATAAAATCAATATAAACATAAAAAGAACCAATTTAATCATAATTCTAACAACAGAAAAATTGTTAGAAAAAATAATAATAAAAAGAGCATAACTCTTACTTTGAATCTGTTTGCTTGCAACTACAAAATAATAAACGAGTTAGTAACTTCAAGGAAATAATAAAACAACAATTAAATTAAATTAAATAAAAACAAGGTTAATTTTGGGGCCAAACCCTCAAACGATTCTACCTTTCACGCCTTGGTTTAAGGATAGAACCTCGAGTAAAATATGGACTCCTTTGAGGGCTTAAAGAGGGAATTTTGAAGTGAAAAGGGTAGGCTAGTGTTTAGGTTAAGAACATAGAAGAGAGAAAAAATAAGAATAATAGAATTCTCGTTGCCCCGTTCATCAGAAATAAGGGGGTATTTATAGGGAAATGTGCTGAGGGAGCACACGGAACCCTAAAATGATAAATACCCTAAAAACGTATCCCGTGACACGGTCAGACTGTACCGTGACACGGTTAGACTGTACCGTCAAACGGTACAAATTCCCGTGACACGGTCAGTTTTTGGAGTGTCGCGGGAAATTTTCAGAAAACGGAACGTAAAACGCGTTAAGGGTTTACGCGGAAAGGACGCGGAGCTTCCCGTGTCACGGCAGACCTCCCGTGTCACGGGAAGTCCCACCGTCAGACGGGAAGAGTTCCCGTGACACGGTCAAGCTTGACCGTGACACAGTCAATTCCAGTCCACTTTTCCGTCTAAATTCATTTTTAACCCTAATTTCTTTCGGCTTTTTGAGTGCCGATTGATAATTACGGGCTTTTTTCTGACTTTTAATATTCGGGCTAAAATAAGAAAATAATAAATAAAATTAAATAAAATATTTGGGCCAAAAATAATAAAATAATAATAAAATAAAAAAGGTTTGGGCTTAAAATTAATTAACTATGCTTTTACCAAATACCAAGACTGATCCATGGACCTTTCAAAAATATGAATTTAATAAAATACGGTTGTTTAAGCACTCTCGGGATTAAATACTAAACCCGACCAATAGCGGCGGTGAAAGGTTATTTATCATCGGGCTTGGTTTTGGGGAGACATTTTTAGGTGTCTACAGAAGCCCCCACTTTGACTGAGTTTGTAGAAACGTCAGTTTTGAAAACGATAGTCAAAGTAGTCGATAGGGACGGAGGATGATTTAAGACGTTCTGCGATCCTAAATCAATCTGTATACGCCGATACCTGCAGAAAAATGTTAGTTCTACAGATAAAAGAGTAAAGGGATAGAATACATATCTGGCACCAGTGTGTCGGTGACAAACGAGTTTGGTATCTTCCTATACTTGAAGGAATCTACCAAGTGACATTGGTTGAAACGCTTTCCATGCTTGAGGAAAGCCGACTGAAGAGTTTGGTACCTTTCTAAGCCTGAAGAAAGCTACCGGATAATACTTTCCATGCCTGAGGAAAGTCGACAAACGAATTTGGTGTCATTCTATGCTTGAAGAATTCCACCGATAATGCCTTCCATACTTGAGGAAAGCCGACAAAGGAATTTCGTGGTTTTCTATATTTGAAGAAAAATCCACGGATGATGCTTTCCATGCCTGAAGAAAGCCGACTTGACGGTTTTCTATACTTGAAGAAAAAATCCACCGATAACGCTTTCCAAGCCTGAGGAAAGCCGACTTGGCGGTTTTCTATACTTGAAGAAAAATCCACCGATAACGCTTTCCAAGCCTGAGGAAAACCGACGGTTGCTGAAAATTGATAAATGTATGGTGGTTTGATTATCCCCGAACATGGGCTATAAATGATTCACAATTTGAAACCGATTATCCGACGATATTAAATGTTTAAAATGCCGCAAAATAGGCTTTGACGCTTGCCAGGGGTAAAATGGAAATTTTAGTCCCCCTTAAACATCAGTTGGGATTTTCCGCGTAACTGTAGCGAAAAAAATAATCACCCAATAAACTCGGAAAGTCAGCCAAACTGGTAAAAAAGCTAGGAATATTCCCTGACCAGACTCGAATTTGACGCGCCATGTCAGAAGGTTCCCGTGACACGGTCAGGGATTCCCGTCTGACGGGACTAGTATCCCGTGTCACGGGACACATGTTTTCCTTTTTTCTTTTTTTTTTTTTTATTTTTTTTTTATTTGCGCTGTTTGAATCAGTCAACAACGGCTCTTTTTTTTTGTCCTTTTCTGCCTTTAAATCCGCGTGCACCATTTTTCATTTCACATTTCTTCTTGCTTTCACATTTGCTTTCACCATTCACCAATTTAGCTTCTCTCTTTCCAAAAGCTGCCGCGCCACGTCTGGCGTTAACCGCCGGCCGTTTGAAGCTCGCCGTGACACGGTAACGGCGACCGTGACATGGTTAGTCTCTCTTTTTTTTTTTTTTTTTTTCTTCATTTTTTTTGCTTTGCTGCGGCTGTTTGGCTACTGCGCTACTGTTGTTTCGTTGCTACTTCTGTCTTTGTTCCTGCGCTGCCGTCTAGTTCACCGGAGCCCCGTCAGCCTCGAAATTTTGCCGTGACACGGTTGCTCTTGACCGTGACACAGTTAGTCTTGCCCGTGTCGCGGTAGTTGCGCTGGTGACCGGAATATATTTTCGAGTTTTGGAGTTCGAATTTCACCAATTTTGTTGTAATTCCTCGATCTTCTCCTCATTTTCGACTTTTTACACACATCCATGTAAGCTCCCTTTGATTTTTGCTTTGAATTTGCTTCACATTAACAATTTCATGACAAACCCTAAAAAATTAATTTGGGGGTTTTTTGATTTTGAAGCTTTATGTTGAAATTCTTGCCATGATTTTATTTGTATATGTGTACATGTGTGTTTGTGAGAAATTTGAGATAAAAATTGCATGATTAGATGGAGAATTGAGCAAATCACCATTTTTGGGTGCTACTTTGTGAAATAATGTTCATGCTTTGAAATGGTGAAAAAATAGTGATGAATCTTGTGAAATGATGTGTTGATGTACATGTACTATATTGTCATGGAGAACATAGTATCATGCAGCTAGGAGCACTGTAGTATTAGTTTGTCATGGAGAAACTAAATACTATAATTTTTGCCAATTTTTAGCCTTGAGGTAAAAATTTAGTGTATAATTCAATAAACAATTAAATAACTCAGGAAATGATGCCAAGTATTTAGATTATTATTTTGCAATTTAAAATGTTTAGGAAATGATGCTAAACATTTAGATTTTGATAAAATTTAGCATATAATTCAATAAACAACTAAATAGCTTAGGAAACGATGCTAAGTATTTAGATTTTATTATAAATATGCAATTTGAATTAAATGTTTAGGAAATGATGCTAAACATTTAGATTTTGACAATAGCATGCCTAGACGACGAGATTGCGACCTTTCTACCCGCGGTCGGCGTCGGGCTTTTCGGGAGGACACTCCCACTGTCCCTGAGGGCGTGGACGACGACGTCTTGGAGTCCGAGCCTCGGACTTCTACGAGTAGGGGTAGGTGGGTTCCACCTCCCTGGACTCCAGACCAGTTGGTTTTCTGCCGTGAAAACCACGTTTCTCATCGTGCACTCTCCGGCATAGTCGATGGCACACTTCGCCAACATGGTTCCGGGGCCGGTGATTTGATCCCTCGACTTCACCAGGTCATTACGGAGGATCCTGCTACGAGCGCCCTATGGGAGTCGTCTGGCCTGGTCGAATTCTATGCGGCGGTTGTAAGGTTTCGTAGCCCCCGGGGTTGCGGCGCAACGGTTGTTCGTGCGTTGTTGGAGTATTTTTGGGATACTACCAACACGTTTCACTTTGCTTGGGGGGAGATGAAGGTGACCCCTTTAGACTTCAGCATGATCAGCGGGCTGCGTTTCACATCAGGACTCGTCCGGTGTCACGAGGTGGTCCTAGGAGTGGACGATCGAAGTCGGCTTCAGTTCTTGCTCGTGGCTTCGATATGGAGGACACGACGGCCGAGCAGCGGGTGCGGATCTTCATCTTGATCCTGATTTCTATGACCCTCTCTCCTGACAGGAGTTCACGCGTGCTCCTCTGTTACCTCCCTTCTTTGGCCAAGATTCCCGAGATAGGATCCTACAGCTGGGCCAGTCTTTGATATGCGGATCTTCTTCTATCTCTACGTCATGGCTGCCGTCACCTGAATGACGAGTCCCCTATCACTGTTTACGGCCTGTGGAGAGTCGTAGAGGTGATGATCTTTTCCTGTTCTTGTTCCATTTCGGCTTTTTGATTCGTATGCTGAATGTTATTTTTGTTGCAGTTATGGTTCTATGAGTACTTCCCAGGTCTGGCTCCTCGCCGGCGTCGGGGAGTGGTCCATGACTTCCCCGTCAGGGCCAGCTGGCGTGACCAAGGAGAGTCACGGGTGGAGTCTGTTCCGGCGCTTCGTGGGGTACTACGCCGAGACACCTCTTCCGTTGGCGTAAGGATTAGCTTCGTTGTGTTTTTTCCTTCTAATGTTGTTTCTGTCGTTTCACGCCTAACAATTTATGGTTTTCAGGTTCCCATTGATGTTCAGTATCGTCCTTGGGCCGGGATGACTGATCTGCCCGAGGCCCTACGTCTTTCAGTGTACCGTACCATTTTGGTTGGTACTGGGCGCTTCGTCTGGTATTTGGGGGAGCGAGTCGTCCGTCAGCATAGCGGCGATCGCTTTGTGGTGCCTTCTTCCCCGCCAGAGTCGATGCTGGACTCCCGCTTGATCAGAGGGTTGATCAACAGAGGAGAGCGCTACACTTTTCCGTGGCAGGAGCTTGTTCACATGGAGAGTGACTACGCGCGGGATTTGCTTCCCTCTCTGGCTCCTCCACCCCGTCTTCCCGAGGTATGATTTTGAGAATCTTCTTTACTAGTCTCTGTTTTAAATAGTCGAATAACTTGATTATTCGATCATATTTTCAGACGACCATTCACCCTGTGGGGAGGATTCATATTCCTCCTCAGTCTGTCCGCTACCCTGGGCCGATCAGTATCACGGAGGACCATATTGCTGACGCGCCGGAGGGTTATAGACAGGCGCAGGAGTCAGTGCCTGAGGCTTTTGAGCCGGTGAGTTTTCTTCGACGTATTATCCACTCTTTTAATGCTGCTTATTACTGATTTTTCTTTGTTTTGTCCTCAGCCTAACCGCTCGGAGGTGATGGGAATTATGAAGCTGGTGGACGCGCTGAAGTATTGCATCATCAAGCTTCGGCGTGGTGCGAGTTGTCGGAGCTCTAGCGACGTCCTTGAGGTATCACTTATTACTTTTTCATTTCCACCATTTGTTTTGTTTTGCATCATTGACACCTTTTGATTTTGTGTTTTTTCAGGAGCGACGGAGGTCCCGCTCGCGCTCGAGGCCCAGAGGCTCGGACGAGGAGGAGCTTGGTCGTAGTAGACGATCTCCTGAGATTCACCGGCGTTCTCAGCGAGAGCCGCAGACTACTCAGCCGTTCTAGGAGGCTCAGTGGCAGCAGGGGCAGTCTTCTCAGCGTCCGTCATTTTCACAGCCTCCAGTTCCTGAGTTTGGGTCTCCTTTGGATCCTGGTTCATTCTCGGCCCCATTATCCGAGGTTCCTCCACCAGTATCTTTGGGCCAGTCTACTCCGCTTTCCGGCTGGACGGGTCTTGCTTTGAGCTTGACTACTACTGGGCCTGCGGGGACTAGTAGGGACGCTACTCCCCGTACTCGGATGGTCGAGGGACTCTTTGGTTCGCCGTTTCCATACACACAGGGAGGTCCACGTGCACAGGGACAAGATGAGACTGATTCTGATTCTAGAGATTTTTGACCGAGGGTTTATGTGCATACTGTGATGACACTTGATACATTTATGTATTACGACTCTTTGTACATTATTTACAGTTTATATATCTACTATTGTGTGTGTTAGTGTGTGTTTGAGACTCTTTGTGTGTGATTGTGTACTTATTAATTACTTATTAATGACACGATGAAAGAAGACATAAGTGGAGTAATGGAGGGTACCGACCTTCCCCAAAAGAAAAGAAATAAAATTACCTTCCCCAAAAGAAAAGAAAAGAAATAAAGATAAAATGATGAATAAATGACTACAAAAATATCTTCCCCAAAAAGAAAAATAAAAAATAAAAAAATAAAAAATAAAAAGCATCGTAAAATAAAGATAAAAATAAAAAATAAAAAGCATCGTAAAATAAAATAAAAAAAGGTGAGAATTTTATTAGGAATAGAACTCTCAGAAAAGACTGAAAAAACAAGCGTTAAAGATAAGAAAATACAAAAAAATCCGGATAGATACGGAAAAGATGAAACAAAAGCAGGCGCGTAAGGTGCCGTGACACGGCACTTTTCACCGTGTCACGGCAAAACCTGCCGTGTCACGGCAAAGATTCCCGTGACACGGTTGAATTTCCCGTGTCACGGGAAGCTTATTATTCAGCAGTTTGTTTCACGTGTGCGAAAAGATAAATTCTGGGCAGTTTCGAGCGCTTTTGCTATAAAATAAGACCAGATTATTCATGATATGCATAATTACGAAACACAAAATAATTTTGAATTTCATATTTCAATAATCATGTCTCAGAATTTTGATAATACATTGCGCGACTGGTCTTATTCTTTGACCAATGCTGAAAAAAGAGAGTTAGAATTATTTCATGTCAGGGGTTTGCTAGCCCTGCGACATGTAGCTATTGAACATGATTTTCTTAGGGCAGCATTAGATTATTGGAGTCCAGAAACGCACTGTTTCAAATTTGATTATGATGAAATCTGTCCTCTGCCGGAGGAATTTGGCGCAATTTTTGGATTTCCTGCTAGGAATCTTATAGCCATGCCTACCTTACGTGAATACTATTACAAAGACTTTGAACGCCATCTGAATCTAACAGATCCAGATTTAAATAGAATTGTTTGTGGTAATGAAGTAGACATAGAAAAACTTGCTAACTTATATTTTAATCGCCCTGTCTCTGAGTCTTATCATGTGTATCGTAGAAGGGCATATATTTTTTGCATGTTTAGCAAGCTACTTTTTGCAAACGGTAAGGTAGGACATGCTTGTCTAGCGTCTGTGCTTGAGCATGTAGAATCCGGAAGATCTCCTATGCCGACGTGCCTTGGAGAAACATTTCGTGGTTTAGACGAGGCAAAATCTGACCGGAAAGCCATCAGGAAGGGATCTCTGGTACTATTACAGGTAAAAATACGCTCTGAATAGCCCCCGTGACACAAAACAGTCACCGTGTCACGGTTAGGTTCTGCCGTGACACGGTCAAAACTGCCGTGTCACGGGAATCTGCATTTTTTTTTTTTTTTTTTTGACGATTAATGTTCTTTTTGTTTTCTTGTTTTGCAGATTCGGTTGATGGAGCGTTTGTAATTATTTGAAGCCCCCGATGACATTGAAAAATATGGCTCTAACGACTTAGTCTGTAGGAAGAAGAATTATTCTGCGAACATGTCGTATGAAGATTGGAAAAATTTCTTTGCAAAGAGAGAATTTTCCATTCGTTGGGTGGTGCCTTGGTGGAGGCTTACTAGTCGCATTTATTTTAATAATAATAGCGTATTTATTTCTTAAATAAAAATTACAATGACTTTTATATATTATCCGAGTCAAGGAGTCGGACGCAATGGAAGAACAAAGCTAGAACCGGAAATTCGCAACGAATGCGCCAATAAATAAAACGGGAAACTAAAAAAAACTGCCGTGTCACGGTCAAAAGGTCCCGTGACACGGTTGAAGTTCCCGCGTCACGGCAAAACCCCTTTTTTTTTTTTTTTTTTTTTCAGATTTTGCCGTGACACGGGATTTTCTCCCGTCATACGGGAATTCTTCCCGTGTCGCGGCATATGTACCCCTTTTTTTTTCTTTTTTTTTTTTTTTTTTTTTTTGCCGTGACGCAATGTTGAACCGGGCACATATTAAATCAATAGAGGGAGCATTTTTTATTTTAGTGTGGCCGGGCCCCCTTGAGGGGTTGCCTACGTATCCTATGTTGAACCGGGCACATATTAAATCAGGCCAGACGTAGCTCTATTGGGTCATGAACCCATACGACTAGGCGTAGAACTTTTTGAGTTAATCCAAGTTGGTTAAATTATGGAAGCCATTACCGTCCATGTCTACCAATTGTGCCGCTCCGCCGGATAGAATGGCTTTAACAATGTACGGTCCTGACCAGTTTGGTTTGAATTTTCCTCTTGGATCTAACACATTTTTGCGGAGGGCCTTAAGCACTAGGTCACCCTCCTTGATGTTCCTGGTCTTGACTTTTTTATTAAAATGTCGTGCCATACGCTGTTGGTAGGTTTGGACATGATGCAAAGCTGCCAAGCGTTTTTCATCAAGCAAGACCAGTTCGTCGTATCTTGCTCTAATCCAATCAACTTCATCTAGTTGGCTTTCCAATGCGATTCGGAGAGAAGGTATTTCGAGCTCGATTGGTTGTACAGCTTCGACGCCATAGACCAAGGAGAAGGGGGTAGCCCCTGTCGATGTACGGACAGAGGTTCGATAACCCCAAAGGGCGAAGTGTAGCTGACTTGGCCAATCTTTATAATTTTCCGTCATCTTTTCGATGATGGTCTTCACGTTTTTGTTAGCCGATTCAACTGCTCCGTTCGTTTGTGGTCTGTAAGGTGATGATCGATGATGTTTGATGTGATATTTCTGCAACAATTCCGCGCATTCGGCTTGGAAATGTGTTCCATTGTCACTGATCATCTCATGTGGTACCCCATAACGGCATATAATATTTTTCTCAATGAATTGAGCTACATGTTTTGCCGTCAGCTTGGCATATGAGGCTGCCTCAACCCATTTGGTGAAGTAATCGATTGCTACGAGAATGAATTCATGCCCCCCTTGTCCTAGTGGTGTGATTTTTCCAATGATGTCGATGCCCCAAGTGGAGAAAGGCCATGGAGAAGTATACGTGTAGAGAAGTGAAGGTGGAACATGTTGTAAGTTTGCATAGATTTGGCACTTCATACATTTCTTGACGTACTCGTGACAATCTCACTCCATAGTAGTCCAATAGTAACCTTGTCGTTGAATCTTTTGGACTAACATCTTTGCATTCATGTGAGTTCCACATATACCAGCATGAAGGTTTTCCATGGTTTTATGTTTCTTTTTTAGTTACACATAAGAGATTCCTTCTTGTTGCGGTTCTCTTATGGAGTTCTCCCCTGATGAGCACATACTGTGAGGCCAGGAGCCTCAAAGCACGGCGTGCCCTTTTATCAGTATTAGGAGGATACTCTGCTCTTGTCACATAATTGAGGATGTCTGTATACCACGGTTCTTCATCTTCTTTTTGTTCATCATCAAGTGCATGAACATAAGCTCGTTCATATCTTCTCTCTATGGTCAGTGGCATTCTGATCGTGTCAGCTGGAATTCGCACCATTGATGCTAACTTAGCTAGTGCGTCGGCGAACTGGTTTTCTTCTCTTGGCAAATACGTGTATTCCACTTCATCTAGTTGCTCCGTGAGAGTTTCCAGATGAGCTTGATACGTAGCGAGACTTTCACTCCTCACTTTCCATCTCTTAGAGATTTGGTTAATGATTAGTGAGGAGTCACCATAGATTCTGAGTTTCTTGATTCCCAAGGCGACAGCTGTTTCTAATCCCAAAATGCATGCTTCATATTCTACGGCATTATTGGTGACATCAAAGTCGAGCTTCATGGAAATTGGGATGTGTTCTTCATTGGGCGATACGAGCAAGACTCCCACACCACATCCCTTTTGGTTTGAGGCTCCATCGAAATAGAGTGTCCAACTATCGTCTTCGGTCATGAGTAAATCTTCGTCCGGGAAATCGTACTCATCTTCTTCTTTTTCAGCTTCTTCTAGCGGAAAGTCTGCTAAGAAGTCAGAAACTGCAGAACCTTTGATGGCCTTTTATGGTACGAATCTCAAGTCAAATTGAGCTAGATTGGCTATCCACCTTGATAATCTGCCGTTGAGTGTTGCTTTCTCGAACAGATATTTGAGAGGATCCATCTTAGATACGACATGCACTGTATGAGTGAGCATGTAATGTCTCAGTTTTTGTGCGGCCCATACAAGTGCGAGACACAATTTCTCGAGTGGCGTGTATCGCGTCTCATATCCTTGGAGTTTCTTGCTCAGGTAATAGATTGCATTCTCCTTGCTTTCGATCTCTTGTGCTAGCATCGCCCCCATCGTTTCTCTTGTGACCGTAAGGTAGAGTCGAAGAGGAAAGTCAGGTATTGCCGGCGCTAGCACGGGTGGGTTTACCAAATACTCTTTGATTTTGTCGAAAGCCTTTTGGCAGTCATTATCCCATGTGACTGGGACATTCTTCTTAAGCTTCTTGAATATAGGTTCGCATATCGCTGTGAGCTTTGATATGAACCTACTTATGTACTGCAACCTTCCAATGAAGCCTTGAATCTCCTTCTCATTTTTGGGTGGTGGCATGGCCATGATCGCTTTTACTTTTGAAGGATCTATTTCAATCCCTCGAGAACTGATCACATATCCAAGTAATTTGCCTGACGTGACTCCGAATGCACATTTTGCTGGATTTAATCTCATGTTGTACTTACGGAGTCTTGCAAAAAATTTGTGAAGTGCGACAATATGGCCTGGGTGATCTTTAGACTTGACAATCATATCATCGACATAGACCTCCACCTCTTTATGCATCATATCATGTAAGAGTGCTGTAGCTGCTCTTTGGTAGGTGGCACCCGCGTTTTTCAACCCGAATGGCATTACCGTACAGCAATATGTACCCCACTGTGTGATGAATGTGGTTTTCTCCATGTCTTCTTCGGCCATCAGTACTTGATTATATCTGGCGTAACCATCCATGAATGACAGGAGTGCATGATTTGCTGTATTATCGACAAGAATGTCAATATGAGGTAGAGGGAACCCATCTTTTGGGCTTGCTTTATTGAGATCCCTGTAATCAACACACATTCTGACTCTTCCGTCCTTCTTTGGAATTGGGACCACATTTGCTATCCATTCCGGATACTTGGATACTCTGATGAAACCTGCGGCCAATTGCTTCCTGATTTCTTCTTTGATTTTGAGAGCCACATCTGGTTTCATTCGGCGCAGCTTTTGTTTGACAGGCTTCATACCTGGGATGAGTGGTATCGTGTGCTGAGCTATATCCCTGTCAATTCCTGGCATATCTTGGTATGACCAAGCAAATACATCAACAAATTCACTAAGCAAGTTAATTAGCTCTTTGCGTTCATCTTGACTTAGCGTTAATCCAATTTTTACTTCTTTAACAGTCGTATCATTGGAAATATTAACTGTTTCTGTATCTTCAATAACTGTTGTTTTATTTTCGTGTTCTTCCGTTGCTTTTATTATTTCTTTGTCATTTTTATCATTAGCAAAGCAATATTGATCAGGGCTAGGGAAATGACACACATCGTAAGCAAAGGTATTCATTTTATTGAATTCACTGGCTAAAACATCAAGAGAGGCAAGGTCAGCTGCGACCTCACCAAAATTATTAGGACTAGAAAGATAAGGCTCAACAAGAGACTCAGGGCTGAACTCTATAGCAGAAAGAGGGTCGGCCTCAAACTCTAAGGACTCATCTACAGACTTAGACTCAGACTCGGACTCGGACCCAGATGATTCAGACTCATCAAACATAGGACCTTTG
This sequence comes from Chenopodium formosanum, assembly GCA_024500155.1. Taxonomy (NCBI): domain Eukaryota; kingdom Viridiplantae; phylum Streptophyta; class Magnoliopsida; order Caryophyllales; family Amaranthaceae; genus Chenopodium; species Chenopodium formosanum. The sequence goes on along the minus strand of CM044880.1, from coordinate 53,107,108 downwards.
CTAGCGGTTATTTCCAACTTCTCTCCACTTGGCGTAGTGATCCTCAATGTCTTGCGCCATCCTCTTGAAATGTTGTCAGCTTGGACGATTAACTCGGAGGGATCAAACTCCTTGTTTGCTATGACCGCTTGAACGAGCTCAGAGTTATCATTGCAGACCGGCTTGGATTCATTTTTCTCCATTCCAAAAAGAAGATTAATTCCCAGATCATCAGAGTTCAGGTTGGCTGACTTCTCGACTGTGGAGAGTTCTTCATCAAGGAAGTCACAATCGAGGAATACCTCGAATCCTGGTTCACGGATCCCATCATGGACAAATAGCTCGGGGAATTCATAGCATGGGAAGTCTTCCCCTTCTTTGATGTACTGGCCGTTGAGAGTGAACGGATATGGATCCATGGCCATTTCTGTCTTCGTGATTCGAGCATTGTTGCGAGCCTTCAATTTCAAGGCGGCCTGTTTCAAGTCTTCCTTTGTTGGTTTGAATCCTAAGCCAAAAGTGTCCTTCTTGATTGCACCAGGATGGCCCCAAGATTTAGCCATTTTCTTCTTGAGCCCAAGGGTCATTCCAGGAAAGTGACCTTGCTTCTTCAGAATGGCGTTGATACTAGCGTTTGAATAAGGATCGAAGTCGAGATGACACTTTTCCTCTTCTTCGATCGCAAGAACATCATCTAAAGAAAAACCCCACAGATCTTCATCTTCCTCGTCGTGTTCAACATGGACAATAGGGGTATCAATAACTTGAATGCGCATAGGAGAAGCATCGATAGTAATCGGAATCCCTCCCACTATGGCTTTCACTTTCTGGTGGAGCGACGACGGAATCGCCTTTAGCTCATGAAGCCAAGGGCGTCCTAACAGCAGATTGAAAGAGGCCTTGATATCCACCACCTGAAACTTGGTGCGACGCTCAACGGCCCCAGTTGTTATATTCAGTATGATAGTACCCACGGCTTGACGGCGAGTATTATCGTAAGCGCGAATCCCCTGAGTGGAGGGAGTCAACTCTTCATTCTTTATACCCAACTTCTTTGTAGTACGGAGTGGGCACACATTTATTGCAGAGCCATTATCAACCAGGCTCATAGGAAAATTCATCTGCCTACACACCACAGTGAGGTGTAAGGCCTTATCATGTTGGTCCCCTTCCGGGGATAGATCTTTATCAAAAAAGGAAATCAGATTGCTGGTACTCGGCAGCTCAGTAGTGAGGAAGTTGACAAGTCCTTGGGGAGTCATGTCGTCATCGACTCCTATCTTCACCAGAGCATTCATTACAGCCTTTCGATGCTCGTGGGAAGTGGCCAAAAGCTTCCATACATTCATCTCCACCTTGGTTTTTTGTAGCTGTTTGACCACATCGCTATTCACAGGGTCGATGGGATCAACTATCGGATTTGATTGTGGTGGAGGTGGAGCTGGGTTAGGTTGTTGCAACCGTCTACTTCTAGTGAGAACCTTGACCTCAAGGTCCCCCCAAACATCTTCACTGGTGCCAAGAGACGAACAAGCTATATCTTTGAGATAGATATCTTCATCATCACTATCCCAAATCCCATTCATTTCTTCAGTGCTTGAAATAAATACAACTTCTGGCAGAGGTTCATTCATAGGTTGAATGAGTATTGACGGATCAAAGGAGACTTCATCTCCCATGATAGCCAAAACATCAGAAAGAGGGCCTGTTTGAATGTTAGGCTTCTTGCCTCCTGGAGGGACAGGAAGTTGGTTAGCATCTATCATGTCTTGGATTGCGTCTTTCAGCCTCCAACACTTCTCAGTGTTATGACCCTTGCCTTGATGATACTTGCAATAAGCATTGGGGTCATAACTAGCGGTCCTATTCTCAGGTCGAGGTTCTGGGAATGGTCCAATTGGCATAATCAGTCCCTTACTATGAAGACGGTCATAAGCAGCATCATAAGTCATTCCCAAAGGCGTATAAATCCTCCTTTGCCTTTGGAATTTTTGAGGAGGAGCATTAAGGGCCAGCACATCACTAATGTCGATGTTGTTGGTAGCATTATTGGGCTTAGAAGACGAAGAAGAAGGAGTGTCGTTCTTCTTGTTTTTCCAAGTGCTGCTGTTATTCTTGTTACCAACAGACTTCATCAGTTCATCTTTGATATTGATTCCAATATCGTATACAGCTTCAAAGGTACTTAAAGGCAGAAACTTCAAGTGTTGCTTGTATTTATGCGTCAGATTGGAAATGAACAAGCGAACCATTTCCCTCTCCTTGGGAGGGTCTACCAGGAGTGCAGCTGTTTCTCTCCACCTACTTAGGTAAGTAGTGAAGCCTTCATTCTTTTTCTGTTTAAGAATGGAGAGTTCACGTTCAGAAGTCTTGGCCTGAATGTTGCACTTGTATCGGTTCATAAAGCTTTCAGAAACATCTTCCCAGGTCGCGACATGCTTGGATTCTAGGGAATAGAACCACTGTTGACAGGCATGCTCTAAGGAAAGAGGAAACACCGTAGGGAAGAATGTCACATCTACTCCCTTAAAAGCCATAGTTGCAGAAAAAGCCTTCAAATGGAACATCGGGTTATCAGTAGGCTTGAACTTTGGAATATCAGCAGTGGAAAATTTTTCAGGGAGTTTCTCTCTTATGGACGAGGAAGTGACAGGCTGTTCCACATAAGTGAACTCTTCTGAAATCTTACTCATCTGTTCCTTGATCTTGTCCATCGCAGCAGCAGTAACACTGTTTTGCTTGTCTTGCTCTACAGTGTTGACTCTAGTAGTGAGTGTCTGCATCATGTCAGACAACCTTTCGATTGTCCTGTTGAGGATCTCGATGTCTTCCTTAGTGGCCATTGGTTGAAAGTAGACTGGAGACGGATCTTGTGGAGATGACTGAGGTGGCTTCCTTGTACGCCTCTTTAGTACGAGAGGTTGTTGAGGTATGGACTCGCACCGTAATAATCTACCCTTGCTTCTTGCCCAAGCGCTGTGACACCGAAACAAATACACCTTTTAATGACCACACTTAACTTTAACCCATCCGGATTAAAAAAAAGAAAAAAGAAAAAATCGAAGTTCTACTTATTTTTTTTAATAAATAAAAAAAACATGGGAGGATACCATCCGACTTACTCCGAAAAAAAAACGACACAAAAAACGAGACTTCCCTAAAATACGGTCAAAAGTGGTGTACGACTAAAAGAAAAGTGTGTGGACATAACATGTAAGTGATTAGGTGAGGTTATAGACGCGTATTTTGACCATATGACTAGACACGACTTAATACTGGACACAAAATTGAGAAAAAAAAAGACTGACGGGACACTTTCCTGGGCACCGTGTCACGGTGCAGACTGGCGTGACACGGTTAAGACTAACCGTCAGACGGTAGTTTTTACCGTGTCACGGCACTGTTCACCGTGACACGGCAGAAAATGTCGTGACACGGTGAACAGTTCCAGGTCAGTTTTGTGGTTTTTTTTTTATTTTAATCGATTTTAAGTCCGTACTAATTACTATGTGAGAAAAAACCCTCGGTCATGGGTCAAACAAAAAAGCAAACACATTAGGGTTAGCACCGAACAAACACAAAGCAAGTAGGCACGATGATGTAAAAAAGTTCGCAACCTAAAGTCAAGGTCTATGTTCAACTATTGGTCAAGCTTTGGGTGTCAAAAGGGTACCATGGTTAAGAGTTTGGACGCGTTAGCAAGGCAGCCTCCCTTGAGGGTGTATGCCAACGGGTGGCTCCGCGAGTTCGTGATGAAATCGAACTCGACTCCATGGTTTGGGTGGATTTAATAACTCGGATGAACCGTTATTGCCATGAACGTTTTTGGGTTGATAGAGATTAAATCCCCCGGGCTAAGACGCATGTAGAACACATACGTTTTTTCAGAAAAATAGAAGGAAGTCGACTGTGGAAAAAGAAAATAGGTCACCGGACAGATTTTAGGACTGCCGTGACACGGCAGAAATTCCCGTGTCACGGTACAGTCTACCGTCAGACGGTACACTGTACCGTGACACGGCAGACTCTGCCATGACACGGCAGTCAGAAAATCTGACTGGTGCCCTGTTTGCTCTTGCGCGCAATCGAGTTATCCAATTTTTCCTACGGGACAGACCTGAATGTGACGTTAAAACGTCTATGCAGATGCAAAAAATGCCAAATATATCACAAGAATATTTTTTCAAGAATCTTTCAAGTCTCATCCACTCATCTTAATTAAATACCGATCACTCAAATCGATAAATAATTAAGAATCCTCCCCAGTGGAGTCGCCAAATTGTAGGCGTCGCTCGAAGTGCGCCTACGTTAAAGCATGTTGTGAATATGCTTGGCACTCATAGGAAGTGGGAATTGACATTACGATTAGGGACAAAGCAAAGTAGGGAGCCGCCAACAAGGTTTTGTGGAACTTGTAAACCGTTCACAGATCATAAAAGGCAACCACGATAAAGGGACAACGAAGGCAATGATTGACTCGTGAAGGTTACACCTCATTCATAATCCATGAGATTATTAACTCCATATGGTTCGGAACCACGAAAGGAGGATCGGGGATGATGGTACAAACTGAGTCATGGAGTCACATTCGCCCGTATTGGCCTCTACTCGATTCTTATATTGAAAAGCATTCCTGTGATCTCAAAGGCATACAAACAATAATTCAATTCGCTCCAAACTATTATTTAACTAAATTGGTTCAAAATTAATGCACACATAATTCTAAATATTTTGTGATCACTTGATTAAACAACAGGATTAAAAAGGATCCTAAACCGGTTGTCCAAATTATCTTATTAGTCGTGATGTTCAATTACATATTCCCATTAACATGCAATATTGTGATCAATAAATATAATAAAATCAATATAAACATAAAAAGAACCAATTTAATCATAATTCTAACAACAGAAAAATTGTTAGAAAAAATAATAATAAAAAGAGCATAACTCTTACTTTGAATATGTTTGCTTGCAACTACAAAATAATAAACGAGTTAGTAACTTCAAGGAAATAATAAAACAACAATTAAATTAAATTAAATAAAAACAAGGTTAATTTTGGGGCCAAACCCTCAAACGATTCTACCTTTCACGCCTTGGTTTAAGGATAGAACCTCGAGTAAAATATGGACTCCTTTGAGTGCTTAAAGAGGGAATTTTGAAGTGAAAAGGGTAGGCTAGTGTTTAGGTTAAGAACATAGAAGAGAGAAAAAATAAGAATAATAGAATTCTCGGTGCCCCGTTCATTAGAAATGAGGGGGTATTTATAGGGAAATGTGCTGAGGGAGCACACGGAACCCTAAAATGATGAAAACCCTAAAAACGTATCCCGTGACACGGTCAGACTGTACCATGACACGGTTAGACTGTACCGTCAAACGGTACAAGTTCCCGTGACACGGTCAGTTTTTGGAGTGTCGCGGGAAATTTTCAGAAAACGGAACGGAAAACGCGTTAAGGGTTTACGCGGAAAGGACGCGGAGCTTCCCGTGTCACGGCAGACCTCCCGTGTCACGGGAAGTCCCACCATCAGACGGGAAGAGTTCCCGTGACACGGTCAAGCTTGACCGTGACACGGTCAATTCCAGTCCACTTTTCCGTCTAAATTCATTTTTAACCCTAATTTCTTTCGGCTTTTTGAGTGCCGATTGATAATTACGGGCTTTTTTCTGACTTTTAATATTCGGGCTAAAATAAGAAAATAATAAATAAAATTAAATAAAATATTTGGGCCAAAAATAATAAAATAATAATAAAATAAAAAAGGTTTGGGCTTAAAATTAATTAACTATGCTTTTACCAAACACCAAGACTGATCCATGGACCTTTCAAAAATATGAATTTAATAAAATACGGTTTTTTAAGCACTCTCGGGATTAAATACTAAACCCGACCAATAGCGGCGGTGAAAGGTTATTTATCATCGGGCTTGATTTTGGGGAGACATTTTTAGGTGTCTACAGCGACGTTTCCTAGAGCCAAAGAAAACACGTCGCGACTAAGCCTAACAAGAAAGGAACAGACACCTCCTCCTCTACCAATAATCCAATAAAGTCGGACGCTCAACAAAGAGTGTCAAAGAGTGGCAAACAGCCACTCACCACTACTGGCGGCACAACAGGCGGCAGCGAAGCTGCAGGGGAGAAGGAGGTAAGCCATTCGACCATTCGTACATGCGCTTCATAAAGTGTCATTCTGCTTAGTCTAGACTAAGTTGTCTTTGTTTTGATAAATGCCCCAGCGAGGCCAATTGTCCTCTAGATGGCCTAACGGATGCTCGGGATGCTTAATCCTGAGGACAAGGCGGCCATCAGAGGGATCGGCACCCTGAACCTGGATGGCATTTTGGCGCTTCTTTGCGAGGTACAATTTCTAACAAACTTAATTAATTTACATATTTTTGTCGAATGGTTTCTGACGAGTTTCTTTGGTTTGGACGCCTGCAGGCTATGCTGCGTGTATGCGGTCTCAAAGGGCCCCTCAACGAGAAGACCGGGAAGGTAAAGGCAGCGAATGCTCGGACCGCCTCTACTCTGGACAAAGCTCAGTTTGAGATTTCTCATAATGAAATTATTACACTTTATATGTTGTAATCCAAGGCGTCTGCCAACCTGCAAGTTCAGCAGAACTTGGACGCAGCCAAGCAGCGAGTGAAGGAGCTCCAAGACCAGGTCAAGGGTCTTAACGAGAAGCTGGACAACCTCAAGGAGGCGGAATCCAAAATGGCTAGCCTGGAGGCGACGGTCAAGAGACTCAGACGCAGCTGAGCAACCAAGAGAACCAACTCCGGACCAAGTATAGGTCTTTGATGGAGGAGGAGAAACAAGCTCTGGTCAAACAAATGAAGGAAGACAATGAGGTCATCATGCGTGCGGCTTAAGAGGCTGCTCAGCCGTCTGCCGATTATCAAACTTAGAAGGTCCAGTTTGATAAGGCTAATGACGAGTTTAATGCCCGTCTCCTCAAAGAAATTTAGGAGGCGTCCGAGAAGGAAGCGGCTGCCAAGAGTGCCTCTGAGGGGTTCAACTCATCTGGCGGCTCGCCGTCTGGGGACGAGGAGGAGGATGATCAGGAGGGAGATGCAGAACCCAAGGAGCATGTGCCGGAGGACAAGGAATATGTCAATGCTAAGAAGCTCCCCTGATCTTTAATCTTTATGTCTGTTTTTTTTGCGGCCGAATGGCCAGTAACTTTACTTTTCCAGTATGTGTGATGAGTAAAAATGTATCTTTACCAACTAGGGGATCGGGTAATTCAACAATTCTTCTGGCTTATCTAGTTAACACTTTACAGTCGTCAATTTTGACGGCTGTTATTTTTTATGAAGCATCTGGTCATTTAGCCGGTTTTATTTATATTGGTGTTTATGCTTGAAAAATTTATAAAGCTTCCAATATTTATGCATAGAATTTTAGCTAAGTATTTTAGCATGTATAGTGTGCAAATGTTCTTAACCCTTAACGGATGTCGATTAGTTTTGGTTGATTGAATTGATTGACTTAGAAATTATTGATACTTAAAAGAGTATGCATGGTTTCTAAGTCAATCAATCACTATGGTGATTGCCCCAGACCAAGAGACACACGGCCATGCAGGGCAGTCGATCCTTTGATTTCATCCGGCCATAGGCCTCGTTAAAATGTGATGCAATGTTTTTAACTTAGCTCATTTGTTAGAGAAAAAATATTCCGCCTAGTTTGCCCCAAAGCAAAGAACAGGCACATCTGGCCTGAGGCCTCTTTTTTGTATAAATAATCTTCTAAGTATTTTAGCTCGCTTTCTCAATAACAAAAAGGTCCGTTTGTCCTACTCATTCGCTCTACCGACTGCCACCATTTTCTATAGCATAAAGTCCCCCACTTTGAGAGGACTCTTGTGTACTCTTTTGTCATAAGCCCGAGTCATTCTCAGACGGTAAATCATATGGCGCAAGGCACCATTGCCCCTGCGCTCTGGAAGTGAGTCCAATGCTAACCGCATAGTCTACCAGTTTGCATCTTCGTCATACAACATGATTCAAATAGTCGGCTCATAGTGTTTAATGGGCAGGACAACTTCTGCACCATACACCATGAGGAATGGGGTTTCTCCAGTTGCCCCTTTTGCGGTTGTTTTGATAACCCAAAGGACTTGTGGTAATTTAGTTGCCCAAAGGCCATTATCTCTCTCTATTTTCTTTTTGATCCCGTTTGAGATTAACTTGTTGAAGGCTTTGACCTGGTTATTTGCTTGGGGCCGGCAGACTGATGCGAAGAAGCTTGAGACACCCTGGTCCCCCAACCAAGTCTTGAGCTAAGGCGTCTTAAACTGAGGACCATTGTCAAAAACCATAGACATAGGCACCCCGAAATGAGTGATAATATTCCTCCATAAGAAGGAGATGACATCTTTAGTCTTTATGTTTTTGACCTCCTCCGCCTCTACCCACTTGGTCAAGTAATCCACAAGTACCAATATGTAGCGCTTGCTGCCTGGGGCGGCTGTGTAAGGCCCAAGTATGTCCATGCCCCATTTAGTAAAGGGTATTGGGTTGTGGATGGTCATCAGGTCTGCAGCCTACCGATGGATAAGCTTGCCAAAATTTTGGCACTTTTCACATCTTTTGACCATTTCCATTGCATCAGACTCTAGAGTTGGCTAGAAATAGAGCAGCCCGGCCTTGGCAAGTAGGGACCTGCCGCCTATATGAGAGGCGCAGAAACCCGCATGCAAATCTTCGAGGACTTCTTTACCCTTCTCTGGGGTAACACACTTCAACAAAGCTTTTAAAAAACCAGTCTTGAAGAGATCTTCTTGTCTCACCTCGAAGTTTTCCCCTTGCTTCTTCAGAACAGCTGCCTCCTGGGATAGTCAGGGAGCGCACCGTCTGAAGATAAGCCCAAACGCTATCCATCAAGGTTGAGCTTCTGTTGATAATTACAATAGGGTCTTCAATAGATATACTTCTCTTTTCCATGACCTCCTAAAAAATTGACCGAGGCATTTTACAGGAGGCGGATGATGCTAGTTTGTACAAAGTATCCGCCTGATTGTTTGTAGACCTGGGCACTTGACTTAGATGAAATTCCTCAAGTGTCCCAAGTTCATTTTTGACCGCCTGTAAATTTTTTATTATGGCTTGGTTAGTGGCCTCGTATGTTTCATTGACTTGGAGTACGACTAGTTGTGAATCAGAGCAAGCGTCAATTTTCTTTGCTCCCGCCGCCTTGCAATAACGGATGCCGTCTAGCAGGGCTTCATATTCAGCCTCATTGTTAAAGACCTTGAACTTGAATCGTAGTGCATATTCATACTTATCTCCCTCAGGAGATTTACAGATAATCCCTGCACCACAGCCGTTCGTAGTGGAGCTCCCATCCACATACACTTTCTAAACCTGACTAGTATTATCCGGAGCAACCGTCCTTGTCATTTCAACAATAAAGTCGGTGAATGCTTGCCCCTTTATTGCCTTCCTTGGTTCGTAAGTGATTTCCTATCCCTGCATTTCAATCGCCCATTTGAGCACTCGTCCAGAAGACTCCAAGGTTGTAAGTGGCCGCTTGATCGGTTTGTCAGTATAGACTACTACCGCATGTGCCAAGAAGTAAGGTTTTAGCTTCTTGATGGCCATGTAAAGAGCAAGGCCAAATTTTTTAACCATGGGGTACGGAAGCTCTGTGTTCCTAAGAACATGGCTAATGAAATAGACCGAGAGCTAGATGCCATCCCTTTAAGCTAAGAGAACAGCACTTAGTGCATGATAGGAGATGGCCAGATACATGAAGAACTTCATTTTGGGTAAAGGGCTAATAAGTCTCGGAAAATAGTGCAGATGAGTTTTGAACTTTTGAATGGCCGCCTCTGCGTCATCCCCCCATTCAAAGTTGGTCTTCTTCTTGATTGCCTTGAAGAAGTAGAGACACTTGTCACCTGACCCGCTGAGGAATCTCCCCAAGGCCGCCAGACAACGTATTATGTTTTGCACTTCTTTCACAGTACGGGGTGACTACATGTCGATTACCGCCTGTATTTTTTTTAGGGCTGACCTCTATTCCCCTTTGATCAATCAAGAATCCGAAAATCTTCCCAGACTCAACACCAAAGAAACTCTTCTTTGGGTTCAGCATGACCTTGTGCCGCCTGAGTGTGGAGAATGTTTCTCGGAGATCAACAAGGTGATCCGCCTGTTTTTTGGATTTGACTATCATGTCATCAATGTACGCCTCTACATTCCTTCCAATTTGATTAATGAAAACCGTATTAATCATTCGTTGGAAACTAGCAGGCGCATTATTCAAACCAAACGGTTTCACTGTAAAACAGAATAACCCCTGATCAGTGACGAATGCCATCTTTTCTTGATCTTTTTTCCACAGGGGGATCTGGTGGAAGCCTCAATAGGTGTCCATAAAACTTATCAGGGCATGCCCGACTGTTGAATCGACAAGAATGTCGATCTTAGGCAGTGGATAACTATCCTTTGGACATGATTTATTGAGGTTAGTGCAGTCTACACACATGCACCAAGTCCCATTCGGCTTTCTTACTAACACAACGTTAGCTACCCACTCAAAGAAGTTGCATTGTTGAATGAACTTGGCGTCCAACAGCTTTTTTACTTCGGTGGCTGCCGTCTGACTTATTTCCTCACTGTAGTTTCTCTTCTTTTGCCTAATGGGCTTCTTTTAGGGATCCAAGGCGAGTTTGTCAATCTTTCTTTTCTTATCGGCAGGTGGAGCCGAATGATCTTCCTTGATATCATAAAGGTCGATTTTCTAATTGCCCTGGCCAGCTGCTGCGGCCGTGGGCTTAACGTCCGAGAAGTAACACTCTTGAGACGTCTTCTGGTCCCCATTGAGGGAACCGAATGTTCCATCATCCTTCCCATACTTGAGCAACAGGAAAGCAGGAATGATGATGACCTTGCACTCGTTTAGAGTGGGTTGGCCAAAGATGAGGTTATAGGTAGTGAGCTCTTCAACCACTAGGAAATGGATGGTCATGTGCCGACCGTTTCCCTTATATCTCAAGCGGACGGGCAAATCAATTCAACCGACAAGGTGCACAAGTCCTCCCCCAAACCCAACAAGGGTGTGAGAGACCTCTATCATGCTATCTGGTTTGTACTTAAGGTTGGATAAGCATTTGCGGCTAATTAGGTTAAAGGAGTTGCTTGTGTCAATCAAAATTTGACCAACCAGTTGGTTGGCCACTTTGCATTCAATGACGACAGGGTTATCATGCGACCGACGGACTTTTCCTCTGCCCCGTTCGATGATGATGACTTCAGGGAAGGCGGATGTGCTTGTCGCCTCTCCCTCTTCAATAAAATTGACCATCTTCTTCAGATGGTCCTTGTTGCCCCGAATGGCCGGGCCACCCCCAGCGAATCCTCCTTCTATTGTATATATCGGATCTTCATATGTTTCGGTACTAATAACGGGCTGGGGAGTTTTCTTCTTGGACTGCCCCGAATTCGCCTTGGAAGTCAATTTGGACTTTACATAGGACTTCAGCTGTCCCTTGTTGCCCAGACGGTCAAGCTCCTGCTTGAGACTAAAGCAGTCGTTAGAATCATGGCCAACATCCTCATGGAAGTGGCAGTGTTTGTTTTTGTTTCGATTTTCAGCGGAACCTTTCATAGGAGTCGGCTTCTCAAGAGTCGGCCGATCCTTAATCTTAAAGAGGATGAAGCAGCAGACCTTGTTGAATTCGTACCTTAGAACGTACAGTTTCCACTGTTTTTTCTTCTTTTGGGTAGGTTGATCGAAGTTATCAACGGCCCAGATCTGTTTTTTCTTTTTTCTCTCTTCTGGCTTTGGAGTCGGTTAAGAAAGCCTACTCTCCTTCTCTAGGTCGGACATCTTTTAGTCCGACTGTTTTCTAAACGAGCAGAGTTCGGTCACCTGTATATAGGCTTCCGCCTCTCGTAGTGCTCCTTGTAGAGTGAAGATTTGTTTGCAGATGAGTTCATACTTGAAAGTAGACCCGTCCTTCAAACCCTTGAAGAAGTATGTGTAGGCGACCTCATCAGACAGCCCATGAATCTGGATTCTCACCAGATTTAACCGCCTAACATAGGAATGTAGCCCTTCTCTATCCCCTTACTATACATTGCCCAAATCAAGGCTTGACCTTTTGGCAGAGATGCTCATAGAGAAGTTTGAAGCAAACAAGAACGCAAGCGTCTTGAAGCTATTGATGCAACCAGCCGACAGGTTGTCGAACCACTGTTGGGTTATGCCCTTCAGGGTGGCTGGAAAACAGCGACACCATGCGGCATCATCAAACCCCTGTAAGTACATGAGGTGGGTGTATGCTAGAACGTGGTCTTCAGGGTTGGAGGTCCCATCATAGGTTCCAACTAACACATTCTTAACCTTAGTCGGTTGTTCGGCTTTGGCTATTTCCCTAGAGAACGCAGAGGGTTGATCTCTAAGGTGCTGCAGCCTAAGTTTCCAATCCATGGGCTGATAGTCGTATGCCGCTTGGCCTCCAAGGAATGCAGGCTGAATGTAAGGTAAAGCATGCGACTGGTATAATGGCGGAGCCATGTACTAGGCCGAATATATCACATGAGGGCTAGACTGAACCCGAGGGCTGCTTGCTGGGGTCTCATGTACAGATTGAGAATACCTCACAGAGGTATTCTAAAAGTTATCAAGGTAGGCTGACGTAGAGGTTGACTCTAATAACTGGGTTCTCTTCTACTCGATGTAATGTCAAGCATCGGAGAACGTTTTCTTGCTGCCATCCGGCTGTACTTGTTGAATAGCTTTTCTTGTACCCGTTTCTAGGAAACGGAGTTTGGAGTGGTCAAATTAAGGTCGAGCCTTCTCTTTGGGGGCCAGATGAGGAGTCGGTTAGCGGTCCCTGACCGACTTTTATTCATCAAGCTGGGCTGGCTTCTTGGCCGACTGCTCCTTTCTAGGAGTAGACGACTTCTTGGTGGCAAGCTGCCTGATTTCACCCCCAAGACTGTTCAGGAGTTTCATGAGTTCGTCTCGGGTGACTGGGGTTGGTCCTGACGCCTAGGAAGGATAAACCGGTCGCCCTAAGGGCTTTCTTGGCTGTCTAGTAGTCTTGCTTGGACCTGCCTGATCATGGTGACGCTCCCGCTTTTCTTTACTACGGATGCGTCCAAAGATAAGGGACCCGTTAGGATCCACATAGGTTTCGACATCAGCGTCGTCACTTGAATCATGGTCCGTCTGGACCATTATGTCTTCCGGAGGCCGATTGGTCTCAGGAGTCGGTACAGGTTCTTGTGAAGCCATCTTAGAGGTACTCTCCCCACAGACGGCGCCAATTGTTTCGGGGTTTTTTGTCCCTCAGGAGAGTTACGACACTAAGACTGGATCTAGCAAGGGGCGCCTGTACCTGCAAAACAAACGGACCGTCGGTTTGTCGGTGGTCTGGCTCTAAAGATTAAGGTAATAAAGTATTCGGAGGAAAACCTACAGAAATAAAGTTATCACCTCAAATTCTATGCTCGGGTATTGTGTTGTCCGTTTCATAAGAACGACATCTCTGTAATAAATGTTGATGTAACCTGTTTTCTCGTGTTACGTAATGTCCCCCATAAATGGGGGAATTGTCCCTATTTATAAGGTCTTTTAGGGAAGTGTGCCCTCCCTAGGGTTTGATGACCTAGGGATTAGTGCACGCCGCAAAACGGCGCCTCAAATTTTGGGCCTTTAAAGGCCGCCATTTAAGAAGCGATATCTGAGTGACACGTGTCAGTCAACCCCAAAGGCCATTTGGGCATCTCTTAGGGTGACACGTGTCGCTCTCCTGTTGGTTTATTTAGGAAAACCTAACACCCTAAATCAGGGGTGATATATGCCTAACACGTGTCACCATCTGGAAGGTCCAAGGTGGCGCCCCTTGGCTGGGTATAAAATACCAAAATCATGTGCGATTTTCACTTCACTCTTTCTTTCTCCTTCTTTCACCATTTTCTCCCCTTTCTCTCTCTCAGAAGCTCGGATTTTTACGATTTTTGAAGCTAAAGAAAGCAATTTTCGTCCTTGATTTATATTTTCCGTAATCCAATGTAAGTGTTTTGCTAGAATTTCTTTTTTCCGGCTAAATTTGAACGATTTTCGAATCGTTTATGCCCAAATTTTGAATTTTAAGGGTTTTTTATTCAGTCCATTATTCTTGAAATTGTTTGTTTTATGTTGTCATTCTATGTTATAGAGTGTTTTGCAAAAAATTTTATCAGAAATTGTTAAGTATTTAACCTTGTATGAGCATCTCTTTGCTCAAGTTCGTTCTTTCTCTTTTCCTTCAAATTTTGCTTGATTTTATTGCTTTTTCTTGCTCATATTGGTTATAATTGCTGATTATGAAGTAGATTATAGTGATGGAACCAATATTACTGTCATAATTTATTTTCACGAATTTTTAATTGTTGGAAAATGGCGCGAAACATACTCTTAGCTTAATCTTGCCATGTTCAAACTTCAAAATTGTTTGGTAGACGATAACCATGTTTATATTACTGTTATTCGTCTAGAATTAGTTGATTCTTTGAGATTTTTGAAATACAAACCCTTGAATACATAGTTAAAATTGGTATAAGATGGCTTTTGTGGGTGTTAGAAGCCCCCATTTACTGAGTTTAATTGAAGGGATCGTAGCCCCCAAGTATGGGTGGCATTCAATTTTCATGTTTTGCCCTATCGGCAGCCGTTATTCTGCCAAAATGGGTCTAGAATGCATATATTAGTTTAGTTTAGGAAATAATGTAAACTAATTTAAAGAAACTTTATCAATTATAGCATGGACTCGCCTCTATTCATCGATGTTGAGGAGCTCCTAGGTGGTCCGGACGAGGCGGTTCGCCATCGGGAGAGGGTGACCCGTCCTCGAGAGGAGGTTCGAGAGCGACGCATTGCAGCCGATGGACGGCACTAGGAGGATGTGGTTTGGGAGGCTCCCCCCAACTGGGACCTTGGGTCCTTCAGTGGGACCAAGACCATCATGTTTCGATCCGAGGGTGGCGCTGCATCGTGAGTTTTTTTGAGCCTTTGTTTCTTTCTTTTTTTTCTTTTATTATTTTTTCCTTTTTAAACCATAACCGTTTTTTATTTCTATTCTTTTATTTTCCTTAGAGTTATCCTAGCATGCGTTTATACGGCTCTGGTGACCTGCAAGCCCGTTTTGAGAGTTTGCTCGAGGTGGCAAAGAGATTGTAGCACTTTTCGGGATTGACTCCCAGCTGGTGGCTCTTCGGGATTTATCGTGTCAGCCTGCATCATAAGCTTTCCTCCGTGGATTGCTGAACTTTTTGTTGGATTTTACAAACACTTTCCACTTTCCAAGGGGAGAGATGACAGTTACCCCTTTCGATTTCTCTATGATTACGGGTTTTCCTTTCGGAGGTGAGCCCGTACTCATAGAGTTCTTTAAGGGGTCAGACAAGAGAATGCGCGACCTTGTGGGGGACCTTCTTGCGTCGGCCTTTACGTATATGTGTAGTCTTGTCCGTACTCGGTTCTTGCTGACGAGTTATCGGCTGACGAGGTTGATCGGCAGTGTACACCTGAGCAGCTGGCTCGGATATACATTGTTCACGTTCTCTCTGTCCCTATCTTGAGTGATCGAGGAGGGCGTTTCGCCATTGGGTTACTTATTTGCCTAAGTGATTTGGGGTAAGTCGGTGACTTGAGTTTGGCGGAGGTGTCGTATGCCCATATGCTTACAGCTATGGGCAAGGCAACCCTAGAGAAGGATTCCACGGAAGCTACTGAGGTGCCTCGGATCTCCCTGACATGCCATGGTCGTATCCTTGAGGTACGTGTTTTAAGCTTCTTTCGGTTATTACTTTTGATTTTTTCCTTTAGGCTTATCTTTTCTCGGTTTCAGGCTTGGGGACACTTGTACATGCTTTTCTTAGCCCCTAGGGTGCTTGGGGATCCTCGTTTTCTTATCGGCCATCGATTAGTCGCGATTAAGAAGAGACGAGCCACTTCTGTCGGCGACTTTCGCTAGAGGATCCTTTCGGTGACTAGTGAGTCGGTGAGTATTCCAACTACATGTGCATTTTTTGATTTTATTTATTTTTTGACGATTTTACTTGTGGTTGTGTTTTATAGATCGATCTCCGTCCTTGGAGTTTGATCGTCGGAGTCTCTGAGGCTGACATGGTTCGTTGCCGTTTCCGGGCCCTCTATCGGGGACTCTCGGTGCTCCAGAGGACAGTCGCTTGGTTTTAAGGTGAATGTGTTATCTGGAAGCTTTCATCCGAGGAGTCTTTGGTTTTTGCCGATCCTCCGATCCGGATGTTACGTCCGGACTTGCTGTCTACCGAGGATCGAGCTCAGGCGATCCTTGGTTATCCAGCGGAGTAGCTGGTGCTTCCGTAGGTTTCTTATCCGGCTTTTATAGCATCCAGACTAACTCTTGTCCGGCTTTTGTTCCGGTTAGTACCCTAACTCCTTCTTTTCCTTGTTTTTGTTTATTTTTCGGAACTTTGACCCTTTTATCATTTTTTTTTGCATGTATATTTTAGCCGGTCGAGCTAGGTGGTTGGGTGCCTCATACAGCGAAGATCACGTTTACCGATGCTGTCGGATCGGTAATTTGTGAGACCCTTCTAGCAGCGGTGGATGATGAGGGGATCCCGTTTGTACCTGAGACGGTTGAGTCGGTATGTCTCCTGTGTATATGTACTTAAACATTTCTGTTTATTTTTTGTTTCATATACATTTTGTTTACTATCTATCCTTGTATTTTTGGAATAGGTTCCGCGAGAAACCGTGAACGACATGGTGAGGACTTTACGTGCTTTCCGAGCTGCTTATAGGAGAGCCCTCGTGACTTTATCATGTCGTGATCATCGGATGATCGCGGTAAATTTTCTTTCTTTTCTTTTCAACGAAATTATTACATTTCATGTATTAATCTTCGTTTTGGATTTTCAGGATGTGCAGCAACCGTCTAGTAGTCGCACCCTGATTCCTTTTGTACACATATTGTTATTTATTTTAAGAAACATATGTTTATATATATATATTTTTGCTTTGTTTTACATATGACACATTTGTATATATGTCATCATTATTATATATTTTTTTTTCCATGTGTACATTTATAAAAAAATTTCGAGGGAGGGAAAGGGTTCCCGACTTACCCCCTTAAAAAAAAAAAAACAAAAACTCGAAAAAAGGAAAAAGAATACAAAATAGAAGAAAAAAGAGAAAAAAGAAAAAGAAAATAAATAAAAAAGAAAATAAGAGAGTAGGAAAATACTAAAAAGAAAATAAGAAAGTAAGATTATAATAATAAAAAAAAAAGAAAATAAAGAGAAAATAAGAAAGTAGGCAAGAAAAGGGACACAAAGGGTTAAAAGGCAAGCGTATGATTCGTCTTAAGATTTCGTGAAGATTCCGTCATTATGTGAGCAAAAATACGGAAATAAATCCAACTTACATGCTCCGATAGGGGAGACGCGTGCAACTGCGTGAGTTGCGCGCGCTGTCGTGCGCATGTGAATCAGTTGTGCGCGGAATGTCGAGCGTATCTCATGAGTTGCGCGCGCCACCTATTGTTGAACTTACCTTTTAGCCGAAATTGCAGAAAAATTTGCCACTCTTGGGTCTATTTAAACGTGGTTTCGTGTAGGTTTTTTATCATGTCGCATTCATTCGCTTAGTTACATAAGAAAATAAAAAGAATTAATCTCTTTAAACTCTCGTTCTCTCTTTTTTTTTTAATAATGGTGAAGACCTTTGAACAACGTTTGAATCAATGGGTCACTTCCCTTTCAACCAAGGACAAACTAGCTTTCAAAATTTACCAGCTAGACCCTCTAACCACCATCTTTTCTTTTTTAAAGGGGACGAAAATTTCCCCCTACCCGGTGAGTTTGAGGCCTTGCTAGGTTTCCCTAAAAATAATCTCCCTTTGACTTATTCTCCTACCTTGTCGGATCCCAAACCAATTTTCCAAAGATATTTTGGCTTGTCCGACAATGATATGACCAACATTGGAACTAAAAAAGGCGTAAACTTGATTCAATTTATTGAACCTTTTGTCGTCCCTCGTGACAACATGACTAAACAACGCTTTAAAATTCATGCTTTATGTTATTGTCTTGTTGTTAATTGTTTATTTAGGACTGGCAAAGAATACGGAGATTATTCCATGGTGTCCATAGTAGAGCAAATAGAGGGATGTCATTCACCCATTACTTTGGCTTTGGCGGAAACCGTTTTATGCTTGAATCGCCTTAGAGGAGATCCTAACGAAAACATTTTCACGGGAAGTCCACTCCTATTACACGTTCGTTTTTTTCGTCGCTTATCAGCGCAAGTTAAGAAGTTGCGCTGGCATGACCAGCGACATCTTCGGCGCTGCGCGCGGATGGCGCGCGCAACTAGTTTTGATGCGCTCGCAACTGATTTTTTCTTTCTTTTTTTTAGATTTGGCTCATGGAGCGTTTGCGAATTGTTGATCAGCCACAAACCTTGAGCCTAATGGAGTGAGGAAATTCCCTGGACGTCGAATCCTTTATAAGCATAAGAATAAAGAGGAATGGACATCGTTTTTCTGTCATGGGGTTCCTAACATATGTTTTGTGATTCCTTGGTGGAACATAAGTAATATGATTTGGAATAGTCTCAATTACCCTTACATTAGGCTTTTAGGCCTATCTAGTACTACTTATATTTTTCCTTTCAGGGTAATAAGACAATACGGGATGAAAGAGTTTATTCCCCTACAAGATTGTGATGCCCCTAAAGATGTAATCTTTAAACCCGAAAGAATTCCTCGTTGGATGGAATATTGGTCAAGTCTTCCATGATGGGTAGTACAAAATCCTACTGCGAGTATTGCATTATCTTCCTTTTACAAAGGTTGGATGAATGCGACAGATAAGGGCGAATTAAACAAGGCTCGATCTCAACTTCAAGCCGCCATCGCTCGTAATCAACCTAAGCCTTTGATGCATTCAACCACTTTTACTCCTCCTATTGGCCAAAACAAAGGAGTGAGAAGAAAATTAGATTTCTCATCCCTTAGGGCTCGTTCAATAGAAACAAAAAGGAAAGCTCCCTCAAAAACTGCGCAACAAGGTGTGAAAATCAAAGAACCTTCACCACATACTTCCAAGAAGGCTCCAATAATCAAAGGGAAAGGAAAACAAGTTGCAAAGGCCCCAATTCCTAAATTGAAAAAAAATGTTTGGGTGAAGAAGAAGAGTGTAGGGGAGAGCTCCAAGGTTTCTGAAAATATTGCGATGGAAACTAATCCTCCATCCACTACTACAAAAAAGGTTCAAGGAATAATTTATAAAGAACCACATAACTCATTTATCCAGCTTCTTAGATAAAGAAACCAGTAATATAAGAAATGTGGTTTCTTAGTTTAAATATAAGAAACCACTGACTAACTATGTATGGTTTTTAACTATAATTACTATTCCAAACTAAAAGATGAAAATAAAAGATACCATAATAATATGAAATATGGTTTCTTATGTTAACTTTTTATTTTAAATAAAAAAATAAAGAAAACAAATTGCACATGCTCCCCACTTTTAATCTAGAGCACAACTTCTACCCCTTTGTTTTCCATCTATCTAAAACAGTGCAAACTCCCAAAAAATTAAAGAAAAAATTGTATTTTTACATTAGTAGTCTCACTTCACTGAAAACCCATAAGTGTTGCCGCCATTAACATCGCGCGCTTTCCCACCACCACGAATTCCGATCACCAGCCAATCTCAACCGGCCAGTGCTACTTATTTATCTACATTTTCTTATTTTGTGCAAATTCTGTGGGTTTTATTGGAGAATTTCTGTGTATTAACCCTAAAAATCGTCCATCGAACCGCTCGGAAACACCACTTTTCCACCTTCAATGCCGCTCTTCCACCCAGCGTATCTACTGGTCAAGTGTACGGATTCAAATTGTGTTAGGTAATGTGTCATCTTCTTTATTTATTTTTTTAGTTTTAATTATAAAAATAAATTATGAAATTGAATTTTGTGTACAAAACTGAATTTCGTATATAATTGTGTTGTTAATTTTCTTGTAAAATTATATAACTATATATGATTAATGTTTGTATGTGTGCTAGATTAGGAAGTTTAACTAGTATACATCAATTACCTTAGTTGTCCAAGTTATAATGAAGTTTTTCTTCTAATTAAGGTTTAGAGTATAAGACTATAATCTCATCAATGATAATATACCCATTTTAAAAAAAAATCACATAAAAGAACATATTATTAAAGTAAATAAAATAAAAAGTTGTGAGTATAAGTAGAATGAAGCAAAACTAAAATAGTTCGTCTTTGTTTATTGTTGTTGCTCTGCTTATAACTCATAAATGGGAAGATTGCAATTACTTTTAAAAAAAAATTGAAAAAAATAATTTGTATATTGAAACTAAAGGATCGATGCACTTAGTTTTCTAGAGTAGTTAATAAGAGTGCCCTGTAAAGTGTTAATAAATGACTATTCCTCTAAGTTACTTCTAATTGCTTGCATATATATTTTCAATTATATTTATGTGTATTGTTATTTTATTTTACTTTATCTTGATTATATTAATTCGTAGAAATGGATCGAAGTTGGATATCAAATTCAAAACCGGGTGACTCACGTTATGAAACTGGAATAAGGGATTTCATTAATTTTGTTGTTCAGAATGCTTGAAATCGTTCTAAGTTACCATGCCCTTGTTTCAAATGCCATAATTTTTTGTATAGATCAATAGAAGATATTCTTGGTCATTTGTCTAAGAATTTTTTTGATAGAACATATACTCGTTGGACGTGGCATGGAGAGAGTTTGGAGGAAAATCCTACTAGTGATTATAGAAATAATGTTAATGAAGGGTTAAATTTTGATGAGGGTGATAGGTTAGGGGACATGATACGTGCAGCTCAAAATAAGTTTGACGACAATTCGGCCACATTTGAAGGGTTATTAAAAGATTCAGAATTGGCCTTATACCCAGGTTGCAATAAGTACACAAAATTATCGGTTGTACTTAGATTATATAATTTGAAGGCTGGCCATAGATTAACTGATAAGAGTTTTACTACAGTACTTGAAATAGTGAAAGACATGCTTTCGGATGAGAATGTCTTGCCAAGTAGTACCTATCAGGCTAAATAAATATTGACTACAATGGGCTTGCCCTACGAGAAAATCCATGCTTGCCCTAATGATTGCATAATATATCGAAATGAGCATGAATCCTTAAAGAATTGCCCGGTATGTAATGCCTCACGATATAAGAAGAAAGAAGGCATTCCAGCCAAGATATTGTGGTATTTTCCTATAATTCCACAATTCAGACATCATTTTTTGAATGCTGAAGATTCTAAGAGATTAACATGGCATTGCAATTGTCGAAAGAAAGATGGGTTACTTAGACACCCCGCTGACTCCCCACAATGGAAGTTTATATATGGAAAATTTCCAGAATTTTGTAAAGAAAATCGAAACTTACGCCTTGCATTGTCTACCGATGGTATGAATCCTTTTGGCTCCCTTAGTAGCATGCATAGTACATGGCCAGTAATTTTGGTTACTTATAACCTACCTCCTTCATTGATTATGAAAAGGAAGTATATGATGCTTTCTTTGCTAATTTCGAGGCCAAAGCAATCGGGAAATGATATTGATTTCTACTTGGCTCTCCTCATTGATGATTTGAAGTTGTTATGGGCTAAAGGTGTAGAAGTATTTGATGCATATTGAAATGAAGCTTTTAACCTGAAAGCTATGTTGTTTTGCACCATACAAGATTATCCTTCATACGGTAATCTTTCAGGGTATATAGTAAAGGGGGAAACACCTTGTCCCATATGTGAGGATAATTTGAAGGGAACATGGCTATCAGCATCTAAAAAGATGGTCTACCCAAAAAATCGAAAATGGTTACCTACTGATCATCCATACTGCAAAAAGGGAAAAGCTTTTGATGGTGAACAAGAACTGAAAAATAGGCTGATAGTATTAAGTGGCATGGAGGTGTTTGAAATGGTTATATACATTAAGATTACTTTTGGGAAGAAGCATAAATCTACACTTGTTAAGAATGGATATAAGAAATGTTCTGAATTTTGGCGCTTGTCTTATTGAAAATTCTTTTTTATGAGGCATTGCTTAGATGTGATGCATATTGAGAAAAATGTTTGTGATAGCTTGATTGGAACTCTTTTGGATGTCCGTAAGAAGACCAAAGATGGTGTAAATGCCAGAAATTACTTGAATGAAATGGGGGATTATAACTGAACTTCATGTTACCGACTGAAATTCTAAAACTTATCTTCCTCGCGCAGCTTATACACTTTTATGGAACGAGAAAAAATTGTTTAGTGAGTGTTTAGCTATAGTGAAAGTGCCAGAGGGTTTTTTTTTTCTAATTTCAGCAACCTTGTTTCGATGGAGAATCTGAAACTTATAGGGATGAAGTCTCATGATTGCCATGTTCTGATGCAATATTTGTTACCCATTGCTATTCGATCAATTTTACCAAAAAATGTTCGAAATACCATTATTTGATTGTGTTCTTTCTTCAATGCCATGTATGAAAAAGTCATCAACCCTAAGGACTTAGATGATTGGGGAAATGAAATTACAATCATTATTTATCAATTAGAGATGTTCTTCCCTCCTTCGTTTTTTAATATTATGGTTCATTTGCCAATTCACTTAGTAAGAAAGATAAGGTATTGTGGGCCATGTTATTTGAGAGAGCAATGGGCATTTGAACGACAAATGAAAACATATAAGGGATATGTACAGAATTTTCATCGACCAGAAGCTTGTATTGCTGAAAGACTATTTTATGAAGATGATGTTGAACATTGTTGTCAATACCTTGAAAATGCCAAGTTAATCGGGCTTCCTCAGTCTCGACATAGCGGAAGAATAGAAGGAAAAGGGATCATAGATCGCAAAGAAGTTGATTTGACTTATGAAGATTGGAATAAAGCACACATACATTTTGTTTAATGAGGAGGAAGTTGCACCATATATTGAGAAACAGTTAGCTTATCTAGCTGTACATAATCGTAAGTCTAATAAAAAATATTTACATAGTGAGCATAATAGATCTTTTAGTACTTGGTTGAAAGATTAAGTAATTATAGATCATAAGAACTCAACACATTCTGTTTCTGATCGGGTTAGAACTTAAGCTCGAGGACCCAACTTTAGAGCATCCTTTTGCTCTGGATACATTTATAATGGTTGTACATTTTACACTAAAGACCAGGATGGTATTAGTACTATGCAGAATAGTGGAGTAGCTATTGAATCTGAAGCTATGCATTTTGCTAGTGCTAAATATAATTGTCTAGCCTATGGTAAAATTTAGTATTATGGAGTCATTCACCAGATTATTGAGTTGCATTATATAGATTTTACAATACCAATTCTTGGGTGAAAATGGGTCAATAACAACAATGGAGTTGAATATGAAAATAAAGGGTTTACTTTGGTTGATTTTGACAAACTTTGTCACGAAGACGATCCTTATATATTACTTAGTCAAGCGAGACAAGTGTTTTACATAGCGGATGCAGTTGATAAGTAAAAGGCAGCAGTTACAAAGCCGAGGCCTTGACATGATATTGATGAAAGTGATGATTTTGATGGTAATGATATGGAGTTGTAGGAATTCCCTACCGCCAAGGTGGTACAAGTTGATGATGTCAATGATGACTTTTATGAGAATTCTTCAGCTTATGTATGCGAAGATTATGACGAAGGCATAAAAGTCCATGGAAATTATAAGGAGGGTACTTCTAGAAAGCGTCGTCAAAATAATTGACAGTAAATCACATAATTTTTGTAAGCAAATTACATTTTTTTTGTTAGCTAATAGTTTGTATGAAGGGATCAAATGTGTTGTGAATGACCTATGATATTTCCTTTAATAGAATTATGTTGTCCTATCAATTTTTGCTTAATTATATACTGATTTTTTAGAATTTCTTTCTTTTATCCTCATGTCGCTTTAAAAATAACAACACATTAAACGTCTTATATATTATTTAACATCTTTACAGGATCATGACTAAAAGAGTACATGTTATATATGAAGAGAATAATGAACATGAAGACGATTCTGATGCAGATTGAGATAGGCGTGAGGATGAGAGGGGGCGCACTGTACTTGCTTCCGTAGGAAAGGCCATTAAAAATGGAACCAAAATTTTTTTAGAGTGGGATCCAATTACAAAAATACCATGCGGGGATCATAAAGATACCTTTTCCACCTATGTTGGTGTAATTGCTCGGGAGCGAATATGTATCAACTATAAAACTTGGAAAGAAGTTCCTAATGAAACCCAAGATGGAGTCTTTGACTTTATTATGGTAAATATCTATATATGTACCTAATTATTTATTTTATTAAAAACTTAGTTAAAATTTGCGTCCAACAATGATGATAAATTTGTAAATGATGCAGAAAGGTTTTATAGTTTTAGAAGAAAGTAAAGCATGGATCATGAGGCAAGAAGACAATATATGGAGAGCATTCAATACAAGACTAAGAAAAAAAATGGATGTATTATAAAAAATCTTGAAGGTTAAGGAGTGGGGCACCTAGTTGGAAATATCCTTGGATAACACAAACAATTTGAGAAAGATTTGTTACATGGAGTACTTCTGATGACTTCAAGGTTTTTTTTTGTTGCCTTTTTTTTATTATTTTTAAAAATCTATTTACATACAAGAAAAAGATGTGTGCATATTTTAACCTTGAGCCATTATCATCCAAAGGTTCTGAGTGAAAATGGTAAAAAATGGTCAATGCATAAGACATCAAGCTATCGAGGTGGCTGACTTGGGTATCAATATTACAGAGACGAGATAGTAAGTTTCAATATACACTTTTATTTTTGTTCAACTGGTAAAGGTTGTGTGAGACTTAGTTAGGCAAAACAATTTTTGAATGTCATAACATTATTTATTTTACTGTCAGGCTAAAGAATTTTTGAGAAAAGGGATCCATGTCGATGAGGTGCCTCGACATGAAACCTGGTTGAGAGCACGTGCACATGTGAAAGATGGTATATACATTTTTAGTAATCCAATAGATGAAGTTATAGCGAATGCAATTGTAAGTGTTGTGTTGATTACTTGATAATTAGTTGGCTCTAAACTAGTCATTTCATAACTGGTTGGCTTTGTTGATGTAAGAATGAATTGAAAGGTCAGGCTGAAAAAGGTGAAGTGGTTTTTCACAGTCATCATGATGATATTTTGGCAAGAGCACGAAATAAGCCGGAGCGTGGTGGACATGTCAGAGGTGTTGGGTCTGGAATCACAAACAAGCAATACTTTGGGTACAGCAAACCTACACCACCTAGCCATATGCATGCACAACTCACATCTATGCAGTGGCATATAGCAATGATTCAAAACCAACAAAATTTCTTTATGTCTTGTATGATGTCAATCCTAAACCCCGAGCAATTGAAGCAAATGAACCAATTACAATCTACAATTGGTGGAGGTGGGTTTCTTGGCATTCCTAATGGACAACATGGACAATTCAGTGATCACGTGAATGGTAACTTTGGTGGTATCACTACCAATCACAGATAATGAGAGTTGGTAGTCAGAGTACTGCCCAAGTTACTAGTTTGGCTATGGCTAATTTGGGGCAGACAAATGGTTTCTTTACCCAATTACTATTAGGTGATATTAATGGTCAGGTTAGACAAGTTATTTGAAGTCCTTAATTATCTTCATTTGAACATGAAGAGCAAGAAAAGGATCTAGAACAAGTTGACCCTTACCATGTGTCTTGGCCCACTAAAGACAATGTCCCCTACAATGAACAACTAGATCAATCTCCACAACAAAAGAACTCTGCTATTTCTTGGTCTTAAATAGACAATAATTTGCATATTAGTGACCTTCCTGAGGTATTGTTGTTACTATTATTTCCACTTCTTTTTGTCAAGTTGCACTTACATAAATCCGTTTTTGTAAATGAATATAACTTTTATATGCCTGCTTTTTAATTCTTTGACTAAGTGTATGCCTTATTGCCTAAATGACAAGGGTATGCATGATTGTTGCTTGGCCATTGAAGATAACAAAGAAATCAAGATTGTGACCACTGAACGTATATACTAGGGAAAAACCAAGCAGTCAAGAATCATTTTTTTGATGTGTCTACTGAAAATCAGGGAGTCTCCATAATTAATGACATTGAACCAACTGCTTTACTTCCATGTCCTATTCAAGATTTCCTTTATATTTATGAAGCAAAGGAAACGTTTATTCCATGGCGGGATCACTTGAGTTTTCCAAAAAAAAAAGTATGAATATTTATGTAACTAATTATTTTAATTTGTCTTAATATCATTATATTTAACGTCATTACATTTATTGTGTATACAAATAGCTAGAACAAGAAAAAGAGGATACCTCTATCTTGCAATCTTCACCAAAACAAGCATCATCCGAAAAAGAGTATATCATTGATGATACAGATCGAGCAAAGGTGAACTCAGGTTTTTTATAAGTGTTTATGGGTAAAGCTATGGACTGAGAAAGAAGGATGAAAACATCATAGTAACAATTCCAAATAGTGTGTTCAATAATGAGATGGATGTTAGGCTTGATTTTTCTAAAATGCTTGATTGGTGCTTCCAAAAAGAAGTTGGAGCATCTCACATGTTTATTTTCATGAAGTAAGTGTATATATTTTTCAATTTTTTTTTTCTTTCTATTTTTTATGTCTTAAGTAAATGACTTTATTAATCAAGGAAAAAAAATGATGACTTTTATTATTGTCATGTATAAAATAATTTTTTATATACTTATGTGTAGGTACTTAAGTGAAGTCTGTCTAAAAGAGAGTGTGGCAGGGATGTATGGATTTTACGATGTTAATTTTGTTTCTTCTTTATCCCCAACAGTAGAAGAAGAGGTTCTCTCTAACTACTTGTGTAACATTTTCGGGTGCAATGGAGGCAAGAATATCAATAAACTATTTTTTACGCCGTTTTATGAAAAGTAGGTGATTTGCCTATGTTTTTATCATTCAAGAGCATGTTTTTAAAATTAATTGCTAATATTTCCTACTATTGTTTGTATGGGATCATATGAAAATGAATGAATATGCAGTTTTATTGGACATTAGCTGCGATAAGTCCGTGGAAAGGTACAATTTTTTGGCTTGATTCAGCAGGACAAGATGACATTAGTGAATTTGCACAAAAGACCATAGCAGCGTATGTACATTTTATTATCTATTTTTGTTGTATTTTTATTTTATAACATTATCATTTTACATATGCCTACTATATATTTATGATTTAATAGGGGACTTACAAAATTTAGCGTAATTCATAGGAAGGATATCAAGAAATTAAAGAAGAATCTTGGAATTGCTTGGATTACCCCACAAGTATGTAATTAACCACTTGTTGCTAATTGTTAATACCTTAAACTATGTGTTCAAAAGTGAATCTTAATTAATCACTAGAGAAACGCGGATATAAGTTAGAACCTAGATTTTTTTATCTTCTTGTTGTAGTGATACATTACATATACTATCTAAACTATATTAGCATTTTTAATTTTCCTAGCACTCAAACTATGAGTAAAATAAAACGTAGTACACACCCAAACAATGAAAAATGTGTAAATTTAGAGGATTACAATCTTTAACATAACAATGAACAATTACATTTAACTTATTTGTATATTTTTTTTTTGTATTTTAGTGTCCTCGTCAACCATTAGGATCCAAAGTATGTGGATATTATGTATTCCGTTACATGCTAGGGACTATTGAAAGTAGAGGACAAGTAGTTCCACCAAAGGTAAATCCTTTCATGCTAGACACTCTTAATTTACGTTTTGCATATATAAATTCTAATCCTTGTTTTTTTGTAGTATTTTCCTCGAGTTCCTACCACTAATTCAGAAGAAACAATTGATGAGATATGAGACACTTGGGTAACTTTTGTTTTGAAGCAAAAACAAGTCAACAATTACAAGTCTGAAGAAAATAGATCTTGATCACTATTATCTTTATTTTAATTTGTGATTGAGAAAACATGATTATTTTGTTGCTTGATATAACATTTACTACATACAATGTGTTTTTTAGTTGATAGTTTTGGTGGTTTGAATTTTTGAAGTTAGTTAATTGTTTAGGGTAAAAATACCCTAGACAAGTGGACCAACGAGAGGAGGCCACGTAGTGAGCTCAGGATGGCCCAAGTGGCCCAATATCCTCTTGACACGTGGCCCCCTTAGATAAGCCTCTGAAATGGCGGCCTTTAATTGCTCAAATCCCTAAGAGCGCCGTAAAACGGCGCAACCCACTAAAATCTAGGTCAAGTGACCTAGATAGGGGGCACATTCTCCAACGACCCTATAAATAGGGAGATATTTCCCCATTTTGGGGACGCATTGAATCATTTATTACACCACATTCTCTATCATAAGAGAAACACTTGAGCTTGGAATCCAAGCAGATCCCCACCTAAATTTCCGTACTCTTTACTCTCATTCAAGTTACTAACTTGATCTTCGGAGGTGGAGCTCCAACCACCCGGATTCTCCGTTGTTTTTGCAGGTACAGCTCAGCCGAACCAATCTTTGTGACGTAACTCTCCCGAGGGAAAAAAAACACCCAAAACATTTGGCGATGTATGTGGGGAGAGTACCTCGAAGATGGTTTAAGAGTCTGTACCACCTCCTAAGCGTCTGGGCGATGACTTGTATGTTTTAACAAACCAAGAGGATGAAGATCCTCAGGTTAAAACTTATATAGACGATGATGGTTTCTGAAAACCAAGCGCATCCAGCCCAGAGACACTCTAGAGTCGGGTGGCAGCCAGGCGGGTACAAATCGACCACTTGGGCAGCCGAAAGAGGAAACCCATACGACCGGTGGATCAGTTCCCGTCACCCGGGACAAACTCATGAAGTTCATGACAAGTTTCAAGGGTGAAATTAAAGATCTGATCTCTAAGAGCCGAGCTAGCCCAAGTAGGGGTCAGTCGAAAAAAAAGACTCCTCTAGAGAAGGGGAAGTCAGTCAAAGATCGGCAGCCAACTCCTCATCCAAAGGAGAAGGCAGCCGGGACCATTGATTTGTCCAAAATTCTTCTACCTAAGAGGAATGCCAACAATCCCCGCCGGACTCAACAGCCAATGCAAAGCAAAAAATGAACTCCTAACGCCCGGGAGATCATCACCCGCAAGAGAAACCAGCAGTTGTCCTAGTGGGCTTCTACGTCGAACTTTCCAGAAAGCTTCAACTACACTTTTGCAGGTAATGTACCTTCCTTGCATGAGAGCCAAACAGGCGGTAATAACGTCCATTCTGGTCCTCAAATGATTGGGACTGCGCCGTATGTACCTTCTCAGGTCTACGGTCAGTATTCTCCCTATTTCATGCACCCGACCCTCTTCGGAGGCCAAGCGGCATACAACAACGTCCAACCTCTTAACTGGCAGCTTTGTCTGCCTTGCTTAGGTGACCAACCTTCTACGTCCACCGGAAGATAACCGAGGCGACACAGTCGGCCAAGGTTAAAAATGTATTGGTAGGTACCTATGACAGTACCACCAACCCAAAAAATCACCTCATAGCTTACTCCAACCTCATGTACTTACAAGGGTTGGATGATGCCACTTGGTGTCGATGCTTCCCGGCTATATTGAAGGGCATTGCACAACAATGGTTTGGCAACCTGCCATCCGAGTCCATTGATAGTTTCAGGAAGCTTGCCTTCCTGTTTGCTTTCAACTTCTCGATGAACATCCCATCAAAGAAACCAAGTCTTGACTTGAGCACCATCAGGCATGGAGAAAGAGAAGGATTGCGCTCCTATGTCAGGCGGTTCAATCTGATCAGAATTCAGATTCAAGGACTGTATAAAGAGGTAGCTTTTACAGACTTTTTCAATGGTCTGAAAGACGGGTCGAATTTTAAGTTTGACCTAGTCAGAAAAAGGGCTTTCACTTTACAGGCGGCGCTGAGGGAGGCGAAAAGTTATATTAAAGCGACCAAACTCTGCTCGCCTGGTAACTTGTCGGACTATAAGAAGTCTAACAAACAGAAAAACAGCCGGCCTTCTCAGCCAGCCAAGAAAAAAGAAGAGAGCAAGAAAAGAAAAGATGTCTGGGCGGTTAGTTATTCTGACAATCCGTCCTAGAAGAAGAAGAAAGAATTTAAACCTTACAATCCTAAGTACAAGTTTAACAAGGACTAAAACTCCATCCTCTTGAAGATCAAGGACCTGCTGTCCCTAGAGAAGCCAAATCCAATGAAAAGTTCCATTCAATCAAGGAACAAAAATAAATTCTGCCAATACCATGAGGAAGTTAGCCATGACATGAATGACTGCTTCAGCCTTCAACGGGCGTTGGATCGTCTAGCTGACAAAGGGATGTTAAAGTCCTATATCTCCAATTCCAAGGGGACTAATAAGAAGAATCTGGGGCAGTCGTCTAAGACACCCCATCCTACTAGTAGCTCGGTCACTAATAAGGAGCCTGTCTACACCATAGCAGGGGGTTCTCATACGGTGGCCCTACCATCCCGGGCACCAAGAGCCATCTTCGAAAGATGGACAAAGATGATGATGAGCAGGCGTCTGCTAGCTCCTCCTTCTTAGACGTTCTGATCACTGAGAAGGAAAGAGGCAGCGTTCGCCGTTCGCATGACGACCTGGTTGTCATTGAATGTAAGGTTGCCAACCAACTGGTTGGACGAATCCTTATTGACACCCGCAGCTCATCGGAAATCATCAGTCTCCGGTGCCTGCAAAAGCTGAAATACAACGTCAACAACATGCATCTGGTTACCCATCCCTTGGTTGGCTTTGGGGGTGGAATGGTTTACCCAGTCGGAAGGGTTGATTTACCAATCCAGCTGGGTGAGAAAGGAGAAGGACGACACTTGGTCATCAAGTTCTTGAATGTTGAGGAGCTCACCGCCTATAACATTATTCTGGGCCAGCCCACCCTCAACAATGCCAAGGCTGTAATCATCTCTTCTCTCATGCTCATCAAGTATGAGAGGGATGTCGGCTCTATTAGTTCCTTGAAAGGGGATCAGAAGACGGCCTAGGAGTGTTACCTCTCAGCCGTCAAGGATACTGTGGCCCCAAACAGTCAAAGGCAGGAGTCAATAGACCTTGACAATGTCACGGATGCCCCCCCAGCCCCACCAGCAGCTGGGAAGAAAAGAAAGGCCCTGCTGCTGGTGGAGGTGAAGAAAGAGAAAAAATAGCAATCACTGACCGGGGAGCGCTTAGTTGAGCTCCGTCCCCAGCCGACTAGAGACGATATTGATTTACCTCTGGACAACAGCCGTCCAGAGCGTACTGTTAAGGTTGAGACGGTTGCTCATGCTAAATTGGGTGCAGATATGAACCTCTTGCTGAAAGAATTTAAAGATATTTTTGCCTTTGATGTGGAGAAGATGCCAGGCGTTAGCCCGGATCTTGCTGTCCACAAACTCGACGTGAATCCTAAAAAGAAGCCCATCCGACAAAATAAAAGAAATGACGGCGAGGAGAGAAGTCAGGCGGAAGTTGTCGAAGTAAAAAAGTTGTTGGACGCTAGATTCATTTGGCCATGTAATTTTCCCGACTGGGTGGCAAATGTTATGCTTGTAAAGAAGCTGAATGGTACCTGGCGTATGTGTGTTGATTACACAGACCTCAACAAGGCATGTCCTAAGGATAGTTACCCACTTCAAAAGATCGACATTCTAGTTTATTCGACAGCCGGGCATGCCTTGATGAGTTTCATGGATGCCTACTCCGGCTTCCATCATATACCTCTGCGGAAAAATAATCAAGATAAGACAGCCTTCGTCAGTGATCAGGGGTTATTCTGTTACATTGTGATGTTGTTTGGCTTCAAAAATGCGCCGGCTACATTCAAACGGATGATTAATATGGTCTCCATTAATCAAATTGGGAGGAATGTGGAGGCATACATTGATGACATGATAGTTAAATCCAAGTAGCAGGCGGATCACGTTGCTAATCTCCGAGAAACCTACACCACACTCAGGCGGCATAAGGTTATGTTAAATCCTAAGAAATTCGTCTTTGGTGTTGAGTCAGGGAAGTTTCTTGGATTCCTGATTGATCAAAGGGGGATAGAGGCTAACCCTGAGAAGATACAGGCGGTAATTGACATGAAGTCACTCCGCACTGTCAATGAAGCATAGAGAATAACCGGTTGCCTAGCGGCTTTGGGGAGGTTCCTCAGCTGGTCAGGTGGCAAATACCTTAACTTCTTCCAAGCAATCATGAAGAATATAAGATTTGAATGGGGGAATGATGCTGAGGCGGCCTTTCAAAAGCTAAAAGAGCACCTGCAATCTTTGCCAAGGTTTGTTAGCCCTCTGCCTAAAGAGTCGTTATATATGTGCCTAGCCGTCTTGGATCATGCTCTTAGTGATGTTCTCCTTGCTAAGAGAGATGAAATTCAACTCCCGGTCTATTTCATTAGCCATGTTCTGAAAAATGCTGAGCTCCGGTTTCCCATGGTTGAAAAATTTTGCCTCGCCCTGTATATGGCCTTCAAGAAATTGAAGCCGTATTTTCTAGCTCATCCGTTGGTAATTTACACCGATCAGCCCCTCAAGCAGCCAATATCTACCTAGGAGTCATCAGGCAAAATGCTTAAATGGGATATTGAAATGCAAAGTCTTCAAATCACTTTTGACCTAGAAAGGCAGTGAAAGGTCAGGCGTTTGCCGACTTCATTATTGAAATGACACGACCGGTTCAACCAGATAACATGGATCAGGTTTAAAAAGTGTATGTAAACGGGAGCTCGACGAAAAACGGCTGCGGTGCAAGAATCATATATGAGTCCCCTGAGGGGGACAAATTTGAATATGCAATGCGGTTTAAGTTTCAAGCCTCAAATAACGAGGCGGAATATGAAGCCCTGCTAGCCGGAATTCGCATGTGTAAGGCAGCAGGGACAACTAAAATTGATGCCTAGCCCTGCTAGCCGGAATTCGCATGTGTAAGGCAGCAAGGTCAACTAAAATTGATGCCTACTCTGATTCACAGTTAGTCGTTAGCCAGTATGAGGGAAAATATGAGGCGACTCATCCGGCAATGATCAAATACCTTCAGGCAGTCAAAAAATATGTCGGCGCACTTGAGGAATTCCTTCCGAGTCAAGTGCGCAGGTCAGATAACAACCAGGCGGATGCGTTGTCTAAATTGGCTTCGTCCTTCTGCTGTGATACCCCTCGGTCAGTCTTTTGGGAAGTTTTTGAAAAGAGGAGTATATATGAAGAGCCCATTGGAATCTTGACCGAAGATCTATCTAAATGGATGGCATCAGGACATATTTAGGAGACGGCATACTTCCTGATTCACCACAGGAAGCAACCGTACTGAAAAAGCGAGCAGCAAACTTCGAGTTGAGAAACGGAGAGCTCTTCAAGGCGGGTTTCCTTAAACCTCTATTGAAATGTGTTACCCTAGAAAAGGGGAAAGAAGTTCTTGAAGAATTGCATGCTGGATACTGTGTTTCTCATATAGGTGACAAGTCCCTAGCTGTCAGAGCCAGGCGGCATTACTTATGGCCTACTCTTGAAGCAGACGCTAAAGAGTTTGTAAAGAGATGTGACAAATGCCAAAGGTTTGGCAAGCTTATTCACCGCCCGGCTAATGATCTGACGGCAATCCACAGCCCAGTCCCGTTTGCTAAATGGGGCATGGATATCCTGGGTCCTTATACGCCTTCTCCAGGCGAAAAGCGCTACATTTTGGTGGCTGTGGATTATTTCACCAAATAGGTAGAAGTTGAGCCGGTAAAGAACATCAAGACAAAGGATGTCATCTCTTTCATTTGGAAGAACATCATCACCTGGTTCGGGGTACCTATATCTATGATGTTTGATAATGGCCCTCAGTTTGATACACCTCATCTTAAGACTTGGTTGGGAGATCAGGGTATCTCACATTGTTTTGCACCAGTCGGCCGACCCCAAGAAAACGGCCAAGTTGAAGCCTTCAACAAACTCATCTAAGACGGCATAAAAAAGAAAATTGAAACAGCCGGTGGCTTATGGGCAGAAGAGCTAATTCATGTCCTATGGCCTATCCGGACTACTGCCAGGGGTAACCGATGAAACCCCATTTCTTATGGTATACGGTGCTGAAGCCGTCTTGTCCATTAAACATTACGAGCCGACTCTCAAAGTCATGCTTTATGATAAAGAGGCAAACAGGGAGGCCATGTGGCTAGCGTAAGACTCCCTCTCGGAACGCAGGGGCAATGCTGCCCTGTGCCATGAGATATACCATATGAGAATGACCAGAGCCTACACAAAAAAAGTGCGCAAGCGTCCTTTGAAAGTTGACGACTTTGTGTTACGTAAAATGGAAGCAACCGGTAGCGCCAATGAAGCTGGAAAGCTAACTCCTAAGTAGGAAGGCCCCTACCGGATTTATGAAGAAGTCAGGGATGGCACTTACCGTCTCGAAACTCCTGACAGTCGGCGTCTACCTAGAACTTGGAATGTAGATAACTTAAAAAAGTACTACTTCTGAAAAATGTAAATTATTTGTAAACAGTGAGTCAATCAATGAGAAATGAGGCTTTGCTTGCAAAATTGTTTTTCTATCTTTATAATTGCTTATCCGTCTTGGTTATCCTCTGACGGAACTTATGTTTAACTGTCTAAGTTTAACACTTAGTGTAGATTCAATGATATAATTATTTATCCGCCTAGGTAATACTCAGATGGATAACTAGTTTTTTTTTTTTTGGTAGATAAAGAATTTTATTACCAAAAGTAAAGAGTTACCACCCAAAAAGTAGTAACTACAAGAAATGAAAGTTCAGTACATGCCCTCTGGGCCAAAGAAGCAACAAAACCAAAGCCCGAAGGCAATACAAAAACAACAACTACGGAACCTCTAACTAACAAAGGTAGAGGAAACCGAAGCTACAACCAAAAGTAGGTAATAAACCCAATAATCCAAAGATAACAAAGGTGAGTATAAAAAGCATTAGCTTAGCTTGGAAGCATACACCATCCGCCAACATCATCATAAAAACCAGCTTGATAACAATCCCACAGTTAGCCTGCCAGGACAGAACAACTACATGCATGCAGTACAACCCAGGAAAAAAGATCGCAGCTATGAACCATCATCTAGCAGCACAAACATAAGGAGGCTCAAGCAAGACAGAGAAGCACAAGATGTCACGATAAAGGAAGATCAACAACTACCACAACGGAAGAGGCAAAAGAATGAGTCCTAGAAGAAACAGCAAACAAGGAAGCAATAGGAATATCACCCACCATACAATCCAGGCCATCAACTAGCACCTCATACTAGGAGACAACACTAAAAATAGGGCCTCAACCTACTACACACCAAGCAAGCTAGAATAACCAAGACTCACCTTTAGCAACCAACTTTCACCACACCAAAACAACGACAGAGAAAACACCACCGCCAGCATCACCATAAAATAGCTTGATAACACCCTATAGTCAACCTGCCAGGACAGAATAATAGCATACATGTAGTACAAACCAGAACAAAAGATCGTAGCCATGAACCATCAGCCAGCAGCACAAACACAAGGAGGCTCAAGTAAAACATAATAGCATAAGATGCCTGGATAGAGGTAGATCAACAACCACCACTACCAAGGAGGTAAAAGAAGGAGCCTGGACAAAAGCAAGAACCAAGGTAGAAAGAGGGATACCACCCACCATACAATACAAGCCATCAACTATCACCTCATGATAGGGGACAACACTAAAAAACGGGCTTCATCCCACTACATACCAGGCAAGCTAAAAAGGCCAAGACTCAACCATGACCGCCAACCTCCACCAAATAAAACAAAGAACACGTTCCACCAGCATCACCATAAAATTAGCTTTGTAATAACCTTGTAATCAACATGCCATGACAGAACAAAAGCATACAAGCAATACAAACCAGGACAAAGGATCGTAGCCATGATCCATCAGCCAGCATCACAAACACAGGGGCTCAAGCAAAGTAGAAAAGCATAAGATGCCGAGGAAAAGAGAGCCCGGGCAAAAGCAAGACCCAAGGAAGAAAGAGGGATACCACCCACCATACAATCCGAGCCATCAACTAGCACCTCATGCTAGGAGACGACACTAAAAATGAGGCCTCATCCCACTACATACCAAGGCAAGCTAAAATGACCAAGACTCACCATACAGCCAACCTCCACCTAATAACACAAAGAAAAAACACCCTCAACCAGCATCACCATAAAATCAGCTTGGTAATCACTCCATAGTCATCATGTCAGGACAGAACAAAAGCATACATGCAATACAAACCAGGACAAAGGATCGTAGCCATGAACCATCAGCCAGCATCATAAACACAAGGAGGCTCAAGCAAAGCATACAAGCAACAGATGCCGAGGAAAGGATAAATCGAAAATTTCCATAATGAAAGAGGCATGAAAAGGAGTCTAGGTAGAAGCAAGAAACAAGGGAGCAATAGGAAAACCACCCATCATACAACACAGGCCATCAGCTAGCACCTCATGTTAGGACAACATTAAAAAATAGGGTCTCATCCCACTACACACCAAGCAAGCTAATTAAGCCAAAACTCAACTATGACAGCCAACCTCCAGCAACTATCCACCATCAATGGGCATAATCATAAAATCACAACTAAATAACAACCCGGAAACTAATTTTCTAGGACAACGACATGACATGCATACAATACAAAACAGGACAAAGGATCGCTACCATGGACCATCAACCAACAACACTAATCACTAGGAAGCTTAAGCTGAAAAAGGAATACAATATGCCTAGATAGTAGTTACAACCAAAGAAGCAAATCCCATTTTAAACAAAGATAAAATAAAAGGAGGAAAATAAAAATATTTAGCCTTCCTTTAATAGTTAATGAACAAGGGAAATATCTCAATCTCAACAATAAACAAATCAGAGAAGCTGCCACTAACCTCTTAGCTCATCCTCCAAGAAGAAGACCCGCAAACAGCAGAAAAACCCCCGAAGAAACGAACCCAGAAATCAATACAACGTCCCGACAACAAACATCAATCAGGGGAACCCATTTCAGCGATTCCCAGCAACCGAAAAGAACAGAGCATAGCCCCGTCGACAACAGTCAAGAGTTGAAGACACCCACTGAACTGGACCCATCACCAGCAACAAAGGCCAGAGAAAATGAAACTCAGCCACCGGAAAACTAGCCCAAAAATCAACAACATTCTTTGAGCAAGAACCCAGAAAATCCAGGGTTTGATTTAGCCCCAAACACCCAGAATCAGCCTCACGAATGAGCTTCCAGCAAATTCCAGCTATTGGGATAAAATACGACTCAAACCACCGCCGAGCAACCAACCGGAATCAGCCTAGCAAACAAAAAATCGAAACTTTCAACCACAAACCGGCTGCTGGAAAAGAATAGCATGAACACCGTCCAGCCGCCGCGCCAACCAGAACACCAAACTTAGACCCTTCTTCAATCTCGAGCAAAGAACCCAGAAAATCGAAGAAGGAACCAATACTCTTCGCAGCACCGTCCAACAGCTTTGATTGATTTAGAAATCAAACCCAAAAAACCCAGAAACAACCCAGCAAGAAAAATTAAAACTTTAAGCACATCCAGACCAAACAGCC
Source organism: Chenopodium formosanum (assembly GCA_024500155.1). Classification (NCBI taxonomy): domain Eukaryota; kingdom Viridiplantae; phylum Streptophyta; class Magnoliopsida; order Caryophyllales; family Amaranthaceae; genus Chenopodium; species Chenopodium formosanum. Next base: position 53,069,477 of record CM044880.1, on the reverse strand, counting down.
GCCGCATCTTCAACCTTGAATGAAGGTCGAATAACAGACCTAAGATCCAAAAGCCCTTAGGGTTTGTATTTTGACATTGAAGAACAAGAAACAAGCTTCTCAATCTAACCCTTTGAAGAAGAATCCGATGAAGACAACCACCAGGACCCTTCTTCAAAGGGCTAGAGAGAAGCTAGAGTTTCTCTCAAAGCTTTGTTTGAATGTGTTTTAATTTCTTTAATCAACTAAGTTTGATACTTAGTGTAATTTAATGTTATACTTATCCTTCCGCCTGGATTATACCCAGACGGACAAATTGCTTAACCAACTAAATTGACATTTAGTGTAAATATGATATTGCGTGGCCGATGGCCAGCTTGAAAAAACTAAGTAAAAAATGCTTAGTGGCTATACAACCGGTCTCAAATAAGACCAAAGGACAAATGGCTGGATGGTTGCTTATTTTATAAAACCGCCTGTCCCAACATGGACAATGGTGTCCGGCGACACCCCTCCAGGTGCAATCGTCGTAGAGAACAGACTCATTGTCAGTTCTACATACGTATGCAGACGACAAAAATTGAACGACCAAATTGGTTAACTCATAGTCGTCTGATCAGAATAATCTACGAGAAACGATTGAGTTGCCGAATACCGAATGCCCCGAGGCATCAGTAGGTTGCCGGCAGAAGTTCCCACTTAGATTATTTATTCCAAAGTTGCACTCTCTCTCCCAATTGGGGCAAAAGATTTTGTGTAATGGATATGTAATAATCCGAGATAAAATATTACCATCTGGGTAAGAGACTTGAAGCACCCATTCTAATGGCCGACTGTGCACTTGGTCTGGGGCAATCACCATTGTGATTGATTGGCCAAATAACACCTCATACTTCTCCAAGTATCAAGTGTTTTCAAGCCAATCAATCAATTTGAAATGAAACCAACCACACAATCGTCAAGGCGCAAGAGCACCCGAATAGCAAATTGTCGCATGATTTTTTAAGTTAGGCAAAATATTAAAGAATTGCAAATATATTAAAAAGTCAAATTGAAAAATTCAAAAAAACACAAATATATATAAATAACCGACTAAGTCGGAATACTTCATAAAAATAGCACAAAGGCCAGAATAATTGTTAGCCAGAATAACACCCGGAGAAGAAGCAAAAGAAAATGATTGTTACCCAACTCTACAGTTGGTAAAAATACAACATTACACGGCATACAAGCCAGCAAAGGAAAGTAGTTGGCATACTGCCACAGAATTTGGGGAGGTTCGCCTAAGGCCGAGGTGGAAGTTGTTGCTCCGACTGGTCGTGGCCAGTTGGGAGGGCTTTAGATTGGTCATCAGCTACTTGAGGCTGGTTACCATCGTTTCGCTCTACCTCCGTCGGCTCCTCAGTGTCCGACACTTCATACCCTTGCTCGGCAGCCCAATCTTGGAAGCGAGGCGGAGGAGCCTCACCCAGCACTTGGGCGTCATACACCTCAGTTACGTAATCATACCTATGTTTATAGACTTCAAACTCTATATCTGGGTAGAGGAAGCTCCAAGTGATCTTCAGGCGGGCTGCATTCTCCCGCTCATTTTCTTCCATCAACTGCTTTTGCTCCTGAGCGATCTAGTCCGACTGCTTATTCCGCAGAGTGACGATCTCGACCCCCCAGTCGGGAGACATCTGCCCGGAGTTTGGTATTTTCTTTGTCAGAATCTTCTAATGCCTTGAGTTCAGATTGAGCATCCTTCATTTTTTGCTTAAGGTCATTAGCCCGGCTGGTGGCCTCATCGTTTTCAGCCGTCAGGCTCCGGATCAGCTCCTCCTGTTTCAACTCTACAACTTTAATCTCTAAATTACACATATAATTACCATATTCAGCAGAGTTGAGGTTTTCAAGGGCCCTATGTTTGGCGTCAATTACCTCTTCCTATTTCCGCCTGAAGGGTCCTCGGAGTCCGTCCACTCTCAGCCTTACCTGGGAAAAGAAAAGCCGGATTATGATATACTTAGTTAAAATAAAGAAAAGATATCAGGGTTGTGGGATTCTTTACCTCAGCCAGCTAGCCCATTATCCGGCCGAAGTCCACTACCTGCATAAGAGGTATTGAATTCTTCTCTGACCGGGTGAGGGTCCTCGGCATCTGTTTTGCGAAACCAGCAAGATGCGGCTCGTCGGATGTAAGATCTGCACCAAAAGTAGAATTACTCTGTGAGAAAGAAGTAGCATAGTTGGCATTCATCCGTTGCCGGCTGCTGAGTGAACCCCCGGTGGGGTCTACCTTAGTCTTGACTCTCGTGAAGTCAAGTGGCCAAGTTATTTCAATCTTTCCCTTACCTTCGGTATTCGGATGGGGTGTAGGCGTCTCTTCCACCCCGGTTGTTGCCACACCGGCTGCAACATTAGGTGGCGGGCGACCCTTCGATGTCGTGGAGGCATCCGGCGCTTTCTGCTGCGAACGCTTCGAGCCTTCGCTCAGAATTTCATTGCAACAGGGGATTTGCCACCGGTCGTGGGACGATCAGTTTTGGCAGAAGACGTTGACTAGGGAGGGTCCTCTCTAGCGGCCTTTGCAGCCAGAGTCTTTTCCAGATCTTCTCCTTACCTTTTGAAAAGCTTAGAGAAGGATCGTGGCACGCGTTTTACAGAGTCCTACAAAATAAAAATAAAAAGTTAAGTATACCCTGCTGGAAAACTTCCTTAGTAAAAATAAAAAATATTAATACTAAGACAGGCGGTCTTTCCCCGCCCTTCTTGGACTCTTTCGCTTCAATGACTGCTTTCCTTGCAATAGCAGCCTCCTTGCGCAGCAGCGCCGCCGACTTAGCCGGAGTTTTGGCCGGATCAACCATCTTCAAGGCGTCGGCTGCATGAATAAAATTAAAGTTAGAAGAAATTATGAGAAGTTTGTAATAAAAGAATTAAATCACAAACATTCCGGATGCAAGTGGATCCACCCTTGGGAAACATGGGAGTTAATCAACAGGTAGACAAGAAGCATTCGTCCTTGAAGTAGTCCGAGTGGGGGATCCAGTTTTTTTGAACTATAATATGAGTCCCATCCCCCATGAGCTCAGTAGTGGTTTCAAAGAAACCTGGCTCCATTATTTGCTCCCGGGCCTTAAAAGATAGTTCCGGGAGAGGGCATTTCCTGCCTAGAAGAGCCGGTTCCGCGTTGTACCGGCGCAGTGTCCGGTTGTTTCTTAGAGTTGGAGAAGAACTCAAATAAAACTTATCTTTCCACCCGGACCATTTGAACACCTTGTCAAAACTCATCAAATACTGGGGCAAGGTGGAAAGAGTGTACCATGCCTCATGACCGCCTGGTGCCTTGCTCAAGTGATGCATATGAGCGAAGGCGGAGAAGCTGGGAGTTATGTTTTTGAGCTCGCAGGCAGCGATGTAACTCAAAATGTTCACCCACAAGTTGGGGGTGAGCTGCAAAACTCCTAGATCATACCCCTTTAGGATTTTCCTTTTCCAGGTATGGAGAGGGAACCAAGGGCACAACTGGCCATTAGAACGGGTGTATTCTAATCCTTTTTGGGTTAGGGTTGTCAGCGAATTTAGGCGGCTGCTGATAGTCAGCCGTAAAGTTATCCTGGTCAGAGCCAGAAGTTTCAGCCCTTGACCTCTCATCGCCCTCATCATCGCCGGATCCATTTGAGGAGGCGGCTTCCTCACCGCCTTCCTCCCGTACGCCTAAGCTCCCGGAAGTAGAGGGAGCCTCTTCATCAGAACTGCTCTCCTCCAAATCCTCATGTTCCCCTTCCGAAACAACCTCATCGGCTAGCACTGACTTAGTGCGTCGGCTCCTAGACCTTATGGTCGTCTGTTTCATTCTGGCCATTGTGTGCTGCACAGACACAGAGAGGGAGAAATTCTAAGATAGCACATAGATTCTGACAGTCTAGAAAAGGCACCCCCTGTTCTAGACTCAGTCGTTCTGGGCGACCGGCTGAGTGTCCTAGGCAGTGCCGAATGTGTGGATTGAGAACTCATTTTTATTTCTAAACTATGTATACAGGCGGATAAAGAATGTATACAAGTTGAAAAAGAGAAAACCTAAAGATGGTACAGGCGATTACCTTACTTTAGCTCTGATAAATCTTAAAACAGCTACAGACGGTGAACCGGGTGTTGCAACGTTAGCACGCGGAAATCCGAAAAACTTTGACGCAGACGGAGGCAGAGAATCTCTCTCTAAAAATCTCTCTTTCTCTCTCTAGAAAGTCAAATGAAAATGAAGTGAGAGAAAAAGGGGGAGGTAAACTTCTATTTATAGAAGGTGAAAACGGGGGCATTCCCGTTTGAAATTTAAATTTTACTCTCCGTTGTTACTGTTCACCTATGATAGGTGGACACGTGTCACAGGCCCCACGTGACATGCACGTGACCCCTACGAGGGGAAAATGTTTAGGGTAAAAAAACCCTAGACAAGTGGACCAATGAGAGGAGGCCACGTGGTGAGCTCATGATGGCCCAAGGGGCCTAATATCTTATTGACACGTGGCCCCCTTAGATCAGCCTTTGAAATGGCGGCCTTCAAGGGCCCAATTCCCTAGGAGCTCCGTAAAACGGCATAGCCCACTAAAATCTAGGTCAAGTGACCTAAATAGGGGCACATTCTCCAACGACCCTATAAATAGGGAGATATTTTCCCATTTTGGGGACACATTGAATAATTTATTACAGCCACATTCTCTCTCATCAGAGAAACACCTAAGTTTGGAATCCAAGCAGATCCCCACCTAAATTTCCGTACTCTTTATTCTCTTTCAAGTAACTAACTTGATCTTTGGAGGCGGAGCTCCAACCACCCGAAGTCTCCGTTGTTTTTGCAAGTACAACTCAGCCGGACTAATCTTTGTGACGTAACTCTCCCGAGGGACAAAAAACACCCAAAACAGTACTTATTAGATAAATGCTATTAGTTTGGATGAATTGTAAGGCCACTACAGTGTTTTTATATTAAATGATTATATAATGCTTATTATTATGCCTACAACACACTTTTGATGTATATACATTTTATAGAAAATAAAGCATGCGTGGAAGGTTTGTTTTATAATGAAGATATTTAATATTATTATATATAGATATGTATTTATATATATATATATATATATATATATATATATATATATATATTGATCGAGGGATTTAGTAGTGTCGTTAGTCTACTAACCCTAATCAAATTAACAATTTATAATACCTAAACTACCCTAATACGAGTATAGGGGTAAGTAAAGGGTCGAACCCAAAAGGACTAAGTGTATCAATCTATGCTAATTAGACTACTAGGAAAGCTTGTGAGGTAAAGAGAGGTTCACCTAACACTACTAAGAGCAAATAACTAAAACTAGGGAAAGTGGAATCCAATTACATCAATGCATTCAACAACATCAAACAATTAGATGAAAATGACCTCAATTAGGACGATTTACACATTTAACTCACTCTCGCGCAATTAAACATGTTAATGATCTTACTAAACTAATTCACTCTCGTGCTACTAGCCTAGCAAAGATATGGAGGAATTTAGGGTTCTCAAACAACTCACTTTCGCACAATGGATTGAAAACACAATTAAAAGCATAGAATCAATTAGCTAGAAAGATTCTAATACATAAAAGCATCATCCATACACAATAATCAAGAAACAATTTCATACTAACCACAATCAATCATTAAATTAATTAACATAACCTTTATCCATTTCCCTAGAACAAAACCTAAACTAACATAATGAACAAAAATATGGAAAACAAGGTAAAATAATAATAAAAGCAAGAATCAACAACTAAACTAATTAAACTACTCAAATAAACAAATAAATAAGCAAAAACAATAATAAATGAAAGCAATAAAGGTGAGAGAAAGTTAGGAAAACTCATTGAATTTATGAGAGGAAAAATCCACAAATTTGCTTCTTCAAAATCCCAAAAACTCCATGAAAGATCCAAGCTTTCTCTCTCTAAACTACTCCTAAACTAGAGAGAGAAACTCCTAATCTAATCCTAAGAGAGAGAAGCTCTCCTAAACTAACTAAGAAAATAGCATAAAAATGATCCCCCCTTTTTACAAAGAGTCTCGTCTATATATATGTGGCTCCACCAAAAGAAATAGACTTGGACAACAAGGCGCAAATAAATCGTAAACCCAGTCGTGCGCGTTCGCACATGAGTCCTGTGCGCCCGCACACAGGTTTGTGCGCCCTTTCATCGTAGTGTGCGGCCGCAACTTTGTGGGTACGGGGAAAATAAGTGCGCCCGCACATAAGTCATGCGCGCCCGCGCAAAGGTGTGTGCGCCCGCACATCGGTCGCGCATAGGGTCGCGCAAACTCTCTGGTTTTGCTCTGTTTCTTCAGTCTTGCTGTGCGGGTTCTGACAGGGCTGCGCGCCCGCACAACCTCACATGTGCGCCCGCGCATAAGCCGCACAGAACCCCGCGCACAACAGATAACTTGGCTTCTTGATATCCTCTTTCTTTCGGCGCATAATTCCTACCAAACCAAAGCATGGAGATCAAAATAAAAACAAAGAAAATAAGATAAATTAAATAAATTAAGAAAATAAGCTAAAAACTATTAAAAACCACTTAAATACTCGAAATCAAGATAAAAGACGAGAATAAGAGAATAAAGAAATAAAGGACAAAAAGGGTTAAATTATTGGAAAAATAAGCCGAAAAACGACTCAATAAACACTCTAAAAAGTGGCATAAAAGTCACTTATCAAACTCCCCCAAGCTAACCTTTTGCTCGTCCTCGAGCAAATTAACATGAAACACGAAAGAAGGAGAATGATTTATTCAAGCAAAGCTAGAACACTTAAGGAGACAAGAATGTACACTAACTCACTTTCGTAGGAATCACGGTCACTTTTAGCAACTAATGAAAAGCCCTTTAAACCCCTAGATCGCCCTAGAGGACGAGTGTGCTCTCGTGAGGGTGTCCTAAGAGTTTAACCCACAACTCTAAAAGAAAAACCAAGACACGACAATAAAAAGAAAAGAAAAAGAATCATAAAACGAAAAAGAAAAACACAAGTTCATATTTGGACAAGAGATTGGAACAAGCACCAATGAATGTAAACCTTTCTAAATAGACAAATGTATGCACGTTCCAGGATGTCAATGGTTGATTGAAACATAACATATGCTAAGCATAGAAAACTAATGAGGACTCAATCCTCCCTAGCCTCAACCAATCGGGCCGCGCTCTCTCCACTAGCTTCAAATCAACCCTTAAGCTAGCTTCTCATGATTCCTCGAAGGAACCGGAAAAAGATAAAGAAATGAAAAACTTTGAGGAGGTAATCCCGACATCTCAACTATGCACACTCTCTGCATAGGTTTGAAGTCTATCTCCCTCCACCGTTCTTTGACTTAACCCCAACAAAGTCTAAGGGTCTTTTATTTGGTTGTAACATAAGGCTAAGGGTTAAGGCGGGGTAAAAATTTGAAAATTTTGGTGATATTTCCTAAGTGAAGCAAAAGAGTGGCCTACTCTCAAAAACAAACTCAAGAAATCGCAAAATATCAAACAAAAATACCAATAATGCCAACTCCCCCAAGCTTACTCAACACTAACACACAATATATACAAAAAATGAGGGAACGCTCAAACTCCCCCAAGCTTGAACGAAACATTGTCCTCAATGCTTAATCTAGGGAAGAAAACGAAACCAAATTAAAATATATTTGTGTTTATTTGTTTCTTTTTTTTTTTTTTTTTTTTTTATTATGTGTCCTTGCCTTTTTCTAACCATGGACGGCTTTTTCTTGAAATTTCATTTGATTTTCTTGAATTGCATCTTTCTTCTCGAACTTTTTGCATTTTCTTTTCAAGCTCAACTTTCAAAACCGTACTTAAACCAATTCACAAAGTTTTCTTGCTCATGATCAACATTCTCAAAACTCAAACCTCACATGCCTATGCTTCACTAACTAAAAGGGTTGGTACACATAGGCCATTGGGTTTGTAATGTGGTTTAAACAAGAGCGGGAAACATTAGGCTCAAATTGGTTAATAAGTAGGTTGATGCAAAGTAGGAAATCAAATTAGTAACAAAATAAAAAGAAGATAAAGAAAAATGAGAAAAGGTGCCCTTTTCCTCCCCTAGAGAGGCACGGTCACGATCTTGAGAGCTAGAGGTCAAAACAAGGATTAAGACATGCATAGTCAAGGATCCTAAATAGTCGCTCAACAAGGTGATGAAGGCTAGAACAAATGAAGCTCACAAGGGATTATAACCAAACAAATACCAACCAAGGGTTTAAAATCCACTATATAGAGCAACTCTATCTTACCACATTCCCGTGAACTAAGGCTTCATGGACCCCTAAAAGTTCTTAAACCGGCTACCTTAGCATATAGTATCCTAGAGTCAACCAATGACACTCTCAAACCGTGCATACATTTACCACTTAGGAAGAAAAACATTCAAGAATGCAAGTCCCAAAACAATATGTCCAAAATAAGAACAAACAAAACACAATTTGCCAAAATTACCTTGAAAGTAAACCAAAATATTTTTGGATTTTTCAAAACAAAAGAAAAGGCATGGAAATGCATATACTCAAGTGCATGGCATAAATAAATCAACATCCCACCAAAGCATGATAGAATACCCTCCCCCAAGCTTGAATGAGACAATATACTCAAACATAAACTAAATAATCCATGGGAGGGGACGAGAGAGAAATCAACCCAACAAACCAACACATGTCCAACGAGTCACCAACCATTAGAGAAAGAGCTAGGAAAGATGTTACCGGATATCGGTGGGTGTAAATACCCGCAAATGAACCAATTTAACCTTTTAAAGCCGATTTCCTTTTGAATTGAAATCTCAATTTCCACATGCTAGCAAAAATAGGCATCAAACTTCCTTGATTCTTGATCCAAACCAATGCATAAGTGTATATCAAGTCATGTACCTAGCAAAAGGCACACAAACATTTCCATGAGAGAAAATCTAATCTAAAAAGGAAAGAAAATGAAAGCAATAAAAACCTCGGGTTACTTCCCGAGAAAGGCTTATTTAACGTCCAAGCAAGACCGCTCTAGTAAATAATATTGCAACGAACGCAAGAGCTTATCAAATGCACTACTACACATTTCATATGATAACAAGTAGGCAAATGAAGGGAGGAGGACGTGCAACAAGATTATTGCACGTAAATGAGGAGGAAGATGCCAAAAGAAAGAAGAAAAATCAAAAGAAAAATCGAGAAAATAAGAAGAGAAAGAAGAAGAAAAATAAGGAAAAGAATAAAAAGGAAAAACCTCCTCAAAATCTTTTTGGGTGGCATAATCACCCATTTCCTCAATGATGGGAGGATGAGAAGGAAAAGTCTCATCAAACAAGAGAGGGTCCTCAATAGGCTCTAAGACAAAAGAGGGGAGGAACATAGGATAGTAGGGGATGTGTTCAAATTTCCTTGAGAAAGGGACATGAGGAAGGGGAGGAGAAACAATGGACTCACAAAGCCTCACATCACCAATGAGGGCATGAAAATCAATCATAGAATCCTCAAAAGAACACTCATGACTCACATCTCCCTCAAACAAAAACTCTCCAATAGAAACAACCTCATCCTCCTCTCTATCACAACGATGAACAACAACTCCCTCAAGATCCTCAAAGCCTAGAGTCTCTAAACCATGCATGAAAGGATAAAGGTTTCTCTCAAATTCATCCCTTTCCCATAAAGCATTGCCAATGAACTCTTTCAAGAGGCTATAATGATTTGTTACACCTTCAATGAACATACTAGCCATAACCTCAAATGAGTCCAAAGACTCATGGATAGAAGGGTCACAAACATGCAAGGTAGACTCATCAAGATGGGGAAGGGGGTTGGAAACCTCGAAATCGACAATTTCTTCATTCACAACTCTTCTACCATCACTCAAGGGACTCTCAATCTCTCTTGATTGCTCAAACTCATCAGCATCATCCTCATGATATCCCTCATTCAAAATTGAAAATGGCTCACTCACATCCTCACAAAGGGAAGCTCTCAAAGGCGGTAAATAAGGGGAAGGATGGCATTCAAGCTCAAATGGGGAATGAAAAGGATCAAAATCCTCAAAAATCCCCTCATCACAAGAAAATCTCCCCTCAACTTCACACCCTTGGCCCACATCATTCTCAAAAACACTCTCACACTCCAAATGAGGTGCCTCACATCCATTTACATCAACCAAAGCACTAATCACTTGGGCAAGCCTCACTTCTCTCAATTTTTGTTCCTCTTGAAGCTCTTGGAGTTGTTGGGTGAGATATTGCATTTGAGAAAGAATTTGGGCTTTAATGTTATTGGGTTGAGGTTCATGATCAAATTCAAATTGCACATCATCAAAATTAGCACAAACCTCATCAAAATGAGCATAAGGGGGAAAGGTGTCAATTTGCATACTTGGATTATCACTAGGCACATAAGAAGTATCAAGAGAATTCATGCAAAAATTAAAAGAATCTTGGCATTGAGAATCAAAGTAAGAAACATGAAATTCTCTATCTAAAGAATACTTAGCAAGCCATGTGAAGAAATCCCACGCATCATGCATAGACAAATGACAAAATCTACCATTATTCATGTCCTCAACCATTCCCCTAGTATACTCATTCATGCCCCAATAAGCTATATCACAAGCATCATTAAGAGAACACCCATGGTAACTAAAAAAACCATCTAGTCTTTCAAAGTAAGCATAAAAGGGTTCACCATCAAATTGAGGAAAAAATAAGCATGCCATTTTTATACAAAGAACAAAGAAAAGCAAACTCAAATCAAATTATATACAAGAACCTAGCTAATCTAATCAACACAAATTAATGAACGCCTTACTCCCCGGCAACGGCGCCAAAATTTGATCGAGGGATTTAGTAGTGTCGTTAGTCTACTAACCCTAATCAAATTAACAATTTATAATACCTAAACTACCCTAATACGAGTATAGCGGTAAGTAAAGGGTCGAACCCAAAAGGACTAAGTGTATCAATCTATGCTAATTAGACTACTAGGAAAGCTTGTGAGGTAAAGAGAGGTTCAACTAACACTACTAAGAGCAAATAACTAAAACTAGGGAAAGTGGAATCCAATTACATAAATGCATTCAACAACATCAAACAATTAGATGAAAATGACCTCAATTAGGACGATTTACACATATAACTCACTCTCGCGCAATTAAACATGTTAATAATCCTACTAAACTAATTCACTCTCGTGCAACTAGCCTAGCAAAGATATGGAGGAATTTAGGGTTCTCAAACAACTCACTTTCGCACAATTGATTGAAAACACAATTAAAAGCATAGTATCAATTAGCTAGAAAGATTCTAATCCATAAAAGCATCATCCATACACAATAATCAAGAAACAATTTCATACTAACCACAATCAATCATTAAATTAATTAACATAACCTTCATCCATTTCCCTAGAACAAAACCTAAACTAACATAATGAACAAAAAATGGAAAACAAGGTAAAATAATAATAAAAACAAGAATCAACAACTAAACTAATTAAACTACTCAAATAAACAAATAAATAAGCAAAAACAATAATAAATGAAAGCAATAAAGGTGAGAGAAAGTTAGGAAAACTCATTGAATTTATGAGAGGAAAATTCCACAAATTTGCTTCTTCAAAATCCCAAAAACTCCATGAAAGATCCAAGCTTTCTCTCTCTAAACTACTCCTAAACTAGAGAGAGAAACTCCTAATCTAATCCTAATAGAGAGAAGCTCTCCTAAACTAACTAAGAAAATAGCATAAAAATGATCCCCCCTTTTTACAAAGAGTCCCGTCTATATATATGTGGCTCCACCAAAAGAAAGAGACTTGGACAACAAGGCGCAAATAAATCGTAAACCCAGTCGTGCGCGCTCGCACATGAGTCCTGTGCGCCCGCACACAGGTTTGTGCGCCCTCTCATCGTAGTGTGCGGCCGCAACTTTGTGGGTACGGGGAAAATAAGTGCGCCCGCACATAAGTCATGCGCGCCCGCGCAAAGGTGTGTGCGCCCGCACAGCAGTCGCGTATAGGGTCGCGCAAACTCTCTGGTTTTGCTCTGTTTCTTCAGTCTTGCTGTGCGGGTTCTGACAGGGCTGCGCGCCCGCACAACCTCACATATGCGCCCGCGCATAAGCCGCACAGCACCCCGCGCACAACAGATAACTTGGCTTCTTTATATCCTCTTTCTTTCGGCGCATAATTCCTACAAAACCAAAGCATGGAGATCAAAATAAAAACAAAGAAAATAAGATAAATTAAATAAATTAAGAAAATAAGCTAAAAACTATTAAAAACCACTTAAATACTCGAAATCAAGATAAAAGACGAGAATAAGAGAATAAAGAAATAAAGGACAAAAAGGGTTAAATTATTGGAAAAATAAGCCGAAAAACGACTCAATAAACACTCTAAAAAGTGGCATAAAAGTCACTTATCATATATATATATATATATATATATATATATATATATATATATATACATATACTCTTTGAAAAAATATTAATAAAAAAAAGTAACAAAGAAACCATACGTCTAATATAAAAGGTTTCCAACAACAACTTGAATCGCCTAATGATAATAAGAAATAAGAAACCAAATTAGTGAGAAATATGGTATCTTATCTCTTAATGTTAGAAACCATAAATCTCAAAAATATGGTTTCTTATCATTTAATATTCACGAATCAAGAGCTCATTTAATAAACCATATCTCTTAAAAGAATGGTTTCTTACCTCAATATAACTAACCACACAAAAATTATGGTTTCTTATGCTAAGAGACCAATGAGATATAAACCATACATTTATTGGTCTCTTAGGCATATTTTAGAATGGTTTCTTTTCCCTTTTTTGTAGTAGTGATCATCTGTGACAATAGAGGACATAGTAAAACCTTAGAGTGTTACACAGTTTCGCCATTAGTTTTAAATTGATTGAAGTGTAATCACTACTATGTTTTTTTTCGTTTACAATCTAGTTCAACAATATCTCTCTTTGCAATTTGAATGAAATAAAATGAGCTTTATATTTTTATATTTTGATATAACAGAATCATAAAGATTGCCTACGTATTCGCATTACGAAATCAAATCTTTGCGTAGTTCTAATGTTGTTGTTGTTTTTTTTTTTTTTTTTGTTTATTGTTACGTATTTTTTTTTCTTTAATCTCTTAGGTAGAAATTAAATGAAAAATTAATCAAACCTTGTTTAAAAAGAATTAAATCAAAGTTTAATTTTATTTTCCGAGTATATGTTATATTTAAGAAACAACCTTTTTTTTGCCGTAAGTAGAAATTGCAACTTCGTTCAAACGTAAAAATTTGGGTTCGTAGTTTGTCATCAGGTGGCGCTCCCAAAATCTGTAGTTGTGCGAGCCTGTCGCGTGCAACAAAATCGGTTACGCGCGACACCTTAGCAACAAATGTCTCGAGAAAAAAAAATTATTATTACCCCCCCCCAAGTGTGAAGATTTTTTCGTGATGTTCGAAAAAATTTGAACACTTAGAACGGTTTATTATATCTAAATTACCCGCCCAAGTGTTATTTATTGTGCTGTGTTATTCGGTAAAGTGCATAACACTTAGAATATTACAATTGATTGCTAATTAAAATTGGTTGTATGAGTGAACGCGTTTATTCTGATTTCATATGTAATATATCTTAAGACATTTAATTTTATTAATTGGTGAATTTCATCTCCTCCAATATCCATTAATCTGACGGCTCCTCCTGATATGATTTCAATTACACGGTAGGGACCTATCCAATTAGATTTTAATTTCCCTCTTGGATCTGTTGGTGGACCCCTAACCTCCTTTAGTACAAAGTCACCTTCTTTTATATTTCTAGGTTTGACTCAATTATTGAAATGACGCGCAATGCGCCTTTGGTAGGCTTGTACATGATGCAAATCTCTTAATTGTTGTTCATCGAGGAATAAAAGCTCTTCATACCTCGTTCTTACCTATTCAGCTTTCGGCAGCTTACTTTCAAGTATGATGCGTAGGGATGGTATTTCTAGTTCGACTGGTTGAACCGCGTCCATTCCAAAAACTAAGGAGTATGAAGTTACTCCTATTGATGTTTGTATAGACATTCTATAACCCCATAATGCGAAGTGTAGTTTATTCAGGCAGTCTTTATAATTTTCAGCCATTTTCTTCATGATGACTGTTATATTTTTATTTGCGGACACTAAAGCTCCATTCATTTGAGGTCTGTATGGAGATGAGTGATGATGTTTTACTTTATAACGAGTTAAGAGGGTCTCGACTTCAGCTTTAAGTTGAGATTCCTGATCACTGATTAGTTCATGTGGAACTCCATATCATTAAAATATGTTTCATTCGAGAAACTTTTCGGCATGTTTAGAAGTGATATTTACGTAAGAAGCAGCCTCAATCCACTTAGTGAAGTAATCGATGTCTACTAATATGTACTCGTGCCCTCCTGCTCCTGTCTGAGAGATTTTTCCAATTATGTCAATTCCCCCAAGTTGAAAAAGGCCAAGGGAAAGTGAGATTGTATAGTTCGGATGGTGGAAGGTGATGTAAATTAGCGAACATTTGGCACTCTGGACATTTTTTAACATATTGTATGCAATCATATTCCATAGAGGACCAATATTACCCTTGTTGGGAAATTATTTTTGAAAGCATTTTACCATTCATGTGGGGTCCACAAACACCTTCGTGAGTATTTCCATAAGGCGTGTGGCTTCTGGTTGGTCTATACATAATAAACTTTGACCATTAGGTCCTTTTTTGCATAATTAACCATTTAATAAACTATATTGGGCCGCAAGTGTTCGTAAGGCTTGTTGGTCTTTCGATGAAGTATTTTCGGGATATGTGCCTTGGGTAATATATTGGAGGATATGGTTATACCAGGGACTGTCTCCATTGATGTCATTTATTTCCTTATACGCTGGTTCTTCTCTTCTATCAACGAATAATGACATCATACTTAAGTGATGTGGAATGTTGATCGTTGAGGCTAATTTTGCTAGCGCATTAGCAAATTGATTGTCATCCCTTGAGAGATATTTAAAATCAATACGTTAAAAATGCTCGAAGAGTTACTATAGGTGTGCTTGGTATAATATCATTGTGGAGTTCTTTATTTTCCATTTTTTTAGTATATGATTTATATTCAAACTGGAATCTCCATATACCACTAATTTTTGCACACCTATGGTAGCTGCTACTTCTAATCCAATAATGCACGCTTCATATTATGCGGCATTATTAGTAACCTCAAAGTCTAGATTAACAGATATTGGAGTATGTGCTCCCTATGGACTTATGAGTAACACTCCTACGCCACATCCTTTTTGATTAAACACACTGTCGAAGTACATTACCCATTTGTCATCTTGTTTCATGAGAATCTCTTCATCCGGAAGGTGAGTAGTTTCTACATGATTTGTTTGAATTGGATGTTATGCCAGAAAGTAGGAAATTACTTTTCCTTTCATTGATTTTTCAGAAATATATTTTAACTCTAATTCGGCAACCATCACCTACCACATAGATATCCTTCCTTGTATGGGTGGTTGTTCAAACAAATACTTTATCTGATTTTGTTGAAAAATCACATGAGTAGTGTGTGGTAACATATAATGTCGTAATTGTTTGGTTGCCCACACTAATGCTAGGTTTGTCTTTTCCAAGGTGCTCTATTTTGTTTCATATTGGATGAATTTTTTATTTATTTAATAAATTGCACGCTCGACTTTTTTAACCTCTTATGCTATCATGGCACCTATAGTTGTGTCTGTAACTGTAATGTATAGCCTAAGAGGTAGTTTGGGTACTGGTGGTGTTAAAATTGGTGGACTTTTGAGATAATCTTTGATTTTCTCAAAGGCCTTTTGGCATTGATCGTCCCATTCATGTTTCTCCTCTTTTTTCCTTTTTTTAAATATTGGCTCACAAGTCATAGTCAATTTGTTGATAAATCGACTAATGTATTGTAGGTTGCCAAGGAATCCACTAATTTCTTTTTCTGTTTGAGGGGGAGGCATGTCAACAATTGCCTTTATTTTAGAGGGTTCGATCTCAATGCCACGTACGCTTACTACGTATCCGAGTAACTTTCCAGAAGTTGCTCCAAAGGCGCATTTTTGTGGATTCAATCGCATTTTGTATTCTTTTATGCGAGTGATAAATTTGCGTAAAGCTTTTATATGGCCCATTCTATCTTTAGACTTCACGATCATATCAGTCACATACACTTCTATTTCTTTATGCAACATATCATGCAAGAGAGTCATAGTCGTTCTTTGGTACGTAGCTTCTGCATTTTTTAAACCAAATGGCATGATTGTGTAGCAATACGTACCCCAAGGGGTAATAAAGCAGGTCTTTTCTTTCTCTTCTTTTTCCATTAAAATTTGGTTGTAACCTTCGTATCCATCCATACAAGATAACATCGCATGTTCAGCCGTGTTATCCACCAATATATCAATATGTGGTAGAGGAAAATCGTCTTTAAGGCTTGCTTTATTAAGGTCCCTAAAGTCGACACACATGCGAACTCGTCCATCCTTTTTAGGGACTGGGACGATGTTCGCTACCCACTCTGGGTAATTACACACGTGAATAAAACCTGCGTCTAACAATTTTTCTACTTCTTCTTTTATTTTTAATGCGACATTAGGTTTCATTCATCGAAGTTTTTGTTTTATTGGTTTAGAGGTAGGGTTCAAGGGAATGGTATGTTCCGAAATTTCCCTATCTATTCGAAGCATGTCTTTGTATGACCAAGAAAACACGTCTTCAAATTCTTTGAGTAACGATATGAGGGTTCATCGCTCTTCTGAATTTAGAGTTAAGGCATTTTGACTTCTCTTTTATTTTCGTCAGTTCCTATATAAACTATTTCAGTTTCTTCAACGATTGGGTTCTTTTGTTCTTGTTCATTCATTAGTTCAACCAATTTATTAATGTTATTATATTCATTAGATTGATTGTTATAGCATTCGAAAGATTCAAGAGAAGGCATATACTCGGAAATAGAGCTCATATTATTAAATATAAAGAGAGTACCTCAAGAGAAGAATCCTTTTTGGGATTTTCGTCCATAGAACTAGAAAATAAAGACTAAGTAATGGCCACAAGGCCTAGATTTTAAGCATCCCTAGAGTCTATAATAGATTCATCGCCCGATTCTTCTAACATCTTCCCTTTGCTTGTGACGATTTTCAGCTTATCGCCTTTGTGATTGGTCCATTTGAAAGATTTCCTCCATCCATGCTCAAAAGTTTTGTTTGAAAGGGTGATGAACGAGGTTGGGTCAAAAGATTCATGTTGAATGACGTTTTGACTGGTCATTGTGGCGACATGATTTGGCTCTAGTCCAAAAAGCAAGTTAAATGCCTGCCCATCATATCACCCTGGAGTTGGGTGTTTTGATTTAACGATACTAAGATCGTCCTCAAAGAAGTAGCAATCATGAAATATTTCAAATCAAGGCTTCTTTATTCTCTCCAAAACTAATGGTTCTAGAAAGTCGTAGCATGGGTAATCTTCTCCTTCCCTAATGAATTGTCCATTAAGGGTTTGTTGGTATGATTGGAGTAAAGTGATTATCCCTTTTTCATTATTGTCTCTACGTGCTTTGTTTTTCTAATCGTGAGACTCCAATTCATCTTTGGTTGGTTTATATCCCAATCCAAAGGATAAGCTTTTCTTTGGGATAGGAAGTAAGAGAGATTTCTTCATTCTTATTCCCAAAGGCATCCCAGGAAAGTAACTACTCTTGAGTAAGATGTTGTTTACTATCCGAGTAGAATATGGATCAAAGCTTGAATGGTTCTTCAAAGTCTTCTTCCATTTCAATTATGAAGATTGGCTCCGCGGCGAATCCCCATATGTCCTCTTAATCATTATCATGGTTTATTTCTAAGAGTGATTGATCATTTATTGCTATTTTGAGTGGAGAAGCATGTATATTCTAAGGAAGCCCTTGGTAGTTCAACCTAATCATTTAATGAAGTGAGGATGGTATTGCACCAAGCTCATGTATCCAAGGACGTCCAAGTAAAAGGTTGAATGTAGGTTTTATGTCCATAACATGGAATTCAACAATCTTTTGAATTGGGCATGTGGTAATTGGTAGCTTAACAGTTCCACAAACAAATCTTCTCGAATTGTCAAAGGCCCTAATTCTTTGTGTTGTTGATTGAAATTTTTTTTTTGATTCAGGCCTAAGTATATTGCCGTTTGTAATGGGCATACGTTTACAGCTGACCCATTGTCTACCAACGTTAAAGGGATATTTTACCTCTTGCACCCCACAGTTAAGTATAATGCATTGTTGTGGGTAGTGTCTTTTGAAGGCTAATTATCATTAGTGAAAATGATTGATTTTTTCATATTTCTTTTCAGTAAGCAAGCTAACGAGATCTTGAGGGGTTGTGTCTGTGCTTACAGACAAAGCCGTTAGAGCGTTCATGAGAGAATTCCTATGTTCATTAGAAGTACTTAGGAGTTCCCAAATGCTAACATTCGCCTTGAATTGGCAAAGTTGTTTAACCAATGGATCTTCCACCTCAAGTGGAGGTGGTATTAGATTTTGTACTTGACCTTGATTTTGATTTTGTGTGGTGAAAGATTCATTTGGTGGTAGTGCTTGGTAGACTCGCTTAGAACGAGTTAAATGATCTATCTCATTTGAATTAGTAATAGAACTCACAAACCAACTTTCTTCTGGAGGCTTTGGATATGCCTCCATTTCAAGACTTTCCATGAGTTATGCTTGATGCTATTGTTCATCCAAGGAGAGATTCGATAAGTCTTGTAAGTTCCCCAAGAAATGATCCCAATCAAGCGCTCCATTTGTTTCATTTTGTAAACAAGATGGAGGTGGCACGACGGCATACTTAGAGACATATAATCTTGAAAGTCGTCGTCCCATAGTCCACATACTTCATTAGTTGCCCCTATGAGTATTGTGGATAGAGGTTCTCCTATAGGTGTGATATAATCCAAAGGATTGAACATATCACTTCCCATATGGTCCTCATCGATGTGAAACACCCTTAAAGGGGATGCATCATTGTTAGGTTTAGGCGTGGGAATTCTCCCATCGTCTACTAAATCTTGAATTTTGTGTTTTAAAACATAGCAACGTTCAGTATCATGTCCAACGCCTTTGTGATAAGTACAATAAGCACTACCATTCCATGGAGGAAATCATCTTTCTGGTGGAGTGGGTGATATTGGCCCTATAAGCGCAAGTTAGCCATTTTCATTTATTTGTCATAACAATTCTTTACAGCTTACAGGAAATGGAGTAAATTTTCTTTCTTTTGTCCATCTTTTCCTAGGATCAACATATCGATTTGTGTTATTGTATTGCGTGGAAGTCGCAAATACGTCAATAAAGGATTGATCGTGGGTTGAAGTAGGTCGTTGGTCTACTAGCCCTAACCAAATTAGAAATTTATAATACTTAAACTTACACTAAACTAGTTAGTGGCAAGTAAAGCGTCGAACCCAAAAGGACTAAGTGTATTAATTTGTGGTAACTATACTACTAGGAAAGGTCATGAGATAGAGAGAGGTTAAACTAAACACGACTAAGAACAAACACATAAAACTAGGGAAAGTGGAATCAAATCACATCAATGCATTAAACAACATAAAAAAAATAGATGAAATTGACTTCGATTAGGAACATCAACACATTTAACTCACTCTCGCACAATTAAGCATGTTAATTATCCTACTAAACTAATTCACTCTCGTGCAACTAGCCAAGCAAAGGTATATGGAAGAATTTAGGGCTCTCAACAAACTCACTCTCGCACAATTGATTGAAAGCACAATTAAAAGGATAGAATCGATTAGCTAGAAAGTTTCTAATCCATAAAAGCATCATCCATACACAATAATCAAGAAACAATTTCATATAATCACAATCAATCATTAAATTCATTAATATAACCTTCATCCAATTCACTAGAGCACGACCTAAGCTAACATAATGAAGATAGACATGGAAAAAAAAGGAAAAATATGAATAAAAACAAGAATAAACAAACAAACTAATTAATCTACTCAAATCAACAAACAAAAAGCAAAAACTAAGAATTAAGCAAAGAAATAGAGATGAGTGAAAGTTAGAAAATGCTCATTGAATAGATGAGAAGAAGTTCCACAAAGTTGCTTCTTCAACCTCTCAAAAACTCCATGGAAATCCAAGCTTTCTCTCTCTACACTACTCCTAAACTAACCCTAAGAGAGAGAATATATAGGCTAAACTAATCTAATCTATCTAAATTAAAATGTTGATTGCAAGTTTTTGAGAAAATAACCCTAAAGGGGTATTTATAATACAAGTTACATAAAAATAAAATAAAAGAAAATAAAAGGAAATAAAACTAAATAAAACAATTAAAATAACTAAACTAAAAACCAAAAAAAAACAAACTACAATAAAATAAAATAAAAGAAAATGAAATGGGAAAAAGAAACCCCAAAACCTCCAAAACCCGTCCAAACCCACGAAATCCCACCACCTTCTCTTTCGATCTTGGCTGCTCTCCCTCTATCATTAACCATCCAACCATGATCTTCACCGTAAATCATCATCATCATCATCTAGCATCAAATCGTGGTCGTCTGATTTTCATTAAAATCACATGGAAAGCTCGTGATTGAACCACATTTGCGCGCCCGCACAGAAGTCACGCACAGGTTACGCAAAGTTAATTTATTGGACTCTAATTATGCGCTTTCTGACAGGACTGCGCGGTCGCGAATTGGCTGCTCTGTGAGTTTGGGTGTTGGGCGAATTGCGGCTGCAATTGTTGTTGTTGTTTTGGTGGTTGACGGTGGTCTTAATTGGTGGCTGACGGAGGTAGATTGGAGGTGAGTTCGGGTGGTTGTTGATGGTGGTTTGCTGCTGTGAGTTGAGGGGTTTAATTGGTGAGTGGTTTGGTGGTGATTTGTGTGGTTATTGTTGTTGTGTGAAGTGAGGGAGTAGGGGAATCAGTTGTTGCGGTGGTGTTGGTGGTTCAGGTGATTTAGGTGCACTGAGTTGAGGTGGTGCGAGTAGGTTGAGGTGGTTGGTGGAGTCGAATTGATGGGTGTTTGATGGTGGATTGAGTTGATTTTGTTGTTATTGACGGATTGGTGGCTGGGGTGGCTGCTCTGTTGCGCTGTGGTGGTAAGGTGGGCTGGTATGAGTTGTGGCTGGCAGCAGGGGAGTGTTTGTGGTGATGCTGGAAAGCGTGGTGGTTAGAGGTGTGGGAATGCGCGAGTGGTGATTAAGGGCAGCTGAGGCTGCTATGTTGGTTGCGGTGGGAGGTGGTTGTTTTTGTTGTTGTTGCGGTGGTGGAATTGTGGGAGCAGGGGAGTTGGCTGGTGGTTTGCGTGGTGGTGATTGGAGGTGTGTTTGCAGTTTGCTACTATTGCTGTTGGTGTTGTTGAGGGGAGCAGGGGAATTAGTGGTGCGTGACTGGTGTGGTGAAGGATAAGGAGGGAGGGTGGTGTCTGATAAGCTACTAGCAAGAAGACAGCAACTTGGCATTGTGCATTTGCCTCCATCCTCAGACCTAGAACACGAATATGACTTTGAAACCCGGAACACCTACAACCAGAAACACGAGGGTTTTACCACGAGATAAAAAAAATAAAATAAAGATAAAACAAAATAACTTGAAAATAAAACCAAAAGAAATTAAATAAAATAAAGAAAACAAACATGAAAATAAAATAAAACAAGAAAATGAGAGAAACTAGGAACTTATTAAATAACAAGAACTAAAAACTTAAAATATAAACATAGAAAAAAAGATAATTTAAATAAATTAAGAAAATAAGCTAAAAACTATTAAAAACTACTAAAATACTCAAAATAAAGATAAACGACGTGAATAAGCAAATAAAAGAAATAAAGGATAAAAAGGGTTAAATTATTTGAAAAATAAGCTGGAAAACGATTCAATAAACACCCTGAAAGTGACATAAAAGTCACTTATCAAGGATGATGCATTATCATTCCCCTTCTTGTAGTTATTCTTAGATTGATGATGATGATGAGGTTTGTTTGCTTTTTCTTTAGCAAGATCATGTTCAATCCTAGTAGCCACAGAATAGACCTTTTGAAAAGTGTCTAAACCAAGGTAACGTCAATGTTTGTTGTACTTTTTATGACAGTTGTTAATGAATTTTTGTACTAACTCGAGTTGAGGTGGCCTTTGGGCAAGGTGGGACGCCTTTTCTCGCCATCTACAATAGAAAGCAAAGAAACCTTCATCGTCGCCTTGCTTAAGCATCTCGATTTCACGTAAAATTGACTTGAACTCTACGTTACTCTCATAATGGGTAATGAAAGCCGAAACTTTATCTTCCCACGTTGCTTTGAATTTTGGATCTAGCCCATAGTACCACTCACTCGCGTTTGGGTCTAGAGGTTTAGGGAAAGTCAAAGCATAAAGCTTAGGATCAACTCCCTTTAATGCCATGGTGCTAGTGAAACACCTTAAATAATTTTGTGGATTATTGGTCACCTTAAATATTGGCAAGTCCGTAGCTACGAACTTTTCTGGTAAAGCAAGTCCTGGGGGAGGAGCAAACTTTTCTGTGTCAAAGTACTTGTTCCCCATTGTATAACGAAGAACTAGCTTCTCCAACAACTTTTCTTTGATGGATAATTGTTCCATCTTTTCTTACAAGGCTAAGGTTTTAGCATTTTTCTTTTCAGCCTTTTTTATTTTCTTAATTCTTCTCTCCTTGACCTCTTGACCCTTTTCCTCTCTCAAACGAAGAATCTCTTGTTGAAGTTCTTCGATGGTTGGCATTGTTGTTTGACTAGGATTAGTTGTCGAATAAAAGTGGTTTGGAAGGGGTTGATCTTTGGGTGGTAAATGTAGAATGCCAGTGCCCGGGAGTCCTCTTTCCCAAGCTTTGAAACCGGCCCTAAAGGAGTACGAAAGGATAAGTAAATCGATACGCTTGTTTAAAAAGGGAGAAAAAAATATATACGCAAAATATATTCAAACGAATAACATCACCCTTAAAAATTCTTCAATGAAAATATTGTTCGGACGAGTTAATTTGTTTTTTAAAAAATCAAAATTGACTCGTCCACTGGGCGCGCGCAAGTGACTAGGTTACACTCACTGAGTTACGAAGTTGTTTAAAAAATCAATTTGTTTTTTAAAAAATCAAAATTGACTCATCTAGTAGTACAACTCACTGAGTTGCGCGCGCCAACTGCTCGTAGAATTTTTAAATTCGAGCGTTTTTTTTTTTTGTCATCGTTTCTTTTATTCGATTTTTTTATTTGATTTTTTTTGTTCTATCCTTTGAATATGACGCTAAATCTCGAAGAGACAACTTTGTAATTGGGAACCTAGACCAAACTAAAAAGAGAAAAAGAAGACTATTTTAACACGTTGCATATAGTCACAAAATCACATAAGCATGCCATAAGTCAAGATTCACGTAATGACGTTCTAAGGTAAGAAAGGCTTGGGTGTCCAATAGTACCATATCTTAAGAAACGACACACAAATCAATCACTCAACGTGTTGAGTCATGACATTGCCCTCCTAACATTTTGTTGGCGATACGGGTGGGGTGATTGTTATTGATTTCGAGATAGAAGCATATTGTTGGCAACCCCTAGGCAATGAGCCAATCCCCAATGGGTTATATGTGCTATGCTTATCCATGATGCAATGTTGCTTGTTTGGTTTGTAATCTTTTGAAAAAGGAAGATATTATGCGTTCAAGTCTCGCTCCCTAACTAGAGATTATCCACGTTAACTCTCGTTACAACCCATAGCAACCTGGTGTTGGAAACCTTGGAACATAACTACGAATTTAGCATGTAACCTCTAAGTAGCCAATTGAGTCGCCACTGTGAGGATGGTGATCCCATCGTAAGGGGTGCTCTCCTTAAATGCCCAAAGCCACTTAAAAGCCTAGGACTTTACTCTTGTTAAGGTATAGTAGGATTTGAATTCCTAACTGTTTAGGGGACCTTGAATTAGAGTTGATTATATTATTCCGCTTTTTGTAAGAAACAAGTAGGGAGTCGCCAATGAGTTTAAGGAAAACTCACAAACATCTTTCATGCCTTTCTTCCATATGGAGTTCATGGAATAATTAGCACAAATCATAAGTTTACCCATGCCCAAATTGGTCTATAAACCAGAAATGAGTTCGGGAGCGAGGATACTAAAATAACGTTCCTTTAAGAGGGAAATCGTTATCCTAGCCCTAGTGCTGCCTCTACTAGCTCTTCCTTTTTTAAAATTTCATCACAAAACAATATACGCAACGCGACACCCAATACACTGTTAGTTAATTTTATTTACAAGCATTAATTCACATAGGAATTACATCGTAATGTCGTTATTCTTGTTTAATCAAATTCGTGAAAAGGACAAAAAAATAAACAATATTCGCCTTGGCTTAAGTGATCAACCAACAATTATTTAATTCAATTCTAATCTTTATTTAACCCGAGATAATATGTGGAATTGATTAATTAATTATTTTAAAGGTGATCAAACAACACTAATTAATAATTAAGATTATTTTAAACTAGAAAATAAATGTGATTTAATTAAGTGCTCGGGAATTTACCACTTCCCTTTGCTAGATCTCCATTTAAAACACTTATGGACTGCTTCTTGTTGGGGACCTCCACCGTAGTAACAAAATATCAAAAGGGTGAGTATTTATGATGAGAGGGGCTAGATTGCACAAGTTTACAAGTATTTCGCTAGAGTTTTAGGTT
This sequence comes from Chenopodium formosanum, assembly GCA_024500155.1. Classification (NCBI taxonomy): domain Eukaryota; kingdom Viridiplantae; phylum Streptophyta; class Magnoliopsida; order Caryophyllales; family Amaranthaceae; genus Chenopodium; species Chenopodium formosanum. Next base: position 53,044,699 of record CM044880.1, on the reverse strand, counting down.
ATTTTCTGTATTTTTAAGCCTAGGTTAAAGCTCTTATTTATTGGGAATGATTACGTTTAGGGTTTTGAGCATTCTGCCACAGCAGGTGTCGCGCGTAACAGGATGAGTAGCGCGCGGCATTCCAGCGCAAGTGATTAGGTTGCGCTACTATGGGCAGCGCAACTAATTGTCTTGCGCGCGGCTTTATGGTAATATTCAATTTTATATTTTCCGTATAATTATGAATCTCCCGCAGCGCATCTCTGGATTAGTTAATTGCCTAGTGCGACTGTTTGAGATGCGAGCGACTTTTTTTGCGGCAACACTAAAATTTAACCTATGCGCTCCTTAATTTGTCATTATTGGGTTTTAAGCACGGACTTAAGCCTAATTATGATTTGGTTTAGTTAATAGGACCTTTGTTTTTGCTTTAATCTTTATTTTTGGGCTAGTCTTGTGTGTTTTGTGGCTTAACCAGTTTTTCGTAAGTATTCTTCACTTTGAGCAAACATGAAAATGGCTTTATTTATCGTCATTGCACTTCCTGTCGGGACATAAGGCGAAAAGTAGATGTCTACACTATGCTTTGGATTTGTTGTTTGATTCACTGATCGATGTTTGATGTGTTTCTCTGTATCCTTGTTATATGATTCCTGATGATTTTCTGCAATCTTGCTTTTTGCTACTGTTTCGTTATGACATCTCATTGGATACTACTCCTATTGCTACTTGCCTTTTCTTTATTTTATTTTCTTCTTTTTCTTTTGTTTGATTTTGGTTGGAAGTTGCTAACAATTTTCTTTGTATATAGTTCTTATATTCTCACTTTGCTCGATTATCTATGCTTGGGATTTCAACAATGCGTAAAGTGCTCTTTCACCTTGATTTTGTAGCATAGATTTGGCGCTCGGTGAGATCTTTCTATTTTTTTCTCTTTATTTCTTGGTTGTTTAGTTTAGGGTTAGCTCTAGAATGATTTGAATGGTTCGAGGATGTTAGCTTTGTAATACCTAGTGTGTTTGGGGTCATTGGAGTTGTTGCCGAATGACCACTTGTTTGACAATTGGGAATTACTTGTCTTTGCTTGCATTCTTCTGCTTTTCACTCTAGCTTTTGATTTTTAGCTCTTTTTCTTTCATTCAATTACAAATAAAACATTTTGAGGCTATTTTTCTTGTTTTTACTTGTTTAGCTCTTTTCTTTGGACATTCTACATTTCGGAATTTTGCCTTTGCATGTATGCTTTCCTATATTTAATTGGTGTGCATGTTTTGAGATTATTTGCGGTTGACTCTAGGATAGGGTATTCTATGGTAGTGGTTTAGACCTTTTTGGGCCTTGAAGCCGGATTCCGTTGGGTTTGTTGTAAGACGGAGTTGCTTCCTTTGGTTGATTTGATGCCCTGAGTGAGTTTTTGCCACATCCATGTAATTTTCAATATTTTTCAAGCCTTCAACATCTATTTGCATGAGCGACATGGATCCTTGACTATTGCGGACCTAATCTTGCATCTTAACTCATAATTCTCAAACTCAAGACCGAACTAACTAGGGAGGATAAAGGCATCTTTTTGGGGTGTTAATTTTTCTTTTCTAGGTTAATTTTCTTTATTTTTAGTTCATTTGGGTTTATATTTGCCTTCTTGCTGACCATTAAAGCCTTTCCCCGTCTTTTCAAGCCACATATTTAGAACTTTGAGCCTTTTGTTTCTTTTTGTTCCAACTTTAGTTTTTGTGAAGCAAATGATCAATTTATTGGAGTATGTGGTTTATGAGTTTGGATATTATTTCATATTTGTAAGAAAGCTTGTGTTTTGTATTTTTGTATGAATAATGGCAAATGAATAAATGAAAAAGCCGTCCTAACTTTAAAAAAAAAGGCAAGGACAAAACAAATGCAAATTGAAAAAGCCGTCCAAAGTTAAAGAGGCATGGACAATTGCTTTGAACGCAATGGAAACATAAAAAATAGAAAAAGTAATAATAAGAAAAACTCAAATGTATTTTGATGTAAATTCTTTTCCCTTTTCAAGCATTGAGGACAATGCTTCCTTTTAGCTTGTGGGAGAAGCTATTACGCTTTTTGTATATAAACTTGTGGATATAAGTTTGAATAAGCTTGGGGGTGTTAGTTTTTTTTTGTTTGGTGATTACTTAATTGTGATTCTAAGAAAGGCGCCCTTCTTTGCTTCACTTTTCGGGAAACCACCAAATTTTAAAATTTTAGCCTACCCCTAACCTTTTTCCCTTACGTTACAACCTTTGGGAAAGTCCTGTCGACCAAGTGGTGGATTCATATACCAAGGGAGGGCATTATGAGTTAAAGCCTAAGGAAAAGGGATGCAAGGTAAAGATGTCGGGAAACCCTAAAAATTCTAATCTTTTTCCGGTTCCTTTGAGGAACCATAGGGACGCTCACTAGGGGAATATTTGAAACCATAGGGAGAACGCGGCTAGATTGGTTGGGATGAAAGTGGATTGCGTCTCATTAGTTCTGTACGCTTAGCATACCTTATGTTTCAATCAACCGTGAATATCTTGAAGCATGCATACCCATTCCTTATAAAAAGTGTTCATGCATTTGCATTTGACTATTTGTGAAAGTCCTTGTAAAGAGCTATTTGTTTGAACTTTTGTTTTACTTTCTTTTCTTTTTAAATGATTTTTCCTCATTTTGTTTCAAAGAGTTGTGGGTCAAGCTCTTAAGAAACCCTTACGAGACCTCACTAGTACTTATAGGCGACTTTGGGGTTTAAAGGGCTTGTTGTAGCTAAAAACAACCATGATCCTATGTTAGTGAGTCTTAGTGTATATTCTTCTTTTCTCTTTCTCTTTTCTTAATAAGCCATCCTTATTCCTTTCTAGCTTTTGTTTTGCTCAATACGAGGAAAATTCTATCTTGGGGGAATTTGATGAGTGTAATTTATGTCACTCAAAGGGTAGTGTTTTATGATATTTTCATTATGCTTTTCATGCTTTTCTTTTACCATTTTAATCATTTCTCCTCTAATTTCTCTCTTTCTTCTTCTCTCGTGTTTTACTTTTCTTTATCTGCATTTCTTCGTGTTTTCCTACTATATTGCTCTTTTTCTCTTCTATTTTCTCTCCTTGGTTTCTCTTATAGGTGTCTAAAGACTTAGCTTTTCAAAGGATTCAAGAGGAGCAAAAAAAGCCAAGCAAAGTAGTTTCAACTCTCATGGAGAGGACTTGGAGAGGGCTCTCCTCATTTCTCAAAGCCGCAGGTGCGGGATCCATGGGCCGCGGGGCGCGGGTTATGGTGCACATATTGGGGAATTTTGGCAGGAACTCTCCGCGCCCTAACTACGGTCTAGCTGCAGTCTACCCGCGGGCGCGCAGATGTTGGAGAGGGCATTCTAGATTAGAGAGACCACGCCTCCCTGCTTCACTAGGAACAGGACATTTTGCCGCGCCCTGTGCCGCGAGCGCGGGCTACAGTACCCGCGGGCGCAGGTTTTGCCCAGACTGCCCGCAGAGGTAGTTATGGTTTCCATACCCATTTCTCTTCACCCGCGGAGTCTTTGAGGAGAAGGCGCGGCCGATCAACTTTTGTTCTTTGCCTATATATACTTTTGCAAATCCTTTTAAAGGCCAACTTTTAGATAATGTTTCATTTGCTTAGTTTTTACAGAGTGAAATTAGAGAGAAGTTAGAGAGAAAGTAGAGATTGTTACCTTTGGATTTGAATTGTAATTCAAAATTGTTTCATCAATTAAGTTTTTTTATTCTTCTTCAATATCAATCAAAGTTAGTAAGATTTTTTTCCTTTGAATTGACTTTAATTGCAATTTACTTTTATGCTTGAATATTTTGTTTAGATTTGAGAATTTGTTGATTGATTGAATTTCCTTTTTGATTTAGCTTGAAATGAATGTGTTTGTGATTGAATTTGTTTTAGCTTTAGAGTTCACCATGATTAGTGAGTAGATTAGTTGCTAGCGAGAAGTGGAAGCATGATTGATTGATGATTATTGTTAATTGATGATCCTTGATTGATTGATTATTGCAATTAAATTGGTTGACATAGTTGTGCATGTAATTAATTAGACTTGGAGCGATCAACCTATAAGATTAATCTTGATTGCATTTCAAATTCCAATGACACCAACAATTGATTTGGGAATTGCTTTAACTGTTTGAATTTGATTGTGATTCTCCTTGTTAATCATTCATAGTGAACCTTAGTTTGGTTTATAGGAGGTAACCTTTGAATTCCTTTGATTCCAACTATCGTTTGTCCTTTGTAATGTCTGAATCAATTGGGTGATCTATCAATTAACATGATTGTTGAGCTTGCATGTGGAACCTATATCCCTAGTGTTTAGCAATTTAATTGAATTCTTGATTCTTGTTATCATAGTTATCATACTTAACCATTAACAATTCTTCGAAATAGCTTAACATTAGCATATAACATGGTTTTGATTCATTCCTATGGGTTCGACCGTTAGCTTGCCTCTATACTCATATAAGGTTTGTTAAGCGTTTACAAATTTAGTTTGACTTAGTTAGAACTAGATGACGACTTAGTTTCAACCCTTGTCAAGGGTAAGGGAGGATATTACTCCGTATTCATTTGCAGCAAATTTAGTATAAAACCCCTTCAAATATATATTTATGATTTATGTATACTAAAAACTACTTTAAATTTTCAGGGATTTGTAAAAAATGCAGCAAATTAATAGCAGCAAATAAATATTTTTCTAGTAGTGTTATTAAAAAGAAAATGTGAAAATTAAAATAGAAATCCTAAGCAATCACTATGCTAAACGTTTCCCAGTTAACCTTTAAAACAGGTAATCGGTTTTTTTATGTTGTTTTGAGCAGATCCTTGTCAAAGGTCGTTTTATTCTAGAATAATCAAAAAGTCGTTTTTTTTTTTTGGAAGAGCATTGAAAGGTTGTTTTATTTTTGACAAATGTTCCTTTGTTTTAACATTTCAAGCTCTCTATGATAAGTTTCAACTTGAATGTTACATTTGTACTTATCAAGGAAAGAGTTTATTATCCCATCCCAATTAGAAATCTTTTTTTTTTCAAGAGAAAAAAATCATTGTTGGCAAACTGTTTCAAGAGATAAAGAGAACAAAGAATGAAAGACTTTCCTATCTATCCCATTAATGTTCATTATAATTTCAAAAGCTTTGAAGTTAAAATTAGGATTGTCAGTAGATTTAAACCTAGGGATGTCTTTGGCATTAAACTTCTGCAGAAGAAGCTCCTTGTCCACCGAGACCCCTTGTGAGCTAATGCCCTAGAACTTGTAGGCATTGGAGAGCTTGTTCAAGCTTTCCTCCATTTGTTGAATCTGTAGTTGTCTTGTAGGGTCATTGATATGAATAGTCATAGTCTTCATTATTTCAGGTACATTAGCCAATTCTTGCCCAAGTTCATTGACTTTTTCTTGAGTTGCCATAATCTTCTTAGCCTTTCTCTTTTGATGAATCGGTTTATCAACAAGGGAGATTTTAATAAAAGTGTTGTCCTTGATTTTTCGGCCAAATCTTCTTGTCTAAGTACTATAAATTAAACCTTTTGTTTTAATAATTTGACTCAAATTGACCTTGATTTTATTTGTTTTTTAAAAAAAGCAAAAATAGGGTGCATATTTTTGGGAATCAAGATTGTGGTTTAAACAAGCATGGTTTAATTGGAGGATTAATATCCAACTTATCCCCCTAAAAATTGACGGAGAATACGCACACACAAGACTCTGTAGACATGGTCAATGTGAAACATACATAAAGTGTGTGCTTCTAGTAGTGAGTGAAAGTGGCATGCTTTAACACATGTGTAAGACCATGGGACTCTGTGCTTAGACTCAATTAAGGAATAGATACATATTTTGACTTTTAACAAATTGTTTAATTAGACTCAGTGTGAAGACTCGAGCAAGAAATTAGACTGTCGTCGAAGCAACAGGCCTGTCGCTACACAATAGGACCCACCGCAATGCGATAGTGTTGTCGCATAATGCTGGACACTAGCGTGTCGCGCCATAGTCCAAACTCCTGCGCCATTACTGGAGCAGTATTCTAGGTTTGTTTCCAGTGTTTTACTCTAAAAGGACAAGCCTATAGTCGTACTAAGTAAAGGTTAATCAATTTATTTAAACTCATATTAATAAATTAATTAATTAAGCAAAGTTCTTTAGTCATTAATAAGTTTATTTAGACTCTTTCAAAAGTCAAACAAATGATTAGTGTAAGCACACATAGGTTATGTGTAAGAAAAGAACGCACAAGTAGTCAAGTAAGCACAATATGATGCAATGAGTTTGCAACCTAACCATGGCTCAAGCTCTCTAAAGTTCATGGATAAGGGTTAGTCTAAGAGGGTCCATGTTTATGTGTTCGGATGCACCGTGCAGAAGACTTACCTTTGGAAGGGTTGGCGCGAGTGGATGGGACCCCGCAAGTTAAACTCGCTTCCACAGTTTGGTGAATTCAACAAACTTGGATGTACCCTTCATTGCCATTAGAGTTCAATTTGGTCTATTGAGCGTGAATTCCCAGAGGGTTATGGCCATATGTAGAACACATTTGGGTTTATAAAAGTGAAAATAACTCAATTAGGAAGAGCAAATAGTACAAGAATCGGTCGAAACAAAGAAGGTAGATTTCTAGCTCTGTATTGGAAGAACATGGCGTGACACAACAGGGCATATCGTCGTAATATATCTCAGTAGCGAAATGGCATTGCTGTCACACAGCGACAAAGCTATTGCATGGCGCTAGCTCTGTTTTCTCGGCGCCGATTCCTACATGCCTAAGCAGCTTTCAATTCTATAAATACTTTTATTTTTCGCAGTATTTTTCGATCCTATTTGTAAAACATATTTCTCAAATTTCCTATTTGTAAAAATCATATGTTTTTGACGCATTACGGATGGTCTATCTAATGAGGACCTTTTTTATGCATATGTCAATAATGTCAATCAAAATTACGCACTTAAATACTTAGAACTTTTCGAGTCTCATACACTTATTCTAAATTATTGCCAAAATAATTTTTAGGAAATTAAATAGAAATCTTCCCCAGTGGAGTCGCCAAAAAAATGTAGGGAATATTTCAAGCATCCCACACTTGAGCCCCATTGTGATCATACACTTAAGCTTGGTGGCGTTCAAAGGGAAAGAAGCTAGAGTAAAAGAGTCGCCAACAAGTTTTAGGAACTTTTAAACCATTGACATGCAAGAGAGGCGTGATCAAATAATAAAATATAATAATATATCAAGAACCAATATATAACAACAATCATCATCATCATAATAATATTAACAACAAAGCATAATAATATTATTAGCAAGATCCTAGGCATGATACTAACATGATTAATAATAAATCCTAGCATGTCACTAAACATTAAAGATTAAAACTTTAGCCCTAACATGATACTAACATGATATTAGGAAGAATAAAAAGAAACCTAAACATGATGCTAAAAATCATTAAAAGCATCCTAACATGATACTAGGGATTAAAATAATTAAAGCATGATTTATATATCAAAAGAATAATAGAGTAATTAAATTACATACTTTGATGCCTCGTATCTCTTTCTAATAACAAAATACATGTGATAGTAACTTCAAGGAAAATATTAAATCCAACAATTAAATCAAATAAATGAAATAGACATTTGGGACAAATCCTTCATAAATTATCAGCCTTTAACGTCTAGGGTGAATACAACTTTGAACTTGGCTAGGTGTGTCTAGAACTCGTGAATGCATAACTTTTTGAAACGGAAGGTTTAGCAAGAAGCAGAAGGAGAAGGTTTAGCAATAAGTAGAAGAATAAGTTTCTAACTTTTAGAGAATCAAGGATATTTAGATGATTGTGAATGAAAAAAACGGGGAAATACAATCCTTGTTTGAATCGATAGAAAAGAATCAAAACTTGAATAGGAATATAACTGACCCTGTCGCCCGCGACATAGCCTAGCGCGAAACGACAAGCATCACGCATGGCGACAGGCTTTGTCGTTATGCGAAAGCTTTGTCGTTTGGCGATAATCAAAAGATAAAACGCGCTTTTGTATGAAATCCTCTTCTTAATATAATTAAGCAATTTAAACTCCGTTTCAATTAATTTTAAATCAAATGATATCATAATAAAACACTTGTTTTATTTTAAACCAAATTCAATAATAATGTAAAAAGAATAATTACCAATCGTAATGCTATTAGAGCAAAAAAAACCTTCTAGACTATTCTAGAAGATTAGAATTAATCCGAATAAATTTAGGAATAATAATTAATGGGCCCTCAACCAGATCATTGGGCCATAAAATCGTTTCACACCCAATTTATTATCTTGGCCATAACTTACTCTTCATCGGAATTAGGCTTACAATATGTCATTGGAAAGCTCTTTACGAGCTAGACCAAACTACACTATTATTGAACCCTTGTCATGGACCAAGCTAAATTGGAATATCTATTTTCATAAATAGGGAAGTTTTTCGAAAACAGAAAGAAAGATTTTATTAAAACGACCGTATCACAAGAGTTTTCACACTTTAACCTCATTCGATAATCAAGCAACGTTAAAACTATTCATTGTTGGGTTTGGTTTTCAGGGATACACTTTTTTTATGTCTACACTTTGTGTTTTATTTTGTGCATGAAGTGTATCCCAGAGTCTGTTAAAAAACTGGACTGCGAGTAAGGCCAGCAAGGCTAACCCGTTTGCACCCTTGTGTTCAGCTTTCGAGAAAAGGTCCTTCCCTCGTATTTTAAAAGACGTTAACATCGTTGACCTTGATTGTAAAAGCATTTGTAATCCAGCAGACTCAAAAATAACCATCTACGAATACAATTCTAATATCGACAAAATAGGTTGAAAAAGAACTGCAATGTTGAGATCAAAACGGATTAGCTACTAGCCGTAAGAGGTCGTGGCCTTCGAGCGGCAGCAGAGAAAAGAGTCGATAGTAGAAGAAACATCCAATATCATGGATGAGGATATTCAATCTGTTGAGAGATCTCTCGAGGAATAAGAGAAAGAAGAAGAGACTATTGTCGGCAACGCTCCAGAAGAAGGTGGGAGTGTCGATGGTGAGGACTTCAAAGTTGTGGATACATTATTGATCCAGAATGGCATCAAACTCCTATCGACAAGGAGTATTGTCGCATTTGGCAATATTTTTTCAACTTGTCGACAGGCTATGATCTGAAGCTGTCTGAAGAAGAACAAACTACTCTCGATTGTCCTGACGGCCATATAGTCGTATATGACAAGCATTTCGAGTTTGGATTTAGGTTTCCATTACATCCTTTTGTAGAGAAAATTCTCATGCCCTGGAACATATGTGTTGCGCAACTAACTACTTTAACTATTTACAACATGATATATCTTATCTAGGTGATGATTTTTATGGACTTTCCTCTTACACTTCACCTGTTACGGAGGTTACATTAAATAAAAAAAGACAGTCAATTAGTTGGATTCTAGTGGATATTCATAGCTCGCGGCAAATGCACAGTGTGGCTGAAACTAACAAGATGTGAAAAATGGATGAATCAGTTTTATATTTTAAGTGTTCCTGACAACTACAGGGTTTGTAGAGTTTTTTACCCTCCCCATAGCATGTTTGATACCATAAAAAGTAGGAAGTTTTGTGAACTGGAATAATATGCTTTTAACTTCTTTAACTGTACATATGTAAGCGCCGATAAGAAAAACAAAGTTGTGTCGGGGGTGTGGTCGTCCAACTCTAATTATATTATGGGCAACGCCCCTCCGTCTCATGTCGGTCTCTGTTGGATTGATGAATTTGAAATGGCCCTTTAATGTTTAATTTTGTTTACTTGTCTTTTCGCTCTTCTTCTTATTATTATTGTACTTTTATATACATATTCCGTTATTTCAAAATAGTTATTGGCCGCATCGTTGTTCAACCCTTTCCCATTTTATGTTCACAACACGCTTCCGGTATTGATGTTTTTTTTTTAAATCTTATAACGTTGTCTATTGTCAGGTGTTAACAAATTGGACTTTGTGAAATTAGGACTTCTTCCTGACGGGCAGATAAAGCATCAATTTCCACAAAATCCTAAGAGTAGCAACAACACACTACTGCTGTATTTCATTAGGGCTTTGTAAGGAAAGAGGAAGAATAAACAAGACATGACCTCCAACGAGCATCGCAGGGTTAAACTTAGAGTTCTTCTTGCAAAAAGGGGCGGTAACAACACTTCCAAAAGGACAAGTGAAATCTCTGGCCGAGACCAGCCAAAAAAGAAGAAGAAAGATGAGGCTGAGTAGGCTAAGCAACTGAGAGAGCTTTCGATAGATAGCTCTCACATTGTTAATTTGGAGGATGATACCGATAATTGTCCTATTACCAAGAAATTGAACATCCTTTTACGCGACCCAGGTATTGCTGGTGCTGATAAGGTCATTGTTATTGAGAAGGTGGTGACTGCTGATACACTATTCATACGGACAGGTAGGCTTTTTCCTCAAAGTTATCTTGGGGTTTTATCCTTGTGTTGAACAGTGATTATATTGAAATCCCTTAGGTAAAGATTCCTGATGAGGTTGCCGATGAATTTTTGGTTCCTAAAGGCTCTTATAATAAGCCATAACTCCCTCGTATTAATGTTAATCGGGAAGAGTCTGTTATTTGTGACGACCCTAATATTGGTGGCAGTATGGGTTAGAGGATGCTCAATGACCTGGCCACGCCTGCAAATAGGTGTGTCGGTCGTCTAGTGGCCCCATGTGGTCAATTAATGAATGATATGCTTTGGGTAAGATAATGTTTAGTCTATTTTTCTTTTTATTTTTTTACTGAATTGATTTTCTTTTTTCATAAGTTTCAAGAACGCCAACTCAGCTATTAAGGTTGTGCACATGTACAAGTATTCCCAGCATTGCACTGATGTGGACACCTTAAGTGAAGGTAAGGATTATCTATTGCCTTTAATTTTTGGATGTCGTTGGCATTGAACTTATGCGGAAGAAGTTCCTTGTCCACCAAGACCCCTTATAAACTAATGCCTTGAAACTTGTAATCACTAGATATCTTGCTCAAGCTTTCTTGCATAAGGTCCATTTGTTGTTGTTTCACAGGGTCATTGATTTTAAGAGCTAAAGCCTTCAATGCCTCAGTCACGTCAGTCAATAGACTCCCATGTTCATTAAATTCCTCTTGATTTGCCATTATCTTTTTAGATTTCCTCTTTTGACGAATCGGTTTATCAAAAAGTAAGACTTGAACAAAGGTGTTGTCCTTGATTAATCGCCCTTCTCTCCTTGACCAAGTACTGTGGAAAGGGAAATTAGGGATATTCATTGTTAATTATTTGACTCAACTCTATTCAACATGCATAGATAGAAGAAGGCAAGAAGAATAAAGGTTGTGATATGAAGGGATTATGTAGAATGGAAAGGTGATGTAGATGGAGAGATATGAAAAAAAATAGGAATATAATGTACCCCCAACTCAAATGACAGAAAAAACCGACTCATACATGAACCTGAGACATGGTCATGGTGGCATATACAAAGTGTGTGCTAAACTAGTGAGTGTAGGTGACATGTTAAGACTCGTGTCATGACCATGGGGCTAGACTATGTGACTAGACTCAAGCAAAGACTAAGTTAAGACTTCACGTATATGCATTAAACTGGACAGACTGTGGTATTTTAGTCATACCTTTTTTATCTGTGACTCTGATTGTGACTAAACCAACGCTAAATTAAAGATAAAACTCGGGGCTATAGACCCATATGTTCTACAACTCGTAGTTCTTCCTAGAACTTCGGCTATGACCAAAACAAGTTGACGCTTGTGCAGTATAAGGGAACAAAAATCTTGATTGACTTAAAGGGATTATGACTCGATTTTAGACATATTTATTGGCTCAAATTAAATAATTAATTAATTAAGAAAAGTCCTTTAGTCATTAATTAGTTTATTAAGACTTATTTACAAACACAAGTCAAACCAAACGGTTAAGAAAAACATAGTGTATGCACAAGCAAAGAATGCACAAGTAGTCAAGTAGTCACAATATGATGCAATGAGTTTGCAACCTAACCATGGCTCTAGTTCTCTAAAGTTCGGGATATGGGTTAGTCAATAGAGGGTCCATGGTTAATTGCCCGGATGCACCGCGCGGAAGCTTAACCGTGAAGGGTTGGCGCGAGTGGATGGGACACCGCGAATTTAGAAAAACTCGCTTCCATGGTTTGATGCATTTAACATTCTCGGATGTACACTTTTTTGCTTAGAGCGTTCAATCAGGTAGATGGAGCATGAATTCCCCGAGGGTTATGTTCATATGTAGAAAACATATGGGTTTCAGAAAAGTGAGGAAAACTCAATATGGAAGTAGGATCGAGCAAACAGTGCTAAAAACTGGTCAAAATTAGAACGCATATTTCTAGCTCGGTATTGGAAGAACTTGGCGCCAACAAACAGAGTCCAGTGCCACCTTTTGGCTTTAGCGCCTGGCGACAAAAATTGTCGCCTAGCGCTAATGTCAAAATGTTTGCGCTAGTCTTTGTTCGCTGACACTAGTTCCTACATGCCTAAGCAGCTTTCTGTGCTCGATAAAATTTATCAGTTTTGCGCAACATTATTTCGATCCTAGTTGTGAAAGATATTCCTCAAATTTCCTACGTCTAAAAGTCTTATGTTTTTAACTCATTACAGATGATCTTTCCAATGAGATCTTTATTTATGCATATGACAATAATGTTAACAAAAATTACGCACATGAAATACTTAGAACTTTTCGAGTCTCATCCACTCATTCTAAATCATTGCCGAAATAAATTTCAGGAATTAAAATAGAAATCCTCCCCAGTGGATTCGCCAAAAATGGTAGGGAATATTTCAAGCATTATCCCTAGCTTGAACCCCACTATGATCATACACTAAAGTACGGTGGCGTCCAAAGGGAAAGAAGATAGAGCAAAAGAGTCGCCAACAAGTTTTAGGAACTTGTAAACCGTTCACAGGGTGAAGGTTACACCCCTAAACGATCTAAGAGATCGTTAACTCCAATAGGTCTGGAACCATGACTGGTAGTTCGAGGATGAAGGTACAAATCCAACCTAAAAGAGATTGAACCTGCCCTAATAATAGGCCTCTACTTTATTCTTCTCGTATTCATGTGCGCTTTCTGACTAACATACATTCAATAGTTTTAATTGTAAACCTGTTTATCTATGTTGGTTGAATATTAATGCATAAATTAATCTATTTTTGGCGAGTACTTGAATTATAATCAAATTAACCCTAAACAAGATTATTAATTATCTTAAGGGTGATTACAAGTACCAAATTCCCTTTAAACATGCATAAAAGGCGTGATCAAGCAATAACAATAAATAAGCATCAAGCAATGTAATAAATAATCATAATTATAATAACAATTAAAATAATCATGATAATAATAATCGTAATAATAATAATAAAATTTAAAATAATCATCGTAAATTATAACAATTATAATCATAATTAAAATAACAATTTCAACGCTAAAGCATAATAATAGCAAGATCCTAGGAATGATACTAACAAGATTAATAACAAACCTTAGCATGTCACTAAACAATAAAGATTAAAACTTTAACGCTAACATAATACTAAAATGATAAATATTCGGAAAAACATAAAAGGCATCATACTTTTAATCATACTTGATATTTAAATTACCCTAGACATGATACTAGGAAGATCAAAACACCCTAACGTGACGCTAGGAATCATAATAACAATCTAAGCATTATTTCTATATCATAATAACAATAAAAATATTTAAAGCACTTACTTGGATTCCTCATACCTCTTTCTAATAACAAAATACACACGTTAGTAACTTCAAGGAAAATAATAAAACAACAATTAAATTAAATAATTCAAAGAGAGATTTGGGACCAAACCCTCAGACATTAAAACCTTTCACGTTTAGGGCGAAGGCAACTTCGAACAATGCTAGGTGTTTCTTGATCTTGTGAATGTGGAATTTTGTGTGTAAAAGGGTTGGTTTAGAAAAGAGTGAGAGAATAAGCTTTAGCTTAGAGAGAGAAGAGAATTAGAGAGTTTTTAAAAATTAGAAAAAAAAAAAGAATTGATGAGAATTGATAATTGAAAACAGAATTTTAAAAGGCTATTTATAGAGAAAATCAATCGGATGGATAAAAAAACGAATCAGAGTTTCAATGAGACTAAAACTCGATTAACGCCAAACGCTGGTCATTAGCGCCAGGCGCTAAAAATTAGTTTCACGCGTTTTTGTTTCTATCATATCTTTTGATCCAAAAGTCCTAATAAGGCATATAATATGTCGTTGGAAAGCTATTGAAGTCCACTTTCCAACCCAATTAGAATAAGATTAAAATATTTTGTAGATAGAAAGATATGATCGAAATATTGAAAGGTTGTTAGTTTTGGATAGAGTTTCATATCTCATTCATATCTTTTTCGTTATAGCTAAATTTAATATTATAATATATCATTGGAAAGATAATTTCAATATCTATCCAACCATATAAAATTTGGATAAGTTTTGTGAGGCACGAAAATAAAATCTGAATATATTCCACTTCGTACAAAACAAGGATTCTAAAAAGGAGTAGTTATATTCCACTTCAAACTCTTTAAAACATAATTATCAATCCTAACTCCATAAGGATTTAAGAGAAAATTCTAGAATATTGTAGAAGACTATAATCAATCCTAAAAGCTTTAGGAAATATAATTAATAATAAGCCCTCCTCTAGATCATTGGGCCGCATATAAAAACAAAATCGGGCCTAGTTTAGTATTTTTGCCATAACTTTCTCATTATTCATCGGAATCGGGCTTATAATATAACGTTGGAATGCACGTTTTTCATATAATGGACCCTTATAATGGACCAAAATAATGTGGAATGCACGTTTTTCATATATAAGGTAAGAAAAGAAATATTTTTTAAAACAGAATGAAGAGATATTTTAATAAAAACATCCTCATCACTAGAGTTTTCACACTTTCGCTTTGTTTGATAATTAAATGACATGAAAGGTATTCATCACTGGGTTTTGTTTTGGGGAGACACAAATGGGTGTCTACAATTAGGATTTAAATTCTTGACAGTTTGGGGGACCTTGAATTAGAATTGATTCTATCATTACGCTTTTTTGTACGAAAGAAGTAGGAGTCGCCAATGAGTTTTGGGAAAACCCATAAACCTCGTAAATTCCTTTCTCCCTTGTGGAGTTCATTGGATAATAAGCATAAATCGTAAATTTGCCCATGCCCAAATTGGTCTACATAAACCAGAAATGATTTCGGGAGCGAGGGTAATAAAATAACGTTCCCTTTAAAGGAGAATCACTATTCTAGCCCTAGTGCGGCCTCTACTAGCTCTTCCTTTTTTACAATTTCATCACCAAACAATATATGCAACACGATACCTAAAAATAAGTTAGTTAATTTTATTTACAAGCATTAATCACGTAGGAATTACATTGCAAAGTCATTATTCTTTATTTAATTCAAATTCGTAAAAGAAGCAAAAGTAAACAAGATTCACCTCGTCTTAAGTTGACAATCAATCAATTAATTATTCAATTCTAATCTTATGTAACGCAAGATACTATGCGGAATCGATTAATTAAATATCTTTAATTTTAAAGTGGTTAAAGAACACTATTTTTTTTAAAGTTCTTTTAAAGAAGAAAAGTAGGTGTGATTCATCTAAGTGCTCGGGAATTTACCACTTCTCTTTGGTTTATCTTCGTTTAGAACACTTACGAACTCCTTCTTGTTCGAGAACCTCCACTGTAGTAACAAAGATATAGAGGGGTGAGTGTTTAGGACAAGAGGGTTTGGTAGCAGAAGTTCATAAGAGTTTCTACCAAGATTTCTTGGCTAATTTCTTTGTATTTAAGCCTCGTATTAAGCCCCTATTTATAGGGAATGAGTGCAATTAGGGTTTTAAGCAATCAGCCGCAGCACGTCTTGCGTGCATTAGGATGAGTTGCGCGCGGCATCCTAGTGCAAATGATTTAGTTGCGCTGCTATGGGCAGCGCAACTGATGTCTTGCACGCGGCACTATGGTTATATTCAATTTAATATTTTTATGAACTTTGGAATATCCCGTGAGCGCATCTCTTGAAGTTGCGTTGGGTGTTGCACGCAACTGAATTACTTACAGGCGCCAGACAAGCGCGACTCATTGTGATGTGTGCGGCTTTTTCTGCAACAACATTAAATTTAACCTAGGCGCCTCTAAATCCGTCATTATTCAGTCTTAAGCACAAGAATAAGCCTACTTATAATCAGGTTTAGTTAATTGGACCTTGTTTTGTATTTGTTTCGTGTTAGGCTAGTCTTTTAGTGTCTTTGTGGTTTAGCCAGTCATCCATAAGTATTCTTCACTTCGATCAAACACGAACATGGTTTTATTTATCGTCATCGCACTTCCTGTCGGGATAGGAGAAAAAAAGTAGATGTCTACAGTTAGCCACCACTTTAATCAAATCTAGAATAGACAAAGATCAAATTAGTCAAGGAAATAAATCTAAGACTTATTTTGCGAAGTTCATAAACAGTAGAGAATCTTTCACAAATGTTAAGGATGTCGAAATGATCCTTGATTCGCTATGTGTTTGAAACAAGTAGCTATTAAGGCTACAAAAAGTATTTTGTAGTCTTAACGCGCTAAAGAATCTAAATTGATCCTTTGGATTTGTAGATCGCTTTTACAAGTAAATGTGTTGTGGGTGATGTCATTTCATGAAAAAAGATCGGTTTAAATAGTATTAAAAGGGGATGATGTCCTCCCAATCATGTCATTATTGGTCTAAAGTCCCACAATACGTCATTGAAACTTTAGCCTAACTTTAACAATTTGAAACGATGATAAAAAGAATGTTTCGGCTTTCGCAGCCTTCTGGCTTTTGCAGCCTTTCGGCTTTCGCAGCCTTAACATTTCGGCTTTCGCAGCAAGAATAGAGTTCTTGACAATTTGCTTGTCAAAACGCAATACTCAATGTCCACATGATATAAGTACAAGTCTCAAGACTGGAGGCATATATCCCAATCCAGTTAGAAAGACTAAAATCGGCAACTCTCTAAGAAGTTTTGTCCACAAGATGAGTACACGTGTCTCAGGACTGGGGGCACGTTACTACATAGGTACGACATCGTCTCGTTACTCTTTATACAGGGGGTGGACGACACCCAAACTGTCCGGTAAGCTAGTAAGCACACCAACAACCGTATTTGCTTCCAATCAAGATGTGTCTATTCTTGAATGGTTTGGTGTTCCTGTCAACTCGTTAGCTAACGCGTAAAGAAAAGTTATTCTATACCTTTTAGTTCCTAGAGGTAGATCTCGCAAAGCTGGGGAAGAAGTGAAATTTTACGCAACACCTACGCCATACAATTTTACACTGTATGATAACGCCTTGCATTTTTACGCTGAATGATGACTCCATCCTTTTTCCTGTGGATGTGAAAAAAGAAGAAAAGACGGACATTTATAACGTCAGTGCAAACCTATCTTTGAGAGCTTTTACACAAAGCACCACTACGGAACGTCTTAAGATACTTTTACGAAAAACACTCAAAACGTAGGTATGTTTAGGGAAGGCACAGAGCACGGTGTGCATGCTGAATGATGCAAAAACTATCAAAGAAGAAACAAATACTAAATGATAAGTAATTTTAAAAAGATTTTGATAATTTGCGCACCATATGTCTAATAACGAGCAAAAATCCGTTGAAAAATAATCAAACGGATCAAAATCTAGCTATCGGTCATTTTAGTGACAAGTATCCACCCGCAACTCCTCTTCATTTCGCACTCCTCTTCTTCATCCTTTGCCATTTTCATTCCTCTCTCTTTCTAAAAAGCTCGGTTTTTTGCGATTTTTGAAGTTAAAGAAAATAAATCTCACCCTTAATTCACATTTTCCATAATCCAATGTAAGTTTTTTGTTTAAATACGTTTATTTTTGGCGAAATTTGGGTGTTTTTCAAACTAATAAACCCTAATTATCGAATTTTGGGTTTTTGATTCAGACCATTATTCTTGAAATTGTTTGTTCCATGTTTTTATGCTATGTTTAGAGAGTTTTTTGCAACAAATTTCATGAAAAATGGTGAAGTATTGAACCTTGTATGAGCATTCCTTCATTTGAGTACGTTTTTTGCACTTTTCTCCGAATTTTTGCTATACTTGTTGATTATGAAGTAATTCTAGTATTAGAACTAATTATATCTTCATAAATAATGTTTTGAAAATTTTAAATCCGAAAATTGGCGCGAAGTGTGCACATAACTTATTTTTGCGATGTTTTGAACTTTAAGATTGTTTGGTAGACGATAATTGCATTATTGTTACTATTATTCGCCCATGCGTAGTCGATTCTTTGAGATTTTGGAACATAATCCCTTGAATGCTTAATTGAAACAGGTATAGGATGGATTTTATGGGTGTTAGAAGCCCCAATTTACTGAGTTTTCCTACAGGTATCGTAGCCCCCTAGTATAGGTGGCATTTGATTTTTGTGTTTGGCCCTTTCTACAGCTTAAATGTGCTGAAATGGGTCCAAACATGTTCATTAGATTAGTTTAGAAAAACAAACTAATAAAGAAACTCTATCCATAGCATAGATTCGCCTCCATTCGTTGATGCTGAGGACATTAAAGAAGATCATGTGCCTGACAAGGCGGTTAGCCCTCAAAAGAGTGTGACCCGTCCTTCTGAAGAGGTTCAAGAGCGATGGTCGGAGTTGATCGACATCGCCAGGAGGATGTGGTTTGGGAGGCTTCTCCCAACTGGGACCCTAAGGTCCTTAAATGGGACCCAAACCATCACGTCTTGATCAAGGGTTGGCGCGGCATTGTGAGTCCTTTACGCCTCCATTTTTTTTCTTCAAAACAAGTTATAAACACAATTTCACTCTCTTTTGTGCCCTTCTTTTTTTAGAGTCATCCTAGCATGCGTTTATACGGCTCTTGTGACCTGCGAGGTCATTTTGAGCGTTTACGCAAGCAAGTAAAGGAGATTGAGGAGCTTTCGGGGATTAGCTCCTAGTTTGCAGCTCTTCGGGATTTATCAATTCAGCCTACGTCATTGGCTTTCCTTCGTGGATTGTCGAAGTTTTGGAGGGATTCCACCAACACTTTTAACTTTCTATGACAGTTACCCTTTACAATTTCTCTATGATTACGGGTTTTTCTTTTGGAGGTGAGCCTGTAGCTATGGAGGTCGTCAAGGGGTTTGGCGAGAGACTATGTGACCTCGTGGGGGACTGTCTTGAGGCGACCCTTGACATGTATACGCAGTCCTGTTCGTACTCGGTTCTTGCCGATGAACTGTCGGCTGATGAGGTTGATTGGCATTGTACACCTGAGCAGCTGGATCGGATAAACATTACTCACGTTCTTTCCGTCACTATCTTGAGTGATCGGGGAGAGCATTTTTCCATTAGGTTACTTTTTTGCCCTAGTAATTTAGGGCAGGTAGATAACTTAAGTTTGGCGGAGGTGTCGTATGCCCCTATGTTTACATCTATGGGCAAGGCGACCCGGGTGATGGATTCCGCGACATCTATTGATGTGCCTCGGATCTCCCTCACGTGGCATGGTCGTATCCTTGAGGTGCGTACTTTTCCTATAAGTTTTATTTAAATCGCCATTTTTGTTTTCTTATTCTTATTATGTTTTGCTTCTTATAGGCTTGGGGATATTTGTACCTGCCTTTCTTAGCCCAAGACGCTCGAGGCGGCTCGCTTTCCTATTGGCAATCGACTGGTCACGATTAAGAAGAGGCAAGCCACTTCATCCATCGACTATTGCTAGAGGATCCTTTCTGTGACTCGTGCTTTGTTATGTATTTTAACAACACATGTGCATCTTTTTTTATTATTATTATTTTTTTTAATGATTTTCATGTGGTAGTGTTTGTTGATCGATCTCCGTCCTTGGTGTTTTATTGTCAGAGTCCTTGAGGCTATCTAGTCTGGCATGATTCGTTGCCATTTTCGGGCCCTTTATCAGGGGCTTCAAGTGCTCTAGAGGACAGACGCTTGGTTTTTAGGCGAGCGTGTTCTTTGGCAATCTTCATCTGAGGAGTCTATAGTTCTTACGGATCCTCCGATCTTGATGTTCCGTCCGGACTTAATGTCTACCAAGGATCTAGCTCACGCAATCCTCGGTTATCCAGCGGAGCAGCTGGTGCTGCCAAATGCATCTTACCAGGCTTTCATCGCATGTAGGCTGAATCCTTTCCCAACTTTTGTTTAGGTTAGTATTTTACCGTATTTTTTTTTCTTTTATTTGCGGAACCTTGATTCTTTTATTGCGTTTTAAGCGAGTCGAGCAAGGTGGTTGGGTGCCTCCTACGACGAAGGTCACATATACTGTTGCTTTTGGATCAGTAATTCACGTGGAGGAGGACATACTGTTTATTCCTGAGACGGTTAAGTCGGTATGTTTATTTCGTATATGTATTTGTTTATATATTTTTTTTTCATATACTTTCGTTCGTTAACTGTCCTTGTATTCGGAATAGGTACGTCGGGAGACCATGAACGGCATGGCAAGGACTATACGTGCTTTCCGAGCTACTTATCGGAGAGCCCTCGTGGCTTTATCATGTCGTGATCATAAGATGTTCGCGGTAAGTTTATATCTTTTTCTTTCATCAAAGTTATTATAAAGTTTGTGTATTAATCATTGTTTTAATTTTGCAAGATGTACATCTGCTGTTCCGGAGTCGCCGAGCATCCTAACTCCTTTGTATTTATTTTTTTATTGGAAACATATGTACATATTTTTTTTATTGTTATATATTTTTTTGTAAATATAACACACATTTTTTATATATGTCACTATTATATTTTTCTTTTGTTTCCATGAATTTTTTTTTTTTAAGTAAAGCAAAAAAATTTCCCTAGGAAGGGAAAGGGTTTCCGACTTACCCCCCCCCCCCCCCAAGTAAAAAAAACAAAAAAGGAACAAAGAAAAGAGGACATGAAAAGAAAAGTGAAAAAGAAGGGGAGAAGAAAAAGAAAGAAAGAGAAAAGGAAAATAAGAAGAAAATAATAAAATAAATATAAAATAAAATAAATCACAAAAAAGGAAACAAGAGTTAACAAATTTGACCGTATGATTATTCATAAGATTTCTTCAAAATTCCCTTATTATGTAGTTCAAAATACAGAAATAAATCAAGACAACATGTCGCGAGAAACTAGATGTGTGCAACAGGGTGTTTTGCGCGCGCAAATCGAGAGTTGCGCACGCCACCTGCGGGTGAACTTTCCTTAGAGCGAAAATTGCAAAAAATTTGGTCGTCTTGGGCTTGGCCTATTTAAGCGTGGTTTTTTGTAGGCTTTTTATCTTCTCTCATTCATTCTCTTAGTAGTGCTATAAAGAATTAATTGCAATTGCAAAAACTCTCTAAATTGTTTCCCTCTCTCTTTTTATTTACACATTGATCATTTGCAAAAACCATTGAACAACAGTTAAAGCAGAGGATAAACTAGCCTTTAATTTATACTACCTTGACTCTCTATTAAGTTTTATGCAACAAGTTATTGACTTAGATTTTCTCCATGTCGCTGTCAATCATGAGGACTCGATCCACCACCTCTTTATTTTCAAAGGGGATGAAATTGTCCCATTTCCTTGCGAGTTTGAGGCTTTACTAGGATTTCCTTCAAATACTTTCCCTTTGACATATGCCCCTAGCTTGTCAGATCCCAAACCTATTTTTCAAAAAAAAAATTTTGTTTGTGTAACAATGATTTGGTCAACAATGGAAAAGATGAAGGCGTAGATTTAATTCAATTTATTGAATATTTCGTCGCCCCTCATGACAACTTGACTAAACAACGTTTTAAAATTGGTGCTTTATGTTATTGACTTGTTGTCAATTGTTTACTTAAGACAGGTAAAGAATAAGGAGATTATTACATGGTTTCTATAATAGAGCAAATAGAAGGATGTAATTCACCCACTCTTTACCTTTAACGGAATCGTTCTATGCTAGAATCGCCTTAGTGGAGACCCTAAAGAGAATGGTTTCACGGGAAGTCCACTCCTATTACACGTACTTTTTTTTATCGTCGTAAAGCGGCAAAAGTTAGGAAGTTGCGCTGGCCTGACCAGCGTAATTTTCTTCGATGCGCGCGGATGGCGCACGCAACAGATTTTGATGCGCGCTCTACCTGCTCGTGTATTGTCGCATATTAATTTTTTATCTTCGTTTTTTTTTCAGATTTGGCTCATGGAGCGTTTGCGAATTGTTGAACATCCACAAAATTTTGAGGTTAACGAAGTGAAAACATTCCATGGACGTCAAATTCTCTACAAACACAAGAATGAAAAAGAATGGACATCGTTTTTCTGTCATGGGATTCCCAACATACGCTTTGTGATTCCTTGGTGTAACATAAGTAGTATGGTTGGGAATAGTTTTAATTGTCGCTATATTAGGCCTTTAGGCCTATCTAGTACTACTTACATCTTTCCTTGCAGGATGATGAGATAATACGGAATGAAACAAATTATCCTCCCTCAAGATTGTGATACCCCTAAAGATGTGATCTTTAAACCTAAACGGATCCCTCGTTGGATGGAATAATGGTCAAGTCACCCTAGATGGGTAGTACAAAGTCCTACTACGAGTATTGTGTTATCCTTCTTCTACAAGGCTTAGATGAATGAGGCGGACAAGGGTGAACTAAACAGAGCTCGATCACAAAATTAAGCCGCCTCGCCCCGTAATCTACCCAAACCTTTGATGCATTCGACCACCACTACTCATCCTAGTTGCCAAAACAAAGGAGTGAGAATAATATTAGACTTCTCATCTCCTAAGGCTCGTTCAAAGGAACTAAAGAGAAAGGCCCCTCCTAAACCTGTGCAACAAGGGGTGAAGAACCTTCACTAAATACTCGCAAGAATACCCCAACAATTTCTAAAGGAAAAGGAAAACAAGTTCCAAATACCCCAATTCTTAAATTGAAGAACAATGTTTGGGTTAAATATTTAAGGTTGCTGAAACTAGTGCAATATAAACTACTCTTCTGTCGACTGTGACACTCGAGGATATAGTAAAACCTTAGAGTGTTACACAATTTACCATTTGTTTAATTCGAAGAAAGTGTAATCACTACTATGTTTTTTTTTTTAATATTTATTATCTAATTCAACAATGCCTCTATTTTTTTTTTCTTTTTTTAATTTTGAATGGATTAAAATGAGCTTTATTATATATATATTTTTTATATGACCGAATCATTAAGAATGCCTACGTATTCGTATAATGAAATCAGGTTTTTTGCGTAGTTCTTTGCAATGTTTGTATTATATAGTTTTTCTTATTCTTATTCAACCTCGTATGAAGGAATTGAATGAAAAAATAATCAAAGTTTGTTTCATAATTTAAATCAAATCTTAATTTTTACAGCAAGTAAAAATCGCAATTTTTTTCTCGCGCAAAAATTCTGTGTTCGCAATTCGTCATCAGGTTGTGCACGCAACGTCTAAGGTTGTGCACGGAACGTCTAAGGTTGCGCGAACTTGTTGCGCGCAACATAGTCTGTTGCGTGTGACATCCGTGCGCAACTATTTTAGTTGCGTGCGACACCTGTGCTACGAGCGTTAAATTTTTTTTTTTCGCATTATTACCCCCCAAGTGTGAAGAGTTTTTCATATGTCAGAAAAAATCTGAACACTTGATTGCTCTATGTTTGATTTTTATAATACCCCACAAGTGTTATTGACTTTACCATGTTATTCGGTAAAGTGCGTAACACTTAGATTCTTTTAATTGAATGCTAAAAGAAAATTATTTATGAATGAAGGAGTTTATTAGGATTTCATATGTAATATTTTTTAAGTTGATCAATATTTATTAATTGGCGAATTTCATCACCTTAAATATCCATTAATCTGATAGCTCCTCTGGATAGAATTTCAATTATGCGGTAGGGTCCTATCCATCAATTGTGTTTGAATTTCCCTCTTGGATCGGTTGGTCGAACCCACACTACTTTTAGTAAAATGTCACCTTCTTTGGTATTTCTTGGTCGTACCCTTTTTTAAATATGTCGCGTAATGTGTCGTTGGTAGACTTGTACATGATGCAAAGCTCTTAATCATCGTTTATCGAGAAACAAAAGCTCTTCATACCTCGCTCTTACCTATTAAGCTTCCCGTAGCTTACTTTAGAGTACGATGCGTAGAGATGGTATTTCCAGTTCGACTGGTTGAACTGCGTCAATTCAAAAAATTATGGAGTATGAAGTTACTCCTATTGATGTTCGTATGGACGTTCTTTAACCCCATAGTGCAAAGTGTAGTTTATTCAGCTAGTCTATATAATTTTCTACCATTTCCTTAATGATGACAGTTATGTTTTTATTTTTCGAGTTTACAGCTCCATTGATTTGAGGTCTATATGCAGATGAGTGATGGTGTTTTACATTATAACGAGTAAAGAGGGTCTCGACTTCAGCTTTGAATTGAGATTCTGATCACTAATTAGTTCGTGTGGAACTCCATATCTAAAAAAATGTTTCTTTCGAGAAACTTTGCGACATGTTAAGAAGTGATATTCACGGAAGAAGCAGCCTTAATCCACTTGGTGAAGTAGCCGATGGCTACTACTACGTACTCGTTCCCTCCTACTCCTGTTAGAGAAATTTTTCCAATCATGTCAATTCCTCAAGTCGAAAAAGGCCAAGGGGAAGTGTGATTGTATAGTAATTATGGTGGAAAGTGTTGTAATTAGCGAACATTTTACACTCCGGACATTTGTTAACATATTATATGCAATCATGTTCCATAGTGAACCTATAGTACCCTTGTCGTGAAATTATTATAGCAAGCATTTTACATTCATGTGAGGTCCACAAATACCTTTACGAGTATTCTCCATAAGGCGTGTGAATTAAGATTGGTCTATACACAATAGGCTTTGATCATTAGGCCCCTTTTTGCATAAATGACCATTTAATAGACCATATTGGGTCGCGAGTGTTCTCAAGGATCGTTTGTCTTTCGATAAAGTATTTTCAGGATATGTGTCATGCTTAATTATAGGGAATATTTCAAGCATAACACCAAACTTGAACCCCACTGTGATCATATACTAAAGCATTGTGCCGTCAAAGGGAAGGAAGCTAGAGCTAAAGAGTCGCCAACAAGTTTTAGGAACTTGTAAACCGTTCACAGGATGAAGGTTACACCCCTTAACGATCCAAGAGATCGTTAACTCCAATAGGTCTTGAACCATAATTGGATGTTCGGGGATGAAGGTACAAATCCAAACTGAAATAGATTGAACCTGCCCTAATAATAGGCCTCTACTTTATTCTGCTCGTATTCATGTGTGCTTTCTGACTAAGATGCAATCAATAGGTTTACCCTAAACCTGTTTAACCTATGTTTGTTGAATAATAATGCACAAATAAAACTATTATTGGCAATCACTTGAACTATAATCTTATTATCTCTAAACAAGATTATTAATTATCTTATTAAGCATGATTACAAGGACTATTTCCCTTTAAACATGCATAAAAGGTATGATCAAGCAATAATAATAAATATAATCAAGCAACAAAATAATCATCATAATAATATTTATAATCATAATAACAATCATAATCATGTTAAAAATAAAGCATAATATTAATAGGAAGATCCTAGGCTTGATACTAACAAGATTAATAACAAACCCTAGCATGTCACTAAACATTAAAGATAGAATATATACCCCTAACATGAATATTAGGAAAAAAAAAGGCATCATAGAAATCGTAATTGCCATTATATTCTTTACCCTAAACATGATAACAGGAACTTATTGTTGTCACCGTAAACATCAAATTAAGGAAAGCATCCTAACATGATACTAGAAATCAAAATAGGCACCTAAACATGATTTCTATATCATAATAACAACAATTAAAGCACTTACTTGGATGCCTCGTATCTCTGTCTAATAACAAAATACACACGTTAGTAACTTCAAAGAAAATAAAATTGAAGAATTAAATAAAGATTAAGAAAGTTTAGACTAGATTTGGGACCAAACCATCAAAAATCAATCCTTTCACGTTTAGGGCGAAAGCAACTTCGAAATTGGCTAGATGTGTCTAGATCTTGTGAATGCGAAATTTTGTAGGAGTGAAGGCTACTTTAGAAAAGAGAGAGAGAGAATATCAAGAATTTCTTGATGAGTGTTTGGTTAATTCAAAACAGATGTTTTAGGAGGCTATTTATAAAGAAAATAAGCCAGATATGGTAAAAAAAAGAATTAGAGTTTCTAAAAGAATAAAACACGACGCTACCGCCAAAAACGCCCCTGTCGCCAAGCGACAGGTGTGTCGCCGCTGAGCCAGGCCTGTCTTCCGGCACTGCAGGACAATTTTTACGGATTTTGTTTTAATCATATCTTTTGATCCGAAAATTAAATAAAAAAAGACATATAATATGTCGTTAGAAAGCTCTTAAAGTCTACTTTCCACCCCAATTAGAATCAGATTAAAATCGTTTGTAGATAAAAAGATATGGCTGAAATAAAGAAAGGGTGTCAGTTTTGGATAGAGTTTCATATCTCATTCATATCATTTTTGTTATAGCTCGGAATTAGTATTATAATATATCATTGGAAATATAATTTTAATATATATCCAAACACATAAAATTTTGATAAATATTATGAGGCACGAAAATAATATATGAATATATTCCACTTTATACAAAACAAGGATTCTATAAAGGAATAGTTTTATTCAATTTATAACTCTTTGATACATAATTATCAATCCAAACTCCATTAGGATTTAAAAGAACCCTCTAGAGTATTCTAGAAGACTATAATCAATTATAATAGCTTTAGGAATGATAATCAATAATAGGCTCTCCCCTAGATCATTGGGCCGTATGTAAGAACCAAACCGGGGCCTAGTTTAGTATTTTGGCCATAAATTCCTCATTATTCATCGAAATTGGGCTCACAATATATCGTTGGAAAGGTATTTTCAAGTCCCATCCTACTATACTATTATTGGACCCATATCATTGACCAAACAAAAGTCGAATGCTCATTTTTTCATAAATAGGGTTAGAAAAGAAATATTTTCAAAAATAGAAAGAAAAAATATTTTAATAAAAAATCCTCATCAACAGACTTTTCACACTTTCGCTTTGTTCGATAATTAAATGACGTGAAAGTTATTTATCAATGGGTTTGGTTTTGGGGATACACATTTGGGTGTCTATAGAAGCCCCCACTTAGACTGTGTTTAGAGAAACGCAAGTTTCGAAAACAAAAGTCAAAGTTGCAATAGGGACAGAGATTGCCCATCTCGTGCTATCTTCTCAATATTTGGTGACAACCTCCACAATCTTAGCGAATGCTGTCGAAGACTGCCCATCTCGTGCTTATCTTCTCAAATCTTTGTGACAACCTCCACAATCTTAACGAATGTTGTCGAAGATAACTATACTTGAAGTATCCTCAAATGTTGTTATATTATTCCGAAGAAAATTACCGAAGACCAACGCTTGTTGATCCTTTAAAGTTTGCTTAAACTTTGCTTTTGCCAGTGCGTCGGCTCTTCTGCTGCTTGTGAGCCAGGTTGTCGGTGCTTTGCTGTTTATGAAGCATTGTGTTGGTGCCTTTGTGATGAGCCAATGTTTAGGCGCTTTAATCTAAGACAAACGATCTTTTGTTAGGTCGATCACTTATTTGTGATTGTAATCAAACCGACTACTAAATCATGTCAAATTGCTTATAGGGGCTAACTTGCATACCAAGGAACTCGAAAAGTGCTGCACTGGGTCCGCATAATCTAATATAGGGGCCACACATTGTGTACTGCACAAGCGCCTGTTAGAAGACTCTGGCGCCGCACTTTGCTTCTGTCGCCAAGCGACAGCCTTGTTGTCTGGCAGTGCAGTCAGGTCTTCCCTATTTTGCTCTTGTTGTTGTTGTCCGTTGCTCGATTTCGTTCCGAAATTTGAACTTGGTCGTTTCCTTTTAACCGAATCCGCTTAAAACTTTTCTAAATTAAAGCTCTTCATCGCTATTTTACTGATCCATATAATTTTGCTCAAACTCCTCACATCTTGGTAGAGTCCGAAAGGAATGGTTTCCTTCGAGCATGTGTATTATTCTGATAGCGGGTTCAGAATTATTTGAAAGCTAATATATTCAGCAAGGTCAAGTGATCGGAATGCCTGGGTGGAGGCCGCTTCCGATCAGTAATATTAATATAATTAATATTACAGCTTAATCTTAACTGACCCCTTCGGGTCACACCCAAGCAAAATATACGAACTGACTCGACGAATTAATTCGGAAGAAATTAATTCGTCGCCCGAGTGTTAAACATTTAGTCGTCGGAAATTCGAGCTTGGAGCGTCGAAACCGAGTGTTGGAGAATCTCAAATGTCGAGCCAAAATTTAGGATTTGGCGAGACGGGAAAATGCATCAAGTAAAAAGTAAAATCCTTGCCATGCAAAAGGCTAGGAATGCATGCCCAATAGGGGCATGCCACGTGGCAGCACACATGGCAAAACGCCATGTGGCAGCACACGTGGCCACCACGTTGGCAGCCACCAAGTGGCAGCCGCCACATTGGCAGCCACCTAGTGGCGGCGTGCCACCTTGGCAGCGTGCCACGTGGTAGCGCCATGGTGGCGGCGCGCCACGGTGGCGACACATGTTGCAATGGCCGTAGACCCGGGTTCATGGGGCATGGACACGGGCCAAAATAAAATGGGCCAACCGAACCCAACTTGGGGCTCAAGGTTGGGTGACACATGGTTAGTTCACATTGCATGTGAAATGCCTTGGGGACCAAGTGAGAAAGTGGTCCACACCTAACCATGTAACACTTGTTACTTGTTCCTTTGTTTATTTAACTAAGGGTTGAATTCACCAATCTTTCCATGTGGGATCTTTTTGTGAAAAGTCCCACATTGAAAGATGAGTGAAATTCACAAGGCATACTTCCTTATACATAGTCATGGCATGGCCTGAGAATTCTTTGCTTGAGTGGGAGTTAAAAAGAGCATTCCATAATTTTGGGAAAACTCTTAAACTCATATAACACTCGGGTTTTGGTCGAACCTTGCTAACCCCAAGGTAGCGGACCTTAAAGTTGTGTTCGACTTTTTATGGGTGGATATCGTCGGAGGCGCGGCGCTTGACGTGCTCGTAGCTTTCAAGTAAGAGCCCCGGTTTTTGGGCGAAGCTCGCTTCGAGGGTAAGATTCGTTATCTTTTCTTTGTGATTATTTATTTATGCTTTATGATTTTAATTATTGCGAGTGGTTCCTCGGTCGGGGTTATTTCCGCGGTGAGTTGGACTCACCAAACCCCAACATAGTCTCATGCGGCGTATTCGCTGTTTTTTAAACGTTCTTGCTTGCTAGGATGCACCTGCTTATCTTTCTTTAGGGTTGACCTAAAACTTAGTGTTGCTTGACTCATTGGCTTGACATAACTGAAGGTATGAACTTGACTTAATAATGACTCACTTCGTGTCACTCGTGTGTGCATAGTGTTGACTCAATGTCATAACACGACA
Organism: Chenopodium formosanum; assembly: GCA_024500155.1. Classification (NCBI taxonomy): domain Eukaryota; kingdom Viridiplantae; phylum Streptophyta; class Magnoliopsida; order Caryophyllales; family Amaranthaceae; genus Chenopodium; species Chenopodium formosanum. Next base: position 53,015,126 of record CM044880.1, on the reverse strand, counting down.
TGACTCAATGTGTACATGACTCGAAATGCAGAAAAACAAAAATTGTCGTCATTTTTGTGGAGGGTACCGACTTTCTCCTGAAAAAGAAAGACGCAAAAAGGACGAAGTTTTTGAAGGTGCATGTTGAATGAGCTTAATCCGTTAACGTTGTCTCTCATAGTACAAGGATTGTAACATCTTAGACTGTCCTAGTTGACTTGATAATGGAAGTATTTAGGTAACTTAGGCGTAGAGGCTAAGTACTTCATACTTTGTGATGTAATGATGAGTGATCTCACATGACAAGGCATGCTTCAGCATTGTGCTAAGATTTCATGACAAAGGGTTCCTAAGGGAAGTATATTTGGTCATGTATCTGTGATGTGTGTGAAAGTGACACTAAGTTTAGCCTGCAAAGGCTAAGTGTATGGAAAGATATTATTTCGAGAAGAGTCAAAAGATGGTGACTCTTAGGCTAGGTAGGCTAACAATGTAGGGATCAAGCCCCCAAGTCAAGCTCTAAGTATATAGGGATGAGCATAATGAATCCCTTGATATTATCATGATAAGTAAATGTGAATGCATTTTTATTATGGCTGCACTTCGATGTTAGGTTGCCTACATGTCCGTTAGGAATCAGGCCGAACGTAGCTCTAGTCAAACCTCGCTTAAGTGTGTGTATAACTCAAAGAGGTATTTTGTAAAGGGTTGTAACGTGGTAAGGCTCTAGGTTGAAAAAGAAAGGGATAAAGGCTAAAAACCCTAGATAAACCCCCAAGGTGTGAAACCTTGATTTTGAATCTTTGTATTCTTGAAATTTCTTAATGTTGAGCTATTTCTTTCTTTTATTTTTGCTCTCTTTTTTTGCTTTTGCATTAATTTTATTTTTATAAGTGTGGGCAATCCCGATCATGTAGTCTATCACTCACTTGGCATTCATATTTCTCAGGCATGGTACCGAGCACTTGATAAGAGACGCAATCTAAGACGTGTTCAAATCAAAGACATGTTCATGTCAAAGATATTAGAACACTTGCCCTTTTGTACACTTTTATTTATTTATTATTGCTTATTTTTTGCTATTTTAATCTTTTGAAGTTACTCAAGCTTTTTATGAAATTGAAAATTGCATAAGTTGCACACCATCCCATCCTAAGATTAGGTTGATATAGGTTGAAAAATGAAAGGTCTATCGTTAGACGAGGCTCAAAGTGGTTTATCGAAGAGGGATTGCATATTTGAAGAATGAAAGGTGATATGATGTGGCTACAAGGGGTGCCTCAAGTCATTGGTATACCTTGTGCTTAGTTTGACATGGATTTTTTTTTTAATGCTATGTAATGAAATGATCATATGCAAGAAAATAAATTCTCATTTTTTATTAAAGGATAAGAAATAATGATCCTACAAAATAAATCTAAAGAGAATAAAAATGTGCCTATGCTAGACTTATTAGGGAAAAGGTAAATAAAAGAAATTGAAAAGAAGAGGTCACAAAATCTCGTCGTTGAAGCTTTCCTCGTGTCTTGTGTTGTTTGCTTTATCATCGACTCGCTCTTTTTGCTAGCTGGAGGCATGGGAAGCTTATTATCATCAATTTAATGTTTGATAGCCTCCTTTAGCTTCCAATAGCTCTCTGTAGTATGACCCTTACCTTGATGATATTTGCAATGTGCATGTGGATTCCAACTAGGCAATCTCTTTTCGGGTGCGGGATCTTGAATAGGTCCAACGGGAGTAATAAGTCCCCTGGCATGGAGTCGATCGAAGGCAGCATCGTAGCTCATCTCAATGGAGGTGAATTGTTTCCTTACTTTCTTCTTTGATCCTTGGTTATCAATGGCTAAAACTTCAATGAGATCAAAGGTACTAACATTGTTACTAGAGTGGGCGTTTTTAGAAGAAGAAGGATTGTCGTTCTTCTTTCCTTTCCAACCACTATGGTTACTATTATTAGTAGCGTTTTGCTTTCCTAGGTCATCTTCAATCTCGGTGCCTATGTCATAGACCGCCTTGAAAGTATTCAAGTTGTGTGGATATTTTAAGTACTTTGAATACTTTACTTGTAAATTTTTTATGAACATCCTCACGGATTCTTTTTCAGTAGGGACTTCGATCATGTTAGCGGAAGTTTCGCTCCACTTGTTGAAGAAGAAGGTGAACCCTTCTTTTTCTTTTTTTTTTAGAATCTCAAGTTGTCTATGATCGGTTTCAATTTGAATAATACACTTATATCTATCAATGAAAGCATTTTTTATTCCTTCCCAGGTAGAGGTCTTCTCTTTATCAAGGGAGAAGAACCAATGTTGACAAATGGTTTCAAGAAATAGCAAGAATGAAGAGTGAAAAATATTTTTATCAATCCCATTAATGTTCATTATCGTTTTAAAGGACCTTAAATGAAAGTAAGGATTGTCAGTAGGCTTAAACTTAGGGATGTCATTGGCATTAAATTTCTTCGGAATAAGCTCCTTGTCTATTGAGACCCCTTGTGAGCTAATGTCCTGGAATCTATAGTCATTGGATATTTTGCTCAAGCTCTCTTGCATGAGCTCCATTTTTTGTTGCTTAAAAGGGTCATTAATTTGGAGGGTTAAAGTCTTCAAAACCTTGGTTACGTCAGTCAATTGATTCCTAAGCTCTTGAGTGGCCATTATCTTCATAGCTTTTCTCTTCCGACTGACTGGTTTATCAAAAAGTTGAACCTGAATAAAGGTGTTGTCCTTGATTAAACATCCTTCTCTCATTGACAAAGTACTGTGGAAAGGGCAATCTGGGATATGTTTTTTGTTATTATTCATTTTGACTCAAGCTCTATTCAACATGGAAGAAAAGGTGGAAAAGAATGGAAATAGATACCCCCACTCGAATAACAGAAAACGACTCATGCATGAACCTAAGACACTGTCATTGTGACATATACACAAAGTGTGTGCTAAGACTAGTGAGTGTAAGCGACAAGTTTGACTCGTGACATGACCATATGGTTAGACTATGTGACTAAACTCAAGCAAAAGACCAAATAAGGGTACTATTATTAATAAAATAATAGAACTATTTAGCAAACTGTTGAATTAAACTCGTCGCGATGACTCGAGAAAAGTACTAAACTGTCGCCGCACACTACAGTGCAGCACCAGACGACAGGGTTGTTTCTTGACGTTGCACAGCAGCGTGTGGTGCTGCAGCCAAAATTTTGGGCCATTACTAGGGCATTAATCTTAGACTGCTTTCAGTATTTTCACTTTACGGGATAACCCTAAAGTCGTACTAAGTCACTTTTGATTAAATTATTAGAATTTAATTACTCAAATTAATTAATTAATTAAATAATTAGGCAAAGTCCTTTAATTCATTAATTAGTTTATTTAAGGCTTAAACACAAGTCAAACAAACGATTAGGAAAAAACACATAGAGTATGCGTAACAAATAATGCACAATTAGTCGAGTAGGCACAATATGATGCAATGAGTTTGTAACCTAACCATGGCTCCAGTTCTCTAAAGTTCGGGATATGGGTTAGTCAAAGAGGGTCCATGGTTATTTGTCTGGATGCACTGCGCAGAAGCTTTACCTTTGGAAGGGTTGGCGCGAGTTGATGGGACCCCGCGGGTTAAAAACTCGCTTCCATGGTTTGGTGTATTCAACATTCTCGGATGTAACCTTTGATGCACAAAGCGTTCAATTAGGTAGATGGAGCATGAATTCCCAGAGGGTTATGTCCATATGTAAAACACATTTGGGTTTCAGAAAAGTGAGAAAAACTCTATCAGAAAGTAAAACCGAGCCAACAAGGGTAGAAATGGTCAAAATTAGAACTCATATTTCTGGCTCGGTATTGGAAGAAAGCAGCGCCAGCTAACAGAGACCGTCGCCGCAATATAGTCTTGTCGCCAGGCGATAGAAGTGTCGCTCGGTGATAAAGCCATATTATCAGCGACAGGATCTGTTTGCTAGATGCGAGTTCCTACATGCCTCAGCTGCTTTCTGTGTTCAATAAAATTTTCCGGTTTTTCGCAGCATTATTTCGATCCTAGTTATGAAAGATATTCCTCAAATTTCCTACGTGTAAAAATCCTATGTTTTTAACTCATTACAGATGGTCTTTAATATAAGATCGTTTTTATGCATATGACAATAATGTTAATCAAAATTACGCACATGAAATACTTAGAACTTTTCGAGTCTCATCCACTCTTTCTAAATCATTGCCGAAATAAATTTCAGGAATTAAAATAGAAATCCTCCCCATTGGAGTCGCCAAAAAACTGTAGGGAATATTTTATGCATTACCCAAAACTTGAACCCCACTTTGGTCATACACTTAAGCATGGTAGCATCCAAAGGAAAGGAAGCTAGAGCAAAAGAGTCGCCAACAAGTTTTAGGAACTTGTAAGCCGTTCACAGGGTGAAAGTTACACCCCTTAACGATCCAGGTTATTGTTAACTCCAATAGGTCTGGAACCATGACTGGAAGTTCAGGGATGAAGGTACAAATCAAACCTAAAAAAAATTGAACTTACCCTAATAATAGGCCTCTACTTTATTCTGCTCGTATTCATGTGCGCTTTCTGACTAACATGCAAACAATAGGTTAACCCTAAACCTGTTTAATCTATGTTTGTTGAATATTAATGCACAAATAAAACTATTATTGGCGATCACTTGAATTATAATCATATTATCTCTAAACAAGATTATTAATTATCTTATTAAGCGTGACAACAAGAACAAATTCCCTTTTAACATACATAAAAGGTGTGATCAAACAATAATAATAAATATAATCAATAAACATAATAATCATCATAATAATATTTATAATCATAATAACAATCATAATCATGTTAAAAATAAAGCATAAAATTAATAGCAAGATCTTGGGCTTGATACTAACAAGATTAATAACAAACCCTAGCATGTCATTAAACATTAAAGATCAAATATATAGCCCTAATATAATACTAACATGAATAATAGGAATAAAAAAAAGGCATCATAGAAATCATAATTGACATGATATTCTTTACCCTAAGCATGATACAAGGAACTTATTGTTGTCACCCTGAACATCAAATTAAGGAAAGCATCCTAACATTTTACTAGGAATCAAATTAGGAAACTAAACATGATTTCTACTTCATAATATCAACAGTTAAAGCACTTACTTGGATGCGTCGTATCTCTTTCTAATAACATGTTAGTTACTTCAAGGAAAATAAAATCAAAGAATTAAATAAACATTAAGAAAGTTTAGACTAGATTTGGGACCAAATCCTTAGAAATTATCAAACCTTTCACATCTAGGGCGAAGGCAACTACGAACTTTGCTAGGTGTGTCTAGATCTTGTAAATGCAGAATTTTGTATGAGAGAAGGCTAGTTTAGAAAAGAGAGAGAGAGAGTATTAAGAATTTCTTGATGAGAGTTTTGTTATTTCAAAACGGAGGTTTTGGGAGGCTATTTATAAAGAAAATCAGCCGGGTACGATACAAAAATATTCACAGTTTTGAAAAAAATAAAACACGACGCTGTCGCCAAACACACCCTAGTCGCCAAACGACAGGGCTGTCGCCAAACTACATGTGCGTTGCCGCGGCGCCAGGTCTGTCGTCCGGCGCTATAGACCAGTTTTTGCGGATTTTGTTTTTATCATATCTATTGTTTCAGAAGTCTAAATAAGGCATATAATATGTCGTTGGAAAGCTCTTGAAGTCTAATTTCCAACTCAATTAGAATTAGATTAAATCTTCTTTGGTCGAAATAGTGGAAGAGTGTCAGTTTTAGATAGAGTTTCATACCTCATTCATATCTTTTTCGTTATATCGCGGAATTAATATTATAATATATCATTGGAAATATAATTTCAATATATATCCAACCAAATAAAATTTGGATACAAACTATAAGGCATGAAAATAATATCTGAATGTATTCCATTTTGTACAAAACAAGGATTCTAAAAAGGAGTAGTTTTATTCAATTTCAAACTCTTTGAAATAAAATTATCAATCCTAACTCCATTAGGATTTAAGAGAACATTATAGAGTATTCTAGAAACTATAACCAATCCTAATATCTTTAGGAATGATAATTAATAATAGGCCCTCCTCTTGATCATTGGGTCGTATGTAAGAACCTAACCGGGCACAGTTCAGTATTTTCGCCATAACTTCCTCATTATTCATCGGAATTGGGATTATAACATATTAATGGAAAGTTCTTTTCAATCCCTATCAAAATAAACTATTATTGGACCCATATTCAAACCAAACCAAACTAGAATGCACGTTTTTTCATAAATAGGTTTAGAAAAGAAATATTTTCAAAAACAAAAAGAAAAATATATTTTAATAAAAACATCCTGATCACTAGACTTTTCACACTTTCGCTTTGTTCGATAATCAAATGACGTGAAAGGTATTAATCATTGGGTTTGGTTTTAGGGAGACACATTTGGGTGTCTACAGTAATATATTGGAGGATATGATCATACACAGGATTATCTCCTTCGATGTCATTTCTTTCCTCTATTGTGTTGAAATATGTTGGTTCTTCTCTTCTATCAACGCATAATGGCATCATATTTAAGTGATCTGGAATGTTGATCATTGAGGCTAATTTTGCTAGTGCATCGGCAAATTGATTATAATCCCTTGGGACAAGGTATTTAAAATAATCAACATGCTCAAAATGCTCGATGATTTGCTTTAGGTGTGCTTGGTATAATATCATTATGGAGTTCTTTATTTTCCAACTTTTTAGTATATGATTTTTAATCAAACTAGAATCTTCATATACCTTTAATTTTTTCACACCTATGCTAGCTGCTGCTTCTAATCCAATAATGCACGCTTCACTTTCCGCGACATTATTAGCAACCTCAAAGTACAGAGATTGGAGTATGTGCTCCCTCTGGACTTATGAGTAACACTCCCACACCACTTCCTTTTTAATTGGATGCACTAGCAAAGTACATTACCCACTTGTCATCTTGTGTCATGAGAATCTCTTTATCTAGAAGATGAGTAGTTTCTGCATGACTTGTTTGAATTGGATGTTGGGCTAGAAAATCAAAAATTACATTCCCTTTTATTGATTTTTCAGGAATATATTTTAGTTCAAATTCGGCCAACATCACCAACCACTTGTATATTCTTCCTTGTATAGGTGGTTGTTCAAACAAATACTTTATCGGATTTTGTTGAGAAATCACATGAGTAGTGTGTGATAGCATGTAATGTTGTAGTTTTATAGTTTCCCACATTAATGCTTAACTCATTATTTTCCAGGGTTCTATATATTGTTTCATATTGAATGAATTAATTACTTATGTAGTATATTGCACATTCGAATTTTTCTACCTCTTATGCTAGCATGGCACCTGTGGTCGTGTCTGTAATCGTGATGTATAGCCTAAGAGGTAGTTTGGGTACTAATGGTGCTGAAACTGGTAGACTTTTAAGATAATCTTTGATTTTGTCAAAGGCCCTTTGGCAGTGATCGTCCCATTCAAGTTTTTCTTCTTTTATTTAATTTTTTAAAATATTGGCTTACAAGTCATAGTCAATTTGTTGATAAACCGACTAATGTATTGTAGTTTGCCAAGAAACCCCCAAATTTCTTTTTCTGTTTGGGAGGGAGGCATATAAACGATTGCCTTTATTTAGAGGAATCGATCTCAATATCACGTGTGCTTACTACGTATCTGAGTAACTTACAAGAAGTTACTTCGAAGGCGCATTTTTGTGTATTTAATCACATTTTATATTCATTTATGCGAGTGAATAATTTGCGTAAAGCTTTTATGTGTCCCATTCTATCTTTGGATTTACAATCATATCATCCACATACAGTTCTATTTCTTTATGTATCATATCTTGCAAGAGAGTCGTAGCCGTTTTTTGGTACGTAGCTCCTGCATTTTTTAAACCAAATGGCATGACTGTGTAGCAATATGTACCCAAAGGGGTGATAAAGAACGTCTTTTCTTCATCTACTTTTTCCATTAGGATTTGTTTGTAAACTGCGTATCCATCCATAAAGGATAACATCGCATGTTTAGCCGTGTTATTTACCAATATATCAATATGAGGTAGAGGAAAGACGTCTTTAGGGCTACCCTTGTTAAGGTCCCTAAAGTCAACACACATGCAAGCTCGTCCATCCTTTTTAGGGACTAGGATGATGTTCGCTACCCATTCTGGGTAATTACATACGCGAATGAAATCTACGTCTAATTGCTTTTGTACTTCTTCTTTTATTTTCAAAGCGACATCAGGTTTCATTAGTCGAAGTTTTTGTTTTATTGGAATGGTATGTTCCGCAATTTCCCAATCTATTCCAGGTATGTCCTTGTATGACCAAGCGAACACGTCTTAGAATTCTTTGAGCATCAATATAAGAATCGATCCCTATTTTGGATTTAAAGTTAAGCCAATTTTGACTTCCCTTTTGTTTTCTTTAGTTCCTATCAATTACATAATACTAAAAGCGAATCTGACATGACACTTGTCATGTTCCGATTAAAAAATTTCCCCCTACTTTTTTCTATCAATTTTTTTTCTTTTTTGTACAAAATCTTCATTAATATTATTTTATATATCCTATGATATTTAACTTTCAATTTGGCAACTATATACAAAATATATTTTATATGCATATCTTTCGTATTTTTTATAATAGGTATTTTTTATATAATAAACAAACACATAATAAGGTAATATATTAGAATAATAAAATGTACTACTCCGTACCTCGTATCATTCTACAACATATTTTTTCTTTGAAAGTTTTTTTGCTCTAATCAGATTTGATAAAACAATTACAATTCAATAAGTATAAACATAAATATAAAACAAAATTAAAAAATCATGATTATTAATTTTAATAAAAACTAATCAATTAAATTTGTAAAACACTGTGCCAGTTATAGTATGCTATAAAATATTTTTCCGGTCAATACATGCCAACAAAATAGGGACATATGGGTATATAATTACATTGCACAGGTTATAATTATAAATTGCATTCTCACATAAAACACTATAATCATTAAATTTTTTTGTTTTTTTTATTGTTTAATAATAAATAACTTTTGATAAAAATGTAATATTAATTCAATTTTTTTTGTTTTATTTTTTGAAAAGAAATTCAAGTATTTGTTTCAATTAAAAATATTATTTTTTTTATTTAAAAAAAAAACTATTGTTGTATTAACATTACAATTCAATAAACTATAAACATAAATATAAAACAGAATTAAAAAATCATGATTATTAATTTTCATAAAAATTAGTCAATTAAATTTGTAAAACAGTGTGCCAGTTATAGTATGCTATAAAATATTGTGCCGGTCAAAACATGCTAACAAAATAAAACACTATAATTATTAAATTTTTGTTTTTTTTTTAATGTTTAATAATCAATAACTTTTGATAACAATATAATATTAATTCAAGTTTTTTTGTTTTTTTTTTGTTTTTTTTTATTTGAAAAGAAATTCAAGTATTTGTTTCAATTAAAGTTATTTTTTTTTTTTTGAAAAAAAAAATTATTGTTGTATTAACATTATAATTTCACTGATTCATAAATTGATTATGTAAAAACCGTGCGTTGCGCGGGATTTAAACTAGTATTGACTATTTTAGTTTCTTCAATTATAGGGTTCTTTTTTTTTCTCATTCATTCATTAGTTCAACCAATTTATTAATATTATCATCTTCATTAGATTGATTGTTATAGCATTCGAAAGATTCAAAATACAGCATATACTGGGAAATAGAGCTCATATTATAGAATTCAAAACAGAGTACATCAAGAGAAGAATCCTTATTGGGTTCTTCATCCATAGAACTAGAAAAATAAGATTCAGTGCTGGCAATGAGGCTCAATTTTTTAGCTTCCTTAAAGTCTAAGATAAACTCTTCATCCGATTCTTAAAACATCTTCCCCTCGCATATTACGATTTCTAGCTTGTCACCTAAATGATTGTTCCACTTGAAAGATTTCCACCATCCATGCTCGAAGGTTTCATTAGAAGGGGTGATCAATGAGGTTGGGTCATAAGCTTCATATTGGATGGCATTCTGATTAGTCATGGTAGCAACATGGTTTTGCTCTAGTCCAAATAGCAAGTTGATCGCTTGCCTAACACAACACCCTGGGGTTGGGTGTTTTGATTCAACGATTTCAAGATCGTTATTCAAGAAGTAGAAATCACGAAATATCTGAAATCCAGGCTTCTTGATTCCTTCAAAAACTAATGTTTCTTGAAAGTCATAGCAAGGGAAATCTTCTCCCTCCCTAATGAATTGTCCATTCAGGGTTTGTTGGTAAGATGGGATCAATGTGACTATCCTTTTCTTATTGTTGTCTCTACGTGCTTTGTTTTTAGCATTATGAGACTCTAGTTCTTCCTTGGTTTGTATCCCAATCCAAAACATAGACTTTTCTTTATGATAGGAAGTAAAAGAGATTTCTTCATTCCTATTCCCAAAGGCATCCTAGGAAAGTAACTACTCTTAAACAAGATGTTGTTTAATATCCGGGTGGAATATGGATCAAGCTTCAATGGTTCTTCGAGGCTTTCTTCCATTTCAATTGTGCAGATTGGCTCCGCGACGAATCCCCACATGTCCTCTTCATTATTTTCATGGTTTATTTCTCAAAGTAATTGGTCATTTATGGCTATTTTGAGAGGAGAAGCAGGTATAGTAATAGGAAGCCCTTGATAGCTCAACCTAATCATTTGATGAAGTGATGGTGGTATTGCACCAAGGTCATGTTTCCAAGGACGTCTAAATAGAAGGTTGAATGTGGGTTTAATATCCATGACATTGAAATCAACAATCTTTTGAATTGGGCATGTGGCAATTGGTAGCTTAACGATTCCACACACCGATCTCCTCGAGTTGCCATAAGCCCTAATGCATTGTGTTGTTGATTAAGGCCTAGATATTTTTCTGTTCGTAATGGGCACACATTTACAGCTGACCCATTGTCTACTAAAGTGGGAGGGATATTGTACCCTTTGCACCCCACGGTTAAGTATAATGCATTGTTGTGGGTAGTGGCTTTTAAAGGCAAATCATCATTAGTGAAAATGAGTGATTTGTCGGATTTCTCACTAGTAAGCAAGCTATCGAGATCCTAGGGGGTTGTGTTAATACTTACAGAAAAAGTCGTTAGGGGGTTCATATAAGAATTCCTATGTTCTTTATAAGTACTTAAGAGTTCCCAAATGCTAACAATCGCCTTGGATTGGCGAAGTTAATAGACCAATTGATCTTCAACCTCAAGTGGTGATGGTATTGGGTTTTGTACTTGACCTTAAGTTTTATTTTGCATGGTCGAAGATGCATTTGGTGGTGCTTGATAAACTCGTCATAAACGAGTTAGATGATCTATCTCATTTGGGTTAGTTATAGGACTCGTGAATCAACTTTCTTCTAGAGGCTTTGAATGTGCCTCTACTTCAAGATGTTCCATGAGTTGTGCTAGATGCCATTGTTCATCTAAGAGAGATTTTATTTGTCTTAGAACTTCTCGAAGAAATTATCCCAATCAAGTGCTCCATTTCTCATTTTGAAGACAAGATGGAGGTGTGACAGTGGTGTACTTAGAGACATATAAGTCTTCCAAGTCGTTCTTCCATAACCCATACACTTCATTAATTTCCCTTATGAGTGTTTTTTAGGGTAATTTTACCCTGCCACATGGCCCAATTAGAGGGTGACACGTGTTAGCCCCAGATTGGTCTAAAATGGACCAATCCTTGCTCGACACGTGTCATTCCAGAAATCAAGGGAAAAGGCGGCATTCAGGCCCAAATCCCGAGAACGCCGCAAAATGGCGCAGCCCATCAATGATTAGGGTTCAGTGACCTAATCAGGGGCACAATTCCAAAAGACCCTATAAATAGGGAGATGTCCCTCATTTTGAGGGGACGTTTGACCATTTATTACACCTGCATTCTCTTACATCAGAGAAACACCTGAGCTTGCAATCCAAGCGGATCCCCACCAAAATTTTCGTACTCTTTATTCCGTTTCAAGTTACTAACTTGACCGTCGGAGGCGGAGCTCCAACCACCCGGAGTCTTCGTTGTTTTGCAGGTAAAGACCGGCCAGACCAGACTTTGTGTCGTAACTCTCCCGAAGGACAAAAACACCAAAAACATTTGGCGCCGTCTGTGGGGAGAGTACCTCGAAGATGGTTCAAGAGTCTGTACCACTCCCTAACCGTCTGGGCAATGACTCAGAAGTCTTTACAGATCATGAAGATAAGGATCCTCAGGTCGAAACCTTTACAACCAAAGAAGGCTCTCTTAGAATCAAGCGCATCCGACCTAGAGACACTCTGGAACGGGGTGCCTCCCAGGCGGGTACGAGCCGATCCTCTGGGCAGCCGCAAGGGGAAACCCAAACGGTCGCTGGATCAGCCCCTGTCATCCGAGACGAACTTATGAGATTCATGACAAGTTTCAAGGGTAAAATTAAAGAGCTGATTACCCAAAGCCGGGCTGGCCCAAGTAAAGGTCAGTCGGCGAAGAAGACTCCTCCAGAGAAGGGGAAGTCGGTCAAAGACCGGCAGCCCACTCCTCATTTAAAGGAGAAGGCAGTCGGGACCATTGATTGGTAAAAAATTCTCCTACCTGGGAGGGACACCAACAACACTCGCCGGCCTCAGCAACCGGTAAGAAGAAAAAAATCAACTATTGATGCCTGAGAGATCATCAACCGGAAGAGAAATCAATCGCTGTCTGAGTCGGCTTCAACGTCGAATTTTCCAGACAGCTTGAACAACATTTCTGTAGAGAGTGCACCTTCCTTGCATGAGAGTCAGACAGGCGGTAATACCGTCCATTCTGGCCCTCATATGATTGGAGTTGTCCCGTGTGTGCCTACTCAGACCTACGGACAGTATCCTCCTCACTTCATGCAGCCGGCCTTCTTTGGGGGTCAGGCGGCATATCCAAACGTCAAGCCTTTAGACTGGCAGCTTCGTCTGCTACGCCTGGGTGAACAACCTTCTGCGTTCACTCGGGAGATAACCGAGGCGGTTCAGCCAGCCAAGGTTAAGAACGTGTTGGTTGGTACCTATGATGGTACCTCCAATCCGGAAGATCACCTCATGGCTTATACCAACCTCTTGTATCTGCAGGGGTTGGATGATGCCACTTGGTGTCGATGCTTCCCGGCTACGTTGAAGGGCATTGCCCAACAATGGTTTGGTAATCTGCCAGCCAGGTCCATAGACAGCTTCAGGAAGCTTGCCTTCTTGTTTGCCTCTAACTTCTCAATTAACATCCCAGCTAAGAAAACAAGCCTTGATTTGAGCATTGTTAAGCAGGGAGAGAGAGAAGGGCTGCGCTCATATGTCAGGCGGTTCAACCTGATCAGAATTCAGATTCAGGGGCTGTCTGATGAGGTAGTTTTTACAGACTTCTTCAAGGGTCTTAGAGACGGGTAGACCTTTAAGTTCGACCTTGTCAGAAAAGGGGCTTTCACCCTACAGGCGGCCCTGAGGGAGGCGGAAAGCTATATTCAAGCTACCGATCTCTGCTCGCCTGGTAGCCAATCGGACTCCAAGAAGTCTGACAAGTAGAAAGACAACCGGCCTGCTTAGCCGGCTAAAAAGAAAGAAGAGAGCAAGAAGAGAAAGGAGGTTCGGGCGGTTAGTGATTCTGACCAGCCGTCCCAGAAGAAGAAGAAAGAATTTAAACCGTACGTCCCCAAGTACGAATTTAACAAAGACTGCAACTTCATCCTCATGGAGATAAAGGACCGGCTGTCCCTTGAGAAGTCGAATCCAATGAAAATTTCCGTTCAATCCAGGAACAAAAATAAATTATGTCAATACCATGAGGAAGTTGGCCATGACACCAACGACTGCTTCAGCCTATAACGGACGTTGGACCGTCTGGCTGACAAAGGGATGATGAAGTCCTATATTTCTAAGTCCCCAGACGAGGAAAAAAATAAAAACAAGGGTCAGTCTTCCAAGACTACCCCCCAGCCTGCTAGTAGTTCGGATACCGACAAGGAGCCGGTCTACACTATAGTAGGCAGGTTCACATGTGGTGGCCCTACCATCCGGGGCACCAAGAGCCATCTTCGAAATATGGACAAAGATGATAATGAGCAGGCGGAAGCCAACTCCTCCTTCCCAGACGTCTTGATCACTGAGTAGGACAGGGGCAGCGTCCGCCGCCCGCATGATGTCCCGGTGGTCATTGAATGTAAGGTTGCCAACCAGCTGGTTGGACGGATTCTTATAGACACCGGCAGCTCATCAGACATCATCAGCCTCCGGTGCCTGCAAAAGCTGAAATACAATGTTAGCAGCATGCATCCGGTCACCCACCCCTTGGTTGGTTTTGGGGGAGAATTGACTTACCCATCCGGCTGGGAGAGAATGGCCAAGGGCGACATATTGTCGTCAGGTTCTTGGTCGTTGAGGAGTTGACCGCCTATAACATTATCCTTGGCAGGCCAACCCTCAACGTAGCCAAGGCGGTAATCATCCCATCTCTCATGCTCATCAAGTATGAGAAGGATGATGGCTCTGTTGGTTCCCTGAATGGGGATCAGAAGACGGCTCGGGAGTGCTACCTCTCATCCGTCAAGGACACTGTAACCCCAGGCGTCCAGGAACCAATAGACCTTGACAATGTCAAGGATGCCGATCCAGCTCCTGCCCAACCAGCAGCCGGTAAGAAAAGAAAGGCACCTCTACTAGTGGAGGTAAAGAAGGAGAAAAAATAGCAATCACTGACCGGTGGGCGGTCAGATGAGCTCCGTCCCCAATCGGCTGGTGCAAGCATTGATCTCGTTCTGGATGACAGCCGTCCAGAATGTACCATTAAGGTTGGCACGGTTGCTCATGCTACTTTGGGTGCAAGCTTGCACCTTCTGTTGAAGGAATTCAAAGACATTTTTTGCCTTTGAAGTGGAAAAGATGCCAGGCGTCACCCCGGATCTCGCTGTCCACAAACTCGCCGTGGACCCAAAAAAGAAGCCCATCCGGCAAAAGAAAAGAAACCACGGCAAAGAAAGAAGTCAGGCGGCAGCTGCCAAAGTCAAAAAGCTGCTAGACGCTAGGTTCATTCGGCCTTGTAATTTTCCCGACTGGGTGGCCAATGTGGTCCTTGCAAAGAAACCGAATGGCACCTGGCGCATGGTTGTTGATTACACAGACCTCAACAAGGCGTGTCCAAAAGACAGTTATCCGCTTCCAAAGATCGATAGTCTGGTCGACTCGACAGCCGGCCACGCCTTGATGAGCTTCATAAATGCCTACTCCGGCTTCCATCAGATACCCCTGTGGAAGAAAGATCAAGAGAAGACGACCTTCGTCACTGATCAGGGGCTATTCTGTTATAATGTGATGTCGTTTGGCTTGAAAAATGCGCCTGCCACTTTCCAACGGATGATTAATACGGTCTTTGATAATCAGATTGGGAGGAATGTGGAGGTTATATTAAATCCTAAGAAATGCGTCTTTGGTGTTGAGTTTGGGAAGTTTCTCGGATTCCTAATTGATCAAAGGGGGATAGAGAATAACCCTAAGAAGATACAGGCAGTGATTGACATGAAGTCACTCCGTTTTGTCAAGGAATTCCAGAGACTCACCGGTTGCCTGGCCACCTTGGGAAGATTCCTCAGCCGGTCAGGTGACAAATGCCTCTACTTCTTCCAAGCAATCAGGAAGAAGACCAGATTTGAATGGGGGGACGATGCTGAGGCGGCGTTCCAGAGGCTGAAAGAGCATTTACACTCTCTGCCTAGGCTGGTCAGTCCTTTGCCTAGGGAGACGTTGTACATATAATTAGCCGTCTCAGACCATGCCCTCAGTGTCGTTCTCCATGCTGAGCGAGACGACGTGCAGCTCCCGGTTTACTTCATTAGCCATGTACTTAAAAATGCTGAACTCTGGTACCCCATAGTTGAAAATTTTGGCCTTGCTTTGTATATGGCATTTAAAAAGTTAAAGCCTTACTTTTTGGCACATCCAGTGGTGATCTACACAGACCAGCCACTCAAGCGGTCAATGTCTAACTTTGAATCATCCGGGAGAATGTTGAAATGGGCTATTGAAATGCAAAGTCTTGAAATCAATTATGAACTAAGAAAAGCAGTGAAGGGTCAGGCGTTTGCCGACTTCATTGTAAAAATGACTCGTCCGTTGGCTCCAGATAATCTTGATCAGGTTTGGAAAGTGTATGTAGACGGGAGCTCTACAAGGAACGGCTGTGGTGCAGGCGTAATTTATGAATCTCCGAAAGGGGACAAATTCGAGTATGCACTATGCTTTAAGTTTCAGGCCTCTAACAATAAGGCAGAATATGAAGCCCTGCTACCCGGCATGCGCATGTGTAAGGCGGCAGGGGCCATGAAAATTGACGCCTACTCTGATTCTCAATTGGTTGTTAGCTAGTACGAGGGAAGTTATGAGGCTACCCATTCGGATATGATCAAATATCTTCAGGCAGTCAAAGAGGAGGCCGGGGCACTTAAGGAATTCCGGCTGAACCAAGTCCCTAGGTCTGAAAATAACCAGGCGGATGCGTTGTCAAAACTGGCATCTTCCGCCTGCCATGATACGCCTCGGTCTGTCTATTGGGAAGTTCTGGAAAAGAGAAGCATCAATGAAGATCCCATTGGAGTTTTGGACCGAAGCTCTACCTGGATGGATGGCATCCGGGCTTATCTTTCAGACGACACACTTCCTGATTCGCCACAAGAAGCAGCCGTCCTAATGAAGCGAGCTGCAAGCTTCGAGTTGAGAAATGGAGAGCTCTTCAAGGCGGGGTTTCTTAAGCCCCTGTTGAACTGTGTCACTCTAGAAAAGGGGAAGGAAGTTCTCGAGGACTTGCACTCGGGATTCTGCGCCTCTCATATAGGCGGCAGGTCCCTAGCCGTCAGAGCCAGACGACACTATTTTTGGCCCACTGTTGAGGCAGACGCCAAGGAGTTGGTTAAGAAATGTGACAAGTGCCAAAAGTTTGGTAAACTTATTCATCGCCCGGCTACTGATCTGACGGCCATCTACAGCCCAATTCTGTTTGCAAAATGGGGCATGGATATTCTAGGTCCCTATACGCCTGCTCCAGGCGGAAAGCGTTACATCTTAGTGTCTGTGGATTATTTAACCAAGTGGGTTGAGGCTGAGGCGGTTAAAAACATCAAGACCTCAGATGTAATTTCTTTCATCTGGAAGAATGTTATCACCCGGTATGGGGTACCTATGTCTATGGTGTTTGATAATGGTCCCCAGTTTGAGATGCCTCAGCTAAAAACTTGGTTGGGAGATAAGGTGATCTTAAGCTGCTTTGCATCTGTTGGCCGGCCCCAAGCAAACGGCCAAGTTGAAGCCTTCAACAAACTCATCTCAGATGGAATTAAGAAGAAAATAGAAAGAGCCGGTCGCTTGTGGGCAGAAGAGTTAATCCATGTCCTATGGGCCATCCGGACAACAGAATAAGGGGCAACCGGTGAAACCCCATTTCTCATGGTTTACGGTTCTGAAGCCGTCTTGCCCATCGAACGTTTTGAGCCGACTCTTAGAGTCATGCTATATAATGAAGAGGCAAACTGGGAAGCAATGCGCTTGGCATTGGATTCACTCCCAGAACGCAGGGGCAATGCCGCCTTGCGTCATGAGACTTACCGTCTGTGAATGACTAGAGCCTACAACAAAAAAGTACACAAGCGTCCTTTGAAAGTTGACGACTTAGTGTTACGAAAAATGGAGGTAACCGGTAGGGCCAATGAGCAGGGAAAGCTTACACCAAATTGGGAAGGCCCCTACCGGATCTATGAAGAAGTAAGGGACGGCACCTACCGCCTGGAAACCCCAGATGGCAGGCGCCTGCCTAGAACTTGAAATGTAGATAATCTGAAAAAGTACTACTTCTGAGAATGTAAATTTTTTGTAAACAAAGCAATGAAATTAGACGTTTGCAAGATTAAGTCATTTTTTGATTGACTATTCATCCGGGTAAAATCCAGGCGGGTCCCTTTCTACTCAATTAAGTTTGACACTTAGTAAAGGTTACATTGGACAGCCTGGGTAATACTCGGATACCTTGTTTATTTAAGTTTGACACTTTATGTTATTCAACCGCCTGATTATCCGCCTGGGTAACACTCAGACGGATCTATTTGTTTAAAAAGCTAAGTTCGATACTTAGTGTAAATTCAATACTAACTAGAAACTAAGCACAAAAACGTTTAGTGGCTACACAACCGGTCTCAAACAAGACCAGAGGCTAAAATGGTCGGATGGTTGCTCATTTTATAAAACCGCATGTCCCAACATGGACAAAGGCGTCCGGCGACACCCCTTCGGGTGCAATCGTCGCAGAGAACGGAATATTTGTTGGTTTCACATATTCATGCAGACGGCAAAAATTGAATGACCAAAGTGGTCAACTCATTGCCGTCTAACCAAAATAACCTACGAAGAACGAATAAGTTCCCAGATACCGGATGCCCAAAGGCATCAGTCGGTCACCGGATGAAGTTTTCACTTGGTTATTTATCCCGAAATTGCACCTCCCACCCCAATTGGAGCAAAAGAGTTGTTTAATGGCTATGAAATCTCTACAAGGACGGACATGCGTTGTCTGTGTAATGACCGATGCGCATGTCGATGTACGGCTGTGCACTTGGTTTGGGGCAATCACTAATGTGATTGATTAACTTACAAACATATCATGCTCTCTGCAGCATTAGACGTTTTCAAGTCAATCAACCAATCCACTTGAAACCAATCACACAGCCGTCCAGGGGCAAGGACAGCCAGACTATTGACTAGTTAGGCAAAAATTGTCGCATGCTTTTGATAAGTTAGGCAAAAATCATAATTTGCAAAAAATATAAAATCAAATGTAAATTGATCAAATCCGACTCATTCGGTGCATTTCATAAAGGTCTATCCAACCAAACGGTTGTAATGGATCAAATGTTAACCGGACCCCGTCCGGAGGAAAGAAATTGTTAATTAACCCGGCTCCACAGCCGGTAAATACACAGATACTCGGCACACAGGCCGGAAAAAGCAAGTTTTGGTATACAGCCGCTGAACAAAATGAAAATTAAAAAAAAGCAAAGATTGGCATACTACCGCTGAGGGGTCACTTCTGGCCTGCAGACGGAGCCTCCTGGCCCTCTTCCTTCTTCTCATCGTTTGAGGGAATTTTCTGCGCTTCGCCAGGACCAGGAAGCTCAGGCGCGGACGACTCATTGGAGTTGACCTAGGCTTCAAAGGAGGCAGGCTCTGGCTTGCCTTGCTCTCGCAAGTACACCACGTACTCAACATAGCAGTGCGCCATTGCCTAGACGCTGTAATCCGCGTCTGGGTACAAGGCTGCCCAAGCAATCTTCATGCGGGCGTCGTTGTTTGCATCACTCTCAGCAACAAGGCGGTTTATTTCCGCCTCCGGGGTTGCTGCAAAGTTTTTCTAAGCCAGCGCAGCATCCTTCTCCAGCCTCTCAACCTTGGTCTTCAGCTTGCCAAGGACCGCCTGGGTCTTCTTGAGCGCCTCATTAGCCTGTTTGGCGCTCTCGTCTGCCTTCTTCTGGGCCTCCTCCGCTCCCTTCTTGGCAGTCTCAGCATCCGTAGCCCGCTGGTTGGCCGCCTTCAGATCTAGCTCCAGCTGCTGGATTTTAGACGCCTGTGTCATAATTATTGCTTTAATTTCAAGTTCATTTACAATAGTCGAGTGTAAAGCAATATTATCAGCGTCTTTGGTAGACTTCTTGGCCCTTTTTACCTCTTCCCGTTTGCGGGAATAAGGACGTTTGAGCCCGTCCACCCGCAGCATGGCCTGCAAAAGGTCAGGCGGGATAAGTATTGCAGGCGGGATAAAACACTTGGAGAAAATTAAGAATCGACAAGTTTCTTACCTCAGCCAGAAGAGATAGAATGTGTTAAAGGTTGAACGTCTCTATCCTAGGGATATTGTCCTTATCCCTCTTCCGGACGGCCTCCAGCATGGCCTTGGCATGCTTCTTGACGTCTGGCCAGAGGGGAGATTGAGATTGATCTGCACCACAATCAATAGGTGATGAGTGCGAAACTAAGGCGGCACCTATTTGTATCCGGTCGTCTGAGGATGACGTCTGTTGGGAGTGGGATTTCACCCGCAAAGGCCACCCCAGCTCAAGCGGGGATTCAAAAGGGTTCTTACCTTCAGAGCCGGTTGTTGTAACGGGGTTAACGAGGTCAAGGCACAAGCTGCCGCCTATCTTCTCATTTCGCCCCGCTATCCGCATCTGTTGATACCTGGCTGAGGCGCCAGGAGTCGACGCGGAGGCGGCCTTCTTTATTTTGTTGAGAACAGCTGGGGCCTTCTCCCTAGCCCATTTGAGATTCTTCTTAAACGATTTCCCAACTTCTCCCCCCTGCGAAAAATAAGCAAGTCAAAGTTAGCATCCGGAAAAGATAGCTTTTAAATTAACTTATGGAAGGGTCAGGCGCTCATTACCTTGGCTCTGAGTTCGGCCGCAGCTTTCTCCACAAGATCTTTGCGGATGGACGCAGATGACTGCTTGGGAGTTTTCTCCAACTGCAGCATTTTCAACGCTTTTTCTGCAAAAAGAAAGGAATTGGTCAACATCATAAATCAATGCCGATAGAAAAATACTACAGACGGTATGAACTCAGGTGCATACGTTTATTAAACATTTGCCCTAGCCCGCAGGCGGCTAGGAAGCATTCATCCCTGAACCACGCGTTCTTGGGAATCCAGTTCTTAGGGACTTTTTATTGTTTCCCTGGTTGACAGAGTTGCGTCTGTGAGGCCGAAAAAGTCTTCCTCAATTATTTTTTCAAAGTCTTCCTCTGGGATCCGGGGAAGAGCGCACTTCCTGCCCAACAAGTCAGGCTTCTTATTGTACAGACGGAGTTCATAATTTTCCCGTCTGGTGGGGGCTGACATCAGGTAAAACCTGTGCTTCCAGCCGTCGAACTTTTAGACCTTGTCCAAGGTCATCATGTATTGCGGATGTGTGGTTAGAGTATACCACGCCCTCCAGCCACCTGGGCTTCTGCCGAGGTAATGCATACTTGCAAAAGCCTCCCAGCCGGGGTTAAGCCCTTGAAACTCGCAGGCGGCAACATACCCCAGAATGTTGGTCCATGAATTGTGGGTAAGTTGCCAGACCCCAATGCCATAGCCTCTCAAAATTGCCTTCACCGCCTGGTGAAGGGGGAAGCGAAGGCCGGCTTTGAACGCCGCCTCATAACAGCCAAAATAGATGTTGGCGTTCTGTTGATCGTCCCCCCAGGCGATGGTGCCAAGCTTAGGCGGCACCCGGATTTTATACCCGTCTCCAAGCAGGTGCATCTTCTTAAAATTCTCTAAGTTCTCCTCCATTTTGATCCGGTCCTTGGAAGAGACGTGGTTGCTGAAGGGATCGTCCTTCTTACTCCACTTTTTCCTTTCTTCCTCCTCGCTATTTGGAAGAGGGGGCAAGTCGTCGCTGCTCTCAGAGGTAGAGGCGGAGCTGTCACTCTCCGTCTCACCCTCACTTTGGTCCAAGGGGGCAGAGGCGGCCTCGTCACCGCCTTGGTCACACTCTTCCAATAAAGAGTCAGCGGGGGTTAAAGGGGCGCGCGGAGGGGATCTCTCCAGAGCCGTCTGATCTCCCTGACCAGATGTTTCTCCCTCAGGCGTTTGGCCGCCTGAGCCTTCGCCTCTGTAATTTAGATCAGTGGCCGTCTGCATAGTCCGAGCCATGGTGTCCTGCACAGACACATAACTGGTCAAAATCCATGGCAAAGGGTGGTCCCAACACCCCGAGCCGGTACTCCCAGTCCTAGACGCAGCCGTCCCTGGTGACCGGCTGGACTCTAACCTAGGTTGTGTCGTGTGTGTTGGTGATGCATCCATTTATTGCAAGAAATATGTACAAGCGGCGAAAAAAGAAAAGAGCTGAGAGAGACAGAGACGGTACCTTTGGATTTGATATCTGAAGGAAGGCGGGTCCGGCTGGGTTGCTGGAGAACAAAGTTTCTTGCTCGCGCCTGATTCAAACGAATGACTTCTGCTCTCTCAAAGTTATTCTCTCCAGAAAATTTTTGTAAACGTACAAAATTATGAGGGTAAAACGGCTGTATATAGAGGGTAAATATGGGGGCATTTCCGTAATTTACCCGGAAGGTGAACGGTTACTCTGTAACGGTAAAAGTACCGCCAACCAGAGCGTGACATGTGTCACAGATGCCACGTGGCGTGCCACATCACATCTGTGAGGGGCAAATGTTTAGGGTAATTTTACCCTGCCACGTGGCCCAATCAGAGGGTGACACGTGTCAGCCCCAGATTGGTCTAAAATGGACCAATCCCTGCTCGACACGTGTCATTCTAGAAGTCAAGGGAAAAGGCGGCCTTCAGGCCCAAATCCCGAGAACGCTGCAAAACGGTGCAGCCCATCAATGATTAGGGTTTAGTGGCCTAATCAGGGGCATAATTCCCAAAGACCCTATAAATAGGGAGATGTCCCTGATTTTTAGGGGATGTTTGACCATTTATTACACCTGCATTCTCTTACATCAGAGAAACACCTGAGCTTGGAATCCAAGCGGATCCCCACCTAAATTTCCGTACTCTTTATTTCGTTTCAAGTTACTAACTTGACCGTCGGAGGTGGAGCTCCAACCACCTGGAGTCTCCGTTGTTTTGCAGGTAAAGACCGGCCAGACCAGACTTCGTGACGTAACTCTCCCGAGGGACAAAAACACCCAAAACAAGTGTTATAGTTAGAGATTTCCCTATAGGTGTGATACAGTCCAAGAGATTGAACGTATTACTTCCTATATAGTCCTCATCAATGTGAAATGCCCCTAGTGGTGATACATTGTTGTTAGGTTTTGGCGTGGGAATCCTTCCATCGTCTACTAGATCTTGTACTTTGTGTTTTAGGACATAAAAACATTCGGTATCATGCCTAAAGCCCCTATGATAAGCACAATAAGCATTACCATCCCATTGAGCGTACCTTCTTTATGATGGAGTGGGTGGTGTTGGCCCTGTTGGTGCAAGTAGACCTTTTTCGCTCAATTTTTCTAATAATTATTCATAGCTCACAGGAAAATGGTATATATTTTCTTTCTTTTGCCCATCTTCTCAGAGGGTCATTACTTTTATATTGATTCGTATTATTATATTGCGTGGAAGTCGTAAATACATCAATAGAGGATGAAGTATTATCACTCCCCTTTTTGTAATTATTCCTAGGTTGATGATGATATGGTTTGTTTGCTTTTTCTTTAGCAAGATCATCTTCAATCCTAGTAGCCACATAAATGACCTTTTAAAAAGCGTCTAAACCAAGGTAACGTAGATGCTTGTTGTACTTTTCATGACAATTGTTAATGAATTTTTGTACTAACTCGAATTCAGGTTGCCTTTGGGCAAGGTGAGCCGCCTTTTCTCGCAATCTACCATAGAAAGAATGGAAACCTTCATCGTTGCCTTTCTTAAGCATTTCGAGTTCACGTAGAGTTGATTTGAACTCTACGTTACTCTCATATTGGGTAATGAAAGCCGAAAATAAATCTTCCCATGTTGTTTTGAATTTTGGATCTAGCCCATAATACCACTCTCTCGTGGTTGGGTCTATAGATAAAGGGAAATTCAAAGCATAAATCTTATAAATAACTCCCTTTAATGTCATGGTCCCAGTAAAACACATTGAGTTGTTTTGTGAATTATTGGTCACCTTAAATATTGGCAAGTCCGTAGCTACGAACTTTTTCGATAAAGTAAGTCCTGCGGGCGGAGCAAACTTTTCAGAGTCGAAGTACTTGTTCCCCATTGTAGAATAAAGAACAAGCTTATCCAACGACTTTTCTTTGGCGAATAATTGTTCTATCTTTCTTGTAAGGCTAGAGTCTCGGCATTTTATTTTCAGCCTTTTCATGTTTCTTAAATCTTCTTTATTCATCCTCTTGAGCTTTTTCTTCTCTCAAGTGAGCAATCTCTTCTTGAAGTTGCTTAATGGTCGACATTGTAGTTGGACTAGGAGTAGTTGTCGAGGGAAGGTGGTTTGAAAGGGTTGGATTGTTTGATGGTAAATGTAAAATGCGAGCGCCCCGGAGTCTTCTTTCCCAAGCTTGAAAACCGGCCCTAAAAGAAGTACGAAATGATAAGTACATCGATACGCTTGTTTTGAAGACAAAATGGATAATATCACCCTTAAACAATTCTTCAATGAAGATATTTTTTGAACTAGCTAATTTTTATTCGCAAAAATCAAAATGGCTCGTAACAGTAGGAGCGCGTAATTGACTAAGCTACTAGCTAGTGGCTGGCATGCACATCCGAATAACTTGCGCTGGCTGGGGTCGCGCAACTCATTAAGTTGCGCGCGCCACCTTCTCGTAAAATTTTATTTTTTTAATTCAAGAATTTTTTTTATATTTGCCATCATATTTTTTTCAATTGTTTTTATGTTACACTTCGAATATGACTCAAAATTACGAAGAGACAACTCCGTAATTGGGAACCTAAACCAAACTAAAGAGGAAAAAAAAGGAAAGCTATCCTAATACGTCGCAAATAGTCATGTAATTAGATAAGCATACCATAAGCAAATATACACATAATGCCATTCTAAGGTCAAAGACTTGGGTGTCCAAAGGTACCATATCTTAAGAAACGACGCAAAAGTCAATCGCTCTCCCAACATTTTGTTTGCGAAATGAGTGAAATTGTTGTTATTGATTTCGGGATAGAAGACTAGTGTTGGCAACCCCTAGTAAATGAGTCAATCCCCAAAAGTTAAAGTGTGTTATGATTATGCAAAATGCAATGCTGCTTTTTTGGTTTTTACTTTTCTGCAAAAGGAAGATATTATGGGTTCAAGTCTCGCTCTCTAACTAGGGATTATCCAAGTTACTTCCTGTTACATACCATAGGCAACCTAGTGTTGGAAACCTTAGACCATAACTAAGAATTAATCTTGTAACCTCTAAGTCCCCAGTTGAGTCGCCACTGTAAGGACAGTGTTCCCATCGTAGAGGATCCTTCCTTAAATGCCTATGGCCATTTAAAAGCCTAGGACATTAAACTTGTTAGGGTGTATTAGGATTTGAATTCCTTATTGTTTGGGGGACCTTAAATTAGAATTGATTTTATCATTGCGTTTTTTTGTAAGAAACATGTAGGAGTCGCCAATGAGTTTTGGGAAAACCCATAAACCTCGTTCATGCCTGTAAGGAGGGTGATCTCATTGTAGGGGGATATTTGCTTAGATGCCCATGGCCACTAAAAATCCTAGGACTTTAAACTTGTTAGGGTTTATTAGGATATGAATTCTTCACTGTTTGGGAGACCTTGACTTAGAAATGACACTCACATCACTCTTTTTTTGTAAGAAACAAGTAGGAGTCGCCAATGAGTTTTAGGAAAACTCATAAACCTCGTTCATGGCTTTCATCCATGTGGAGTTCATGGAATAATTAGCACAAATCATAAGTTTACCCATGCCCAAATTGGTCTACATAAACCAAAAATGAGTTCGGGAGTGAGGGTACTAAAATAATGTTCCTTTTAGGGAGGAATCACTATTAATAGTACGACCTCTACTAGCTCTTCCTTTTTTTGCAATTTCAATACCAAACAATATATACAACGCGATACCTAAAACTAAGTTAGTTGATTTTATTTACACACGTTAATTCATGTAGGAATTACATTGCAACGTCGTTATTTTTTTTTAATCAAATTCGTGAAAAGAACAAGAAAATAAACAATATTCGCCTGGGCTTAAGTGATCGACCATCAATTAATTATCCAATTCTAATCTTTAGTTAACGCAAGATACTATGTGAAAATAATTAATTAATCCTTTAAAGATGATCAAACAACACTAATTAATTAATTAAGGTTCCTTTAAACAAGAAAATAAATGTGATTTATCTAAGTGCTAGGAAATTTACCACTTCTCTTTGCTAGATCTCCGTTTAGAACACTTATGGACACCTTCTTCTTGGGTAACCTCTACCGTAGTAACAAAAGATCAAGGGGCGAGTGTTTAGGACAAGATGGTTTAGGTAGCAAAAGTTCACAAGTATTTTTCCAGAGTTTTAGGTTATTTTCTGTGTGTTTAAGCCTCGGATTAAGCCTCTATTTATAGGGAGTTCACAAGTAGGTTTAGGGTTATGAACATTCTGCCGCAGCAGGTGTCGCGCTCAACAGGATTAGTTGCGCGCGGCATCCCAACGCAAGTGACTGGGTTGCGCGTAGCTGATTTTCTTGCTCGCAACATTATGGTAAGATTCAATTCTATATTTTTATAAAATTTTGAATCTTCCGCGAGTGCATCTCTGGAGGTTGTGCTGAGTGTCGTGGGCAACTGAATTAGTTGCGCGCGCCTTCCCAGCGCAACTTAGTGAGATGCGCGCGGATTTTTCTGCGGCAACATTAAAATTTAATCTAAGCGCTCATAAATCTGTCATTATTGGGTTTTAAGCACGTGCTTAAGCCTAATATTGGTCGAATTTAGTTAATTGGACCTCGTTTTAGCTTTGTTTATTTAGTTTGGGATAGTGTTTGTGTTGGATGGCATAACCGGTTATCCATAAGCATTCTCCACTTCAATCTAATACGAAGATGGTTTTACTTATCGTCATTGCACTTTCTGTCGGGACGGGAGGCCAAAAGTAGAAGTTTACAGTTAGCCCCCACTTTGATCGAATTTAGAATAGACGACGATCAAATTAGTCAAGGAAATTAATCCGAGAGTCATTTTGTGAAGTTCTCAAAAAATAAAGAATCTTTCATAAATGTTTAAGGATGCGAAAACGATCCTTGGTTCGCTAAGTGTTCGAAACAAGTAGCTATTAAGGCTAGAAAAAGTTATTCCGTAGTCTTAACGCGGTAAAGAATCTAGATTTACCCTTTACAATTGTAGAACGCTTTTACATGTAAAGGTGTTCTTGGTGATGTCAAGTCATGAGAAGATATTGGTTTTAAAATAATAAAAGGGGATGATTTCCTGTCAATCATGTCATCGTTGGTCTAAAGACCTTGATATGTCATTGAGACTTTAGCCTGACTTTAACAAAGTAAAAATATGAAAAAGGGTTTTCGGTATTCAAGCCGAAATGGTCCGGTATTCGAGTTGGATGTCCACAAGATAAAAATACATGTGTCAGGACTGGAGGCATATATCCAAATCCAGTGAGAGAGAAGAAAGTCATCAACTCTCTAAGAAGTTTTGTCCACAAGATGAGTACACGTGTCTCAAGAATGGGGGCACGTGACTACGTAGGCGCAACATCGTCTTGTCGCTTCTGTATACAGGGGGTGGACGGACACCCTAACTGTCCAGTAAGCTAGTAACCTCACTAATACCGTATTTGCTTCCAATCAAGAAGTGTTTGTTCTTGATTGTTCAGTGCGCCTGTCGAATCGTGAGCAACGCCTAAAGTAATCCTCCACCCTTTTTGTTCCGAGAGGTGGATCTCGCAAAGCTTAAGCTGAAGTGAAATTTTATGCAACACCTACGCCGTACAATTTTTCGTTGTACGAAACACCTTTTGCATTTTTACGCTGCATGACAACGCCTTCATTTTTGCTTCAGACGTGAAAAAAGAAGAAAAGGCGGACATTTGTAACGTCAGTACAAGAAAATGACAAACCTTTCTATGGGTGCTTTTACGTAAAGCACCACCACGGAACGTCTTAAGACACTCTTACGTAAAACGTTTAAAACGTATGCTTAGGGAAGGCACAAAGCACGGTGTGCATGAAAGAATGGTGCAAAAAACTAACAAAGAAGAAAACAAACTACAATATGCAAAGAAATTTAAAAGATTTTTATAATTTGCGCGCCATTACGTCTAATAACGAGCAAAAACTGTTAAAAAATGATCGAACTGATCAAAATCTAGATTCTGGTCATTTTAGTGACCAATATCCGCGTGCAACTAAGTGGGTCGCGCTGGCCAGGCGCGCATCATTCTGAGTTGCGCTGGTCTGTCACGCGCAACAGATTTAGTTGCACTCGACTTTTATGTCAGCAAAATGAAATCGCTGAGCGCAATTTTCCTTTCGCACTTTCTTTCTCTTTTCTTCGCCATTTTTACCCTTTTCTCTCTTTAGGAAGCTCGAATTTTCATCTTTTTCGAAGCTAAAGGAAGTAGATCTCGTCCTTTATTCATATTTTCCATAATTCAATGTAAGTTTTTTGTTATATTTCATTTGATTTAGGCTTAATTTGGACGTTTTTCGAACCGTTGAACCCTAAATTTCGAATTTGGGGGTTTTTGATTTGGTCCATTGTTCTTGAAATTGTTTGTTCCATGTTGTTATACTATGTTTAAGGATTTTTTTGCAACAAATTTCATGAAAAATGGTTATGTATTGAACCTTATATGAGCACTTCTTTGTCCAAATTTGTTCTTGCAATTTTTCTTTGAATTTTACTCGATTTTATTGTTGTTTCTTGCTCATTTTGGTTTCCTTTGCTGATTATGAAGTAGATTATAGTGATGGGACCAATGTTACTTTCATAATTCATTTTTGCGAATTTTTAATTGTTGAAAAATGGCGAGAAACATACTTTTAGCTTATTTTTCCCATGTTTAAACCTTAAAATTGTTTGGTAGACGATAATCATGTTTATATTACTGTTATTTGTCTAAGAGTAGTTGATTCTTTGAGATTTTGAAATAGAATCCCTTAACTGCTTAGTTGAAACTGGTATAGGTTTGCTTTTGTGGGTGTTAGAAGCCCCCATTTACTGAGTTTAACAACAGGTATCGTAGCCCACAAGTATGGGTGACATTGGATTTTCGTGTTTTGCCCTATATGTAGCCGTTATGCTGCCAAAATGGGTCTAGAATACGTATATTAGTTTAGTTTAAGAATTAAAGTAAACTAATAAAAAAAATTTATCCATCAAAGCATGGACTCGCCTCCATTCGTCGATGCTGAAGAGATTCTAGGGGTCTTGACGAGGCGGTTCGCCCTCGAAAGAGGGTAACACGTCCTCGAGAGGAGGTTTGAGGGCGACGCGTCAAAAGCTGATCGACATCGCTAGGAGGATGTGGTTTTGGAGATCCTCCTAACTAGGACCCTAGGGTCCTTAAGTGGGACCCATACCATGTCTTGATAAGAGGGTGGCGCGACATCGTGAGTTCTTTGCGCCTTTGTTTCTTCTCCTTTTTAAACCATAACCGTTTTTTATTATTATTATTATTTATTTTCCTAAGATTGAGCCTAGCATGCGTTTATACGGTTCTGGTAGCCTGCAATCTCGTTTTGAGAGTTTGCCCGAGGTGGCATTGGAGAATGTGGCGCTTTCGGGAATTGACTCCCAGCTGGCGGCTCTTCGGGATTTATCGAGTCACCTTGCGCCGTCAGCTTTCCTCTGTGGATTGCTGGATTTTTGGTGGGATTCCACCAATACTTTCCACTTTCCAGTGGGAGAGATGACAGTTACCCCTTTTGATTTCTCTATGATTATGGGTTTTCCTTTTGGAGGTGAGCCCATAGCCATAGTGTTCGTTAAAAGGTCAAATGAGAGACTTTGCGACCTTGTGGGGGACCGTCTTGCGTCGGCCCTTCACGTGTACACGTAGTCTTGTCCGTACTCAGTTCTTGCCGACGAGTTGTCGGCTAACGAGCTTGATCGGTTGTGTACACCTGAGCAGCTGGCTCGGATATATATTGCTCACGTTCTTCCCCTTACTATCTTGAGTAATCGAGGAGAACGTTTCGCTATTGGGTTACTTATTTTCCTCAGTGATGTGGGGCAAGTAGGTAACCTGAGTTGGGCGGAGGTGTTGCATGCCCGTATGCTTACATCTATGGGCAAGGCGACTCGGGTGATGGATTCCGCGGCAGCTACTGACGTGCCTCGGATCTCCCTTACGTGGCTCGGTCGTATCCTTGAGGTACGTACTTTAAGCTTCTTTCGATTATATTTTTGCTTTTCTCCTTTAGGCTTATCCTTTTTCGGTTTCAGGTTTAGGGATACTCGTACCTACCTTTCTTAGCCCCAGGATGATTGGGGCTGCTCGTTTTCCTATCGGTCATCGATTAGTCACGATTAAGAAGAGAAGAGCCAATTTTGCCGGCGACTTTCGCCAAAGGATCCTTTCGGCGACTCGTGCGTAAGTGAGTACTCCAACTGCATGTGAATCTTTTGATTTTATTTATTTTTTTTACGATTTTTCAAGTGGTTGTGTTTGTAGATCGATCTCCGTCCTTTGAGTTTGATCGCCGGTGTTCCTGAGGCTATCCGGTCCGGCATGATTCGTTTCCGTTTTCGGGCTCTTTATCAGGGACTTCCAGTCTTTTAGAGGACATACGCTTGGTTTTTAGGCGAGCGTGTTCTCTAGCAGTCTGCATTCGAGGAGCACATGGTTTTTGTGGATCCTCCTATCTGGATGTTACGTCCGGACTTGCTGTCTACCGAGGATCGAGCTAAGGCGATCCTAGGTTATCTAACGGTGCAGCGGGTGCTACCGAATGCGTTGTATCCCACTTTCATTACATCCAGGCTGACTCCTTTCCCAGCTTTTGTTCCGGTTTGTACTTTAACTCTCTTTTGTTATTTATATTTACTTTTTCGGAACTTTGACACTTTTATTTATTTTTCAATGGGTTGAGCTAGGTGGTTGGGTGCTTCCGATCCTATAGCGGAGATCACGTATACCGATGCCGTTAGGTCGGTAATTCTTCAGATCCTTCTAGCAGCGGAGGATGAGGAGGGGATGTCGTTTCTTCCCGAGACGGTTGAGTCGGTATGTTCCTTATGCATATATATATATATATATGTATATATATGTATATATATATATGTATATGTATATATATATATGTATATATATATATATATACATATATATATATACATATACATATATATATACATATATATATATATATACATACATATATATATATATATATACATATATATATATATATATACATATATATATATATATACATATATATATATATATATATTTCATATACATTTTTGCTAACTGCCCTTGTCTTTTGGAACAGGTTCTGAGAGAGACCGTGAACGACATGGTTAGGACTTTGCGCGTTTTCCGAGCTGCATATCGGAGAGCACTCCTCACTTTGTCACGACGCGATCATCAGATTGTTGCGGTAAGTTTGTTATTTATTATTTTTAACGAAGTTATCACACGTTTTATGTATTAATCTTCGTTCGGATTTTGCAGGATGTGCAGCAGCCGTATGGGAGTCGCCGACCATCCTGACTAACTTTATACACACATTTTTTTTATATTAGGAAACAAATGTATATATTTTTTGTTGTACATATGACACGTTTTTCGTATATATATCTTTTTCTTTTGTTTCCATGTGTACATTTGTATTTTATTTTTTATTTTCTATCTTTTTCTCTTTTTTAAAAAAACATTTTTTTAAAAAATTTGCAAAAAATTTCCGAGGGAGGGAAAGGTTCCTGACTTACCCCACTCAATAAAATAACAAAAAGGAAACAGGGGAATAGAAAAAAGAAAGGAAAAAAGGAAAAAAGAAAAAGAAAGTAAAGGAAAATAAAAAAAAAGAATATGAAAATCAAGAAAATATTAAGAAAAAGGACACAAAGGTTAGTAAAAGGTAAGTATATGATTTGTCCTAAAATCTTGTGGGATTTTGTCATTATGTAGTCCAAAATACAGAAATTATCCTAACTCACATGTCGCGACACAGCAGACACGTGCAACTGCTGGAGTTGCGCACGGCTTTCGCACGCATGTGAATTGGTTGTGCGCGTACGTCGCGCGCAACTCATGAGTTGCGCGCGACAACTGCTGGTGAACTTCCTTCGAGCGAAAATTGCCAATATTTTGCCCCTTTTGGGTCTATTTAAACGCGATTTCGTGTAGGCTTTTAAGTATCTCGCATTCATTCGCTTAGTAATAAGAATCTAAAAAGAATTAATCTCTCTAAATTATTAATTTTTTTTTTTTATTTGAACAATGGTGAAAACCTTTGAACAACGCTTGAAGCAGTAGGTCACCTCCCTCTCAACCGAGGATAAACTACCTTTCAAAATTTACCACCTAGACCCTTTATTGAACTATATGAAACTAGTGATCAATTTTGATTTTCTTCATGCCGCCGTCAACCATTGGGACTCTAACCATCATCTTTTCTTTTTTAAAGGGGTGAGATTGTCCCAATTCCTGGTGAGTTTGAGGCCTTGCTAGGCTTCCCTACAAATACTCTCCCTGTGACCTATGTGCCTACCTTGTTGGATTCTAAACCTATATTCCAAAGATTTTTTGGTTTGTTTGACAATGATATGACTAACATTGGAAGTGAAGAAGGTGTGAATTTGATCCAATTTATTAAACACTTCACCGCCCCTCGTGACAACATGACTAAGCAACGCTTTAAAATTCGTGCTTTAGGTTATTGTCTTGTTGTTAAATGTTTACTTAGGATAGGCAAAGAGTATGGAGATTATTCCATGGTGTCCATAGTAGAGAAAATAGAGGGATGTCATTCACCCGCTCCTTTAGCTTTAGCGGAAACCGTTCTATGCTTGAATCGATTTAGAGGAGACCCTAACAAAAAAGATTTCACTGGAAGTCCACTCCTATTACACGTACGTTATTGTTTTTAAGTCATATTTCGGCGCAAGTCATGAAGTTGCTCTGGAACGACCAGCACAATCTTCAGCGATGTGCGTGGTTGGCGCGCGCAAGTTATTTTGATGCGCACGCCACCTGCTTGTGTAAATTGCAAACTTTTTTTTTTACTTTTTTTTTTAGATTTGGATCATGGAACGTCTACGAATTGTTGATCAGCCGCAAAATCTTAAAGCTAACGGAGTAAGGACATTCCCTAAACGTCGAATTATTTACAAGCATAAGAATGAAGAAGAATGGACGTCGTTTTTCTGTCACGGGGTTCCCAACATACGCTTTGTGATTCCTTGGTGGAACATAAGTAGTATGGTGGGAAATAGTTTTAATTGCCCTTATATTAGGCTTCTAGGCCTATCTAGTACCACTTATATTTTTCCTTGTAGGGTAATGAGACAATACGGGATGAAACAAATTATTTCCCCACAAGATTGTGATGCCCCTAAAGATGTTATCTTTAAACCCGAAAAGAATTCCTCGTTTGATGGAATATTGGTCAAGTCTTCCAAGGTGGGTAATACAAAATCCTACCGCGAGTATTGTATTATCTTCCTTTTACAAAGCTTGGATGAATGCGGCGGATAAGGGCGAATTAAACAAGGCTCGATCTCTACTTCAAGACGCCAGAACTCGCAATCCACCTAAGCCTTTGATGTATTTAACCACTACTACTCCTCCTAGTGGTCAAAACAAAGGAGTGAGAAGAAAATTAGACTTCTCATCCCCTAAGGATCGTTCGAAGCAAACAAAAAGGAAATCTCCCTCCAAACCCAAGCAACAAGGTGTGAAAATCAAAGAACCTTCACCAAACACTTGCAAGAAAGCTCCAATCGTCAAAGGGAAAGGAAAACAAGTTCCAAAGGCCCCAATCCTTAAATTGAAAAACAATGTTTGGGTGAAAAAGAAGAGTGTAGGGGAGAGCTCCAAGGCTTCTAAAAATAATGCATTGGAATCTACTCCTCCATCATCTATGACAATCGAGGACATAGTAAAACCTTAGAGTGTTACACAATTCTATCATTAGTTTAAATCGAATAAAGTGTAATCACTACTATGTTTTTTTTTTGTTTTTACTATCTAATTCAATAATGTCTCTTTCTCTTTTGGATTTTCAATAAAATAAAAATGAGCTTTATTATATATTTATTTTAGTTTTGATATGACCGAATCATAGAGATTGCCTACGTATTCGTAATACAAAATTAGGTCTTTGCGTAGTTCTATTTTTTTTTATTTATTGTATATTATTTTTATGTTTTTTTTTCTTAAATATCTTGAATAGAAATCAAATGAAAAAACTAATCAAACTTTGTTTGAAGAAATCAAAGTTTAATTTTTTTATTTTCCGAGTTTATGTTATTTTTAAGAAACGCCCTCTTCTATCAACTCATAATGACATCATTTTTAAGTGATCTGAAATGTTGATCATTGAGGCTAATTTTTCTAGTGCATCGTCAAATTAATTATCATCCCTTGGGAGATATTTAAAATCAATATATTCAAAATGCTCGATGAGTTATTCTAGGTGTGCTTGGTATAATATCATTGTGGAGTTCTTTATTTTCCATTTTTTTAGTAAATGACTTATAATCAAACTAGAAACTCCATATACCTCTAATTTTTGCACACTTATGCTAGCGGCTGGTTCTAATCCAATAATGCATGCTTCACATTCCGCGGCATTATTAGTAACCTCAAAGTCTAATTTGACAAAGATTGGAGTATGTGCTCCCTCTAGACTTATGAGTAACACCCCAATGCCACATCCTTTTTTATTGGAAGCACTGTCAAAGCACATTAACCATTTGTCATCTTGTGTCATGAAAATCTTTTCATCCGGAAGATGAGTAGTTTCTGCATGACTTGTTTCAATTGGATGTTGGGCTAGAAAGTCAGAAATCACTTTTCCTTTCATTGACTTTTTAGGAATATATTTTAGCTCGAATACAACCAACATCACCAACCACTTGGATATCCTTCCTTGTATAGGTGGTTGTTCATACAAATACTTTATCGGATTTTGCTGTGAAATTACATGAGTGGTGTGTGGTAGCATATAATGTCGTAATTTTTTAGTCGCCCACACTAATGCTAGAATCATTTTTTCCAAGGTGCTATATTTTGTTTCATACTGAATGAACTTTTTACTTATGTAATATATTGAACGCTAAAACTTTTTGCATTGATCGTCCCATTCATGTTTTCCCTCTTTTTTCAATTTTTAAAATATTGGCTCACAAGTTATAGTCAATTTGTTGATGAATCGACTTATGTACTGTAATTTGCCAAGGAACCCCCTAATTTTTTTTTTCTGTTTGAAGGGGAGTCATGTCAACAATTCCCTTTATTTAAAGGGATCGATCTCAATACCACGTGTGCTTACTTCATATCTGAGTAACTTGCAGGAATTTACTCCGAAGGCGCATTTTTGTGGATTCAATCGCATTTTGTATTCTTTTATGCGAGTGAAAAATTTGCGAAAAGCTTTTATATGTCCCATTCTATCTTTGGAATTTACTATCATATCATCCACATACACTTCTATCTTTTTATGCATCATATCGTGCAAGAGAGTCGTAGCCGTTCTTTGGTATGTAGCTCCTGCATTTTTTAAACCAAATGGCATGACTGTGTAGCAATAGGTACCCAAGGGGTAATAAAGCATGTCTTTTCTTCATCTTCTTTTGCCATTAAAATTCGGTTGTAACCTGCGTATCCATCCATAAAGGATAATCGCATGTTCAGCCGTGTTATCTACCAATATGTTAATATGTGGTAGAGGAAAATCGTGTTTAGGGTTAGCCTTATTAAGGTCCCTAAAATTAACACACATGCGAACTCGTCCATCCTTTTTGGGGACTGGGACTATATTCGCCACCTATTCTAGGTAATTACATAAGCGAATGAAGCCAGCGTCTAATTGTTTCTGTACTTCTTCTTTTATTTTTTAATGCAACATCAGGTTTCATTCGCCGAAGTTTTTGTTTTACTGGATTTGAGGTACGGTTCAAAGAAATGGTATGTTCCGCGATTTCCCTATCTATTCAAGGCATGTCCTTGTATGACCATGCGAACACGTCTATGAATTCTTTGTGCGTCGATCGCTCTTCCGGATTTAGAGTAAAGCCAATTTTGAATTTTCTTTTGTTTTCATTGGTTCCTATATTGACTATTTCAGATTCTTCAATGATAAGGTTCTTTTGTTCTCGTTCATTTAGTAGTTCAACCAATTTATTGATGTCATCATCTTTATTAGATTGATTGTTATTGCATTCGAAAGATTCAAGAGAAGGCATATACTCGAAAATAGAGCTCATATTATTAAATTCAAAAGAGAAGGCATATACTCTCTGGGATCCTTATCCTTAGAACTAGAAAATAAAGATTCAATAATGGCCACAAGGCCTGTGTTTTCAGCTTTCCTAGAGTCTATGCTAGATTCATCGTCTTAATCTTTAAACATCTTTCCTTCGCTTGTGATCATCTCCAATTTATAGCCTTTATGATTGGTCTATTTGAAAGATTTCCTCCATCCATGCTTAAAGGTTTCATTAGAAGGGGTAATCAAAGAGGTTGGGTCAAAAGCTTCATCTTGAATGACATTCTAATTGGTCATTGTAGCGACATGATTTTGCTCTAGTTCAAATAGCAAGTTAAATTCTTGCCCATCATAGCAACCTAGAATTGGGCTTTTTAATTCAACGGTTTTAAGATCGTCATTCAAGAAGTAGCAATCGTGGAATATTTCGAATCCAGGCTTTTTGATTCCTTCCAAAACTAATGGTTTTGGAAAGTCGTAGCATGGGTAATATTCTCCCTCCCCAATGAATTGTCCATTAAGGGTTCGTTGGTAGGATAGGAATAAAGTGACTATCCCTTTCTTGTTGTTCTCTCTACGTGTTTTGTTTTTTGCATCGTGAGACTCTAGTTCTTCTTTAGTTGGTTTGTATCCCAATCTAAAGGAGAAGCTTTTCTTTGGGATAGGAAGTAAGAGAGATTTCTTCATTCCCATTTCCAAAGGCATCCTAGGAAAGTAACTACTCTTGAATAAGATGTTGTTTACTATCTTAGTAAAATATTGATCAAGCTTGAATGATTCTTCAAGGCTTTCATCCATTTTGATTGTGTAGATTGGCTTTGCGGCAAATCTCCACATGTCCTCTTCATCATTATCACGGTTTATTTCCAAAAGTGATTGATCATTTATGGATATTTTGAGTGAAGAAGCATGTATAGTCATAGGAAGCCCTTGATAGTTCAACCTAATCATTTGATGAAGTGAGGACGGTATTTTACCAATCTCATGTATCAAAGGACTTCCAAGTAGAAGGTTGAATGTAGGTTTAAAGTCCATAACATGAAATTCAACCATCTTTTGAATTGGGCATGTGGTAATTGGTAGCTTAACAATTCCACACACCGATCTTCTCGGGTTGTCATTGGCCCTAATACTTTGTGTTGTTGATTGAAAGTCTTTTTCCAGATTAAGTCCAAAATATTTCGCAGTTCGCAATGGGCATACGTTTACTACTAACCCATTATATACCAAAGTAAGAGCGATATTGTATCCCTTGCACCCCACAGTAAAGTATAATGCATTATTGTGGGTTGTGTCTTTTGAAGGAAAATCATCATTAGTGAAAATGATTGATTTGTCGGATTTTACTCTAGTAAGCAAGATAATGAGATCTTGAGGGGTCGTGTTTGTGCTTACAGATAAGGCCGTTAGAGCATTCATAAGAGAATTCCTATGTTCTTCATAAGTACTTAAGAATTCCCAAATGCTAACATTCGCCTTGGATTGGCGAAGTTGTTTAACCAATGGATATTCTACCTCAAGTGGAGGTGGTATTGTGTTTTGCATTTGACCTTGACTTTGATTTTGTGTGGTCAAAGATCCAGTTGGTTGTGGTGGTGCTTGATAAACTCACCCAGAACGAGTTAGATAATCTACCTCATTTGGATTAGTCGTAGGACTCACAAACCAACTTTCTTCTAGAGGCTTTGGATGTGCCTCCATTTCAAGATGTTCCATGAGTTGTGCTTGATGCCATTTTTCATCCAAGGAGAGATTTGATAGGTCTTGTGACTTCCCCAAGAAATG
Organism: Chenopodium formosanum; assembly: GCA_024500155.1. Lineage (NCBI taxonomy): Eukaryota > Viridiplantae > Streptophyta > Magnoliopsida > Caryophyllales > Amaranthaceae > Chenopodium > Chenopodium formosanum. Next base: position 52,977,382 of record CM044880.1, on the reverse strand, counting down.
ATCCTAATCAAGCGCTCCATTTGTCTCATTTTGTAAACAAGATGGAGGTGGGACAGCGGCATACTTAGAGACATATAAGTCTTGAAAATTGTCGCCCCATAATCCACGTACTTCGTTAGTTATCCCTATGAGTATTGTGGCTAGAGGTTTTTCTATAGTTGTGATATAGTCCAAAGGATTGAACGTACCACTTCCCATATAAGCCTCATCAATATGATACACCCCTAATGGGGACGCATTATTGTTAGGTTTAGGCGTGGGAATTCTCCCATCGTCTACTAAATCTTGTATTTTGTGCTTTAAGACGTAGCAATGTTCAATATCGTGCCCAACGCCCCTATGATAAGCACAATAAGCATTACCATCCCATTGAGGAAACCTTCTTTCTTGTGGAGTGGGTGGTGTTGGCCTTGTTGGCGCAAGTAAGCCTTTTTCGCTCAATTTTTCTAATAACTCTTTATAGCTTACAGGAAATGGTGTAAATTTTCTTTCTTTTGTCCACCACCTTCTAAGATCATTATTATTGTATTGATTTGTATTATTATATTGCTTGGTGTCGCAAATACATCAATAGAGGATGATGTATTATCATTCCCCTTTTTGTAGTTATTTTTAGGTTGATGATGACAATGGGGTTTATTTGCTTTTTCTTTGGAAAGATCATATTCAATCCTAGTAGCCAAAGAATAGACCTTTTGAAAAGTGTCTAGACCAAGGTAGCGTAGATGTTTGTTGTATTTTTCATGATAGTTGATGAATTTTTGTACCAACTCGATTTCAGGTGGCCTTTAGGCAAGGTGGGCCACCTTATTTCGCCATCTACCATAGAAAGCAAGGAAACCTTCATCATCGCCTTGCTTAAGCATTTCAAGCTCACGTATAGACGATTTGAACTCACTACTACAAAATAGGCCAAAGAGACCCGTCCAAATAAGTCAAAGAAACTGCCTTATAGGCGGTCTCTAGCTAAGCGGTCTCTTTGGCAAAGAGACTGCTTTATTAGAGGCGGTCTCTAGAATGAAAAAGTGAGACTGCTTGTTGAAGAAAAGCGGTCTCTAGAATAGGAAAAGTGGGATTGCCTTTTGAAGAAAAGCGGTCTCTTTTTTAAGAAAACTGAGACCGCCTATTGAAGTTAGGCAATCTTATTTTTTGAGAAACGAGAGACTGCTTATGGAACTTAACAGGTCTCTTTGTGTCATTTAAAAATAAAAAAAATAGCTAAATTAATTTAACATTTAAATTTTAAATTATAATTGCATTAAATGTTTTATATAGTACAAATATATGGTACATACAACAAATTACACAACCCAATGTACAAAGTATAAAAAAAATATAATCTTTGAATCCTAATATGCATCAGCTTCAAATATTCTATCGTGTTGGACAATGTCTTAGCTTCGAATATGAACTCATCCATATGATACATATGCTCATAAGCTGAAATTAACATAAGAATTAGGTGAAAAGCTCAAAGATCTAACCCAAAAAATTATAAATAACAACTACCTTCGCGTCAAAAAATCTCAAATCTAGAAATTCAAAAACAAGGAAATTTAATCACCTTAGAAAAACTAATCATTCCAATTGATGAGCTGATAAATATCATTAGTACCAAATAACATACAAAAAATGAAAGAAAAAGTATATAACTAAACATAATTCTTTTTTGAGAAAAAAATACAACAAATTTGCTGAAATCAAACCTCTCTAATTAATAAGATAAAAGAAATAAATTGTGAAAGAATTATACAGAAAATCACAAATCGAAAATCAACTTATTCAGAAAACTAATTATACAGAAAGAAAGGATGAAGAAGGGAGATAGAGAAAATATTCCCAATCAAACAAACGGATCCAATATAATAAACAATTTAAATATCAGACATTATAGAGAAATTAAAACTTCAGATCAAACACTTTCTAGATTAAATTCTTACTACTTAACATACTCTACGTTACTCTCATATTGGATAATGAAATCCAAAACTACATCTTCCCATGTTGTTATGAATTTTGGATCCAACCCATAGTACCATTCTCTCGCGGTTGGGTGTAAGATAAAGGGAAAGTCAAAGCATGGAGCTTAGGATCAACTCCCTTTAATGCCATGGTACTAGTAAAATACATTACTTGGTTTTGTGGATTATTGGTCACCTTAATTAAATATTGGAAAATCCGTAGCTACGAACTTTTCTTGCATAGCAAGTCTTTAGGGAGGAGAAAACTTTTCTGGTTTTGTGGATTATTGGTCACCTTAATTACAGATATTTGTTCCATCATTTGTTGCAAGGCTAGAGCCTCGACATTTTTCTTTTCGGCTTTTTCAAGTTTCTTGATTCTTCTTTCCTCGCCCTCTTAAGCCTTTTCTTTCTTAATCGAGCAATCTCTTCTTGGAGTGGTTCGATGGTTGACATTGTTGTTGGACTAGGACCAGTTGTCGAGGGAAAGTGGTTTGAAAGAGGTGGGTTACTTGATGATGAACGTAGAATAAGAGCGCTCGGGAGTCTTCATTCCCAAGCTTGGCCCTAAAGGAAGTACAAGAGGATAAATGAATCGATACGCTTGTTTAAAAGAAAAAAAAGAAGGAATAACGCAAAATATATTCGAACGAATAACATCACCCTTAAACAATTCTCTGATAAAGGTATTGTTTGAACGAGTCGACATGTTTTTTTGAGAAATCAAATTGACTCGTAACAGTGGGCGTGCACAAGAGATTGAGTTGCACGTAGATATCGCGCGCAACCAAATCTGTTGCGCTGGTTGGGGTCGCGCAACTTATTAAGTTGCGCGCGCCACCTGCTCGTAAATTTTTTTTAAAAAAAAATTCGAGCGTTTCTTTATTTTTGTTTTGTCCTCGTTAATTTTTTTTTTATGTTACCCTTCGAATATTACTCAAATTTATGGAGAGACTACTTTGTAATTGGGAACCTAGACAAGAAAAAAAATAAATAAATAAAAAAGAAGAAGAAGACTATCATAACACGTTGCACATAGTCATATAAGCACATAAAACATATCATAAGCCAAGATTCACGTATTACCATTCACAGGTCAAAGAGGCTTGTGTGTCCAAAGGTACCAAAGCTTAAGAAACGATGCACAAATCAATCACTCAATGTGTTGACTCATGACATCGTCCTCCCAACATTTTGTTGGTGATATGGGTAGGGTGATTGTTATTGATTTTGGGATAAAAGCCAAGTGTAGGCGACCCCTAATTAATGAGACAATCCCTAATGGTTAAAGTGTGCTATACTTATGCATGATGCAATGTTACTTGTTTGGTTTTTACTTTTGCGCAAAAGGAAGATATTATGCGTTCGAGTCTCGCTCTCTAACTAGAGATTATCCAAGTTAATTCTCGTTATAACCCATAGGAAAACTAGTGTTGGAAACCTTGGACTATAACTAAGAACTAATCATGTAACCTGTAAGTCCCTAGTGGAGTCGCCACTGTAAGGAGGGTGATCCCAACGTAGGGGGCTCCTTCCTTAGATGCCCATGGCCACTTAATAGCCTAGGACTTTACACTTGTTAGGGTGTATTAGGATTTGAATTCCTGACTGTTTTGGAGACCTTTAATTAGAAATGATACTCTCATCATGGTTTTTTGTATGAAACAAGTAGGAGTTGCCAATGAGTTTTAGGAAAACTCATAATCCTCTTTTATACCTTTCTTCCATGTGGAGTTCATCGAATAATTAGCATGAATCGTAAGTTTACCCATGCCCAAATTGGTCTACATAAACTAGAAATGACTTCGGGAGCGAGGGTACTAAAATAACATTCCTTTTAGGGAGGAATCGCTATTCTAGCCCTAGTACGACCTCTACTAGCTCTTTCTTTTTTGTAATTTCACTACCAAACAATGTATGCAACGCGATACCTAAAACTAAGTTAGTTGATTTTATTTACACACGTTAATTCACGTAGGAATTACATTGCAACGTCGTTATAATCCCATTTATTATCAGAAATGGTCGGGCGGCATTCTTTATTTAATTAAATTCGTGAAAAGAAAAAGAAAATAAAAAATATTCGCCTTGGCTTAAGTGATTAACCAACAATTAATTATCCAATTTTAATCTTTATTTATCGCAAGATACTATGTGAAAATAATTTATTAGTCCTTTAAAGATGATAAAACAACACTAATTAATTAATTAATTAATTAAGGTTCCTTTAAACAATAAAATAAATGTGATTTATCTAAACGCTTGGGAATTTACCACTTCTCTTTGCTAGATCTCCGTTTAGAACACTTATGGACACCTTCTTGTTGGGGAACCTCCACCGTAGTAACAAAAGATAAAGGGGTGAGTGTTTAGGACAAGATGGTTTAGGTAGCACAAGTTAACAAGTATTTCGCCAGAGTTATAGGTTATTTTCTGTGTGTTTAAGCCTCAGATTAAGCATCTATTTACAAGGAATAAGTGGGTTTAGGGTTTTGAACATTCTGCCGCAGCAGGTGTCGCGCCCAACAGGAATGGCTGCGCGCGGCATCCCAGCGCAAGTAATTGGGTAAGATTCGATTATATATTTTTAAAAAATTCTGAATCTTCTACGAGCGCATCTCTGGAGGTTGCGCTGAATGTCGTGTGCAACTGAATTAGTTGCGCACGCCATCCCAGCGCAACTGATTGAGATGCGCGCGGATTTTCCTGCGGCAGCATTAAAATTTTACATAGGCACTCCTAAATCCGTCATTATTGGGTTTTAAGCATGGGCTAAAGCCTAATATTGATCGGATTTAGTTAATTCGACCTTGTTTTAGCTTTGTTTATTTAGTTTGGGCTAGTTTTTATGTTTTGTGGTTTAACAAGTTATCCATAAGACTTCTCCACTTCAATCTAACACGAAGATGGTTTTATTTATTGTCATTGCACTTCCTGTCAAGAAGGGAGGCTAAAGGTTGATGTCTACAATGGCTTTCTCCCATGTGGAGTTCATGGGATAATTAGCACAAATCGTAAGTTCACCCATGCCTAAATTGGTGTATATAAACCAGAAATGATTTCAGGAACGAGGGTACTAAAACAACGTTCCCTGTAAAGGAGAATCACTATTCTAGCCCTAGTGCGGCCTCTACTAGCTCTTCCTTTTTTACAATTTCATCACCAAACAATATATGCAACGCAATACCTAAAACTAAGTTAGTTGATTTTATTTACAAGCATTAATCACGTAGGAATTACATTGTAAAGTCGTTATTCTTTATTTAATTCAATTTCGGGAAAGGAGCAAAAGTAAACAAGATTTGCCTTAGCTTAAGTGGTCAATCAATCAATTAATTATTCAATTCTAATCTTATTTAACGCAAGATACTATGTGGAATTTTTTAATTAAATATCATTTTGAAGTGGTCAAAAAACACTATTTTATTAATTAAAGTTCTTTTAAACTAGAAAAGTAGGTGTGATTTATCTATGTGCTCGGGAATTTACCATTTCTCTTTGCTAGATCTCCCTTTATAACACTTATGGACTCCTTCTTGTTCGGGAACCTTCACTGTAGTAACAAAGATTTAGAAGGGTGATTGTTTAGGACAAGAGGGTTTGGTAGCACAAGTTCACAACAGTTTCTACAAGGATTTTAGGTTAATTTCTTTGTATTTAATCCTCGTATTAAGCCCCTATCTATAGGGAATAGGTGCAATTAGGGTTTTAAGCAATCTAGCGCGTTAGGTGTCGCACGCAGCTGGATGATTTACGCGCGGCATTCAGCACAAGTGATGTAGTTGCGCTGCTATGGGCAGCGCAGCTGAATGTCTTGCGCACCTTAATGGTAAGATTTGATTTTATATTTTTATGAAATTCGGAATCTCCCGCGAGCGCATCTCTTAAAGTTGTGCTGGGTGTTGTGCGCAACTGAATTAGTTGCGCGCGCCAGACCAGCGCAACTTATTGAGATGCGCGCGACTTTTTCTACGGCAGCATTAAATTTTATCTAGGCGCCTCAAAATCCGTCATTACTTGGTTTTAAGCACGGGTTTTAGCCTACTTATGATCGGGTTTAGTTAATTGGATATTGTTTTGTATTTGTTTTGGGTTAGGCTGATTTTTTTGTGTCTTTGCGGTTTAGCCAGTCATCCATAAGCATTCTTCAATTAGATCCAACACGAAGATGGGTTTATTTATTGTTGCACTTCTTGTCGGGACAAGAGACCAAAAGTAAATGTCTACACTAACCTTGAGAAAAATTTAAAAGCATAAAAGGTGACAAAGGCAAAGCTTGAAGGGAAACTGGAGGAGAAACAGCGTGAAAATCCCAATATAAGACGTCAGGCAGTGAAGCAATTCATGCGGTCTGATCTTTACCGAAAAAGATTGGTGGACTGTTATACCGGCAAATGGGTAGCGGGCACATCGCTGTGTGTGCAAGGCAGAGGAGTGGGATTTGGAAAATGGCAAGCTGCTGAGACTTCTTATGGCAATGATGCATCACTCTCCTACCAGCTATGAAGAGGAATACTTCGTTGAGCCGCCTCCTGACGAAGGGTAAAGTAGGTCATTATCTAATCCTCCGTAAGTCAAACTAAATTTAAAAACACTTAACAAACCTAAATACGAGTATAGAGGTAAGTCAAGGGTCGAACCCCAAGTAATAGTAATGTTCAAGCACTCTCAATTATGTGCCTAAGCTAGGTCAAAATCGAAGGTAAGAGGTACCCCAAACAACTAACAAGACAAACAACCAAACTAATAAAACACTAGGAATGGGGATCAACAAGTAATCATGTCAATTGCAATAACTTGGGAAGATCATGCCAATCAAAGGTTGTGAAGACTAATGATAAGAGCTATCAATTGGAATCAAAGAGCTATCTCCTAATTTTTAAGCTAGGGTTCACTATGAATAACAAACTAAGAGAATCGCAATCTAAACCAACCAATAATTACAATTCCTAAATTAATTGGTCGTTTCATTAGCAATTAAAATGTAATCTAGCATAATTCTCAAGGCCTAATCGAATTATACACATGCAAACCTTCATTAATCACTTTAATCTCAACAATCAATCAACACAATTCCCATATTAATCACAATCAATCAATCATACAAGTTTTACCCAATTCTTAGCCAAACAACTATTCTAGAATCATCATTTATTAACTAACAACTATGGAAATCAAAGCCCTTTTAAAATAAAATGTGTAAAGCCCTTTTCCAACTCTTGAGTTCAAAGGTTTTCACTTACTACTGATGCCCTTTACAACACTTACTAGTGAAAACCTTTGAACTCAAGAGTTGGAAAAGGTCTCACATTTAGTGAAAGCCTTTGAACTCAATTACTCGGGTTTTATTGGCGGTTCTTGCTAACCCCAAGACATTGGACCTTGTCGGTATTCGTTAGTGCAGGTGGATCAACGTTGGAGGCTTTGTATTTTTGGAGCTAGCTTTCAAGTAAGAGCCCATTCGGTCGGGTGAAGCACGCTCCAAAAGGTAATCATTTTATCTTAATCTTGTGATTAATTTAGTTATGTTTATGGTTTTATTTATTGCGACTGCAGTCTTGTAGCCAAGTTCGTTTATTTTAAAAATCTTAATTTTTTCTAGGTATTTTATGGCTTAATTTATCTGGTTTTAAGTTTCTAATTAGATTACTAGCTCGTTTTATCCATTTTAACCTTGTATTAGAGCTGACTTTAGCTCCCGAACCCAGATTATGACAGAAAATAGTGAATTAGTAGAAAACGCGTTTTGAAAATGGTTATACCCTTTTAGGACTCGAATTTTAGTTAAAAAATGACAAGAAATGCATTTTTTGAGGGGTTTTTCGTTTTTACGAAAAATTTGAAGTCTTTCTGACCTTGAAAATTAATTGCATATTTATGGCGGTTATGTAATTGGTTCAATACGTATTTTATATGCAATTTTAAACCTGTTTAGCTAGGCATGATTACTTGGTGGTAATTTGTGTTTGAAAGCTTGTTTTTATTTTTCACATAATTGTAAATTAATTGCATTAAGTGTGAAATTGTTGTTCTTTGAGGCTTCCAAGTACTAAAGAATCAAGCTTAAGTTATGTTAAGTGATTGAAACATTGAGTTATTAAATTACATGAACTTTTGTTAAACTTTGTTGATTTAATCATTTTTTAGTTGACTGAAATCATAAAATTTGAAACTTGTGATAGAAATTTGTTTATCTTCATATTGGAAGATATAGTTTTTTCAAGGATTCACAATTATTAAAGTTGGAATCTTTATTGAACTTATGTTCATTTATCCAACTCCCTTTTATTTTGTCAAAAACTCAAGATTAATTTAAATTAATTAAATTGATAGTGAGTAATGGCCCTCTTATTTTTGTTGCACCATGTTAAACAAATTTTATTAAAGAATAGTTCTTCGAAATAATTTTGGTTACATGCACTTGGATGATTTTTTTATTAAAGTTAGACTTGTTTAAGTTTTCAATTTTGCCCATGAAAATTAGTTCTAAAATTAATTAAGAATTACTAAGTTGTTACGGGAAATTTGGGATTAAAATCCCAAGGCTATGGCATGCAAATCGAGGCAAAGCCTCCCTTGGCAAGCCGGGCTACAATGGGGCTTCTCGATGCATGCGGCCATGTGCGTGGCGTGTGTGCTGCTGCCGTAGCGCAACCCCTTGGCTGCTATGGTGCGTGGGGTATGCGAGCTTTTTAGTGCGTGTATGTACTTTGTGTTTTGGTGTAAAGGGGCAAGCAGTCGTGGCCTTGTGTCTAGCACCTTGTAACCTGTAGCATGAAAATGCTACTAATAGGGTGTACCTAGCTAGTGCTACGTGGGGTGGTGAAGGCACATGCGGTAAGCCGTATAGTGCGGGGTTGTTAGACAACCTTGACTTTCATATGGCACGTATGTAGTGCGTGAACCACTTGAGTACGGTTGGCTTCGTGTTTGCTTTTTTTTCCGTATTAATTATTTTATTAATCTAATTTGGTTTTAATTATTTTAATAAATTTTGGAGGCTAGGCCTCGGTTTTCAAGAGCGGCATTTGCAAATTTTATTTTGGCAAATAATTGAGTTTTACCGGCTGAATTAATTGGATTAATTAAGTTGGATACGGAATTTAGTGGGAGCTTCAAATATTAATTGCGCTTATTTACATGATCGGTTAAAACAACTTTGACTAGTTTTAATTAGGCGTGTTAATTGTATTAACCACCTAAATTAGTTACTAGTTATCGCGTGCTTATGCATTGTTACTTGTTTATTGTTGTAAAATGCATGGGCCATTCACAAATAGTGAATGGATTAATGAAATGTATATTCTCTCACAGGTTTTAAAAAAATGGCAACTAGTGGGGCTCGATTAGGATAGAAAATACGGACTGCGATCCGTAATGTATTTTTTGTAAATCTAAATACTGTCAGCGTGCCGTTGAGTATTTTTGTACCTTAATATTTAGATTAGTCCTAATCGTAGATCTTAGTATTGCATAATTATGATCGAGTCTTGAGGATAGAGGTTCTTGAAAGGCAAAGCCATGAAGTTACAAAAGAAGACCTTTTGAAGACTTGAAGAATTCAAGGGTCATGCTAGTTGCCAATATGCATCAAAATGCTTATGCTTTACATATTCATGATTATTTATATATGAATTATATGTTAGACGCATGTTTAGGATTTTGAATGTTGTGATGATTAATTTAGTTCATTTAAATCAACCAACATAGAAACCCTAGGTCCCTAAATATTGAGTAAAATTGGCATTCCAAAACAACACTTCTCGACCTATTGAGAGTAGTGATGGGCTATGCCAAAGCGAGGCATCACTACTACTCCCTAGACTCATAAGGCATACCGGGTATGCAAGTTAGTTTTTGTTGTTCTCACTTATATGAGTGATGGAGTCCTAACATGTCGTGGCAAAGTGGATAAATTTTTGAGAGAGCATTAGATGCGACGATTTACTGAACCAAGAGTGGCATAGAGCCATTAGCAAAGCGTTGCTTACCTTGGGAGATTGAGTGCTAAGACAAGCCAAAGCATGCTTAGCTACACTTTTTTTCTTTGGATCTTGGAATCGACTTACTCTCGCCAAATGGGACAAATTTAATGCGTGGATAAGATGTTTAATAAGATTGAAAATTTGCATGAATACTTTTTAATTTTCAAACTTATTATGTTATTTACTTGATAAAAGGTTATACATTGCACTTATATTCGTAGAATTCCAAATCAAACTATGTTGTTTTTCATGATTGGTTAAGGGAATCGTTGAGAATGGTTCTCAAAGAAAAGTAAAGCATTTCAAAAATACAATTCTCATAAATGACTTTTATAACAAAGTCCGAAAGGACGGTTGGGCATCATGTACTAAAAATACTAGGTAGTTTAATTTAATAAAACATGAAGTATTGAGTTGCAAACTCAAATTGTCAATATTGACAACCAACATATATTTTCGCTTAATACATATATGAATAGGACTCATTGATGTAGTAATTCAAGCGTGAATTAAAGGAAAAGATGGCACTTTGTTTTACGGCTTAGATGCTTAATTATGCCTAACAAAGTGTAAAAGTCAAAGACTTTTAAAGAAATGGTTCTTAAAGATTATGAGATAAAGTATGATAAGAAATATACGAAACGAGGAACAAAGAAGAGGAATGAGAATCCATTTTACTAAAGAATTCACGTTATTGAAGTTAAATTAGCAACTCATTATCTTCACAAAGTATCAGATACAGCTTGAGTGTTCCACTTTGAAAGTGAGCTCAAACTACTGAAGATAAGCTAAGTTATCAACTTACAAGCTTAGAATGAAGCAAGTGGGTCTACATCAGTTTTAAGGTCGTATGCTTTGTAAAACCAAATCAAAAGCAAAAGAAGAAGATGTAAAACCAAGATTGGAAGACTCAACATGAAAATCATGAGCATAATAATTACATTGGGGAGAAGGGGCACAATTAAACATATGAGATTCATTATGAAGGGAACAAAGCACATCACAAGAAGGCATGGTAAATAATGAAGAATATTGAAACACACAATTAGCATCAACTTGAGTATGTACCTCATCATCATTAGAAAAAAGAGGGAATAGAGTTGAAATCATTTGTTCTAGGTTCACTCATGGGATCTTCTGACAATTCATGGGAATTCATGCTAATATTAGAAGAATCAACACATTTCACATCAACATTAGAAACATGATTACCCCTATTATAGACATCCCTAGCAAACCAAACATAGAAATCCCAAGTATCATCAATTGATAATGCTCTAAATTCACCATTATGCATGTATTCACCTTTATTCCTAGTTTGCTCAATCAAACCAAAATAACAAATCTCATAAGCCTCCCAAATATTATACTAATTATAGTCTAAAAATTCTTCATGTCTATTTAAATATTCACGAAAGGGCTCATTGTCAATTTGAGGAAATAAGAGACATGCAAATTTTTTTACTAAACAAACAAAAATAAAATAAAAGAAAAGTATATACAAAGACCTAGACTCAAGCAATAAAAAACACTCAAACATAGACACCGTTCCCCGAAAACGGCGCCATTTTAACGAAGGGAAAACTAGGTCGTTATCTAATCCTCCTTAAGTCAAACTAAATTTCTAAACACTTGACAAACCTGAATATGAGTATAAAGGAAAGTCAAGGGTCGAACCCAAAGGAACAGTAATGTTCAAGCACTCTCAATTATTCGCCTAAGCTAGGTCAAAATCGAAGGTAAAAGATAACACTAACAACTAACAAGACTAACAACTAAACTAATGAAACACTAGGAATGGGGATCAACAAGTAATCATGTCAATTGTAACAACTTGGGAAGATCATGCCAATAAAACGTTGTGAAGACTAATGATAAGAACTACCAATTAAAATCAAAGAGCTATCAACTAATAGTTATGAATAACAAACTAAGAGAATCGCAATCCAAACCAATCAATAATTGCAATTCCTAGATCGATTGGTTGTGTCATTAGCCATTACAATGTAATCTAGCATAATTCTCAAGGCCTAATCGAATTACACAAATGCAAACCTTCATTAATCACTTTAATCTTAACAATCAATCAACATAATTCCCAAATTAATCACAATCAAGGAACCATACAAGTTCCACCAAATTCCTAGCCAAACAACTATTCAAGAATCATCATATATTAACTAACAACAAAGGAAATAAAGAATCAACAATATATCAAGAACAACTATACTTATCAAGCATCAAACCTCAAAATGAAATCAAACAAACATGAAATTAAACAAAGCAATAAGGTGAGATTGAGAGAGTAATGCTCATTTAATTATTAAGAAAATCTTCAATACAATTGTACCCATTGAATCTCCAAGCTCTCAAACCACCATTGAAATCCCTCACTTTCTCTCTCTAAAAATACTCCTAAACTAGGGAGAGGGACTTCTAATCTAACCTAATCCTCCTTAGAGGAGAGAGAAACTATTCTAAAACTAAAGAATTACATCCATCATTTCTAAAGATAACCGTACAATATATATATAAGAGGAGAAACGAAGAAAAATCGCGACATAAACCCAGAGATCGAAGGCTGGAACAGGGCAAGAAGACCGCGCCCGCTGCTTTAGGGCAGCTTGCTTAGGATAGCTTCATGGCACTTGTGCTTGCGGAGCTTGCTTGGTTGGCTTGACTTGCAAGATTAGCTCTCTGAACTTGGCTCTATTGACTTCCTTGAATGCGCTTGAGCTCCCTCCTTGATGATTAAATCCCGAAAAACTCAACATACCTACAAAACAAGTCAAAGAACGGAGAATCGAGAGAAAAAGCCGAGAAATGAATAAAATAATAAGAAAACCATTAAAAGCACCCATTTCCCTAAACTTACACACAAATACGCAAATCAAGCATTATGATGTGAAAACACAACATAAAATACTAAAAACGATCAGAAAAATAAGACGAAAACCTAGCCTAAAAGTGTTATAAATGGCACGCATCACCTCCGTTTGAGATAATAACCAACCTGGATCGACGTAACCTGCCGTAAGAGGATTTTGTTGATAACCTCCTTGCCATCCCTTTCTTTTTATTTCTACATATGCATAAATGGCTGCCGATAACCGTTTATTTACACATTATTAAAAGACTTCCAAATTTTATATATAAATTATTTTTAATTTTGTATGGCCAACGGTTGATATTAGTTTAGATAACCAAGGTTACCTACATTTTCCTTTTAGGGAGATGTTTAATTAGTTACCGATCTATTACTTGCACTCCCTAGTTTAGCAAGGAATTTTTAGTCGGAATAAAGATTTGGGAATACTGATTTGGCCATCAGTTAATGGCCTTTCTTAATATCTTCTATATCAGCATTAAGTATGCAACCTTTATCAGGCCGAGTAAAGACAATGGATCAGACCATTGTTTCAACTCACCTTGAGGCTCATTCATTATCCAACCTCCCTCCTCACTTGAATCAGTGAGACAGCTATCTAGGCTGTTATCAAGTCATATTGAAAGTAGGGGTGGTTATGTATTTCAGATTATCCGGTAATATTTTTATTAAAGGTTTTAGCAAAATTGGAAAACAGATTACAAAGTACGCTACTACAGTATTAAACATGAAGTACCTGTATAAAATATATGACCACATGTCATTCCGATATTAAACAAGTGCTTAGAATATATGTAACAAACATTTTAAGCATAGTACTTCTTCAGAATACTAGCATTCTAAACATTATTTTCCTGCAGCCCCTCAAATATCATAAGCCTATATGACCCTTGTCGGAGACTCTCGTATATTTGGTATGGTCCTTCCCAATTCGCAGTGAGCTTGCCGTCTGCATTTCCTTTGCCCGTTGATGAAGTTCTCCTCACGACAAAGTCTCTATCCTCTAGAGGCCGGTAACTAACACGTTTATTGTATGTTTAACTCATACCATTCTTGTATGCTGCCGACTAGATGGCAGATTTCAGCCTTATCTCAGATAAAAAAAATCCAATTGTTGTTTAAGCAGCAGGTCATTTTATCTTCGTAGTAATGTTGAATACCAAATGTAGGAAGGCCAACTTCGGCAGGGATGACTGCTTATGGACTAAAATCAAGGTTAAAAGGTGATTCCTCGATACTTTCTTGTGTTGTAATTCTGTTTAGCAACAATATTTCAGGCACCAAATTGGCCCATAAGCCCTTGACATCTTCTATCATCTTTTTAGGGCACTTAAAATTTTCTTTTTAGTGGCTTCTGCCTGTCCATTCGATTGCAGGTGCACACTGCTGTATACGCAAATTTTACCTTGAATATGCTTAATAAGTTTTTAACTAGGCTGCAATCGAATTTGGAACAAACACCATTGCTATCAGAAATCCTAAACAAGTGAATATATTTTTCTAAATGAATTTCTTCACATCATTCGACGTTATCTTCGTTACAGGCTCCGCCTCTATCCATTTAGTGAAGAAATCAATCCCCACTATTAGGAATTTTCGGCCTCCTATAGCCGATGTAAAAGGTCTGACAGTATCCATCTCCCATTGTGCGAAAGGAATTGGGTTGACGATAGGTATCAAGTCGTTTGGCGGTTGATTTATTGCCGACCCAAACTTCTGTAACTTATCACACCTCTTGGCATAGTCCATGGTATCCGCATTCATTGTCGACAAATAATATCCCTTTTACATTACCTCTAGGTACATTGTCCGTCCACCCGTGTGATTTCAACAATCACCTTCATGAATTTCATCCACCATCCTGACAAACTCATAGGTCGTTAAACACCTTTTCAATGGCAAAGAGAAGCCTATTTTGTACAGCATACCTCGGAACATAACAAACAAAATGTTATCCTTCTTGACTTTTCGCGCCTTAACCTTGTCGGTTGGGAGAACATCATGCAGATTATAGGCCAATATGTAATGGTACCATTCTAAACCCTCATTAACACAATTGACATCTTTTGGAGCCTCCTCGTCAATGCTCTTATGTTTCAGAATTTAAACCATTACCGTGCGTTCTAGGTCGTTAAAACTTGAGATAGCTAAATTTGCCAACGCGTCTGCCCGTGCATTCTGAGCACGTGGAACAAATTCAATTACAAAGTGATCCAATTTCACCGTTAGGGCCTATAATTTGGCTAAATAGGCAATCATTTTTTGTTCTCAAGCTTCGTATTCACCGCTAAACTGACTTGCCACTAACAACGAGTCCGTTGAAAACTCAATTCTCTTTGCTTCGGCAGCTATGCACAATTGCACTCCCGCTAAGGCTGCCTTATACTTGGCCTCGTTGTTTGAGGCTTTGAATTTGATGGAGTATTCAAACACATCTCCTTTTGGGGAAACCATGATTATATCGGACCCTGAACTTGCTGACGCTGTAGAGCCATCAACAGAGACCTTCCATAATCCGACATCTTCTTCTTCTTCTTCAGTATAGGAGGTTTAAACGATAAAATTGGACAAGGCCTGAGCTTTTATTGACACTCTCGGCTTTTATATTATACATACTCCGACAACTCTATCTCCTATTTAAGCAAGTGCCTAGAGGATTCCATCTTTCGCAGAGATTTTTCTAACAACAGATCTTTTAGGATTTCAATAGTATGTGTATCAAAGTAAGGTCGTAACTTTTGCGC
Source organism: Chenopodium formosanum (assembly GCA_024500155.1). Classification (NCBI taxonomy): domain Eukaryota; kingdom Viridiplantae; phylum Streptophyta; class Magnoliopsida; order Caryophyllales; family Amaranthaceae; genus Chenopodium; species Chenopodium formosanum. Next base: position 52,961,805 of record CM044880.1, on the reverse strand, counting down.
CTCTATGACCACTACATACGCTATTTTCTCTACCAGGGATACCTGTAGGGAATATCTCAAGCATCCCACACTTGAACCTCACTATGATCATACACTTAAGCATGGTGGCGTCTAAAGGGAAGGAAGCTAGAGTAAAAGAGTCGCTAACAAGTTTTTGGAACTAGTAAACCGTTCACAGGGTGAATGTTACACCCCTTTATGATCCAAGAGATCGCTAAATCCATAGTGGTCTGAAACCATAACTAGATATTCGGGGAAGAAGATACAAATCCAACCTAAAAGAGATTGAACCTGCTCTAATAATAGGCCTCTACTTTATTCTGCTCATATTCATGTGCGCTTTCTGACCAACAAACAATCAATAAGTTAACCCTAAACCTGTTTAATCTATGTTGGTTGAATATTAATGCACAAACAAATCTATTATTGGCGATCACTTGAATTATAATCACATTAGCCTAAAAAGATTATTAATTATCTTATTAAGCGTGAAAATAAGTACAAATTCCCTTTAAACATGCATAAAAGGCGTGATCAAGAAATAAAATAATAACATCATCAAGCAACAATATATAATAATCATCATCATAAAAACCATGTTAGCAATAAACATAATATTAATAGTAAGTTCCTAGGCATGATACTAACAAGATTAATAAAAAATCCTAGCATATCACTAAACAATAAAGATCAAATCTTTAGCCCTAACATGACACTAAAATTATATAAGAAATCTATAGAAAGCATCCAAAACATGATACTAGAAACATACATGATATTAGAAATCTTAGTTATTACCCTAAATATGATACTAGGAATCATAAAGACATCCTAACATGATACTAGGAATCATAAAGATATCCTAACACCGATACTAAGAATCATAATAATTAAAGCATGATTTCTATATCAAAAGAATAACAATTAAATTACTTACTTGGATGCCTCATATCTCTCTCTAATAAAAAAATACACGCATTAGTAACTTTAAGTAAATCAAACATTTAATTTAAATAATGAAACAGAGATTTTAGACCAAACCTGCCCTTAGAAATTATCAACCTTTCACATCTAGGGCGAAGGCAACTTCGAATTTGGCTAGGTGGTCCTAGAACTTTTGAATGTAGAATTTTGTAAGAGGGAAGGTTTTGAAAAAGAATAGAGAAAGAATAAGCTTCTAGCTTTTAAAGAGAAAGAATAGAGATTGTTGATTGTGAATACGGAGGTTTACGACCCTATTTATAGAAAAATAGTCCGAAAATGATCAAAAAGAAATCAAGTTCCATTCGGAATAAAAAACCATCTATCGCGTACGACATAAGCCAACGCCTACGACAGGCACATGCGCCAGGCGACAGACTTTGTCGTCTAGCGACAAGTGAAGAGGGGTCGGACTAGGTCATTGAAACTAACCCTACCCTAGGCCAAACAAAATTTGTAATCTCTCAACACACCCTTATACAAGTATAATGGTAAGTCGAGGGTCGAAACACTAAGGAATGGAGGGCGATCTTATGTTGTCAAGTCAAGCTATTCCGGAAAGGTGAGGTAAGGGTGTTAATGCTAAACAACTAAACAAGCTAGGTCGGGACAAATGTAATAAACACTAGGGCTCGGAATCCACATATACTTGTAACGGATTCCGCTAATTGGGAAAGAGTTGACTAAGTCCAGTGATGCGAGGGAAAACCAATCATTCAACCAAAAGAGCATATCAAGCTATTTTCCTCGAGGTCTAACTAGCATCAACTACGATAAACTCTAGCTAGGAATGTAACAAGACACCTCAATTGTTGAATGCAAGCCACAAATCAATGGTCCATATCAATGTGAACCTACAATGCAATCTAGTGTGAATAACTAGGGTGATCAAGCCTAAATCAAACACACACATCCACATAATCAATTAACCAATTTAATCACATCATCAACTCCATCAATTTCCCCAAATTAACATCAATCCATTACTCATATATGCTTCACCATTACCCTAGCAATCAAACTACTCTCAATCCATAGAAATCAAGATCAAAACTAAGCTAAACAACAAATTCATCATGATCAAATTAAACAAACTAAAATCAAATCACAAATCAATCAAACTTCAATCAAACTTGAACATTCAATAAAACAATTGAAATCAAACTAAAGATCAAACTAAAGATCAAACTAAAGATTGAATTAAAGAAAAGGAATCCTTACAAACTTGATCAAAGATTAAAGAAAATGGAGAAATCTTCAATCATCAACAATCCACAATGAAATTCTCTCACTAAAACCTAGAGTTTCTTTCTCTAAAAATCTCTCTAAGTTGATCTAAAACTAATTATAATTCTATTCTAATCATTCTCTCTCTAAAAATAGAAGGAAAAATTATATATAGTAAAACTAACAAGAGAAAATTTAGTTAGATCGTCCAAAAGAAACCCCGGAATATGCGCTCGCAATAAGAGAGAGGCGCGGCCGCGAGAAAATGGGTACGGAACAATGGCATAAGGTGGTGCGCCCGCACCATGGAGTGGTGCTCTCGCACCAAGGGATGGTGCGCCCGCACCTCAGTCGGGTTTGCCCGCACTTGGAAGCTTCCTCTTCTTCGTCCTAGCTCATCCTTGTGCGCTCGTCTTGGTGATGATGATGAACACTAAGGTAGGCAGTCTTGAAATGGCTTCTTTGGTGGGTTCACACCAAAAATGATGCCCCCACCGCATGCATGCACCAATCTCATGAACTTGCTCCTTGTATTCCTTCAAACTTGAGCTCCAAATGACAAGCAAGAGGCATCCAAAATGATGATAAATATGAGAGGAAGGCTCGGGAATCCTCAGATCACGATCATAACCTGAAAATACACAAAAACAAGCAAATAAAAGGAAAAAGACCAAATAAACAAAGAAAAGCACAAAGAAGGAAAACTAATTAAGGAAAGCACAAACTAAAGAAATAAAGAACAAAACTAAGGAAAACTAAAGAAAAGAGCTATAAAATAGCATGAAATTCATCCTAAAAGAAGTCAATTGAGTGCCATAAATGACACTCAGCAACAAGCTTGTCACCTTGCGCTGAGTTAGAAATAATACGCGCTTTGTACGGCGGAATCCTCTAATAAGTATGATTAAGCAGTAAATTCCGCGTTTATCAAATTAAAACCAGGTTTATCATAAGATACTTATTTTGTTCCATGTAAAACTCTTTAAAGTATAATTATCAATCCTAATTCCATTAGAATTTAAAAGAACCTTCTAGATTATTCCAAACGAATAAGTCAATCCTAATAGCTTTAGGAAACATAATTAATAGGTCCTCCTCTAGATCATTGGGTCGCATATAAAATTCATTTCAAGCCCAATTTAGTATTTTGGCCATAATTTCCTCATTATTCATCCGAATTGAGCTTATAATATATCGTTGGAAGGCTCTTTTTGAGCCCAAGAGTATTATTGGACCCTCATCATGCACTAAACTGAATTGGACTGATTATTTTCATAAATAAAGCGCATTTTGCAATAATAGAAATAATGATATTAAAACAACCGCATCACTAGACTTTTCACAATTTCACTTTATTCGATAAATAAATGACATGACAGGTATTCATCATTGGCTTTTGTTTTAGGAGACACATTTGGGTGTCTACAGAAGCCCCCACATTGACTGAGTTTGGAGAAATGCAAGTTTCGAAAACAAAAGTCAAAGTAGTGATAAGGACGGAGAATGATTCTGAACGTTCTGCGATCCTCCACAGTCTTGCACTGTCAAGCACACGTCTCTAGAGTAATCGATTTGTTGCATTTTGTTGTGACAACCTCCACTGTGCCTCGGGAACATTGTCGAAGGTGACTACTTGTAGCCATTTTTAGGATTATAGCAATGCCTCGCCACGGTTCTGCCACACCGCTGTAGACAATCTCCTCTTTACCTTAGGACATCGTCGAAGACCGCTTCTTGTAGCTATCTTCAATTTTACTTTGACGTCCTTACATGTCTCGTGAATTCTGTTGCAAACCACCACGCCTCGAGCGATCCACCGAATGAAGGTCTTTTGCGCATTAGGAATTCTTATCATGAGCTCATTCACCTTGATCAACTCATAAATGATTAATGAAAAATGTTCTCACCCCATGTTGTAGACTCCTTCGTCTTGAGCAGTCTTCTAAATGATGATTTTCCACGCCTTGGTGACGAGGGGTGGAACTAGGTCGTTGAAACTAATCCTCCCTCGATCAAACTAAATTTATAAACACTTAACAAACCTATATAAAAGTATAGAGCCAAGTCAAGGATCGAACTCAAAGGAACGGTAATGTTCAAGCGCTCTCAATTATGTGCCTAAGCTAGGTCGAAGACCAAGAAAAAGATAGAACACTAACAACTAACAAACAAAGAAACCAAACAAATAAAGCACTAGGAACGAGATCAAAAAGTAATCATTACAATTGTAGCAACTCGGGAACAATATGAAAATCAATGGTTGTGAAGACTAATGGCAAGCTCAATCAAAAGAGTTAACAAGCTATCTCCTAGAGGTTAAACTAGCGCCAACTACGAGAGACTCTAACTAGGAGCATCACTAATCAAGCTTAATCGACAATCGCAATTCCTAAATTAATGGTCTGTATCATTAGAAACTACAATGCAATCTAGCATAATTCTCAAGGCCTAATCGAATTACACACATGCAAACTTCCATTAATCACTTTAATCTCAAGAGTTAATCAACACAATTCCCAAATTAAGCACAATTAATCAATCATATAAGTTTCACCCAATCCCTAGCAAACAACTACTCTAACATCATCATCTAATCAACAAACAACTAAAGAATCAAGAGTCGACAATATATGAAGAACAATTACATTAATTAACAGTCAAACATCAAAATCAAATCAAACAAACTTGAATATTAATCAAAGCAATAAAATGAGATAGAGTTAACAATGCTCATTGATAATAGAGAAGATCTCAAACACAATTGTCACCATTGAATCTTCAATCTCATAATCACCATTGAAATTCCTCACTTTCTCTCTCTAAAATCTACTCCTAAATTAACTCTAAAACTAGAGAGATAAGCTCTCAATTAAGCTAAGAAAAAAATGAATTCTAGTTCTAATTATAATTCTACTTGTTTTTCTCTCTAACCTAAAAAATGGGTATTTATAAATGCAAGGTAAAAGAAAAATAAAAATAAAAGAGAAAAAAAAAGAAAAATAAAAGAAAAGAAAAGGAAAGAAAAGGAAAATAAATAAACAAAATTTAAAGGAAAAGAAGATCATAAAAAAATCAAACATAACCCCCACAAACCGTCAGCCGAAATTCACGAAATAGTTGCTCAATTAAACAGGATTCAATCCCCTGCTTCGCACCTTCAAACTTATAGACGCACGGCCGCGAAGAATTCAAGTGAGGCCGCGAAGATTGCGAGCGCGGCCGCATTTATTGAGGTTCGAATTTGCTTGCTTCGTGAGGAGCGTTTGGAGTTGCTGCCCTACCAGAAATTTCTTTTTGGTGTTGCATGGTAGATGCGGGAAAGGAGATAAGGTGTCGATGATGGTTGTTGCTTGATGTGGGTGCTGAATTGGCGGTGAAGTTAATTGCGGTTGGAGCAAGGGAAGGTAGGGGAAGCCGCATGATGCTTGGTGTTTGCATGGCAGAGATGGTGGTTAGGAGGAGTGTAATTGGAGTGCATTAGTGGCAGGTTTGGTGGTGTGAATTGTTGCTGTTGTTTGGTTGTTGTAATTGTTGCGATTGTTGGTTAATGTGAGTTGGGGAAACAAGGGAGTTGCGTGAGTGGTAGACTTGGTGGGCACAGGCATCGTCCTCACAGCATGCTTATGATGAACACAAAAGTAGGCAGTCCCTGAACACCATGATTGTGTGTTCAACAATACCCGGCTTGAGAGCGCGGCTATGCAATCACAAGGAGTTGAACTTGGAATATCCACCTACAAAATACAAATGAAACCAAGGATAAAATGAAGTAAAATAAACTCAAAATTAACAAACAAAACTAAGAGAAATAAAATGAAAATGTAAAGAATATAAGAAAGAAAACATTATAAAATGAAAAGAAAATAAAGGAAAGAAAATGAAAATGAAAATGAAAATGAAAATGAAAATGAAAATGAAAATAAAATAAAATAAAATAAAATGAAAACTAAATCTATAAAATCTAAAATAAAGGAAAAGCAACTAAAATAACGAAAAAAAGAACAAATAAAGGAGAAAAGACTAAAAAAACCAACAAAATGCATAAAAGCTACAAAATAAGAGAGGAAAGGTAAAATAGAGAGAAAAAGCATAAAAGTAAACATTTATTGAGAATAAAAACCATGAAAAGAAGGTAAACACGACTTAAATGCTCATCAAATGGGTGCCATTTATGACAACCATCAAATACCCCCAAGCTTACCTTTTACTCGTCCTCATGCCAAACAAAACCAAGGAAGAAATGATGAGCTTATTCAAACAAACAAAAAGAAGAGAAGAGACAAGAATATACACTAACTCGCTTTTGTCGGAATCACAATCAATTTTAGCAACTAAAGACAAGTCATTTAAACCCCTAGATCGCCCTAAAGGACGAGTGATGCTCTCGTAAAGGTTTCCTAAGAGATTAACCTATAACTTTCGTAATAATACAAACAAGGCAAAGCATGAAAAAGAAACCAAAATAAAAGAAAAGCAAACAAATGTTCATGAAAGGACTTTTCCTAATGTACAAGCATAAATGAATGCAAATTTTTCTAAACAATTAAGGGAGTGCACGTTCCAAGATACCCGAGGTTGTTTGAAACATAAATATACTAAGTATAGGAACTAGAGAAACGCAATCCACTTTCATCCCAAACGGTCTAACCACGTTCTCCCTACTAGTCTCATATCTTCCCCTAGTGAGCATCTCAAAAGTTCCACGAAGGAATCGGAAAAAGAGATAATTTTGGGCTACTCGACGTCTTGACAATGCATCTCCTTTCCTTTGGCTTTAAATCATAATGCCCTCCCCCGAAATTTTACTCAACCTCTAGGTTGAAAGGTCTTTCCCAATGGTTGTAACATAAGGGTAAAAAGAGTTAGGGGTAGGCTAAAATTTTAAAATTTAATAGTACACCTAAGTTGTTAAGCAAGATTGGCCAAATCTAAACGCCAAAACAAATAGAACACCAAACAAAAACAAACTAACACCCCCAAGCTTATTCAAAGCCATAACTACAATCATATATACAAAAAGCATAAACGCTTCTCCCCCAAGCTTAAAGGAAACATTGTCCTCAATGCTCGAAAAGAGGAAAAGAATCACATCAAAATATTTTTGTTTTTTTTTTCTTACTTTTACCTCGTTTTTTTTTGGTATTTTCATCTCTTTCAAAGAAATTGTCCATGCGTCTTTAACTTAAGACGGCTTTTACAATTTTTGCATTTGCAATGTCCTTGCTTTTTTCACTTTGGACGGCTTTTTTCATTTATTTATTTGCCATTATTCACGACATATACACAAAACACAAGCTTGCTTACAAATAAAATCAATATTTAACCTTATATACCAGAAACTCCAAAAACATGACCATTTGCTTCACAAAAACCAAAACTGGAGCAAAAAGAAACAAAAGCCACAAAGTTCTAAAGATGTGGCTAGAAAAGAAAGGAAAAGACTCAAATGGTTAATGAACTAAAACGAAAGAAAATTAACCTAGAAAAGAAAAATTACCACCTCGAAAAGATGCCTTTGTCTTCCCTAAATGGCTTGGTCTCGAGTTTGAGAATTATGAGTCAAGATTCAAGATTAGGTCCGCAATAGTCGAGGATCCATGCCGCTCATGCAAATATATGTTGAAGGCTAGAAAAACAAAGAACCTCACATGGATGTAGCAAAACCTCACTATTGGCGTCAATTCGACTATAGGAAGCAACTACAAACATGCCACAAACAAGTAGAATCCGGTTTCATGGTCCTACTAGTTCTAATCAACTACCTTAGCATGCTTTATCCTAGAATAAACCAAGCATACTCTCAAATCGTGCACACCGTTACCATATAGGAAGAAAAGCTTTCAGTTATACAAGTCAAAAAGTATTATGTCCAAAGCACGAACAAACAAAACTACATTGCAAATTAGCCTTAATAGAAACAAAAATCTTTTTGGAGTTTTTTTCAAAATATATAGAACATGGAAAAGCATATACAAAGGTGCATAGCATATGAGAATCAACATCCCATCAAACATGATAGAATACCCTCCCCCAAGCTTGAACAAGACAATACAATCAAACATAAATCATATAAACCATGGGGGGGAGGGGGAATAAGGAGAGCAATCCAACAAACCAACATACGTCCAACAAGTTATCATCCACTAGAGAAAGAGCAAGAAAGGATATTACCGGATATTAGGTGGGTGTAAATACCCGCAAAGGACCCAATTAAACCTTTCAAAGCTAATTTCATCAAGAATTGAACCTTGTCTTCCATATGCTAGCGAAAATAGGAGTCAAACTTCCTGGGTTCTTGATCCAAATCGAAGCACCAAAGTATATCAAGTCATATACCTAGAAAAAGGAACACAACCATTTCCATGAGAAAAAATCTATTCTAAAAAGCAAATTAAAATCTAAACTAAAGCACGGGTTACATACTGAGAAAGTCTTGCTTAAGGTCCTAGCTTGACAGCTCTAGTAAAATAATAATTCAACGCATGCAAGAGCTTGTCAAATGCACTATTACACATTTCATAAGAGAGGGGGTAGGCAAATGACGGGATAAAAACGTGCAACAAGATTGTTGCACGCAAGTGAAAAGGGAGGTGCCAAAAGAAAGAAAAAGAAGGATTCAAAGGAAAACAAGATTATAATAATAATAATAATAAGAAGAAGAAGAAGAAGAAGAAGAAGGGGGAATAAAAGAACAGAAAGAAGAAAAAAAAAGCGAAGAAGAACGGGGAATAAAAGAACGGAAAGAAAAAGGCAAATCCTCCTCACTAAAATATTTTTGGGTGGCAGCATCACCTTTTTTCTCAACAATAGACCAATGAGGGACATTAAGATCATCATAGACAAAGGAGTCCCAAATAGGCTCATTGAGATAGGAAGGGAGAAAAATACGACAGTTGGGGATGTGGTCAAATCTTTGAGAAAAGGGGGTATGAGAAATGGGCGAAGGGGTAGCTACTCCCTCAACACAAGGTCTCACATCTCCAATGAGAGTATGAAAATCAATCATAGAGTCCTCAAATGAAGATCTCTCACAATCTACATCTCCCTCAAGCTCAAAAACCCCAAGGAAATCACCCTCATCCTTCTTTGCACCACAATAAACCACTTTACTTCAACTATCTCAAAACCTAAGTCCTCAAACCGTGCATGAGATGAGGTAGAGTCATCGTAAACTCATCTAAATTCCAATAAGCTTTATCGATGAGCTCATCCAAAAAACTATAAATTTTCATATGACTCTCACAAAACAAATGGAACTTTACCTCAAAAGAGTCTATGTATTCATAGATTGAAGGCTCACAAACATACACTTGAGGCTCATTAAGATGGGAAAGAGGGTTAGGATTTTCAATTTTAACTCTCTCTTCATTCTCAATTCCGTTACCATCACTCATATGCTCATCAAAGGTATCCTCACACTCTCTTGGTTGCTCTAAAATATCATTATCATCCTCAACAGACACATTGGATTTGAAATTTTCACACATAAACATCAAATATGACAATTGACTTTCTAACTCGCTCTTGTCTTCATTTCAACTCTTCATTCAAAACACCCTCACGCTCTCTAATCTTCTCCATTTAGCTCCTTAAAGTTTCTATCATTTGTCCCTCTAAGGGCCTAAGATTAGGATTCATCTCTAACTCCCTCAAATATTCATTAATTTGGCTAAAGGGGACCAAAGACTTATCACAAGAGTTTGGAGAATGTAAAGGTTAAGAGGTTTGAGGATCAAGAGTAGAAGAAGATACACAACCAAAGGTAGGATCATAATCATTACAAACATGAGTAATTTCATTAAAAAAGGGAGTGGGGGCACAATCAATCATATTAGATTTGTCAACTTAAGCATGCACCTCATTATCATGAACAAAAGAGGAAATAGAATTAGATGCATTTGTTCTAGGTTCAACTATGGGATCATGTGACACATCATGGGAAATCATGCTAGCATTAGAAGAATTAACACATTGCACATCAAAATTAGAAACATGATTACCCCTATTATGAACATCCCAAGTAAACCAAACATAAAAATCCCAAGCATCATCAATTGACAATGCTGTAAATCTATCATTATGCATGCATTCAAATTCATTCCTATTTTGTTCATTCAAACCAAAATAACAAATCTCACAAGCCTCCCAAAGACTACAACAATTATAGTCAAGAAATCCCTCAAGTCTATGGAAATATTCAAAAAAAGGCTCATTGTTATATTGAGAAAATTATAGACATGCCATTTTTTTTTCAAAAAAACAAACATAAATAAAATAAAAGAAAAGTATATACAAAGACCTAGACTCAAGCAATCAAAAACACTCAAACATAGACACCTTTCCCCGGCAACGGCGCCATTTTAACGGGGGGTGGAACTAGGTCGTTGAAACTAATCCTCCCTCAATCAAACACAGTTTATAAACACTTAAAAAACCTATATACAAGTATAGAGGCAAGTCAAGGATCAAACACAAAGGAACGGTAATGTTTAAGCGCTCTCAATTATGTGCCTAAGCTAGGTCGAACACAAAGATAAGGAGAGAACACTAACAACTAACAAACAAAGAAACCGAACATGTAAAGCACTAGGAACGGGATTAACAAGTAATCATGACAATTGTAGCAACTCTGGAACAATATCCAATCAATGGTTGTGAAGACTAATGGCTAGCTCAATCAAAAGAGTCAACAAGCTATCTCCTAGAGGTCAAACTAGCGCCAACTACGAGAGACTCTAACTAGGAGCATCACTAATCAAGCTCAATCGACAATTGCAATTCCTAAATCAATGGTCCGTATCATTAGAAATTACAATGCAATCTAACATAATCTCAATGCCTAATCGAATTACACAGATGCAAACCTCCATTAATCACTTTAATCTCAACAATTAATCAACACAATCCCAAAATTAAGCATAATTAATCAATCATAAAAGTTTCATCCAATCCCTAGCAAACAACTACTCTAACATCATCATCTAATCAATAAACAACTAAATAAATCAAGAATCAAAAATATATTAAGAACATTTACATTAATCAACAATCAAACATCAATATCAAATCAAACAAAATTGAATATTAAACAAAGCAATAATATCAGATAGAGTTAAGAATGCTCATTGATAATAGAGAAGATCTCAAACACAATTGTCACCATTGAATCTTCAATCTCTCAATCACCATTGAAATTCTTCACTTTCTCTCTCTAAAATCTACTCCTAAACTAACCCTAAAACTAGAGAGATAAGCTCTCAATTAAGCTAAGAAAAAAATGAATTCTAATTCTACTTGTTTTTCCCTCTATTCCAAAAATGGGTATTTATAAATACAAGGTAAAAGAAAAATAAAAATAAAAGAGAAAAGAAAAGAAAAATAAAAGAAAAGATATGGAAAAAAAAATAAATAAAATGAAAAGGAAAAGAAGATCATAATAAAACTGAAACAAAATCCCCACAAACCGTCAGCCCAAATACACGAAATAATTGCTCAATTAAACAGGATTCAATCCCCTACTTCGCACCTTCAAACTTATAGACGCACAGCCACGAATAATTCAAGCGCGGCCGCGTTAAGTGAGGTTTGAATTGGCTTGGTGCGTGAGGAACGTTTGGAGCTGCTGCCCTGCCGGAAATTGCTTGTTGGTGTTGCATGGTAGATGCGGGAAAGGAGAAAAGGTGGCGATGGTAGATGTTTCTTGATGTGGGTGCTGAATTGGCGGTGAAGTTAATTGCGGTTGGAGCAGGGGAAGGCAGGGGAAGCTGCGTGCTGCTTGGTATTTGCGTTGCAAAGATGGTGGTCAAGAGGTGTGTAATTGGAGTGAATTAGTGGCAGGTTTGGTGGTGTGAATTGTTGCTGTTGTTTGGTTGTTGTAATTGTTGCGGTTGTTGGTTAATGTGAGTTGGAGAAATAATGGAGTTGCGTGAGTGGTGGTGTTGGTGGGCAAGAGCATCGTCCTCACAGCATGCTCATGATTAACACAAAAGTAGGCAGTCTCTAAACACCATGATTATGGGTTCAACACTACCCGGCTTGAGAGCGTGGCTATGCAAGCGCAAGGAGTTGAACTTGGAATATCCACCCACAAAATACAAATGAAACCAAGGATAAAATGAAGTAAAATAAACTCAAAATTAACAAACAAAACTAAGAGAAATAAAATGAAAATGAAAAGAATATAAAAAAGAAATTATTATAAAATGAAAAGAAAATAAAGGAAAGAAAATGAAATGAAAATGAAAATGAAAATAAAATAAAATAAAATAATAACTAAAATAAAATGAAAACTAAATCTATAAAATCTAAAATAAAGGAAAAGCAACTAAAATAACGAAAATAGAATAAATAAAGGAGAAAAGACTAAAAAAAACCATCAAAATGCATAAAAGCTAAAAAATAAGAGAGGAAAGGTAAAATAGAGAGAAAAAGCATAAACCTAAACATTTATTAATTAAGAATAAAAACCATAAAAAGAAGGTAAAAACGACTTAAATGTTCATGAAATGGGTGTCATTTATGACAACCATCAAATACCCCGAAGCTTACCTTTTGCTCGTCCTCATGCCAAACAAAACCAAGGGAGAAATGATAAGCTTATTCAAACAAACAAAAAGAAAAGAAGAGACAAGAATATACACTAACTCACTTTCATCGGAATCACATTCAATTTTAGCAACTAAAGAAAAGTCATTTAAACCCCTAGATCGCCTTAGAGGACGAGTGATGCTCTCAGAGATTAACCTATAACTCTCGTAATAATACAAACAAGGCAAAGCATGAAAAAGAAACCAAATAAAAGAAAAGCAAAAAAATGTTCATGAAAGGACTTTTTCAAATAGACAAGCATAAATGAATGAAAATCTTTCTAAACAAGTAAGGGAGTGCACGTTCCAAGATACCCGAGTTGATTGAAACATAAATATGCTAAGCATAGGAACTAGAGAAACGCAATCCACTTTCATCCCAAACGGTCTTACCGCGTTCTCCCTACTAGTCTCATATCTTCCCCTAGCGAACATCTCAAAAGTTAATCAAAGGAACCGGAAAAAGAGATAATTTTGGGCTACTCGACGTCTAGACAATGCATCCCCTTTCCTTTGGCTTTAACTCATAATGCCCTCTCCCGAAATTTGACTCAACCTCTAGGTTGAAAGGTCTTTCCCAATTTGTTGTAACATAAGGGAAAAAAAAGTTAGGGGTAGGCTAAAATTTAAAAATTTGGCGGTACACCTAAGTTGTGATGCAAGATTGGCCAAATCTAAACGCCAAACAAAGAGAACACCAAACAAAAACAAACTAACATCCCCAAGCTTATTCAAAGTCATAACCACAATCATATATACTAAAAGCATATACGCTTCTCCCCTAAGCTTAAATTAAACATTGTCCTCAATGGTTGAAAAGGGGAAAAGAATCGCATCAAAATATTTTTGTTTTTTTTTTCTTACTTTTACCTCCTTTTTTTTTTGGTACTTTCATTTCTTTCACAGCAATTGTCCATGCGTCTTTAACTTTGGACGGCTTTTACAATTTTTGCATTTGCAATGTCCTTGCCTTTTTCACTTTGGATGGCTTTTTTCATTTATTCATTTGCCATTATTCACGAAATATACACAAAACACAAGCTTGCTTACAAATAAAACCAATATCGAACCTTATATACCAGAAACTCCAAAGACATGACCATTTGCTTCACAAAAACCAAAAATGGAGCAAAAAGAAACAAAAGCCTCAAAGTTCTAAAGATGTGGTTGAAAAGAAAGGAAAAGGCTCAAATGGTTAATGAACTAAAACGAAAGAAAATTAACCTAGTAAAGAAAAATTACCACCCCGAAAAGATGCCTTTGTCCTCCCTAAATGGCTCGGTCTCGAGTTTTAGAATTATGAGTTAAGATTCAAGATTAGGTCCGTAATAGTCAAGGATCCATGTTGCTCATGCAAATATATGTTGAAGGCTAGAAAAACAAAGAACCTCACATGGATGTAGCAATAACTCACTATTGGTCTCAATTCGACTATAGGAAGCAACTACCAACATGCCACAAACAAGTAGAATCCGGTTTCATGGTCCCACTAGTTCTAACCAACTACCTTAGCATGCTTTATCCTAGAATCAACCAAGCATACTCTCAAATCGTGCACAGCGTTACCATATAGGAAGAAAAGCTTTCAATTATACAAGTCCAAAAGTATTATGTCCAAAGCAAGAACAAAACAAAAATACATTGCAAATTTGCCTCGATAGAAACAAAAATATTTTTGGAGTTTTATCACAATATATAGAACATGGAAAAGCATATACAAAGGTGAATAGCATATGAGAATCAATATCCCATCAAACATGATAGAATACCCTCCCCCAAGCTTGAAAACGACAATACACTCAAACATAAATCATACAAACCATGGGGGGGGGGGGAACAAGGAGAGCAATCCAACAAACCACCATACGTCCAATAAGTCATCATCCACTTGAGAAAGATCAAGGAAGGATATTACCAGATATTAGGTGGGTGTAAATACCCGTAAAGGACCCAATTAAACCTTTTAAAGCTAATTTCCTCAATAATTGAACCTTGCCTTCCATATGCTATCAAAAATAGGAGTCAAACTTCCTTGGTTCTTGATCCAAATCGAAGCATCAAAGTATATCAAGTCATATACCTAGCAAAAGGCACACAAACATTTTCATGAGAGAAAATCGATTCTAAAAAGCAAATTAAAGTGTAAACTAAAGCACGGGTTACTTCCTAAGAAAGGCTTGCCTAAGGTCCTAGCTTGACTGCTCTAGTAAAATAATAATTCAACGCACGCAAGAGCTTGTCAAATGCACTACTACTCATTTCATAAGAGTGAAGGTAGGCAAATGATGGGATAAAAACATGCAACAAGATTGTTGCACGCAAGTAAAGAGGGAGGTGCCGAAAGAAAGAAAAAGAGGGATCAAAAGGAAAACAAGATTATAATAAGATGAAGAAAAAGAAGGGAGAATAAAAGAACAGAAAAAATAAAAGAAAAAGGCGAAAATGAAGGGGGAATAAAAGAACGGAAAGAAAAAGAAAAAGGCAAATCCTCCTCACTAAAATATATTTTGGGTGGCAGCATCACCCTTTTTCTCAACAATAGACCAATGAGGGACATTAAGATCATCATAGAGAAAGGGGTCCCCAATAGGCTCATTGAGATAGGAAGGGAGAAAAATACGACAATAGGGGATGTGGTCAAACCTTTCAGAAAAAGGGGTATGAGAAATGGGCAAAGGGGTAGCTACTCCCTCAACACAAGGTCTCACATCTCCAATAAGAACATTAAAATCAATCATAGAGTCCTCAAATGAAGATCTCTCACAATTTACATCTCCCTCAAGCTCAAAAACCCCAAGGGAATAACCCTCATCTTTCTTTGCACCACAATAAACCACCTTTCCTTCAACTACCTCAAAACCAAAGTCCTCAAACCGTGAATGAGAGGAGGTAGAGTCATCGTAAACTAATCTAAATCACAATAAGCTTTCTCAATGAACTCATCCAAAAATCTATAAATTTTCATATGACTCTCACAAAACAAAAGGGACATTACCTCAAAAGAGTCTATGTATTCATAGATTGAAGGCTCACAAACATATACTTAAGGCTCACTAAGATGGGAAAGAGGGTTAGGATTTTCAAATTCAACTCACTCTTCATTCTCAACTTTTTCACCAACACTCATATGCTCATCAAAAGTATCCTCACACTCTCTTGGTTGCTCTAAAATATCATTATCATCCTCAACACACACATTGGATTTGAAATTTTCACACACGAGCACCAAAGATGACAATTGACTTTCCAACTCTTCTCTTCTTTTCAAAACTTCTTTCAAAACACCCTCACGCTCTCTAATCTTCTCTATTTGGCTCCTTAAAATTTCTATCATTTGTCTCTCCAAGGGCCTAAGATTAGGATTCATCTCTAACTCCCTCAAAGATTCATCAATATTCCTATAGGGGACCAAAGACTCATCACAAGAATTTGGAGAATCAAAAGGTAAAGAGGTTTGAGGATCAAGAGCAGAAGAAGAGCCACAGCCAAAGGTAGGATCAGAATCATTACAAAAATGAGCATTTTCATTAAATAGGGGAGTGGGGGCACAATCAAATCATATAAGATTTGTCAACTTGAGCATGCACTTCATTATCATGAATAAAAAAGGAAATAGAATTGGAAGCCTTTGTTCTAGGTTCAACTATGGGATCATGTGACACATCATGGGAAATCATGCTAGCATAAGAAGAATTAACACATTGTACATCAAAATTATAAACATGATTACCCCTATTATGAACATCCCAAGCAAACCAAACATAAAACACCCAAGCATCATCAATTGACAATGCTCTAAATCTACCATTATGCATGCATTCAACTTCATTCCTAGTTTGTTCATTCAAACCAAAATAACAAATCTCACAAGCTTCCAAAGACTACAACAATTATAGTCAAGAAATCCCTCAAGTCTATGGAAATATTAACCAAAAGGCTCATTTTTATATTGAGGAAATAATAGACAAGCCATTTTTTTCAAAAAACAAACATAAATAAAAGAAAAGAAAAGTATATACAAAGATTTAGACTTAAGCAATAAAAAACACTTAAACATAGACACCGTTCCCCAGCAACGGAGCCCTTTTGACGGGGGGTGGAACTAGGTCGTTGAAACTAATCCTCCCTCGATCAAATTAAATTTATAAACACTTAACAAACCTATATACAAGTATAGAGGCAAGTCAAGGATCGAACCCAAAGGAACGGTAATGTTTAAGCGCTCTCAATTATGTTCCTAAGCTAGGTCGAAGACAAAGATAAAGAGAGAACACTAACAACTAACAAACAAAGAAACCAAACACATAAAGCACTAGGAATGGGACGAACAAGTAATCATGACAATTGTAACAACTTGGGAACAATATGCAAATCAATGGTTGTGAAGACAAATGGCAAGCTCAATCAAAAGAGTCAACAAGCTATCTCCTAGAGGTCAAACTAGCGCCAACTACGATAGACTTTAAATAGGAGCATCACTAATCAAGCTCAATCAACAATTACAATTCCTAAATCAATGGTTCGTATCATTAGAATTCACAATGCAATCTAGCATAATTCTCAAGGCCTAATCGAATTACACACATGCAAAATTCCATTAACCACTTTAATCTCAATGATTAATCATACAAATTTCATCCAATCCCTAACAAACAACTACTCTAACATCATCATCTAATCAACAAACAACTAGAGAAATCAAGAATCAACAATATATGAAGAACAATTACATTAATCAACAATCAAACATCAATATCAAATCAAACAAACTTGAATATTAAACAAAGCAATAAAATGAGATTGAGGAATAAACGAGTCGTCAATTGTCTATTCCAAAATCAAACACAATTTATAATATCCTAAACAAACCTAATACAAGTATAAGGCAAGTATAGGGTCGAACCCAAAGGAGTGAGTCAGTATTAACTATAGCCTAAGTCAAGCTACTTCGAAGATTGTAGTGAGAAAATGGTTGGTACTATGGTAACAAAGCTAGACTAATCAAGTAATTCAAGAAACTAAACACTATGGATATAGGTTCGACATGCAAGTTCAATAAACATGCTAATTGATAGTTCATTCACTTGATTCAAGCATTGCAAAAGACAAACAATAGTAGCAATCAAGAGAATTTAAGAGCTATCTCCTAGAGGCAAAACTAGAGGTCATTATGAATGGCTAATCAAGGAAATTCACAATCAAACTCAATAAATTAAAGCGAATCTCAAATTGATGGTTCATGTCATTAAGAAATGCAATACAATCTAGATTAATCTTATAGGTTGATCACTCCTAATCTAATTAATCACATGAAAAACTATGTTAACCAATTTAATTGCAACAATTCAATCAATCAATGATCATCAACTAGCACAAATTATCAATCAAGCATGCTTCCCCTTCTCCCTAGCAACTAATCTACTCACTAATCATGGTCTAACTCCAAAAAAAATCACTAGAAATTGCATTGATCATCATTCTAAATCAAAATCAAGAAAAAACAATATCAACTACAATATCAAATTCAAATCCAAGCAAATCAAACAATCTAACATGAATCTAAAACAAATAAGTAAAGAGATGAACTAAAAGATGAGATTATCACTAATATTAATGATTGAAGATGAAGAAATCCAAGCACAATTGATCAAATGTTGAAATACAAATCCAAAACCAAGAACTTCTCTCTAACTACTCTCTCTAAAACTAAGCTAAAGAAAATTATCTAAAAGTTAGTTTTCAAAAAGGAATTACAAGTATATTTATAGGCAAAGAAGGAAAACGGAATCCCCACGCCCTCACTAAGAAATCCCGCGCCCTCGGGGAAATGGGTACGGAACCCATAACAAACTCCGCGGGCTGTCTAGGCAACACCCGCGCCCGCGGGTCTTCTATCCCGCGCCCGCGGCAAGGGCACGACGAATCCCCTGCTCCCAAAGGGTGATCGGAGGGTCGCGATCTCTCTAATCTGGAGCGGTCTCTCCAATCTACCCGTGCCCGCGAGGAGCCCGCGGCCAGACCGCGGAGAGTTCCTTGTCGAAATTGGCCAAATTGATGCAAACGAGCCCGCGCCCGTGACAATTTGGCAAGACTTGATGCCCTCTCCAAGGCCTCTCAAGCCCTCGCTGAGCCCTCTCTAATCAGATTGCTTCCTCCTTGCTTAGTCAATATAGCTCATATTGATCCCCTTGCAAAGACAACTCCTAGGTACCTACAAGAGCAAACAAAGGAAAGAAATAAAAGGGAAAAGGGGCCAAATAAAAGGAAAACACGATTAAAACATGAAAAACACAAAGAAAGAAAGAAAGAAAGAAAGAAAGGAACTAAAGGAAAAAGGACCAAAAATAAGATAAGAAAGCATGAAAAGAAGATGAAATCATCCTAAAGGACTACCCTATGAGTGCAATAAATGACACTCATCAAGAGTTAAGAATGCTCATTGATAATAAAGAAGATCTCAAACACAACTGTCACCATTGAATCTTCAATCTCTCAATTACCATTGAAATTCCTCACTTTCTCTTTCTAAAATCTACTCCTAAACTCACTCTAAAACTAGAGACATAAGCTCTCAATTAAGCTAAGAAAAAAAAATGAATTCTAATTCTAATTCTAATTCTACTTCTTTTTCTCTCTAACCCAAATAGGTATTTATAAATACAAGGTAAAAGAAAAAGAAAAATAAAAAGAAAAATAAAATAAAAGAAAAGGAAAATAAATAAACAATTAAAAGGAAAAGAAAATTATAAAAAAACTCAAACAAAACCCCCACAAACAGTCAGCCCAAATTCACGAAGTAGTTTCTCAGTTGAACGGGATTCAATCCCCTGCTTCGCACCTTCAAACCCATAGACGCGCGGCCGCAAAGAATTCAAGCGCGACCGAGAAGATTCCGAGCGCGGCCGCGTTGAGTGAGGTTCAAATTGGCTTGCTGCGTGAGGAGCGTTTGGAGCTGCTGGCCTACCGGAAATTGCTTGTTGGTGTTGCATGGTAGATGCGAAAAAGGAGATAAGTTATCGATGGTGGTTGTTGCTTGATGTGGGTGCTGAATTGGCGATGAAGTTAATTGCGGCTGGAGCAGGGGAAGGCAGGGGAATCTGCGTGCTTCTTGGTGTTTGCGTGGCAGAGATGGTGGTCAGGAGGTGTGTAATTGGAGTGAATTAGTGGCAGGTTTGGTGGTGTGAGTTGTTGCGGTTGTTGGTTAATGTGAGTTGGGGAAATAAGGGAGTTGCGTGAGTGGTGGAGTTGGTGGGCACTAGAATCTTCCTCACAGCATGCTCATGATGAACACAAAAGTAGGCAGTCCCTAAACACCATGATTGTGGGTTCAGCACTACCCGACTTGAGAGCGCGGCTATGCAAGCACAAGGAGTTGAACTTAGAATATCCACCTACAAAATACAAATGAAACCAAGGATAAAATGAAGTAAAATAAACTCAAAATTAACAAACAAAACTAAGAGAAATAAAATGAAAATGAAAAGAATATAAGAAAGAAAACATTATAAAATGAAAAGAAAATAAAGGAAAGGTAATGAAATGAAAATGAAAATGAAAATAAAATGAAAACTAAAATAGAATTAAAACTAAATCTGTAAAATCTAAAATAAAGGAAAAGCAACTAAAATAACGAAAATATAATAAATAAAGGAGAAAAGACTAAAAAACCATCAAAATGCATAAAAGCTAGAAAATAAGAGAGGAAAGGAAAAATAGACAGAAAAAACATAAAACTAAACATTTATTGAGAATAAAAACCATGAAAAAAAGGTAAAAACCTGTTAAATGCTCAACAAATGGGTGCCATTATGACACCCATTACTTGGGAAGTCTAATAGTTTAACAGTTTCCACGCCTTGAGAAACTTGTCGTGAGGTCCTACGCCATAAGTCGCTCTTAAGTGAAATTCCACTAAGTACCCATGCCTTAGGATGCAATCGCCAACTTCTACGGCTCGGGAAGTGTGCATCAATCGACAATTTCTCTTCATCTCGAGAAAACTTGTCCAATAATTATGAGTCTCTTCATCTTGCGAAACTTGCTATGCGGGCCATTTGTGCCTTACGACATACTCAATTTTTATTGAATCAAAGTTGTTTTATTTGACAACCTCCACATCTTGGGGAGCGTCGTCCAAGATTGCTTTGCCTTGAGCTATCTTCTCAAATAGGGTGACAACTTTTGCATCTCGGGGAATGTAGTCAAAGACCACTGCGTCTTGATCCGTCTTGTTCAAATCTTGTCTTCTCCTCGCCTTGGAAGTGATAGGTTTGCATGTCTTTGAAAATTTGTGTTTCTGTCTTAGATTTATGTAAATATCACTTGTTTGTCTGGGACTTAGTGCACCTGAATATGTGTTTTTTACTATAGGACTTTGCTTATGTTTTCCTTAGGGTTGACCCAAGGTTTGGTATACTTGACTCGTTGTGATTGACTAACTTGAGATTGACTCAATGTGTTTGGACACGACATGACTCAATGTGCATGACTCGCGTTTGTAGACATAACTCAATGTGATGACACGACATGACTCAATGTGTACATGATTCGTCTGTGCACAAAAATGTAAAAAAATTGCAAAAAACTATCGTTATTTTTATGGAGGGTGCGGACTTTCTCCCGAAAAAAAAAGACGCACAAGGGAAGAAAGAAGTGTTTGATGGTGCATGTTGAAGGCACTTTGTCAAATGCATGCGTCGACGTTGTATGTCATAGTGCATGGATTATAACATCCTAGGCTATATCAATTGTTGACTCGAAGATGAAAGTATTTGGGTAACTTAGGCATAGAGGCTAAGTACTTCACACTTTGTGATGCAATGATGTGTATAACCTTAATATTACAAGGTATGCTTCAACGTCGTGTTGAGATTTCATAACAAAAGGTTCCTAAGAGGAGGATTATTTTTTTATATATATGTGATGTGTTTAAAAGTAACACTAAACCTAGGCTGCAAAGGCTAAGTGTATGGAAAAATATTTTGAAAAGAGTTAAATAGTGGTGACTCTTAGGCTAGGTAAGCTAATAATGTAGGGATCAAGCCCCCAAGTCTAGCACTAAATGGATAGGAATGAGCATTGGAGATCCCTTGATATGATCATGTATGAATGTAAATATGAATGCATTTTTATTACGATCGCACCTCGATGTAAGGTTGCCTACGTATCCGTTAGGAATCAGGCCGAACGTAGCTCTAGCCGAACTTCGCAAAAGTATGTGTATACCTCAAAGAGGTCTTTTAAGGGTTGTAACGTGGTTAGGCTATAGGTGGAAGAAGAAGGGGATAAAGTCTCAAGACCCTAGATAAGCCCCTAAGGTGTGCAACCTTGCTTTTGAAATCTTTATATTTTTATGCTTGAGGTTTGCTCACTTTTTAACTCTCTTTATTTTGTTTATTTTTTTGCTCTCTTTTTTTGCTTTTGCATTTTTTGATAAGTGTGGGCAATCCCAATCATGCGGTCTATCAGTCACATGTCATTCATGTTTATCAGGCACGGTAACAAGCACCCAATAAGAGACGCAATCTGAGACGTGTTCATATCAAAGAAATGTTTATATCAAAGACATTGGAACACTCTCCCTTTTGTACACTTTTATATCGCTATTGCCTTTTTTGCTATTTTAATGACGTAAGGGAAATGTAGGTTGTTTTCTACCCTTCCCTAGAGCCAAATTAATTTATAAACACTCGACCAACCTAATATGCGTATATGGTAATTCAAGGGTCGAATCCAAATGAATGTGTAGGTGCAAGTTATAGCCTCGGTCAAGCTACTTCAAAGATTGTAGAAAGATATGGTTGGTACTAAGTTAACAAAAAGCTAGATAAATCAAGAAATTCAATATGTTAAACACTTGGGATATAGGTTCCACATTCAAGCTCAATGATTATGTCAATTTATGGATCACTCAATCAATTCAAACATAGCGAAGGACAAACAATAGTTACACCAATGCAATCCAAAAGCTATCACCTATAAGCCAAGCTAGGGTTCACTATGAACGGCTAACAAGGAAAATCACAGTCAAATTCAATTAATTAATGTAATTCCCAAATCAAGGGTTCATGTCATTTAAATTTGCAATGCAATCTACATTAATCTTATAAGTTTATCACTCCCAGTCTCATTGATCACATGCACAACTATGTAAGCCAATTTTAATGCAACAATTTAATCAATCAAGGATCATCAACTAGCAAAAATAATCAATCAAGCATGCTTCCCCTTCTCCCTAGCAACTAATCTACTCACTAATCATGATGAAATTGAAAAGCAAAACAAATTTAGTCACAAAAATATTCATTTCAAGTTTAATCAAGAAGAAATTCAATCATTCAACAATTTCTAAAGCAAATATTAAAATTCAAATCAAACATTCAAGAACTAAACAAAATTATAATAAAAGTAAATTCAAAGGAAAGAAATCTCACAAACTTTCATTGATTTGAAGAAGAAATCCAAGATCAAGTTGAAATCAAAGATCAAATTGAAGTACAATAAAAAAAATCTTAAGCTTCTCTCTATACTTTCCATCTCTTCTATTTCTTGAAAATAAGTGTAAAGTACAAAAATAAGTCATCCCCCTAAAAAACTAAAAGTCAAAAGCTGTAAATAGAAAATAAAGCGAAGCTAATTGGAAGCCCCTGGTGCGTGCACACCACTCAGGTCGCGCGCGCGCATAGCAGGGTCTACGCGCATGCACAGAGGGGTCTGCGTGCGCGCACCCCTGCTATGATGCTTGTGGCTTGCCTCCTTTGATTTCTCGATCGATCTCCGCACCCCCAACAAACCCTGTCATTGGTGCACTCGAGGCGATGCCCGCGAGAAGGGAATCCCTTTTATTCTCAAAGCACTTGAACACTTCGAACCAAAACATTGCTTCCATGGTGCTTGTGCTTGCAGAGCTAGCTTGAATTGCATGTTTGGGTTCCCGATCTTAGGTCCATCAACTTCCTTGAATGCGCTCGAGCTTCCTCCTTGATAATCAAACCTTAGGAAACTCAACACACCTATAAAACAAGTCAAAGAAACGAAGAAGCGAGAGAAATAGCAGAGAAATGAATAAAATAATAAGAAAACCATCAAAAGCATGCATTTCTCTAAACTTACACACAAACAGGCAAAACAAGCATTATTATGTAAAAACACGACATAAAAGACTAAAATTGAGCATAAAACTACAAAGAAAACCTAGCCTAAAACTGCCATAAATTACACTCATCAAATTCCCCCAAGCTAGACTTTTGCTCGTCCTCGAGCAACACAAAATAAAACTTAAAGGAAGATGATGACATTATTTCACTAAGTAGGAAATGAGAAAAACTAGAGAATAAAAGAATCTACACTAACTCACTTTCGTATGAATCACGATTAATTTTAGCAACAATCGACAAGAAATTTAAACCTCTAGATCACTCTAGAGGACGAGTAATGCTCTCGTAAGGGTTTCTAAGAGATTAACCATAACTCTTAAGTAAACGGAGGAAAAGCATAAAAAGAGAAAAGAGAAAGTTTAAACATAAAAGGAGGAGAGGTGCTTTTACATCTGTAGACACCCATTTGTGTCTCCCAAAAACCAAACCCAGTGATGATGCCTTTCACGTCAAATCATAATCGAATGAGGTGAAAGTGTGGAAGGTCTAGTGTTGCAGATAGTTTTTATTTATTTTCTTTCTCTCTGTTTTTGAAAACCTATTTTTAGAAAACGTGCATTCCAGTTTAGTTTGGTCCAGGGCAAGGGTCCAATAGTAGTTTTGATGGGTTGCGCTCGAAAAGAGCTTTCCAACGATATATTATAAGCCCAATTCCGATGAATAATGAGGAAGTTATGGCCAAATTACTAAACTGGGCCCGGTTTGATATTTATATGCGGCCTAATGATCTAGAGGAGGGCCTAATTATAATTTATTATAGTTTTCTACATTCTTCTAGAAGGTTATTTTCATTCCTAATTTAATTAGCACTGATATATTGACTTTAGTTGACTTTTTAGAGTTTTAATCAGAATAAAAGAAGTATTTTTAAGGAAAATACGATTTTGCCCTTCTGTACGGCTAAATTTTATCAAAATTAGAAAAACGCGTGAAATTGATTTCTAGCACCTGACGAAAGGATTAGCACCTGGAGCTAATGCTTAGCGCCTAGCGCTGGCCTTAACGCCTGGCGCTGGCCTTAGCGCCTGGCGCTAATGTCTGGCGTCTGGCGCCTGGCGCTAAGTCGTTTTATTCTCTTCAAAACTCTGATTCGTTTTTCTATCCATCCGGCTGATTTTCTCTATAAATAGCCTCCTACATCTCCGTTTTTAATCATCAACAACAATTAATTCTCTTGATTTCTCTCTCTCTCTTAAAGATTCTCTTGATCTCTCTCTCTTTCTCTTTTCCAAAATAGCTTTTGCATAAAAAATTCCGCATTCACAAGATCTTGACACACCTAGCATAATTCGAAGTTGTCTTCGCCCTAGACGTGAAAGGTTTTAATTTCTGAGGGTTTGGTCCCAAATCTCTCATTCAATTATTTAATTTAATGGTTTTTTTTATTAATTTCCTTGAAGTTACTAACGTGTGTATTTTGTTATTAGAAAGAGATACAAGGCATCCATGTAACTGCTTTAATTGATTTATTGATATTATGATTCTTATAAATCATGTCTAGGTTGTTATTATGATTCCTAGTATTATGTGTTAGGGAAAAGGTTATAATATTAAATATGACAATTGTGTATCTTGCTATGCTTCCTATTCTTTTCCTAATATTCATTTTAGTATTATGTTAGGTTTAAAGCTTTTATTTTGAATGCTTAGTAACATGCTAGGGTTTGTTATTAATCTTGTTAGTATCATGCCTAGGATTTTGCTATTAATATTATGCTTTATTTTTAACATGATTATGTTTCTTGTTAATATTATGATGATTATGATAATGATTATAATTGTTATTATTATTATGATTATTATTATGTTGCTTAATATTTATATTTATTGTTATTGCTTGATCACACCTTTTTATGCATGTATAAAAGGAATTGGTACTTGTAATCACGCTTAATAAGATAATTAATAATCTTGTTTAGGTTAATATGATTATAATTTAAGTGATCGCCAATAATAGATTTATATGTGCATTAATATTTAACTAACATATATAAACAGGTTTAGGGTAATCCTATTGATTGCATTTTAGTCAGAAAGCGCACATGAATACAATCAGAATAAAGTAGAGGCCTATTATTAGGGCAGGTTCAATCTCTTTTAGGTTGGATTTGTACCTTCATCCCCGAACTACCAGTCATATGGTTCTAGACCTATTAGAGTTGACGATCTCCTGGATCGTTAAGGGGTGTAACCTTTACCTTGTGAACGGTTTACAAGTTCCTAAAACTTGTTGGCGACTCTTTTGCTATATCTTCTTTCCCTTTGGACGCCATAGTTTGGGATAATGCTTGAAATATTCCCTACGGTTTTTGGCGACTCCACTGGGGAGAATTTCTATTTTAATTCCTGAAATTTATTTCAACAATGATTTAGAATGAGTGGATGAGACTCGAAAATTTCTAAGTATTTCATGTGCGTAATTTTGATTAACATTATTGTCATATGCATAAAAAAGATCTCATTGGAAAGACCATCCGTAATGAGTTAAAAAACATAGGATTTTTACACG
This sequence comes from Chenopodium formosanum, assembly GCA_024500155.1. Taxonomy (NCBI): domain Eukaryota; kingdom Viridiplantae; phylum Streptophyta; class Magnoliopsida; order Caryophyllales; family Amaranthaceae; genus Chenopodium; species Chenopodium formosanum. The sequence continues at coordinate 52,935,346 of CM044880.1, read as the reverse complement.
TAGGAAATTTGAGGAAAATCTTTCAAAACTAGGATTGAAATAATGTTGCGCGAAATTGGAAAATTTTATCGAGCACAAAAAGCTTCTGAGGCATGTAGGAACTAGCAACAGAAAACAGAGTCTAGCGCCGATGATTTGACTCTGGCGCCAGGCGACAGCTTCTGTCGCCAGACGCCAAAGCCAAATCGCGGCGCCGACCTATGTTCGCTGGCGTTAAGTTCTTCTAATACCGAGCCTGAAATATGCGTTTTAATTTTGACCAGTTTTTAGCACTGTTTGCTCGATCCTACTTCCTGGTTGAGTTTTTCTCACTTTTCTGAAACCCATATGTGTTCTACATATGGACATAACCCTCTGGGAATTCATGCTCCATATACCTGATTGAACGCTCTGTGCAACAAAGGGTACATCCGAGAATAGTGAATTCACCAAACTATGGAAGCAAGTTTTTAACTCACGGTGTCCCATCCACTCGCGCAAACCCTTCAAAAGGTAAGGCTTCCGCGCGGTGCATCTGGACAATTAACCATGGACCCTCTTAGACCAACCCATATCCCGAACTTTAGAGAACAAGAGTCATGGTTAGGTTGCGAACTCATTGCATCATGTTGTGGCTACTTGACTAATTGTGCATTATTTGTTATGCATACTCTATGTGTTTTTCCTAATCGTTTGTTTGACTTGTGTTTAAGATTAAATAAACTGCTTAATGACTAAAAGGACTTTGCTTAATTAATTTGAGTAATTAAAGTCTAATAATTTAATCATAATTGACTTAGTACGACTTTAGGCATACCATGTAGAGTAATAATACCAAAAGCAGTTCCAGATCAACGTTCCAGCAATGGCGTCGCAATTTGGACTGCAGCGCCACTATGTGGAGTGTAGCGCCTGGCGACAGCTCTGTCGTCTGGCACTACACTGCAGATTGCGGCGCCAGTCCTGTTGTTTTGGCGACAGTTCGGTATATTGCTTGAGTCATCACTGTGAGTCTAATTAAATAGTTTGCTAATCAATTCGATTGTTTTGTTAGTAACAATACCTTCGTTAAATCCTTAATTGAGTCTAGTCACATAGTCTAGCCACATGGTCTTACACAAGAGTCTTAATATGTCACCTACACTCACTACACTTATTAGTCTTAGCACACACTTTGAGTATTTGTCACCATGACCATGTCTTAGGTTCATGCATAAGTCGGTTTTTTCCGTCATTTGAGTTAGGGGTACATTCTATTCCTAATTTTTCATATCTCTCTATATACATCATGCTTTCTCCATATCACGACCTTCATTCTTTTTACCTTCTTCCATCCATTGCATGTTGAATAGAGTTTGAGTCAAATAATTAACAGTGAATATCCCTAATTTCTCTTTCGACGGTACTTGGTCAAGGAGAGAAGGGCGATCAATCAAGGACAACCTCTTTGTTCAAGTCTTACTTTTTGATAAACTGATTTGTCAAAAAAGGAAAGCTAAAAAGATAATGGCAACTCAGCAAGAAGTCAACAAACTTAGGAATCAATTAACTGACGAGATTGAGGCGTTGAAGGCTTTAACCCTCAAAATCAATGACCTTGTGAAGCAACAACAAATAGACCATATGCAAGAAAGCTTGATCAAGCTATCTAGTGATTACAAGTTTCAAGGCATTAGTTCACAAGGGGTCTTGGTGGACAAGGAGCTTCTTCCGTAGAAGTTTAATGCCACTTACATCCCTAAATTCAAGGGAACAGATAATCCTTATCTTCACTTAAGAGCCTTTGAAACTATAATGAACATTAAGGGAATTGATAAGAAAGTCTTTCATTCCTTGTTTTCCTTGTCTCTTGAAACCGTTTTCCAACAATGGTTCTTCTCCCTTGATAAAGAGAAAACCTCTACCAGGGAACCAATAGTAAGCGCTTTCATTGATAGGTATAAATGCAATATTCAAGTCGAAACCGATTATAAACAACTCGAGATGCTAAGACAAAAAGAGAATAAAGGCTTTACTTCTTTCTTCAATAAGTGGAGAGAAACTTCCGCTAAGATGATTGAGGTGCCCACCGAAAAAGAATTCGTAAGGATGTTTGTCAAAAATCTCTAAGAGAAGTATTCGAAGCATTTAAAATATCAACATAATTTGAATACTTTCAAAGCCGTTTATGACATCGGAATTGAAATTGAAGACAACCTCGCAAAGCAAAAAGCTACTAACAATAGTAACCACGGTGGCTGGAAAGGAAAGAAGAACGACAATCCTTCTTCTTCCAAAAACGCCCACTCTAGTAACAATGTTGGTACCTATGATCTCAGTGAAGTTTTAGCCATGGATAACAAAGGATCTAAGAAACAACTAAGGAAAGACTTCACCCCCATTGGGATAAATTACGATACTGCCTTCGATCGACTCCATGCTAAGGGACTCATTAATCCCATTGGACCCAGTCAAGATCCCGCACCTGAAAAGGGATTGCCTTGTTGAAATCTAGATGAATACTGCAAGTATCATCAAGGTAGGGGTCATGCTACTGAGAGCTGTTAGAAGCTAAAGGAGGCTATCCAACATTTGATCGATAATAACATGCTTCCCATGCCTCCAGCTAACAAGAAGAGCGAGTGATGATAAAGCAAACGACATAAGACAAGAGGCGAGCTTCAACAATAGGATTTCGTGACCTTCTTTTTTTCTGTTTCTTTATTTACCTTTTCCCTAATTATTCTAGCATAGACACCTTTCTTTTCCCTTAGATTATTTTTTAGATTCTTTATTTTTCCCTTTTAATAAAATGAGCATTTATTTTGTTACATATGATAATCTCATTGCATTGCATTAAAAAAAATCCATGTCAAACTAAGCACAAGGTATACCAATAATTTGAGGCACCCCTTGATAGCCACATCATATCATCTTTAACCTTTTTAATTTACAATCCTTTCTTCATAAACCACTCTGAGCCTCGTCTAACGATAGACCTTTCATTTTTCAACCTATATCTACCTAACCCTGGGATGGGATGGTGTACAACTTATGCATTTTTCAAAGAACAAAAGCTTGAGTATTTCAAAAGATTAAAATAGCACAAAAAAAAAAAAGCAAAAACAAATAAAATAAAAGTGTAACAAAGGGAAAGTGTTCCAATGTCTTTGACATGAACATGTCTTTGATATGAACACTTCTCAGATTGCGTCTCTTATCGAGTGCTCGGTACCGTGCCTAAGAAACATGAATGCCAAGTGAGTGATAGACCGCATGATTGGGATTGCCCACACTTATAAAATAAAAAAATGCTAAAACAATAGAGAAAGCCAAAAAAGAGTCAGAAACCTCAAACATAAAAATATAAAGATTATTCAAAAGCAAGGTTACACACCTTGGGGGCTTATCGGGGGTCTTGAGCCTTTATCCCCTTTTTTCTTCAACCTTTAGCCTAACCACGTTACAACCCTTCAAAAGACCTTTTTGAGGTATACACACACTTGAGCGAGGTTCGACTAGAGCTACGTTCGGCCTGATTCCTAACGGATATGTAGGCAACCTCACGTCGAGGTGCGGCCGTAATAAAAATGCATTCATATTCACATTCACACACTCACACCATGATCATATCAAGGGATCCTCTGTGCTCTTCCCTATTCATTTAGAGCTAGACGTGGGGGCTTGATCCCTACATCATTAACCTATCCAGCCTAAGAGTCACTATTATTTGACTCTTCTAAAAATAATATCTTTCCACACACTTAGCCCTTGCAGCCTAACCTTAGTGTCACCTTCACACACTGCACAGATACATGACCAAATATACCTCCCCTTGGGAAACTTTTGTCATGAAATCTTAACACAACGTTGAACCATGCCTCGTCATATCAATATCACTCATCAATGATAAATATCATTGCATCGAAGTATGAAGTGCTTAGCCTCCGTGCCTAAGTTACCCAAATACTTTCATCATTGAGTCAACTAGGATAGCATAGATGAATTAACATTTGCACATTTGTATCAAATAACATTTGACTAAGCTCATTTAACACACATCTTCAAAAAACATCACTTTCATTCTTTTTCGTGTCTTTCTTTTTCGGGAGAAAAACGGTACCCTCCACAAAAATAACGAAAATTTTTCGCTTTTTTGCATTTTCGAGGCCCACAATCACATTACGATGCACACACGAATAATGTCGTGTCATATCACCTTGATTTGAGTCTAACACGTGTGTCAAACACTTCGAGTCGAGTCAATCTCGAGTCAATCATGGCGAGTCAAGTTTATACCTTGAGTCATGTCAAGTCAATGAGTCAAGCAACACTAAAACTTAGGGCAACCCTAAGAAAATTAAAGAGATTAGAAAAGTTTTATAGTCAAAGATATAAATGCAGGTACATCCCAGCAAGTAAGTACATTCTCGGATCTTTTTTTTCAAAAAACCGCGAATATGACAACAAGATATTCCTCCAAGATAAGAGGAGTCACATAGATCAGTAAATTAGAGATGAAGATCTTTAATTTATAAAAGATTTTAGCGGATTTGGTTCAAAGGAAATGACCAAGTTCATATTTTGAAGCGAAACCAAGCAACAGCGACAACAAGAGCAAAATAGGGAAGACCCGACTTTAGCGACAAACGACAACATCCAGCGTCTGGAAAGAGATTTCAGCGCCTGGCGCTAGATTTCAATGTCTAGAGACAGAGCCAATTGTTGGCGCTAGAGATACTTCAGCAGCGATAGAGCTCGAAGCCTCTCAGATAGGTTATTCCGACCACATACAACAATTTAGGGTTCCTTGGTACGCCAGTTAGCCCCTATAAGCAATTTGACATGATTTAATAATCGACTTGTTTACAATCGCATTAAGTGATCGACCTGACGAAAGATCATCTCACTTTGCTTAAAGCGCCTAAACATTGGCTCATTGCAAAGGCACCAACATAATGGTTCACACAAGGCATAGGCACCGATATAATGGTTCATACAAAAGGCACCGACATACTAGTTTAGAAAGCACCGACATACAGGTTCATAATTCAAAGCACTAACATACTGGTTTACAAGCAGTAGAAGCACCGACGCACTGGCTAAAGAAATGTTCAAGTGAGCTTTAAAGATCGAAAAGCGTTGGTCGTCGGTAGTTTTCTTCGGAATATTATTGCAACAATTGAGGATGACTTCCAGTCAAGTTATTTTCGACAGCATTCGCTAAGATTGTGGAGGTTGTCACCCAAGATTTGAGAAGATAGCACAAGATGGGCAGTCTTCGACGGCATTCGCTAAGATTGTGGAGGTTGTCACCAAGATTTGAGAAGATAGCACAAGATGAGAAGTCTTCGACAGCATTCGCTAAGATTGTGGAGGTTGTCACCAAGATTTGAGAAGATAACACGAGATAGGCAGTTTTTGAAAGCATTCGCTATGATTGTGGAGGTTGTCACCAAGATTGAGAAGATAGCACGAGAAGGGCGGTCTTTGGCAACATTCGCTAAGATTGTAAAGGTTGTTACCAAAATTTGAGAAGAGCGGTTCATGATGAGGCGGTCTTTGACGACTTTTGCTATGATTGGGGAGGTTGTCACTATGATTCAAGAAAAAGGCTCGAGATGTAGCAGCATTGATCGACGACATTCCCTAGATTGCGGAAGATCGTCAAAAAAAACTGCAAGATGGCGTACCCTAGATTGTGGAAGGTTATCACAAATAACTGGGGGTGATTTCAAGAGAAGTTATCTTCAATAGCGTTCTCTAGTTTGTGGAAAGTTGTAACAACAGCAATGCAGCAACCAATCGGTTACTCCTTTAAAGACTTATGCTCGACGTGCAAGATACGCGTTACTTAAATCTTTTATCTGTTTAAACGAACGCTAGTTTGCAGGAATCGACGTTACAAGAGTGATTTAGGATTGCAGAACGTTTTGATTCATTCTCCGTCCCTATCGCTACTTTTACTTTTGTTTTCGAAACTTGCGTTTCTCCAAACTCCATCAAAGTGGGGGCTTCTGTAGAAACCCATTTGTGTCTCCCCAAAACAAAACCCAGTGATGAGTACCTTTCACGTCGAATCATAATCAAATGAGGTGAAAGTGTGGAAGGTCTAGTGTTGCGGATGATTTTATTTCTTTTCTTTCTCTTTGTTTTTGAAAACCTATTTTTAGAAAATGTGCATTCCAGTTTAGTTTGGTCCATAGAAAGGGTCTAATAGTAGTGTAGTTGGGTCACGTTCGAAAAGAGCTTTCCAACGATATATTATAAGCCCAATTCCGATGAATAATGAGGAAGTTATGGCCAAATTACTAAACTGGACCCGGTTTGATATTTATATGCGGCCCAATGATCTAGAGGAGGGCCTAATATTGATTTATCATTCCTAATGAAATTAGAATTGATTATAGTTTTCTAGATTCTTCTAGAAGGTTCTTTTCATTCCTAATTTAATTAGCATTGCTAAATTGGCTTTTAGTTGACTTTTTAGAGTTTTAATCAGAATAAAAGAAGTGTTTTTAAGGAAAATACAATTTTGCCCTTCTGTACAGCTAAATTCTATCAAAATTGGGAAAACGCGTATAATTGTTTTCTAGCGCCTGACGACAGGATTAGCGCCTGACGCTAATGCTTGGCGTCTGGCGCTAGCCTTAGCGCCTAACGCTAATGTCTAGCGCTAAATCGTTTTATTCTCTTCGAAACTCTGATTCGTTTTTCTATCCATCCGACTGATTTTCTCTACAAATAGCCTCCTAAATCTTCGTTTTCAATCATCAACAACGATTAATTCTCTTGATTTCTCTCTCTTTGTTAAAGGTTCTCTTGATCTCTCTCTCTCTCTTTTCCAAAATAACTTTTGCATACAAAATTCCGCATTCACAAGATCTAGAAACTTCTAGCATAATTCAAAGTTGTCTTCGCCCTAGACGTGAAAGGTTTTAATTTTTGAGGGGTTGGTCCCAAATATCGCATTCAAATATTTAATTTAATTGTTTGTTTATTATTTTCCTTGAAGTTACTAACGTGTATATTTTGTTATTAGAAAGAGATATGAGGCATCCAAGTAAGTGCTTTAATTGATTTATTGATATTATGATTCTTAGAAAACATGTCTAGACTGTTATTATGATTTCTAGTATTATTTTTAGGGAAAAGGTTATCTATAACCCTTATAAACATGCAAAAGAATTTACTGTAGCTGGTGAATAGTACCTTATGGTGCTATTACAGCCTTGCCCTCTACATTAATGCATTGCCCATTTTGCCCCTAATTCCTATTGTCTGTTGCCTGCTGCTCTCCAACCGACTTACTCTCTCACCCTTACTTGGCCTTTACTCTGCTGATGTTCCCATTTTCCCTATCGATCTGTATTTCATCTTAGAAGGAAAAAGGGGAAGGAGAGAGAAACCTCTGTATTATCATCCCTTTTGACGATTTTTTGAGTCTAAGGTTGTGGAAGATTTTCCGATCGTCACATTCATCAAGTTTGATCTCGTTTCTCTTTCTTGATTTAGTTTCAAATTTTTAAGGCTTTACTTGTTCCATTGTCGTGGATTTTTTGCATATATGTACTATGTTTTCGAATTTTTTGGGTTGAATCTTTGTGGGTGTATTTGTGCAAAATTGTTTCATTTTTAATGGGGTTTGTTTGATCGATTTGTTTTTGATTTATTGGGTTTATTTGTTCGATTGTTTTTTGATTTTTTAAGGGTTTATTTGTTCTATTTATACTCGTTTTTTGGGTTGAATTTTAGTGCCTTCTTTGATTGTGTGGTGGTTTTTTTGGGTTGAATTTGAGTGATTTACCGTTTGTTTTAGGTTGAATTTTTTTTTATTATTGTTAGTAGTATTATTGTCTGATTTGTAACAGAATTGTTGATCTCCTGGTACAATTCTATCTCTCCTTTCTCTTTCTTGTTCAAATTGGTTCAATTTTCATCTAATCTTTAATATGAATGTTGTACTGTGTTTTTTATTTTTCTTTTTTTTTTTGGTTATTTCTCCTCTTTTTTCCTTTCTTTTCTATGTTTTTTTTTTTTGGTAATTCTTCTTAATTATAATCTATGTTTCTTTTCTATTTACCATCATGCATGCAAATATTTGATATGTATGTGTTTGGGTGTTTCAATTTATGCAGAATGGTGTTAGGGAAACTGGAGTCTCATTAGCTTTCACTGTTAGAGCACTGGATGCTGGACCTATCATTACATCTCAAAAAGTTGGTGTGGATGAGGATATTAAGGTACTTATACTTATCATGAAACTCAACTATTGATTTGGAGTTGTATGTAGAATCTGAGTCTATATATAGATTATTAAGAAGGTGAAATTACTTAGGAATGGATGTATATTAATTTTTTATTTTCATCAAGAATTATATTGTAGCTTTGAAGTCTTATAAGACACAATGGTTTGTTGTAGATACCACAATGTTTTTCTGTTTTCTCTTACTTCAGTAATTATCTATGTGATGGTTAGGTATAGATACGTTCTATGGAACATGGTGCATCTAATTTTCATTATATGAGCACAATCGTCTAATTAATATACATTCACCAATTTGCATGCAGGCACCAGATTTATTGGATTTTCTCTTTGATCTTGGTGTGTCAACTGTCAACTTCTTTATATATCAAATACTTGCTGCGAAATTTCTAAATTCTTGCTTAAATAGCCGATATGTTAGCCTTGACGTGAGCTGTTATTGATCTCAGCTGCCTCTGCTTTGCAGCTTCTATATATTGTACATGTTATTATGCATAATGTGAAGTTTTATTGTGAAATAGGTGCTTCATTTCTGCACAAGTAACTTATATGGAAGTATGGAATTATAACCTGTATTCGAATTAATGGTGACTGGGGTATTGTTGTTCCCAAATCCTCTTTCAAATTTAACTTTTCATCATCTATACAATATAATTACGTTGCTAAACAAATATTAATTTGATGCTTTTGACAGAGTGGATGGTATCTTAAATTATTGTACTCATGTAAATTTTATATGTTGCCTCTATCCTTTTCATACAAGACTGAGTAAACAAATCTTCCTCAACCCAATAGCAAGTACATTTCTGATGTTGTTGTGTTATGCTTCATAGGCTCAAAACTTTTGTTGCACGAGCTTCCTTCAATAATTGACGGTACAGCAACAACTAAAGCACAACCTGAAGATGATTCTAAAGCTACCTTAGCTCCAAAGGTATCTATACGGTTACTTTATGTTATTCCATGTTGGGATCTTTTCTCCATGCAAGCTAAGTTAATAGGTGATAACTTTGTGCAGATTACTCCCGAAGAATCATGGCTATCGTTTGATCAAGACACTACTGTCCTGCATAATAAGGTAGTACTAATTTGTGCTTTTTTGTATGATTTGAGTCAATCATGATGACATTTTTAGGTACGGGCATTTGCAGGTTGGCCTGGAACTCGAGCTAGACATGCAAAAGAAAATGGAGTCTTGAAAGCAGTCTCTCTGTTAGTTGCGTAACCTTTATCTTCCCGACCCGATTTCAAAATAGTGTAGCATGTTATCGATACTGCACGTTTATGTATGTTAAAGACTTCCTAGTTTTATTTGCAGTCTTTTACTTATGTAGTAAGTCCAAGCTCTAAAGTTATGAAAAAAAAAAGTATATGTTGAATATTAATGCAAATTTGGAGTACTATAAAGTAAGTATCTTCTTTTCTTTCTTTTGTAGTTTTATCATCAGTTTCAGGGCTTCAAGTTGCAGAAACGAAACTAAATGAGGGTTAGTCGCTGTACTGACCTCTATTCTTTGTAAATGTTGAAATTTTTAGTTATGCAGCTCATGTTGGAGCATCCAAAAAAACCTATGCTTGATCTTTTTGTCTTATTTACAATTTTGTGGAAAATATTTCTCCCTAATCTCTTAACATCTAACATTAGTTTGTAGATACGTGAATGTTGATGCCAATGCATCATTCTCCCAGAAGTAGGAATTTTTCCGCATTCTCTCTTAGAGAAGTTGGATAATTTCTAGAACTTTGATGGAATTTTTGGTTGTTCTTCTTGGAAGTATACAGATACTATTTCATATACTTCCTCTGTTTTCTTTTATGTGCAACACAACCTTTGTACATGCTTTTTTAAGAGTTAATTATAGTAGGTAAACGAGCAAATTTATCAAAATTATTCCAACACCCAGAATAGAGAAGAGTTAACTACTACATTTATAGATTATTTTGCTTGATTTGTCCGTTATATCACCTAATTTTTCCCTCAAAGTGCGTGCCATGAAGGTGTGTTGCTAATAAAAGAAAATGGAGGAAGTATATGCTTGATCAATCTTAGAGACATTGAATTTTTTCCTTTGTGACAAGGTTATTGATATTTAGGAGTGATAACATTAGCCAAAAGAGGTATAGATTTTGGGGAGATTTTTGAGCTTTACATGTGTAAAATTTTTCCTTACATTTCTCTAAAATAAACAAGGGTTTGAAAACCATTAATACTACTCCAAGGGGTAATAGCTTCCTATAGGACTATAGCTACAAAATTAAATGGCCTTTCGTGGACAGAAGTACTATTGCCATATTTTGTTGGTGCTTTTTATGTACTTCAAATTTTGTTACGTTCTGTATTTTTGTTAGTTAGTAATTTTTTTTTCTTTTCCATGTATGAATTTAGGCTAATTTTCCTTCAATAAGAACCTGGAAACAAGTGGAAAATGGAGAAAAGAAAGGGACCCTAATGCAATTTGTTGTTTGTGTTTGATCTTTTCGGGTCCTTTTTTAATGACAGCTATGCTATAGGTTGTTGCAGGTACAGAAGCTATGTTTACAGATATTGGTCACTTTACAGCCTTCTCCATTAAGGTATGTGATAAGTGACTTTTATGTCACTTTTAGGGTGTTTATTGAGTCGTATTCCGGCTTATTTTCCAATAATTTCACCCTCTTTATCCTTTATTTCTTTTATTTACTTATTCTCGTCTTTTATCTTTATTTTGAGTATTTTTGTAGTTTTTAATAGTTTTTAGTTTATTTTCGTATTTTTAGTTAATAATTCCTAGTTTCTCTCTTTTTCTTATTTTATTTTATTTTAGGTTAACCTTTTATTTTACTTCATTTTATTTTATTATTTTAGCTTTTGTCCCAATTCTCCCATGTGTATTTTTGGTTGTGTAGGTATGTTTTCGAGTTGAAGCACGGCTTTCAAAGTCAAATGTTTTGCATTGGAAGTTCAGGAGCCGAGTCAATCAAGTTCAACAAAATGTCTTACAAGCTGCTTCCCATAAACCTTCACCACACCTCACCTTACCCTACACCACAACACAACCAAAACACATCTCCCCTGCTTCCATCTCCACCTCACACTCACCAATAACAACTCCAACGGCACCACAACCCTGAATTCACTAGCAGCCCGCAACCAATTGCGCCTTACAACCATCCACCACCACTCACGCGCAACCAATGTTGCGCTGCACCTATCACTAAACACAAACCTGAGCAGCAGCGATTTCCCAAACACAGCACCGTCACACACTCACCAAACAACCACCAACACAACACCACCGCAGCCACTACACCAGCCACCTACCAGCACCAACCTTCACCCCGCAACAAACCCAACACCAACAACAACAACAACTGCAATAGCAACAATTCGCACCTCCCTTGCTCCCTCAGCTCACAATCAATTCCACCACGCAACTCACAACCAACACCAGCCACCGCCAAAACCACCATCAACAACCACCCATCAATTCGACCCCCGCAACACCAATTAAACCACCAGCCCTTCACCCACAATTAACCACCCAAATCACCACCCAATTACACACCAATTATAGCCGCATTTCGCCCAACACCCAAATTATCGAGCAACCAATTCGCGACCGCCCAGCCCTGTCAGAAAGCGCACGAAATTGAGTCCAAAATCAGAGTAGAGGCAGAAGCTTTGCGCGACCTCTGTGCGATGTCTGTGCGGGCGCACAATTGTGGGTTAATCACGAGCTTTTCACGTGATTTTTATGAAAATTGGACGGCCACAATTTCTTCAATTAATCCAAAGGCCAAGAATCTGGTGATGCTAGATGATTGTGGTTGATGAGCGGTGGTGATTGAGTGATAATCGCTGATGATGATGGAGAATGAACGAAGATGATGATGCGTGATGTTTGATGAAGGTTCAGAGCAGCCACGAAGAGGAAAGGGGGATTGAAGGAGGAGTCTGTGGGTTTTCGTGGGTGTGATAAAAGTTTGGGGGTTTTGGGGTTATTTCCCCTTTCATTTCCTTTTATTTTTTTTATTTAGTTTTAATTAGTTTTATTTATTTTTATTTAAATTGTATTATAAATACCCCTTTGGGGTTATTTTCTAACAACTCTTGAACATTTAACTTACCCTAGATTAGTTTTAGATTAGTTTAGCTCTTTTATTTTCTCTCTCTTAGGGTTAGATTAGTTTAGAGAGAGAAAGCTTGGAATTTTCATGGAGTTTTTGGGATTTTGAAGAAACATTTTGTGGATTTTTCCTCTCATAAATTCAATGAGTCTTCCTAACTTTCTCTCAGATTTATTGCTTTCATTTATTATTGTTTTTGCTTATTTATTTGTTTATTTGAGTAGATTAATTAGTTTAGTTGTTGATTCTTGCTTTTATTATTATTTTACCTTGTTTTCCTTGTTTTTGTTCACCATGTTAGTTTAGGTTTTGTTCTAGGGAAATGGATGAAGGGTATGTTAATTTAATTTAATGATTGATTGTGGTTAGTATGAAATTGTTTCTTGATTATTGTGTATGGATGATGCTTTTATGGATTAGAATCATTCTAGCTAATTTATTTAATGCTTTTAATTGTGTTTTCAATCAATTGTGCGAAAGTGAGTTGTTTGAGAGCCCTAAATTCCTCCATACCTTTGCTAGGCTAGTTGCACGAGAGTGAATTAGTTTAGTAGAATTATTAACATGCTTAATTGCGCGAGAGTGAGTTAAATGTGTTAATCGTCCTAATTGAGGTCATTTTCATCTAATTGTTTGATGTTGTTGAATGCATTGATGTAATTGGATTCCACTTTCCCTAGTTTTAGTTATTTGCTCTTAGTAGTGTTTAATTGAACCTCTCTTTACCTCACAAGCTTTCCTAGTAGTCTAATTAGCATAGATTGATACACTTAGTCCTTTTGGGTTCGACCCTTTACTTACCCCTATACTCGTATTAGGGTAGTTTAGGTATTATAAATTGTTAATTTGATTAGGGTTAGTAGACTAACGACACTATCTAATCCTCCGATCAGTATGTTATTGTAGGTCATGTAGTCTAGAAGTTGCATCTATATGACTGTCCTTTTTGGTTTAAGCCTAGGTTTCAAGACCCAACATAATCGCCGAATCTAGATACCTAGGAACCAAAGCACGGTTGACACTTGACAGAAGAAGCGAATAAAATGGATGGAATTCTGTTAGCAAGGTGCTATAGAGCCAGTAAGAATTTAGTCAAAGCTCCTCTCTTGACTCAACTGAAATTAGCTGATCAAGCAGAGTTTGAAATGTGAAATGGTAGCATGCATTGTGCAGGTTCAAATGTCTTTATCAAATGAAAATTAAAAAGTGATTTGTGAGTAATGATGCGAAGTATATATTAAAGGTCAGATATATGATTATCACAGGTGTAATATTTCTGAGTTGTATGTTTGAATTGATTATAGGTCAGATATATGAATATTATCGGTGGAAAATCTTTTGAGTTTGAAGTTTCTGAACTAAAATTGAATTTGACTTGATTTGAGTCGAGCAAGCTACCCTAAACTTTAGTTCAGTTTAAATCATTATATCTCTTATGCAGGAATTGAACCGTGCAGTTTTGAGATGAAATCACATATTAGTATTTCTTATTGTATTTAGTTGCATGTATTGCCAATAGTTATGACCTGCATACGGTATAAATTTGATGGGTGCAGAGGACAAGTTATTGAAATATGTACGTGTTAAAGCCATTCTTGTGAATAGTTAAAGTTTTCTAATTTATATTGTGGCTACTAAAAGGTTATGCATATACATATAAAAGGTTGGGGGGACACTCTGCTTGATGAAGCTTAAATACATATACATATAATATTGTAAGGTATTTTCTCTCCTTCAATTTGATGTGGTTGAATAGAAAGATGTAATTACTCATTTCTTGAAATTTAGGCTTTAATTTTTTTTTTCCCCGGGGTTTTTGCTCAAATTCTTTAATTTAGATGTTTGTTTTTTAATAATCGAAAATAATTTCTCGATCTAGCATTTCATTGTTAATCTAATTAGAGTCTTATTATACTTGGATTTGAAAATAATTATCAAGTTTGTTTGGAATTTTGAACAAAATTAGGGTGTATTCTTATTTCTTCTTGACTTTATACAACCCTCAAACCAAATTCAAGCTTCCCCCAGAAGAATCTTTATAGTTTTGTGATATTTGATGTTGAATATATTGTCATTGGTTAGGTTCTATTCAAGGTTTTGTTTATATTACAAATTATCTTCTGCTCTCAAATTATAAACCTATTCCTGCAGTTTGATATTAATGTGTTGTGGATACCATATATGTCTCCTTTCTCTTTCCTGTTATAATTGGTTAAATTTTCATCTTTTCTTTTGGATTTAACCTTTTATAGTTTTGTATGAATGTTAACTGTTTTTTTTTTTAATACCAACGGTTCAGGAAGTGAGTTTGATGGTGGTCATTCTTCTACTCAGATTTTTACTAGTGGTGAGGATCGGATACCGAGGAAAGTGTTAGTGTTAGTCTCCCTTGATTATAGTTCTGTTGGTTGTTTTTTAGGACATATATAGAGTGTTTTTATCTTTGATTTGCATGATTTGGTGTTCTGATTTTGTGACTTTTATGATGTTTGTGTCTTATGTTAAATGCTTGATTAAGATATGAGCTATTTTGGGTAGCCTGGTTTTGAGAAATGGGAGCTTTCGAGATGATTATCCACCTTTTGGGGCAAATTGAAGAGCAACTGAGTGATTTCCTTATCCTGAATTGACTATTAAATCGTTGGGTTGTGGGGTATCTCTGGTGCTGATCACATTGGACAAATGTTCTCATGCATCCTTTGTCTTCTTCTCGCTCATACCTTGCCAAAGTTGGGGCTTTCTGAATTATTGTATGCTTTACCTTTTCCCCCCTTTTTTTGGGTAGGGTGTTTCTGCTTGGGTACATGTATTAAAGTACTACCTCCGTTACACATTATTTGCAACGATTTGACATAAAGTAGAGAGGGAAAATGTCTAATCGTTGCAAATAATATGTAATGGAGGTAGTATTTTATTACATCATTTTTATGTTGGATTGTATGTATTTGGGAGGGATGTCTATGTGAGTAGATTTTTCTATATCCTAAGTATTAGCTTTTTAACTACGATGCATAATATTATTATTGGTCCAGAGCAAGTGTTAATTGTCTACAAGTTCTTGTTATTTTCTGAATTTTTAGTCATATGCTATTAAGAGTCACAACTTGCATTTAGATACTCTTGTACAGGCAACCTTGAGAGGGTAATTGTGCACCTGATATGGAAAACCAGTATTAGGCTATCAAATACTGCATAGTTTGTTCACTTGTACTGGTTTTATTTCATATGATTGATTTGTCTCAGAAAGAACTATGTTTGTACTCAGCAGCTTCATTAGAATTTTAACTTTCAATCCAACAATTTTTAGGTATTATATATGCTCAAGCTTTGTTATGACATGCATTGCCATTTCTTCTAGAAATTGTATATTTGCCAAACCAGTTAGGTAACTAATGAGGATAGAAATAGTTGCCTTAGTGATAATTATTACAACTTATTCTTTTATTAAATGTCGGGAAGCAGAATATAGAGGTAATACTAAAATACATCTTATTGGTAGATGGTGCCCTGATTAGCCGATTATTGAGTAATGACTGAAATGTATGGCATGTTTGTTTTATTTTTTTTATTACCAAAATGCAATTTTTGGTGAAGTGTATGGTATGCTACATTTTTACAGGTCAAGAAACATTGTTGCAGAGATGTCGAGAGTTGGAAAACATCCAAGATACAAGCAATAGATAGTGCTAATCTAGATCAGATTTGTAAGATGTGTTCTATTTTAGCTCCCTTGCCAGATTATCAAGAATATTGAGTCATTAAAGAACTCATAATTGTACCTCAAAATTTTTTGTTGATCTTAAATTAGTGTCACAGTTTCTAAATTTAAATGTTTTGCTAACTACTTGGGGGTGTTAAATATTGAGTAATCTAACCATGGAATACATCTCTATTTTAAATAAATAATGACCATGAGGTTTTTTAAAATTATTGTTTTTTTCTTTAACAAAAATGGTTGATTTTTTTTAAAACTTATGAGAAATAATTAGGGGTTTTTAAAGCTTTGGAGGATCTAATGTGATGGTGTGTTCTATGTATTTCTCGATTTTAATTCTCTCTCAATTTATGTGTCCAAAAATCATTTTGATTACATGTCGAATAACTTATTCGATAAAGATTTTGGGAATCATATTCGCCGTCAAGAGTTAACGTTTTAGTAAAAATCGACAAAAAATTAACAAAAAAAACTTTAATTTGCGTGTAAAAGAATTGGCTCATACCATAAATTGTTCTATACATTAAAAGAATTGGTTCATATCAAAGACATTTTCTTATAAAAGACATTGGAACACTTGCCCTTTTGTACACTTTTACTTTTAGCTTATTTTTATCAATTTTAATCTTTTGAATCGCTCAAGATTTTGAAATTGCATAAGTTACACACCATTGCATCCCAAGGTTAGGTAGATGTGGGTTGAAGAAAGAAAGGTCTATCGTTAGACGAGGCTCAAAGTTGTGTACCAAGAAAGTGATTATATATTTAAAGGTGAAAGGCAATATGATGTGGCTACAAGGGGTGCTTCATTTCATTGATATACCTTGTGCTTAGTTTGACATGGATTTTATTATTATTTTATTTATTTATTTATTTTTTTTTTTTTTTGTTTTTTGCAATGCAGTGACCATATGTAAGGAAATAAATGCTCATTTTATTTAAAAAGTGAAGGGTAAAAATCAAACTCTAAGAAATAAATTGAAGGAGGATGAAGAATTCCTATGCTAGACTTATTGGGGAAAGGGTTTGAAAAAGAAGAAGAAAGCATGAAATCTTGGTGAGAAGCTTGCCTTGTACATTTGTTTCATCATTACCCCCATTTATTTTAATTTGTCAATCACATGACTCAAACTCGATTCAACATGCATGGATGGAAGAAGGTAGGAAGAATTGAGGTTGTGATATGGAGAAAGCATGTATAGAATGGAAAGATGATGTAGATGGAGAGATCTAAAAAATTAGGAATATAATGTACTCTCAACTCAAATGACGGAAAAAACTGACTCATGCATGAACCTTAGACATGGTCATGGTGACATATACACAAAGTGTGTGCTACAACTAGTGAGTGTAGGTGACATGTTAGGACTTGTGTCATGACTATGTGGCTAGACTATGTGACTAGACTCAGCAAAGACTAAGTTAAGACTTCATATATATGCATTAAATTGGACAGGTTGTGGTATTTTAGTCAAAACTTTTTATCTGTGACTCTGATTCGGACGAAACCAACGCCAAATTAAAGATAAACTCAGGGCTACAGATCCATAGGCTGTACGACTCGTAGTTCTTCCTAGAACTCCGGATATGACCAAAACAAGTTAACGCTTGTGCAGTATAGGGGAATAAAAATCTGGGTGGACTTAAAGGAACTATGACTCGATTTTAAGTTTATTTTTTAACTCAAATTAATTAATTAATTAATTAAGAAAAGCCCTTTAGTCATTTGTTAGTTAATTAAGACTTATTTACAAACATAAGTCAAACCAAATGGTTAGTTTAGTCACATAATAAGTATGCACAAGTAATAGATGTACAAGTAGTCATAACATGAAGCAATGAGTTTGCAACCTTACCATGGCTCTAGTTCTCTAAAGTTCAAGATACGGGTTAGTCAAAGAGGGTCCATGGTTATGTGTCCGGATGCACCGCGCGGAAGCCTTACCTTTGGAAGGGTTGGCGTGTGTGGATGGGACCCCGCGAGTTAAACTCACTTCCATTGTTTGGTGAATTTAACATTCTCGGATGTAGCCTTTGTTTCTTAGAGCGTTCAATCAGGTACATGGAGCATGAATTCCCACAGGGTTATGTCCATATAAAGAACACATATTAGTTTAAGAAAAGTGAGAAAAACTCAATTAGGAATTAGAATCGAGCCAACAGTGCTAGAACTGGTTGAAACAAGAATGCATATTTCTTGCTCGGTATTAGAAGAACGCAACGCCAACTAACAGGGACTGTCGCCGGGATATGAGCCCTGTCACCTGGCGACAGAATTGTCGCTCAGCGACAGAATTGTCGCTCAGCGACAGAGCCATATCTTTGGCGACAGGCTCTGTTTTCAAGACGCCAGTTCCTACATGCCTCAACAGCTTTCCGTGTTCTTAAAATTTTCTAGTTTTTTGCAGTATTATTTCGATTCTAGTTGTGAAAGATATTCCTAAAATTTTCTACGTGTAAAAATCCTATGTTTTTGAATCATTACGGATGGTCTTTCCAATGAGAATCTTTTTTAGGCATATGACAATAATGTTAATCAAAATTACGCACATGAAATACTTAGAATTTCTCGAGTCTCATCCACTCATTCTAAATCATTGTCGAAATAAATTTCAGGAATTAAAATAGAAATCTTCCCCAGTGGAGTCGCTAAAAACTGTAGGGAATATTTCAAGCAATACCCCAAACTTGAACCCCACTGTGACCATACACTTAAGCATGGTGGCATCCAAAGGGAAGGAAGCTAGAGCAAAAGAGTCTCCAAGAAGTTGTATGAACTTGTAAACCATTCACAGGGTGAAGGTTACACCCCTTAACGATCCAGGAGATCATCAACTCCAATAGGTATGGAACCAACACTAGAAGTTTGGGGATGAAGGTACAAATCCAATCTAAAAAAGAAAGAACCTGCCCTAATAATAGGCCTCTACTTTATTCTTCTCGTATTCATGTGCGTTTCTGACTAACGTGCAATGAATAGGTTAACCCTAAACCTGTTTAATCTATGTTGGTTGAATATTAAAGCACAAATAAAACTATTATTGGCGATCACTTGAATTATAATCATATTAACCCTGAACAAGATTATTAATTATCTTATATAGCGTGATTACAAGTACCAATTCCCTTTAAACATGCATAAAAGGTGTGACAAGCAATAACAATAAATATATATCAAGAAACATAATAACAATCATAATTAAAAATAATAATAATCATAATAATAAAATAATAATAATCATGTTAAATCCTAATATTAATAGCAAGATCCTAGGCATGATACTAATAAGATTAATAAGAAACCCTACCATGTAACTAAGCATTAAAAATCAAAGTTTTATCCCTAACATGATACTAACATGCTATTAAGAAAGGCAATAAGAAGAATCATAACAATCATACTTGATATTAAGAACTTATTGTTGTCACCCTAAACATGATACTAGGAATCAAAATAACAATCTAAGCATGATTTCTATATCATAATATCAATAAATCAATTAAATTACTTACTTAGATGCCTCATATCTCTTTCTAATAACGAAATACACACGTTAGTAACTTTAAGGAAAATAATTAAATTAAAGAATTAAATTAAATGATTGAAAGAGAGATTAAAGAATTTAGAAAGTTTAGACTAGATTTTGGACCAAACCCTTAGAAATACCAAATCTTTCACGTATAGGGCAAAGGCAACTTCGAATTTTGCTAGGTGTGTCTAGATCTTATGAATGCGGAATTTTGTTTTTAAAAAGTTGGTTAAGAAAGACAGAGAGAATCATGAATTTCTTGATGAGAGTTGGTGAAAGTTGATAAGGATTGATGATTAAAAACGCAGGTCTAAGGAGACTATTTATAATGAAAACAGTCCGGATTAGATAAAAGAATCGGAGTTCGAAAAGGAATAAAACACTACGTTGTCGCCGCAATATCCTGACAAGCCTGTCGTTTAGCGCTGCAAGACGGTTTTTGCGGATTTTGTTTTTATGATATCTTTTGATCAAGAAGTCAAAATAAGGCATATAATATTTCGTTGAAAATCTCTTGAAGTCTAATTTTTAACCAAATTCAAATCAGATTAAAATCTTTTGTAGATAAAAAGATATGGCGAAATAGTGGAAGGGTGTCAGTTTTGGATTAAGTTTCATCTTCCATTCATATCTTTTTTGTTATAGCTTGGATTTAATATTATAATATATCATTGGAAATATAATTTCAACATCTATCCAACCATATAAGATTTGGATAAATATTATGAGGGACGAAAATAATATTGGAATATATTCCAACTCGTACAAAACAAGGATTCTTAAAAGGAGTAGTTTTACTCTTTGAAGCATAATTATTAATCCCAACTCCATTAGGATTCTAAAGAGCCTTCTAGAGTATTCTAGAAGACTATAATAAATCCTAATATCTTTAAGAATTATAATTAAGAATAGTCCCTCCTCTTGATCATTGGGCCGTATGTAAGAACAAAACCGGGCCTAGTTTAGCATTTAGGGTTAATCTATTGATTGTATGTTAGTCAAAAAGCGCACATGAATGTGAGAAGAATAAAGTAGAAGTCTATTTATAGGGCAGTTTCAATCTCTTTTTAGTTGGATTTGTACCTTCATCCCTGAATATCCCGTCATGATTCCAGACCACTATAGAGTTAGCGAACTAATAGATCGTAAAGGGGTGTAACTGTCACCCTGTGAACGGCTTACAAGTTCCTAAAACTTGTTGGCGACTCTTTTACTATAACTTCCTTCCCATTATACAGCACCATGCTTTAGTGTATGATCACAGTGGGGCTCAAGTATGGGATGCTTGAAATATTCCCAACAACCACCAAATTTCAAATTGTAGCCTACCCTCACCCTTCTCGCCTTTACATTACAAGCCTTTCCAAGACCTTTTGACCTTTGTGGTTGAGTTACTAGTCGGTGGAGGGAGATATAGGGCAAGCTTATAGAGCGGTATGTAATCGCCGAGATGTCGAGAAACCTCAAACTTTTTTTTTTTTTTTTGTTTCCTTCGAGGAACCATAGAGATGCTTACTAAGGGAAGATTTGAAGCCATTGGGAGAACGTGGTTAGATTGGTTGGGATGAAAGTGGATTGCGTCTCATTAGTTCTCTACGCTTAGCATACCTTAAGCTTCAATCAACCTTGGATATCTTTGATCGTGCATAACCCTATCATATAGAAAAGTGCTTATTCACTTGCATTTGATCGCTTGCAAAAGTATTTGTCCAGAGCTATTTGTTTGAATATTTGATTTTCCTTCTTTTCTTTTAATGATTTTGCCTCATTTTACTTTAAAGAGTTATGGCTAAACCTCTTAGGAAACCCTTACGAGACCATCACTCGTCCTTTAGAGCGGTCTAGGGGTTTAAAGAGCTGGTTGTAGCAAAAAACAACCGTGGTTCCTACAACAGTGAGTCTTAGTGCATATTCTCTTCTTTTGTCTTTCTTTTTCATTTTTTAATAAGTCTTTCATCCTTATTCTTGCTTGCTTAGTATAGCTCGACGATGAGCAAAAGTTTAGCTTGACAGAATTTGATGAGTGTCATTTATGGCACTCATTTGTTCTCTTTTAGGGTGATTTTAGATTGCTTTTATAGCTCTTTTCTTTCCCTTTTCCTTATTTTTGCTCTTTATTTCTTTATTTTGCATTTTCCTTAGTTGATTTTCCTTTTTCATGCATTTCTTGGTTTTTCTTGTCTTTTTCCCTTTTATTTGTTTGTTTTCTCTCATTTTTAAGGTTAAGATCATTGTCCGAGAATTCTTGAGGTTTCTTCCCGATTTTTACATTGATTAAATGCGTAGTATCATCCATTTGAAGCTAAAGTATGGAGATGTGCAAGTTCCTAGTGACCATAGGCCGTGCATTCAAGTCATGGAGGCACCAATTCTCGTGTTGAACCCACCATCAGGGTCTTTTAGGGTCTTCCATGCTCCGTGTTCATCAAGCACATCAAGTGGAGCGCACAAGGAGCATCAAGAATGACGGGGAAGAAGCTACCCTGTTCTTAGGCGCAGGCGCACGTGACCATAGCTAGGATGCGTGGATTAGAGGCGCGGCCACGTGGCTTGGAGGAGCACTCTCTGTTCCGTACCCTTTTTCTCGCGGCCGCACATCTTCAAAGTAAAGGTCGCGCCTATACGGGTTCTTTTGGGACAATACTTTATCCTTTGTTAGTTTTACTATTTATAGTTTTACCTTCATTTTTAGAGAGGGAACGAATTAGAAAGCTTATAATTAGAATTAGGTTTGATTTTCTTAGAGAGAGAAACTCTAGATTTTAGATTTTGTAGAGAGAGAAACAATGAAGAATGATGGTTGATAATTGTTGATAAGTGTAATTGGTTTGAATTCATGTACATTTCCTTTGATTTGATCAAGTTTGTAAGAATCTTCTTTACTTTAATTCAATCTTTAGCTTTTGATTTCAATTGTTTTGTTGATTGTCCAAGTATTTTTTTATTGGATTAGTTTAATGGGAATGATGTTGATGAATTTGATTAATTGCATAGCTCTGTTTTTTATTTCTTTAATGGATTGTGAGTAGTTTTCTTGCTAGGGATGTGGTGAAACATGTATTAGTGATTGATCGTTAGCTAATTAGGAGGTTTTTAATTGATTTAGCATTATGATTAAATTGGTTTATTAATTTTGTGCATGTGTATGGATTGGAAGGAGTGATCAACCTTGTTCTTCATGCTAGATTACATTGTGTGTTTACATTGATACGGATCATTTGATTTGTAGCTCACATTTATCGATTGAGTTTGGTTTGTGATGCTCGTAGTAGAGTCTTTCGTAGTTGGCGTTAGTTTGACCTCTTGGAGATAGCTTGTCGAGCTCTTTTGATTACATTATATATCTTCCCTCGCAATACTAGAATTAATAAATCTCGAACCCAATTAGTGTGTATTCATTTCAAGTATATGTGGACCCTAATTCACTAGTGTTAGATATATCGATTTACTTTGTGATTTACCTAGTTTGCTTAGTTGAATTAGATAATCTACTCTACCTTTACGATTCGAGATAGCTTGACTTTAGCAATAGCTAACTCTCTCCCATTCCTTTGGGTTCGATCATTGACTTGCCTCTATACTTGTATTTAGGTTTGTTAAGTGTATACAAATTTAGTTTAACCGAGGGAGGATTAGTCAATGACCTAATTTCACCCCTCGTCATTGAGCAATTTTTTTTGTTTATCATTTCATTTTTATCGATTTTATTTATGTTTGTTTTTTTGTTACCCCTCAAATACGACTCAAAATTACGAAGGGACTACTTTGTAATTGGGAACCTAAACCAAACCAAAAGAAAGAAAAATCTATCCTAAACACGTCACACATAGTCATGTAATCACATAAGCATACAATAAGCTAAGGTTGACACAATGCATTTCTAAGGTTGTAAGCTTGGGTGTCCAAAGGTACCATACTTTAAGGAACGATGCACAAATCAATCACTCAACGTGTTAACTCATAACATACCCTCCCAATATTTTGTTGGCAATATGGGTGGAATGATTATTATTGATTTCGAGATAGAAGCCTAGTGTTGGCAACCCCTAGTAAATGAGCCAATACCTAAAGGTTAGAGTGTGCTTCGATTATACAGGATGCAATGCTGCTTGTTTGGTTTTTACTTTTGTGAAAAGGGAAGATATTATGCGTTCAAGGCTCGCTCTCTAACTAGAGATTATCCAACTTAACTCTCGTTACAACCCACAGGCAACCTAGTGTTGGAAACCTTGGACCAAAAATAAAAATTAATCTTGTAACCTCTAAGTCCCCAGCGGAGTCGCCACTGTAAGGAGGGTGTTCTCATCGTAGGAGATCTTTCTCCTTAAATGCCCATGGCCCCTTTAAAAGCCTAGCACTTTACACTTGTTAGGGTGTATTAGGATTTGATTTCCTGACTGTTTGGGGGACCTTGAATTAGAATGGATCCTACCATCATGCTTTTTTGTAAGAAACAAGTAGGAGTCGCTAATGAGTTTTAGGAAAACTCATAAACCTCGTTCATGCCTTCCTCCCAAGTAGAGTTCAAGGGATATTTAGCACGTATTGTAAGTTTACCCATGCCAAAATTGGTCTACATAAACCAAAAATGAGTTCGGGAGCAAGGATACAAAAATAACGTTCCTTTTTAGGGGGGATCGGTATCTTAGCCCTAGTACAACCTATACTAGCTCTTCCATTTTCACAATTTCATCACCAAACAATATAACGTGATACCTAAAACTAATTTAGTTAATTTTATTTACACGCGCAAATCACGTAGGAATTACATTGCAAAAGTTGTTATTCTTATTTAATCAATATTCGTGAAAAGAACAAAAATAAACATGATTCGCATTGGCTTAAGTGATTAAACAACAATTAATTATTCAATTCTATTCTTTATTTAACACAAGAAACTATGTGAAATTAATTAATTAAAATTTCGTTTAAAGTGATCAAACAACACTAATTAATTACTTAAAGTTATTTTAGACAAGAAAAATAAGGTGATTGATCTAAGTGCTCGGGAATTTACCTTTTCTCTTTGCTAGATCTTCATTTAGAACACTTTATACTCCTTCTTGTTTAGGAACCTCCACCATAGTAACAAGTACTAAGGGGTGGGTGTTTAGGACAAGAGGGTTTGGAAGTTCACAAAGTTTCTACCAGAGTTTTAGGTTAAAATTTGTATGTTTGAGCCTTGTATTACGCCCCTATTTAAAGGGAATAGGTGAAAGGAATGGTGTCCTTTGAACAAGTGTATTATTCTGATAGTGGGTTTAGAATTATTAGAAAAATAATATATTCAGTAAGGTCAAGTGATCGGAATGCCTAGGTGGAGGCCGCTTCTGATCAGTAATATTAATGCATAATTAATATTACAGCTTAATCTTGACTGAACCCTTCGGGTCACACCCTTAGCAGTAAACGAACCAACTCGACGAATTTATTCGAAAGAAATTAATTCGTCGCCTGAGTATTAAATATTTAGACATCGGAAATTCGAGCTTGGAGCGTCAAAACCGAGCGTTGGAGAATCTCAAATGTCGAGCCAAAATTTAGGATTTGGCGAGACGGGAGAATGCTTCAAGTAACAAGTAAAATCCTAGCCACGCGAAAGGCTAAGAAAGCGAGCCCAATAGGAGCGTGCCACATGGAAGCACACATGACAGCCACGTTGGCAGCAGCCACGTTGACAGCCACCAAGTGGCAGCATGCCACATATGCAGCGTGCCACGTAGGCACCGTGCCACATGGCAGCGCGCCATAGTGGCAACGTGCCACTGTGGCGACACATGTGGCAAGGGCCGTGGACCCGGGGCGATGGGTCATGGACACGGGCCAAAAAAAATGGCCCAATCGAACCCAACTTGGGGCTCAAGGTTGGGTGACATATGGTTAGTTCACATTGCATGTGAAATGCATGCCTTGGGGACCAAGTGAGAAAGTGGTCCACTCCTAACCATCTGACACTTGTTACTTGTTCCTTGGTTTATTTAATTAAGGGTTGAATTTATCAACATTTCCATGTGGGATCTTTTTGTGAACAGTCCCACATTGAAAAATGAGTGGAATTCACAAGCTATCCTTTCTTAAATAGCGAAAGCATGGCAGGAGAATTCCTTGCTTGAGTAGAAGTTCAATAGAGCATTGCATTAGCAAAAACTCTTAAACTCATATAATACTCGGGTTTTGGTCGGACCTCGCTAACCTCGAGATAACGGACCTAAAAGTCGCTAGTAGTTTTTGCGGGTGGATCGCCGTAGGAGGTTTGCATATTTTCGGAGATCAAGCTTTGAAGTAAGAGCCCATCTTTGAGGGAGAAGCACGCTTCAAAGGTAAATTCCGATTTTACCTTTTTGTGATTATTTGTTATGTTTTATGGTTTTATTAATTGCGAGTGGTTCCTTTGGTCGGGGTTGTTTCCGCGGTGAGTGGGACTTACCAAACCCCAACAATAGGTACATTTGGGGTTTTCAACATTCTACCGCAACAGGTGTCAACTGGATGGGTTGCACGCGACATCCTAGCGCTAGTAAATAGGTTGTGCTACTATGGATAGCGCAACTAAAAGTCTTGCGTGCGGTATTATGGTAAGATTCAATTTCATATTTGTGTGAAATTCAAAATCTTCCGTAAGCGCATCACTAGCAGTTGCATTGGGTGATTCGTGCAATCTGGTGAATTGTGCAAGCCAAACCAACGCGACTCATTCAGATGCGCGCGGATTTCTCTGCGACATCATTGATTTTTAACCTACGTGCCTCTAAATCCATCATTTTTAGGTTTCAAGCTCAGGCTTAAGCCTAATTATGACCATACTTAGCTGATCGGACCTTCATGCATTTGTTTTTTTTTTTTTTTTTTTTTTTTTGATAGACTAGTCATTTTTGTGTTCTTGTGATTTAATCAGTTACCTATAAGTATTTTTCACATCGATCCAACACGTAAATGGTTTTATTTATCATCATAGCACTTCCTGTCGGGACAGGTGGCCAAAAATAGATGTCTTCATAATGGCTTGTAAATTATCGGAATCTTTTAATTTTATATCTATCTTGTAGTTTATTTTCTTCTTTCATAGTTTTTTGCATCATCCTGCATGCACACCGTACTTTGTGCCTGACCAAATTATCGGAATCTTCTACTTTTCTTTGTATCTTGTAGTTTATTTTCTTCTTTCATAGTTTTTTTTATCATCCTGCATGCACACCGTACTTTGTGCCTGACCTAAGCATACGTTTTGGACGTTTTTCGTGAGCGTGTCTTAAAACATTTCGTGGTTGTGCTTTACGTAAAAGCTCCCATAGAAAGGTTTGTCATTTTACTATACCAAAATTAGAAATGTCATGTTCCTTTCATTTTTTTGGCGTCCACAACAAAAAGAATAGCGTATCGTACACAGTAAAAAATTGTATGGCGTATCGTACAACGTAAAATTGTATGGCGTAGGTGATGCATAAAATTGAACCCTCATCCCCAGCAACGTGGTCTACCTCCCGTAACGAAAACGGTAGAACTTCTTTTCAACGTTAGGAGTTAGCTTCAAGAGTTGACTATTGCACCGAACCATCGTGAACAGACACATTCTCGATTGGAAGCAAATACGGTAGTAAGTGAGCTTACTAGCTTACCGGACAGTTAGGGTGTCCGTCCGAAATGCCAAAGTCGCACCTATTTAGACACGGGCCTCTAGCTTTGAGACGCGTGTTTTCATCTTGTGGACAAAACTACTGAGACAGTCACCGATTTTCTTCTCTCTCACTGTATTTTTGATACATGACATGTATTTCTATCTTGTGGACCCCGAATACTTCGTTTTGGTAAGCGAGTGTCAAAACACTTTCTTTTTATCATCTTTTAACTTGTTAAAATCATGGACTAAAGTTTCAATGACATATCGAGGCACTTTAGATCAACGATGCCATAATTGAGAGGATATAATCCTCTATACTCTTTATATTAAACCGATATCTTCTCATGACATGACATCACTTAGGACAACCTTTACTTGTAAAAGCGTTCTACATTTACAACGGATCAATCTTGATTCTTTAGCGCGTTAAGTCTCCTTAATAGCTACTTGCCTCAAACACTTAGCAAATCAAGGATAATTTCGACATCCTTAACACTACTGAAATATTCTCTATTCTTAGGGAACTTCACAAAATGAGTCTCAGATTTATTTCCTAGGTTACTTTGATTCTCGTCTATTCTAGACTCGATCAAAGTGGGGGCTAACTGTAGCCATCTACTTTTGGCCTCTAGACCCGAATGGAAGTGCTATGACGAAAATAAAACCATCATTGTGCTCGGTCAACGTGAAGAATGGTTATGGACAACTGATTAAGCCACAAGAATACAAAACAAACCCAAAACAAAATGAATTAAAGTCCAATCAACTATGCCCGATCAGTAATTAGGCTTAAACTCAAAGTTAAAATATAATTTTGACGGACTTAGAGGCGCCTAGGTTAAAACTTAAAGATGCTGCAGAAAAATCCATGCGCATTGCGCTTGTCTGTGCACGCAAGTCATAAGGTTGAGCGTCACACCCAACGCAGCCTCTAGTGATGCGCTTGCGGAAGATTCAGAATTTCATAAAAATATAAAATCGAATCTTACCATAATACTGCGTGCAAGACGTTCAGTTGCTCTGCCTATAGCATCGCACCTAAATCACTTGCGCTAAGCAGGCGTGCGTAACCCATTTAGATCCGCATGACACCTGCTGCGGCAGAACACTCGAAACCCTAAACACACCCATTCCCTATAAATAGGGGCTTAATACAAGGCTTAAACAAACAGAAATTAACCTGAAATACTGGCAGAAACTTTGTGAACTTGTGTACTATCAACGCTTTTGTCCTAAAAACTCACCCCCCCCCCTTTATTACTAGTTACTACAGTAGAGGTTCCCGAACAAGGAGTCCATAAGTGTTCTAAATGAAGATCTAGCAAGGAAAAGTGGTAAATTCCCGAGCACTTAGATCAATCACCTTTTCTTTTCAAATTTAAATCACCCTTAATAAATTATTAGTGTTGTTTGGTGATTCAAAATAAACTTTTAATTAATTAATTTCAAATAATATTCTTTCGTTAATCAAAGAG
This sequence comes from Chenopodium formosanum, assembly GCA_024500155.1. Lineage (NCBI taxonomy): Eukaryota > Viridiplantae > Streptophyta > Magnoliopsida > Caryophyllales > Amaranthaceae > Chenopodium > Chenopodium formosanum. The sequence goes on along the minus strand of CM044880.1, from coordinate 52,906,677 downwards.
TAGGAATTGAATAATTAATTGTTGATTAATCACCAAAGCCAAGGCGAATCTTGTTTATTTGTTGTTCTTTTCACGAATATTAATTTAATAAAGAATAAAAAACTTTTGCAATGTAATTCCTTCTTGATTAATGCTTGTAAATAAAATCAACTAACTTAGTCTAAGGTATCACATTTCATATATTGTTTGGTGATGAAAATTTGAAAAAGGAAGAACTAGTAGAGGCCGCACTAGGGCTAGAATAGCAATTTCCCCTAAAAGGAAAGTTATTTTAGTATCGTCGCTCCCGAACTCATTTCTGGTACAAGTAGACCAATGTGGGCAGGGGTAAACTTATGATTCGTGCTAGAGATCCCTTGAACTCTACTTGGGAGAAAGACATGAACAAGGTTTATGAGTTTTCCTTAAATTTATTGGTGATTCCTTACTAGTTTCTTACAAAAAAAGCATATTGATAGGATCAACTCTAATTCAAGGTCCCCTAAACAATTAGGAATTTAAATCCTAATTCACCTTAACTATTTCAAAGTCCTAGGCTTTTAAAGGGTCATTGCATATGAGAAGGATCCCCTACTATGAACACACCCTCCTTTCACAATCATTAATTAAAAAGAATAGTGGTAATGAGTTTGGGTGGGGATTATGAAAGGATAATAATATAATATTAAAATGTAGCTTTTTTACACAAAAAAAAAAAAAAAAAAAAAAAAAAGTGTACACTTTTTAAAACACGGAGAGAATATACCTCTTTTGTTTCTTAAGCCTATTCACTTCATTGTAAAAAAAAAAAAATAAATAATATTCAATCGATTTAGTAAAAATTAATTTTAGTTCACTAAAGTTAAAGAATAATATTTGGTGAATTAAATACAAGATAATTTTATTTCAATAAAAGTTAAATTTATTTCAATAAAATTAATTTTGTTCACTAAAAATCAGTAATATTAATGAAGGAATATTAGGGAATCAGTAATTTTAATGAAGGAATGTTAGGGAACTAATATAAATAATTCATACATATTGTTCAAAAAATAAATCAATAAATAAAATCATATAACTAATATATAAAGCTAAATTTTTAGCCAGGTCACGAGACAGCGACACTTGGTGTTCTAACTTTTCTCCAAGTGTCGTGCCACGTAGGATAGAGTTATATAGAATTAAATTTGTAGGATAAAAAAGGTATTTTAGAATGTAATTTTCAATTAAATTCTGATAGAATTTTAGAATAAAATTGTTAATTTAGAGTTTTATTTTTGATAATGTACCAATATTTCATATGTACAAATTGAGTTATAATTTTATTCAAAAAATAATTAGATTATAACTCTCATAAATTATCATATAAATTTATTTTTTGTATCGTAATATTTTTTTAAAGCGAAGGAATTAGTTCAAAATGTACCACATCCATGGTTTATAGTAATCAATTAAATTAATAAACTTCACAATCTATATAATTTTATTACTGTGTGTAGACCTTTCAATCAGGTCGGGTTACGAGTCATTTCAGACAGGGTCAAAAAATGTTTTTCACCAATATTATTATTTTTATTCATTATATGTCTACAAGTTTTAATCGTCACAAAAACACGTCAATTCTTAACTAACTTTGTATCAATAATATGTTTTAAAATTTGACAAGTAGATTAAAATATTTCTTAAAATTTAATAAATAACACGGGCATTGCACGGGCACAAAACTAGTAAAATAAAAAATTTTTGCATTAGAATCTCTCTATTAATCATGTCCATTAGACACAATACATAATTTCAAAGTTAGTTAATTTAAAAAACCATTTTATCAATTCACTCATTTGCCTGATCCATTTTTTTCGTTATATTCCATTTTTAATTTCATTATATATTTGCAAAACAAGAAATAAATAAACATGTTATATTTGTATTTTGTCAATGTTATTAAAGAATCATTTTTTAAAATCAATTATAGTGAAGTTTAGATATAAGCAAAGTTGATTTTTGTAAAGGAATAATTGACAAAAATAATCTCAACTTTATCTCATCCACCCAATAAAATAATCCGAACTTTGATATGAATTTACTTTCAACAGTCCCAGGTAACCGGTAACCTGCTAAAAATGTTTTTTTTTTTAAAATAAAAAATAATTTACACAGTCACAACATAATAGTTCAAAATCTAATATATAATTTAAGAGTTTTTTTTTTCAACTTTCACTTACAATACTCCAATCCTTGAATGGAGTAATTATATGCATTCTCTTTTTTTATTTAATTTTTTTTTAATAACTACCTCTTTAACTTCCATTACAATAACTTTAATTTCTCCATTATTTTAAACAAAAAAAAAAATCTACAACTACCAATTAATTTTTTCATCCCTGATTTCTCATGCATTTATTTTTTTTATATATTATTTTTTTATTAAAAAAAAAAAACAACTACCCATTCCACAAAAAAATCAATAACTACCATCCCACTATTTTTTAAAAAATTCTTTTTTTTTTTGTATTTTTTACAAGAGAATATTTGTAGACAACCATTTGTGTCTCCCAAAAACAAAACCAAGTGATGAGTACCTTTCACGTCGAATCATAATCGAATGAAGTGAAAGTATGGAAGGTTGAGTGTTGCGGATAGTTTTAATTTTTTTTTCTCTTCTCTCTGTTTTTGAAAACTTATTTTAAGAAAACAGTCAATCAAGTTTGGTTGAACCATGATATGGGTCCAATAGTAGTGTAGTTGGATGGGGTTTGACAAGAGCTTTCCAACGATATATTATAAGCCCAATTCCAATGAATATTGAGGAAGTTATGGCCAATTTAATAAACTGGGCCTGGTTTGAGCCTTATATGCGACCCAATGATCTAGGGGAGGGCCTAATATAGATTTATCATTCCTAATACAATTAGGAATGGTTTTAGTTTTCTAGATTCTTCTAGAAGGTTCTTTTCATTCCTAATTCAACTAGCATTAATAAATTGGCTTTTGTTGACTTTTCAGAATTTTAATTAAAATCAAAGAGCAGTTTTGAGGAAAAGATACGATTTTATCCTCCTGTACGACAAAACTTATCTGATTTTCGAAAAAGTGCCAAAAACAGGCCTAGCGCCTGACACCAGGTGTTTTGGGTGTTTTTGTCCCTCGGGAGAGTTACGTCACGAAGTCTGGTCTGGCCGGTCTGTACCTGCAAAACAACGGAGACTCCGGGTGGTTGGAGCTCTGCCTCCGACGGTCAAGTTAGTAACTTGAAACATAATAAAGAGTACGGAAATTTAGGTGGGGATCTGCTTGGATTCCAAGCTCAGGTGTTTCTCTGATGTAAGAGAATGCAGGTGTAATAAATGGTAAAACTTATCCTCAAAATGAGGGACATCTCCCTATTTATAGGGTCTTTGAGAATTGTGTCCCTGATTAGGTCACTTTACCCTAATCATTGATGGGCTGCGCCGTTTTGCGGCGTTCTCGGGATTTGGGCCTGAAGGCCGCCTTTTCCCTTGATTTCTGGAATGACACGTGTCGAGAAGGGATTGGTCCATTTTAGACCAATCTGGGGCTGACACGTGTCACCCTCTGATTGGGACACGTGGCAAGGTAAAATTACCCAAAACATTTGCCCCTCATAGATGTGACGTGGCACGCCACGTGGCATCTGTGACACATGTCACGCTCCGGTTGGCGGTACTTTTACCGTTACAGAGTAACCGTTCACCTTCCGGGTAAATTACGGAAATGCCCCCATATTTACCCTCTATATATAGCCGTTTTACCCTCATAGTTTTGTACGTTTACAAAAATTTTCTAGAGAGAAACTTTGAGAGAGCAGAAGTCATTCGTTTGAGTCAGGCGCGAGCAAGAAACTTTGTTCTCCAGCAACCCAGCCGGACCCGCCTTCCTTCAGATATCAAATCCAAAGGTACCGTCTCTGTCTCTCTCAGCTCTTTTCTTTTTCGCCGCTTGTACATATTTCTTGCAATAAATGGATGCATCACCAACACACACGGCACAACCTAGGTTAGAGTCCAGCCGGGTCACCAGGGACGGCTGAGTCTAGGACTGGGAGTGCCGGCTCGGGGTGTTAGGACCACCCTTTGCCATGGATTCCGACCAGTTATGTGTCTGTGCAGGACACCATGGCTCGGACTATGTAGACGGCCACTGATCCAAATTACAGAGGCGAAGGCTCAGGCGGCCAAACACCTGAGAGAGAAACGTCTGGTCAGGGAGATCAGACGGCTCTGGAGAGATCCCCTCTGCGCGCCCCTTCAACCCCCGCTGACTCTTTCTTGGAAGAGTGTGACCAAGGCGGTGACGAGGCCGCCTCTGCCCTCTTGGACCAAAGTGAGGGTGAGACGGAGAGTGACAGCTCCGCCTCTACCTCTGAGAGCAGCGAAGACTTGCCCCCTCTTCCGGATAGCGAGGAGGAAGAAAGGAAAAAGTGGAGTGAGAAGGACGATCCCTTCACCATCCACGTCTCCTCCAAGGACCGGATCCAAATGGGGGAGAACTTAGAGAATTTTAAGAAAATGCACCCGCTTGGAGACGGGCATAAGATCCGTGTGCCGCCTGAGCTTGGCACCATCGCCTAGGGGACGATCAACATAACGCCAAAAGTTATTTTGGCTGTTATGAGGCGGCGTTCAAAACCGGCCTTCGCTTCCCCCTTCACCAGGCGGTGAAGGCAATTTTGAGAGGCTACGACCTTGGGGTCTGGCAACTTACCCCCAATTCTTGGACCATTATGGGGTATGTTGCCGCCTGCGAGTTTCAAGGGCTTAACCCCGGCTTGGAGGCTTTTGCAAGTATGCATTACCTCAGCAGAAGCCCAGGCGGCAGGAGGGCGTGGTACACTCTAACCACGCAGCCGCAATATATGATGACCTTGGACAAGGTCTCCAAGTTCGATGGCTGAAAGCACAGGTTCTACCTGATGTCAGGCCCAACCAGACGGGAAAACTATGAATTCCGTCTGTACAATAAGAAGCCTGACTTGTTGGGCAGGAAGTGCGCTCTTCCCCGGATCCTAGAGGAGGACTTTGACAAAATAATCGAGGCAGACTTTATCGGCCTCACAGACGCAACTCTGTCATCCAAGAAAACAATAAAAGTCCCTAAGAACTGGATTCCCAAGAGCGCCTGGTTCAGGGATGAATGCTTCCTAGCCGCCTGTGGGCTAGGGCACATGTTTAATAAACGTATGCACCGGAGTTCATACCGTCTGTAGTATTTTTCTATCGGTATTGATTAATGATGTTGACCAATTCCTTTCTTTTTGCAGAAGAAGCGTTGAAAATGCTGCAGTCGGAGAAAACTCCCAAGCAGTCTTCTGCGACCATCCGTAAAGATCTTGCGGAGAAAGGTGCGGCCGAACTCAGGGCCAAGGTAATGAGCGCCTGACCCTTCCATATGTTAATTTAAAACTTATCTTTTCCGGATGCTAACTTTGACTTGCTTATTTTTCGCAGGGGGGAGAAGTTGGGAAATCGTTTGAGAAGAATCTCAAACGGGCTAGGGAGGAGGCCCCAACCGTTCTCAACAAAATAAAGAAGGTCGCCTCCACGTCAACTCCTGGCGCCTCAGCCGGGCATCAACAGATGCGGATAGCGGGGCAAAACGAGAAGATAGGCGGTAGCTTGTGCCTTGACCTCGTTAACCCCGTTACATTAACCGGGAGGTTCTCCACGCCTGCAAGCGGTACCCGCTTGGCCGGCTCTGAAGGTAAGAACCCTTTTGAATCCCCTCTTGAGCTGGTGTGGCCTTTACGGGTGAAATCCCACTCCCAACAGACGTCATCCTCAGACGGCCGGATACAAATAGGTGCCGCCTTAGTTTCGCACTCATCACCTATTGATTGTGGTGCAGATCAATCTCAATCTCCCCGCTGGCCAGACGTCTAGAAGCATGCCAAGGCCATGCTGGAAGCCGTCCGGAAGAGGGATAAGGACAATATCCCTGGGATAGAGACGTTTAACCTTTAACGCATTCTATCTCTTCTGGCTGAGGTAAGAAACTTGTCGATTCTTAATTTTCTCCAAGTGTTTTATCCCGCCTGCAATACTTGTACCGCCTGACCTTTTGCAGACCATGCTGCGGGTAGACGAGCTGAAACGTCCTTATTCCCGCAAACGAGAAGAGGTAAAAAGGGCCCAGAAGTCTGCCATAGACGCTGATAATATTGCTTTACACTCGACTATCGTAAATGAACTTTAAACTAAAGCAATAATTATGACACAGGCGTCTAAAATCCAGCAGCTGGAGCTAGATCTGAAGGCGACCAACAAGCGGGCTACGGATGCTGAGACTGCCAAGAAGGGAGCGGAGGAGGCCTAGAAGAAGGCAGACGAGAGCGCCAAACAGGCTAATGAGGCGCTCAAGAAGACCCAGGCGGACCTTGGCAAACTGAAGACCAAGGTTGAGAGGCTGGAGAAGGATGCTGCGCAGGCTCAGAAAAACTTTGCAGCAACCCTGGAGGCGGAACAAAACCGCCTTGTTGCTGATAGTGATGCTGACAATGACGCCCGTATGAAGATTGCTTGGGCAGCCTTGTACCCAGACGCGGATTACAGCATCTGAGCAATGGCGCACAGCTATGCTGAGTACGTGGTGTACTTGCGAGAGCAAGGTAAGCCAGAGCCTGCCTCCTTTGAAGCCTGGGTCAACTCCAATGAGTCGTCCGCGCCTGAGCTTCCTGGTCTTGACGAAGCGCAGGAAATTCCCTCAGACGATGAGGAGAAGGGAGAGGGCCAGGAGGCTCCGTCTGCAGGCCAGAAGTGACCCCTCAGCGGCAGTATGCCAATCTTTGCTTTCTTTTAATTTTCTTTTTGTTCAGCGGCTGTATGCCAAAACTTGCTTTTTCTGGCCTGCGAGCCGAGTATCTGTGTATTTACCGGCTGTGGAGCCGAGTTAATTAACAATTTCTTTCTTCCGGACGAGGTCCGGTTAATATTTGATCCATTACAACCATTTGATCCATTACAACCGTTTGGTTGGATGGACCTTTATGAAATGCACCGACTGAGTCGGATTTGATCAATTTACATTTGATTTTATATTTTTTGCAAATTATGATTTTTGCCTAACTTATCAAAAGCATGCGGCAATTTTTGCCTAACTAGTCAATAGTCTGGCTGTCCTTGCCCCTTGACGGCTATGTGATTGGTTTCAAGTGGAGTTGGTTGATTGACTTGAAAACGTCTGATGCTGCAGAGAGCATGATATGTTTGTAAGTCAATCAATCACATTAGTGATTGCCCCAAATCAAGTGCACAGCCGTACACCAACAGGCGCATCGGTCACTACACAGACAGCGTACGTCCGTCCTTGTAAAGATTTCATAGCCATTAAACAACTCTTTTGCCCCAATTGGGGTGGGCGGTGCAATTTTGGGATAAATAACCCAAGTGAGAACTTCAGCCGGTGACCGACTGATGCCTTTGGGCATCCGGTATCTGGGAACTTATTCGTTCTTCATAGGTTATTTTTGTCAGACGGCTATGAGTTGACCAATTTGGTCATTCAATTTTTGTCGTCTGCATGAATACGTCGAACCGATAAATAGTCTGTTCTTTGCGATGATTGCACCTGGAGGGGTGTCGCCGGACGCCTTTGTCCATGTTGAGACAGGCGTTTTTATAAAATGAGCAACCATCCGGCCATTTTAGCCTCTGGTCTTGTTTGAGACCGGTTGTGTGGCCACTAAACATTTTTGTGCTTAGTTTCTAGTTAGTATTGAATTTACACTGAGTATCGAACTTAGCTTTTTAAACAAATAGATCCGTCTGAGTGTTACCCAGGCGGATAATCAGGCGGTTGAATAAACAAAGTGTCAAACTTAAATAAACAAGGTATCCGAGTATTACCCAGGCGGTCCAATGTAATCTTTATAAAGTGTCAAACTTAGTTGAGTAGAGAGGGACCCGCCTTCTCAGAAGTAGTACTTTTTCAGATTATCTACATTCCAAGTTCTAGGTAGGCGCCTGCCGTTTGGGGTTTCCAGGCGGTAGGTGCTGTCCCTTACTTCTTCATAGATCCGGTAGGGGCCTTCCCAATTTGGTGTTAGCTTTCCCAGCTCATTGGCCCTACCGGTTGCCTCCATTTTTCGTAACACTAAGTCGTCAACTTTCAAAGGACGCTTGTGTACTTTTTTGTTGTATGCTCTAGTCATTCTCAGACAGTAAATCTCATGACGCAAGGCGTCATTGCCCCTGCGTTCTAGGAGTCAATCCAATGCCAAGCGCATTGCTTCCCAGTTTGCCTCTTCATCATATAGCATGACTCGAAGAGTTGGCTCGTAACGTTCGATGGGCAAGACGGCTTCAGCACCGTAAACCATGAGAAATGGGGTTTCACAGGTTGCCCCTTTTTCTGTTGTCCGGATGGCCCATAGGACATGGATTAACTTTTCTGCCCACAAGCCACCGGCTCTTTCTATTTTCTTCTTAATTCTGTCTGAGATGAGTTTGTTGAAGGCTTCAACTTGGCCGTTTGCTTGAGGCCGGCCAATTGATGCAAAGCAGCTTGAGATCCACAGCCACTAAGATGCAACGCTTTCCGCCTGGAGCAGGCGTGTAGGGACCTAGAATATCCATGCCCCATTTTGCAAACGGAATTGGGCTGTGGATGGCCGTCAGATCAGTAGCCGAGCGATGAATAAGTTTGCCAAACTTTTGGCACTTGTCACATTTCTTAACCAACTCCTTGGCGTCTGCCTCAAGAGTGGGCCAAAAATAATGTCGCCTAGCTCTGACGGCTAGGGATTTGCCGCCTATATGAGAGGCGCAGAATCCCGAGTGCAAGTCCTCGAGAACTTCCTTCCCCTTTTCTGGGGTGACACACTTTAACAGGGGCTTAAGAAACCCCGCCTTGAAGAGCTCTCCATTTCTCAACTCGAAGCTTGCAGCTCGCTTATTCAGGACGGCTGCTTCCTGTGGCAAATCAGGAAGTGTGTCGTCTGAAAGATAAGCCCGGATGCCATCCATCAAGGAGAGCTTCGGTCCAAAACTCCAATGGGATCTTCATTGATGCTTCTCTTTTCCAGAACTTCCCAAAAGACAGACCGAGGCGTATCATGGCAGGCGGAAGATGCCATTTTTGACAACGCATCCGCCTGGTTATTTTCAGACCTAGGCACTTGGTTCAGCCGGAATTCCTCAAGTGCCTCGGCCTCCTCTTTGACTGCCTGAAGATATTTGATCATAGCCGGATGGGTAGCCTCATAACTTCCCTCGTAATGGCTAACAACCAATTGAGAATCAGAGTAGGCGTCAATTTTCATGGCCCCCGCCGCCTTACACATGCGCATGCCAGCTAGCAGGGATTCATATTCCGCCTCATTGTTAGAGGCCTGAAACTTGAAGCGTAGTGCATACTCGAATTTGTCCCCTTCAGGAGATTCATAAATTACACCTGCACCACAACCGTTCCTTGTAGAGCTCCCGTCTACATACACTTTCCAAACCAGATCAAGATTATCCGGAGCCACCGGACGAGTCATTTCTACAATGAAGTCGGCAAACGCCTGACCCTTCACTGCCTTTCTTGGGTCATAAGTGATTTCAAGACTTTGCATTTCAATAGCCCATTTCAACATTCTCCCGGATGAGTCCAAGGTAGACATTGGCCGCTTGAGTGGCTGATCCGTGTAGATCACCATCTGATGTGCCAAAAAGTAAGGCTTTAATTTTTTAAATGCCATATACAAAGCAAGGCAAAAATTTTCAACCATGGGGTACCGGAGTTCAGCATTTTTCAGAACATGGCTAATGAAGTAAACCGGGAGCTGCACGCCGTCTCGCTCAGCAAGGAGGACGACACTTAGGGCATGGTCTCAGACGGCTAAGTACATGTACAACGTCTCCCTAGGAAAAGGACTGACCAACCTAGGCAGAGAGTGTAAATGCTCTTTCAGCCTCTGGAACGCCGCCTCAGCATCATCCCCCCATTCAAATCTGGTCTTCTTCCTGATTGCTTGGAAGAAGTAGAGGCATTTGTCACCTGACCGGCTGAGGAATCTTCCCAAGGCGGCCAGGAAACCGGTGAGTCTCTGGACTTCCTTGACAGAACGGGGTGATTTCATGTCAATCACCGCCTGTATCTTCTCAGGGTTAGCCTCTATCCCCCTTTAATCAATCAGGAATCCGAGAAACTTCCCAGACTCAACACCAAAGACGCATTTCATAGGATTTAACATAACCTTATGCCGCCTGAGTGTGGTGAAGGTTTCTCGGAGGTCGACAAGGTGATCCGTCTGCTGTTTGGATTTGACTATCATGTCATCAATGTACGCCTCCACATTCCTCCCAATCTGATTAACAAAGACCGTATTAATCATCAGTTGGAAAGTGGCGGGCGCATTTTTCAAGCCAAACGACATCACAGTATAATAGAATAACCCCTGATCAGTGACGAAGGCCGTCTTCTCTTGATCTTTCTTCCATAGGGGTATCTGATGGAAGCCGGAGTAGGCATCCATAAAACTCATCAAGGCGTGGCCGGCTGTAGAGTCGACCAGACTGTCAATCTTTGGAAGCGGATAACTGTCCTTTGGACACGCCTTGTTGAGGTCTGTGTAATCAACACACATGCGCCAGGTCCCATTCGGTTTCTTTACAAGGACCACATTGGCCACCCAGTCGGGAAAATTACAAGGCCGAATGAACCTGGCGTCTAGCAGCTTTTTGACTTCGGCAGCTGCCGCCTGACTTCTTTCCTCGCCGTGGTTTCTTTTCTTTTGTCGGATGGGCTTCTTTTTGGGGTCCACGGCGAGTTTGTGGACAGCAAGATCCGGGCTGACGCTTGGCATCTCTTCCACTTCAAAGGCAAAAATGTCTTTGAATTCCTTCAGCAGAAGGTGCAAGCTTGCACCCAAAGTAGCATAAGCAACCGTCTCCGCCTTAACGGTACGTTCTGGACGGCTGTCATCCAAAACGAGATCAATGCTTGCACCAGCCGGTTGGGGACGGAGCTCATCTGACCGCTCACCGGTTAGTGATTGCTATTTTTTCTCCTTCTTTACCTCCACCAACAGAGGTGCCTTTCTTTTCTTACCGACTGCTGGTTGGGCAGGTGCTGGATCGGCATCTTTGACATTGTCAAGGTCTATTGGTTCCTGGATGCCTGGGGTTACAGTGTCCTTGACGGCTGAGAGGTAGCACTCCCGAGCCGTCTTCTGATCCCCATTCAGGGAACCAACAGAGGCGGTGGCCGGCGTGGCAAGGATAATGTTAAAGGCGGTCAACTCCTCAACAACCAAGAACCTGACGACAATATGTCGCCCTTGACCCTTCTCTCCCAGCCGGATGGGTAAGTCAATTCTCCCGGCTGGGTAGACCATTCAACCCCCAAAGCCAACCAAGGGGTGGGTGACCGGATGCATGCTGCTGACATTGTATTACAGCTTTTGCAGGCACCGGAGGCTGATGATGTCTGATGAGCTGTCGGTGTCTATAAGAATCTGTCCAATCAGCTGGTTGGCAACCTTACATTCAATGACCACCGGGTCATCATGCGGGCGGCGGACGCTGCCCCTGTCCTTCTCAGTGATCAAGACGTCTGGGAAGGAGGAGCTGGCTTCCGCCTGCTCATCATCATCTTTGTCCATCTTTCGAAGATGGCTCTTGGTGCCCCGGATGGTAGGGCCACCACATGAGAACCCGCCTGCTATAGTGTAGACCGGCTCCTTGTCGGTATCCGAACTACTAGCCGGCTAGGGGGTAGTCTTGGAGGACTGGCCCTTGTTTTTCTTTTTTGCCCCGGCTGGGGACTTGGAAATATAGGACTTCAGCATCCCCTTGTCAGCCAGACGGTCCAACGTCCGTTGTAGGCTGAAGCAGTCGTTGGTGTAATGACCAACTTCCTCATGGTATTGACAGAATTTATTTTTGTTCCTGGATTGAACGGAACTTTTCATTGGATTCGGCTTCTCAAGGGACAGCCGGTCCTTTATCTCCATGAGGATGGAATTGCAGTCTTTGTTAAACTCGTACTTGGGGACGTACGGTTTAAATTCTTTCTTCTTCTTCTGGGACGGCTGGTCAGAATCACTAACCGCCCAGACCTCCTTTCTCGTCTTGCTCTCTTCTTTCTTTTTAGCCGGCTGAGCAGGCCGGTTGTCTTTTTGCTTGTCAGACTTCTTGGAGTCCGACTGGCTACCAGGCGAGCAGAGGTCGGTAGATTGAATATAACTTTCCGCCTCCCTCAGGGCCGCCTGTAGGGTGAAAGCCCCTTTTCTGACAAGGTCGAACTTAAAGGTCGACCCGTCTCTCAGACCCTTAAAAAAGTCTGTAAAAGCTACCTCATCATACAGATCCTGAATCTGAATTCTGATCAAGTTGAACCGCCTAACATATGAGCACAGCCCTTCTCTCTCTCCCTGCTTAACAGTGCTCAAATCAAGGCTTGTTTTCTTAGCAGGGATGTTCATTGAGAAGTTAGAGGCAAACAGGAAGGCAAGCTTCCTGAAGCTGTCTATGGACCCGGCTGACAGATTACCAAATCATTGTTGGGCAATGCCCTTCAACGTAGCCGGGAAGCATCGACACCAAGTGGCATCATCCGACCCCTGCAGATAGATTGGTATAAGTCATGAGGTGATCTTCCGGATTGGAGGTACCATCATAGGTACCAACCAAAACGTTCTTAACCTTGGTCGGCTGAGCCGCCTCGGTTATCTCCCGAGTGAATGAGAAGGTTGTTTACCCAGGCGTAGCAGACGAAGCTGCCAGTCCAAAGGCTGGACATTTGGATATGCCACCTGACCCCCAAAGAAGGCCGGCTGCATGAAGTGAGGAGGATACTGTCCGACTGGCCTTTACTTGGACCAGCCCGGCTCTTGGTGATCAGCTCTGTGATTTCACCCTTGAAACTCGTCATGAACCTCATGAGTTCGTCTCGGGTGACAGGGGCTAATCCAGCTGCCATTTAGGTTTCCCCTTTCGGCTGCCTAGTGGGTCTGCTTGGACCCGCCTGGGAGGCGGCTCGCTGTTGAGTCTCTCTGGACCGGATGTGCTTGACTCTTAGAGAGCCGTCTTCGGCTGTGGAGGTTTTGACCTGAGGATCCTCATCCTCCTCATGGTCTGTAAAGACTTCTGGGTCATTGCCAAGACGGTTAGGGGGTGGTACAGACTCTTGAACCATCTTCGAGGTACTCTCCCCACAGACGGCGCCAAATGTTTTGGGTGTTTTTGTCCCTCGAGAGAGTTACGTCACGAAGTCTGGTCTGGCCGGTCTGTACCTGCAAAACAACGGAGACTCCGGGTGGTTGGAGCTCCACCTCCGACGGTCAAGTTAGTAACTTGAAACAGAATAAAGAGTACGGAAATTTAGGTGGGGATCTGCTTGGATTCCAAGCTCACGTGTTTCTCTGATGTAAGAGAATGCAGGTGTAATAAATGGTAAAACCTCCCCTCAAAATGAGGGACATCTCCCTATTTATAGGGTCTTTGGGAATTGTGTCCCTGATTAGGTCACTTTACCCTAATCATTGATGGGCTGCGCCGTTTTGCGGCGTTATCTGGATTTGGGCCTAAAGGCCGCCTTTTCCCTTGATTTCTGGAATGACACGTGTCGAGCAGGGATTGGTCCATTTTAGACCAATCTGGGGCTGACACGTGTCACCCTCTGATTGGGCCACGTGGCAGGGTAAAATTACCCTAAACACCAGGCATTGGAGCCTGGATCTAGGCCTGGCGCCAGCCATTAGCGCCTGACACTAGTGTTGGTGCCTAGCGCCAATTATCCAGGGTTGGCGCCAGCTCTATTTTACGTGCGCCAAGTGCTCTGTTTTGATATTTTATCTTTTTGGCTGATTTCTCTATAATAAACGTATTAAAAACTCCGTTTTCATTCATCAACAATCAGTTTTAATTAATATTCACCTACAATCAGTTTTCATTCATCAATTCTCTCTCATCACTACTAGAAATAGGCTAAATAGCGACGGAATTGTTGCGACGAACCCCATTTTCCGTCACAAAGTTCACATTTTTCGACGGAATATGTTTCGTCGCAATTTAGCGACGGAAAAGTTGAGTTACGAGGTTGTATCCGTCGTAAATTTTGCGACAGAAATAAATTCCGTCGTAAAAATAAATTTCCGTCGATATTATTTCCGGAAGTTTGCGACGGATCTTCATCAAAGGCCAATTCCAAGTCAGGCGATATTATTTTCGTCGTAAAATGGCCATTTTCCTACAAAGGGTTTTCCGACAACCATTTACAACGGAATTCCGTCGTAAACCAACTTTACGACGGATTTTACATAGTTTACGACGAACTTTTTCCGTCGCAATTTTGCTGTTTTCTTGTAGTGCATTCTCTTCTATAATCATTCACCATCTCTCTCTCTTCTAAAAATTGCTTTTCACATACAAAATTCCGCATTCACAAGATCTAGAAACACCTAGCCATATTCGAAGTTGCCTTCGCCCTAGACGTGAAAGGTTTAATTTCTAAGGGTTTGGTCCCAAATCTTTCTTTCAATTATTTAATTTAATTGTTTTGATTATTATTTTCCTTGAAGTTGCTAACGTGTGTATTTTGTTATTAGAAAGATGTACGAGGCATCAAAGTAAGTACTTTAATGGTTTTATTGATGTTATGATGTAGAAATCATGTTTAGATTGTTATTATGATATTCCTAGTATCATGTCTAGGGTAATTTTAATATTAAATATGATTGTTACGATGCTTCCTATGTTCTTCCTAATATTTATGATTGTTAGTATCATGTTAGGTCTAAAGATTTTATTTTTATTGCTTAGTGATATGCTAGGGTTTGTTATTAATCTTATTAGTATCATGCTTAGGATCTTGCTATTATTATTATGCTTTAATATTAACATGAACATGATTTATGATTATAATTTTATTATTGCTATTATGAACATGATTATTATTATGATTAATATGATTATTATTATGATGATTATTTTAATTATAATTTGTTATTATGATTATTATAAGGATTTTTTTGATTATAATTTTATGATTATAATTTGTTATAATAATTGTTCATGATTATTATTATGTTGTTTGATATTATATATTTATTGTTATTGCTTGATCACACCTTTTATGCATGTTTAAAGGGAATTGGTACTTGTAATCACGCTTAATAAGATAATTAATAATCTTGTTTAGGGTTAATGTGATTATAATTTCAAGTGATCGCCAATAATATTTTATTTGTGCATTTATATTCAACCAACATAGATAAACAGGTTTAGGGTTAATCCTATTGATTGCATGTTAGTTAAAAAGCGCACATGAATACGATCAGAATAAAGTATAGGCCTATTATTAGGGCAGGTTCAATCTCTTTCAGGTTGGATTTGTACCTTCATCCCCGAACCCTTATTTGGTTCTAGACCTTATGGAGTTGACGATCTCCTGGATTGTTAAGGGGTGTAACCTTCACCATGTGAATGGTTTATAAGTTCCTAAAACTTGTTGGCGACTCGTTTGTTTTATCTTCTTCCCTTTTGGACGCCACCGTACTTTAGTGTATGATCACAGTGGGGTTCAAGCTAGGGGTTAACGCTTGAAATTATTCCCTACAGTTTTTGGCGTCTCCACTAGGGAGGATTTCTATTTTAATTCATGAATTTGTTTCGGCAATGATTTTGAATGAGTGGAGGAGACTCGATACGTTCTAAGTATTTCATGTGCGTAATTTTGATTAACATTATTGTCATATGCATAAAAAAGATCTCATTGGAAAGACCATCCATAATGAGTTAAAAACATAGGATTTTACACGTAGGAAATTTGAGAAATATCTTTCATAACTAGGACCGAAATAACACCGCGCGAAACTGGAAAATTTTATCGAGCACAGAAAGCTGCTGAGGCATGTGGGAAGTAGCGCCAGGGGCCAAAGCATTGGCGCCACAATTTTAACCGTAGCGCCAGACGCCAGCATTGGCGCCAGGCGCTACAGATAAAATGTGGCGCCAGTCTTTGATTGCTGGCGCCAACTTCCCCCAATACCGAGCCAGAAATATGCGTTCTAATTTCGACTGGTTTTTCGTATTGTTTGCTCGATCCTACTTCCTGATTGAATTTTTTCTCACTATTCTGAAACCCATATGTGTTCTACATATGGACATAACCCTCTGGGAATTCATGCTCCATCTACCTGATTGAACGATGTGTGCAACAAAGGGTACATCCGAGATTGTTGAATTCACCAAACCATGGAAGCGAGTTTTTTCTAAAACTCGCGGCGACCCATCCACTCGCGCTAACCCTTCACGGTTAGGCATCTGCGCGGTGCATCCGGACAATTAACCATGGACCCTCTATTGACTAAACCATATCCCGGACTTTAGAGAACTAGAGCCATGGTTAGGTTGCGAACTCATTGCATTATATTGTGCCTACTTGACTAATTGTGCATTATTTGTTGTGCATATATTCTATGTTTCTCTTAACCGTTTGTTGACTTGTGTTGAGATTAAATAAATTAATGACTTAAAGAACTTTGCCTAATTAATTAATTAATTAATTAATATAAGTAAATAAAGTCTAATATTTTAATCGGAATTGACCTAGTACGACTTTAGGCATACCCCAGTTGATTAATAACACCGAAAATAGTCCTATATTGAAGCTCCAATATTGGCGCCAAAGTCTAAGCTGTAGCGCCACACTGTGGAGTGTGGCGCCTGGCGACAGCTCTGTCGTCTGGCGCCAAGCTACACTGTGTGACGTCAGTCCTGTCGTTTGGCCGACAGTTCGGATTATTGGTCGAGTCATCACCTAATGTCTAATTAACCAGTTTGCTAATTAATTCGGTTAAATTTTGCTGTCAATAACACCTTGTCGAGTCATTAATTGAGTCTTGTCACATAGTCTAGCCACATGGTCATGACACGAGTCTTAATGTACCATCTACACTCACTAGTCTTAGCACACACTTCGAGTATATGTCACCGTGACCATGTTTTAGGTTCATGCATGAGTCGGTGTTTCCGTCATTTAATTTGGGGGGTATATTCTATTCCTAATTCTCCATATCCCTCCATCTACATCTAAATATTCTTCACATTCTATTCCAATCTTTCTTCACTTCCTCCATCCATTACATGTTGAATAAAGTTTGAGTCAAATAATTAACAATAAATATCCCCAAATTCCTTTTCCACAGTACTTGGTCGAGGAGAGAAGGGCAATTAATCAAAGACAACCTCTTTATTCAGGTCTTACTTTTTGATAAACCGATTCGAAAAAAGAGGAAGGCTAAGAAGATAATGGGAACTCAAGAGGAAGTCAATGAGCTTAGGAACCAACTGGTTACCGTGACTGAGACACTGAAGCTTCTCACACTCAAGATCGATGATCCCGTGAAGCAACAATAGATGGACCTCATGCAAGAGAGTCTAAGCAAGCTATCTAGTGACTATAAATTTCAGGGCATGAGTTCACAAGGGGTCTTGCTGGACAAGGAACTTCTTCCGCATAAGTTCAACGCCATTGACATCCCTAAATTCAAGGCAACAGATAACCCTTACTTCTATCTAAGAGCTTTCGAAACAATAATGAGCATTAAGGGTATCGATAAGAAGGTTTTCCCCTCTTGATGAGTGTCATTTATGGCACTCATAGGGTAGTCTTTTAGGGTTATTTCTTTCCCTTTTTCATGCTTTCTTCTCTTATTTTTGGTCCTTTTTCCTTTAGTTTCTCTTTCTCCTCTTTTCTTTATGGTTCTTGTGTTATTCTCGTGTTTTCCTTTTATTTGGCTCTTTTTCCCTTTTATTTCCTTTCTTTGTTTGCTTGTGTAGGTACTTGGAGAATCACCTTTGCGAAGGAATCAAGTTGGGACCTTAATGACCAAGCAAGGAAGAAGCATTTGGCTAGAAAGTGAGACTTGAACGAGGGCTTAAAGAGGCCTTGAAGAGGCCTCGGAGAGGTCTCCAAGGTATTGTCAGCAGGCCGCGGGCGCGGGTCAGTGAAGCCGCGGGCGCGGGCTCAAGAAGCACAAATGGCCAAATTTTGGCAGGAACTACCCGCGGTTGCCCCGCGAGATCTCCGCGGGCGCGGGAATCTTGGAGAGGGCGCTCCGTCTCAGAGAGACCGCGACCCCCTGATTGAGCTTTGGGAGCAAGGGATTAGCCGCGGGCGCGGGTTTATACAGCGGCGGGCGCGGATGTTGCCCAGATAGCCCGCGGAGGTTTCCGTACCCATTTCTCCGCGTCCGCGGATTCATCAGGAGAGGGCGCGGGATTTGCCGGTTTCTTCTTTTCTTATAAATAGAATTGTAATTCCTTTTTGAAACCAACTTTTTGATAATATTTCATTAGCTTAGTTTTAGAGAGAGAAGTTAGGGAGAAGTTAGAGAGAAGTTCTAGGTTTTGGATTTGTAACTCAACATTTGATCAATCAAGTTAGGATTTCTTCATTTTCAATCATCAATATTAGTGAGAATCTCTTCCTTCTTTCATCTCTTACTTACTTGCTATTTGATTTATGCTTGTTGTTTGTTTTTCTTTGGATTTAAGTTTGATATTGTTGAATATTTTGATTTCTCTTAGATTTTGATATAAAATGATGATCAATGCAATTTCTAGTTATTTGTTCTTGAATTTCACCATGATTAGTGAGTAGATAAGTTGCTAGGTAAAGGGGGAAGCATGTTTGATTAATGAAATTGCTAGTTGATGCTCTTTGATTGATTGATTTGTTGCAATTAAATTGGTTTACATAGTTTTGCATGTGATTGATTAGACTAGGAGTGATCACCCTATAAGATTAATCTAGATTGCATTGCAACTCTTAATGACATGAACAATTGATTTGAAAGTTGCTCTAATTGATTGGGTTTGCTTGTGATTCTTCTTGATTTGCCTTTCATAGTGACTCCTAGATTGGCCTATAGGAGATAGCATTTTCATTCTCTTGATTGCTACTATTGTTTGTCCATTGCAATACATGAATTAATTTATTGAGCTCTAAACTAGCATTATCATTGAACTTGCATGTGGAACC
Source organism: Chenopodium formosanum (assembly GCA_024500155.1). Taxonomy (NCBI): domain Eukaryota; kingdom Viridiplantae; phylum Streptophyta; class Magnoliopsida; order Caryophyllales; family Amaranthaceae; genus Chenopodium; species Chenopodium formosanum. The sequence continues at coordinate 52,887,714 of CM044880.1, read as the reverse complement.
CATATCCCTAGTGTTTAGACCTTTGATTTACTTGATTAGACTTGTTTTAGTTTACCATAGTGCCAACCATAATCTCAACTCCATCTTCGAGGTAGCTTGACTTAGACTCTAGTTTTCATCATTGCATTCCCTAGGGATCGACCCTTAACTTGCCCTATATTCATATAAGGTTGGTTAGGTGTTTACAAATTTAGTTTCACTTGGGGGAAGGGTAGATAACGACATACATTTTCCTCTTGTCAAAATGGCGCCGTTGCCGGGGAATGCTATTGGTGCTTAGCTTTTGTTGTTGAGTCTACTTCATTTTAATTGAAAAATACAAAAAGATTTTGTTTCTTTAGGCTACACTTGTAGCCGTGCTATTAATATTTTCTTTGAGTTTTGCATGCATAGAGCTCGTGATCAATCCGTTGTGCCTTTTGACCCGGAAATCAAAAGAACCCTCTCTAGGAGAAAAATAGCTAATCGATCCTTGGGGTATAGTTCTTCAAGTGAAGAAGGGATTGAAGAAGAGCAAGGCATGGGAGAAAATCCGAGAGTGGCCTTGAAGGAGCTAGGAATACCCGGTGCTTATAGGTTTGAGAGCGGTATAGCTCCGCTTACAACACCGGCAAATGATTTCAAAATTCGGCCGGCCATGATCACCTTAATTAAGAGGAGGCAATATAGTGGGGCTAAGAATTAGAGCTCGTTGGACCATCTTACAGAATTTGAGAAATATTGCAACACCATCAAAGTCAACGGAGTTTCTCAAGAGTTCATCCGCCTCAAGTTGTTCCCCTTCTCTCTCATAGGAAGATCCTTAGAGTGGCTAGATAAAGAGGTAAAGCCCAACTCTTTGAGAACATGGGATGATGTTACAAAGGCCTTCTTGTCCCGCTTCTACCCTCAAAGGAAGACGGCGGAGGCAAGAGCCTTGATTCAAGGGTTCAAGCAAAGGCCAAATGAAAGCCTTTACGAAGCATGGGAGAGATACAAAGAGTTTCAAAGGGAGTGCCCTCACCACGGAATCCCAACATACCAAGTGGTCCAAATCTTCTATGGCGGTTTAAGTCCCCAAGGCAAGTCATGCCTTGATGGGGGGGGGGGGCGGGGGTCCTATCATGAACAAGACAGAAGAAGAAGTGGTGGACATTATTAAGGACGTGGTGACGTACTATAGAGATTGGCAAGATGGGGAGAGGGACTCTTCAAGCAAGCAATCTTTATTGTACTCAGTGGACCATCTAAATGCGATTAACAACCTTTCATCCTAAATGACAAACTTGGGAAAGGAGGTGACCGCAATCAAAGCCAAGTTGGAGAGCGCTTCTTCTTCTTCTCAAGCTTCGAATCTTCCCTCCCAATTTAAGGGGAGAGATACTCTTTCTAACTCTCAACCCCCTCCCTCTTCACATGATATGCCTATGGGTTGTTTGTTTTGTGATGCATGTGGATCGTATGATCATGACTCTAGTAATTGTCCTAATAAATGTGTTGATGAGTTTGATAACAATGAGAGTGAGCATGTGAATTATGTGTCAAATAATAATGTTCAAAGGTTTGATAATCAAAGAGGTCAATGGAATAAGAATTACCAAAACCAAGGCAATTTTGACAACTATAACCAAGGTGGTGGTTATAGAAACCAAGGGAACCAAGGTTCTCGTGGTAGCTATAATAACCAAGGTTATAGTGGCCAAAATCAAAGCCAAAATTATGGTAATCAAAATCAAGGTTATGGAAATCATAACCAAGGTAGTGGTAATCATAATCAAGGTGGTGGTAACCATAATCAAGGTTATGGTCAAAATCAAAATAAGGGTACTTCCTAGGACCAATTTGGAAGAAATAATTGAGAATCAAACCAAGTTGTTGAACACATACATGGTCGTTAGTGATAAAAAGTTCAATGAAATGATGACCCACAATAAAATGCTTGAAAACCAAATTTCTCAACTTGCTAATGCTTTGAAAGATCATGCAAGCCCTTCTTCTTTACCTTCCCAAGGTCTTGATCCCAAGAAACCTGTGAATGCTATTGTTACAAGGAGTGATAAGGTTCTTGAGGAGAGATTGCCTAGGAAGGGTGAAGACAAGGAGATTCCTAAGGAAGCCTTGGTTGAGAATGAGAGGGATAGGGCATCATTGGATGAGGTTGTGGTTGAGACACCTAGAGAGGTGAGAGTGAAGAAAGAAATTGTGAAACCCAAGCTCCCTTACCCACAAAAATTCATGAGACACAAATTGGATGAACAATTTGGGAGATTCATTAATATGCTAAAACAACTTCATCTTTCTCTACCTTTTACCGATGTGATCAACCAAATGCCAAATTACTCAAGGAGATTTTAAGTGGGAAAAGAACTTGTGAGGTTGTGGAGACTATCAACTTGACCAAAAATTGTAGTGCTATCATCATGAACAAAATGCCACCCAAATTGAAAGACCCAGGAAACTTCCCCATCCCTTGTGCCATTAACAAGATGCAAATTGATAATGCCTTATGTGACTTGGGAGCTAGTTGGATCCTAATGCCATATTCGGTTTATCAAAGACTTGAATTAGGGGAACTCTTACCTTCTAACATTACCTTGCAATTAGCCGATAGGTCAATCAAGTTTCCAAAAGGTAAGGTAGAAGATGTTCCATTGAGGGTTGGGAAGTTTGTGTTCCCGGTGGATTTTATTGTGCTTGAAATGGATGAAGATGCTACCATTCCAATCATTTTAGGTATACTCTTTCTTGATACCTCGGGTGCTATGATTGATGTGAGGAGTGCAAAGATTTCCCTTAAGGTAGGAGATGAGGTCATTGAATTTGATTTGAATGAAAGCATAAAGTATCCATGTTCTTCTCTAGAAAATTGCATGATGATTGATTCACTTGATCATGTTGTGTCTTCCATGCATGAGCACTTGCTCACCTCTAACGATGCTCTTGAGAATGTTTTGTTGAACAAGGACAAAGTAGGTACACCGTGCAAGGAAATGGCATTCTATGAGAAATTGCTTAATGGAAGCATGGAGGAAGTGGATGAGAAAATGTGCTTGAAAATCTCAAGCCAAGAAGCTTTGCAAGCGGCCACATCAAAGGAAGGTAATGGTGTGCCTATGGTAGAGCTCAAACCTCTACCATCACACCTTAGGTATGAGTTCTTAGGCCCTCATTCAACTTACCCCATGATAGTTAGTGTATCCTTAAGCGTGAGCCAAGCTCAAGCGTTATGTGGTGTTTTGAGAAAGCACCAAGGTGCTTTGGGGTACACAATTGATGATCTTAAAGGTATAAGCCCCGCCTTGTGCCAACACCACATAACACTTGAGGAAGACGCCCTTTCTTCTATTGAACGACAAAGAAAACTACATCCCCAAATGGGAGAGGTAGTTAAGAAGGAGATCACCAAGCTATTGGATGCGAAAATCATATTCCCCATCTCTAGCTCAAGGTGGGTCTCCCCCGTGCATGTCGTTCCAAAGAAGGGGGGCATGACCGTGGTTGAGAATGAGAAGGGTGAGCTCATTCCAACTAGGACGGTCATGGGTTGGCAGATGTGTATATAATATAGACGTCTAAACACATCCACCAAGAAGGATCACTTCCCTCTTCCATTTATTGATCAAATGCTTGAAAGACTAACAAGGCACAAGTTTTATTGTTTCCTCGATGGATATTCGGGATTCTTTCAAATCCCCATCCACCCCGATGATCAAGATAAAACTACCTTCACATGTCCTTATGGGACCTTTTCCTATCGAAGAATGCCCTTTGGGTTATGCAATGCACCCGCTACATTCCAAAGGTGCATGATGAGTATTTTCGGGGATATGTTGGAGGAGGAAATGGAGGTCTTCATGGATGACTTTTCGGTGGGGGGTGTCTCATTTGAGGAGTGCCTTGTGAGCCTTGAGAAGTGTTTGGAAAGATGTGTGAAGGTCAATCTTGTTTTGAATTAGGAGAAATGCCACTTCATGGTGGAGGAAGGTATAGTGCTTGGGCACAAGATTTCAAATATAGGCATTGAGGTGGATAAGGCAAAAATAGAAGTGATTGAGAAACTTCCACCTCCGGTGAATGTCAATGGAGTGAGATCGTTCCTTGGTCATGCGGGTTTTTATAGGAGATTCATCAAGGATTTTTCACTTATTTCTAAGCCCCTAAATGACCTTCTTCAAAAGGATGTTGAGTTCATTTTTTATGACAAATGATTGAAGGCATTTGATAGATTGAAGAAGGCCCTAATCTCCACTCCTATTGTTCAAGCCCCAAGGTGGGATATTCCTTTTGAATTGATGTGTGATGCGAGTGATTGGGCGATTGGAGGTGTTTTGGGACAACGTGTAGACAAGAAGCTTCATGTGATTTACTATATGTCCAAGACACTCAATGGGGCTCAAAAGAACTACACAACAACGAAAAAGGAATTTTTAGCTATTGTGCACTCTTTTGAGAAATTCCGTTGTTACTTGTTGGGTTCCAAGACCATACTTTTCACGGATCACGCGGCCCTCAAGTATCTCTTTGCCAAGAAAGAGTCCAAGCCTAGGTTGATTCGATGGGTGCTTGAATTGCAAACTTTTGAGATTGAGATTAGGGACAAGAAGGGTGCGGAGAATGTTGTGGCGGACCATCTTTCTCGCCTTGAGGGTGATCAAATTCATGATGATGGTTCACCAATTGAGGATAGAATGCTTGATGACTTCTTATATGCCATAGAGGTGAAGGAACTCCCGTGATATGCCGACTTGGTGAATTTTCTAGCATGTGGGGAGTTTTCACCCTCTTTCTCAAAGAACCAAAGGAAGAAAATCAAAAGGGAGGCAAGACATTACTTGTGGGATGATCCCATCTTATACAAACGAGGGGTTGATGGCTTACTTAGGCGTTGTGTTCCAAATGAAGAGGTGCCTAGTGTTTTACGGATGTGCCACTCGGACCCTAGTGATGGGCATATGGGTGTTTCCAAGACCGCTACCAAGGTTCTTCAATGTGGTTTGTGGTGGCCGCATCTCTTCAAAGATTCATGGGGCTTTGTGAAGTCATGCGACCGATGTCAAAGGGTTGGGAATATCTCTAAAAGGAATGAGATGCCTCAACAGCCCATTCTTAAGTTAGAGGTGTTCGATGTTTGGGGGATTAACTTCATGGGACCATTCCCATCTTCATATGGTAATCAATTCATACTTGTGGATGTGGACTATGTTTCTAAATGGGTTGAGGCCATTGCCTCCCCTACTAATGACCACAAAGTAGTGTTGAAGTTGTTCAACAAAATCATCTTCCCAAGGTTTGGCGTGCCTAAGGCTGTGATAAGCAATAACGGATCTCATTTTGTTCACAACGCCTTCCAAAAGATGTTGAGGAAACATGGAGTGCATCAACGGTTCGGCCTTCCATATCATCCTCAATCGAGTGGCCAAGTCGAGGTCTCCAATCGTCAAATAAAGCTCATTCTTGAGAAGACGATTGCAAGGAAAACAAAGGATTGGTCGGACAAATTAGATGATGCTCTTTGGGCTTATAGGACGACTTTCAAGACGCCTATTGGTACCACTCCATATCGCCTTGTCTATGGCAAATCATGCCATCTCCCGATAGAGCTTGAACATCGTGCCTTGTGGGCCATTAAGAAGATAAATTTTGACTTAGCTAGTGCGGGGGAGAAGAGGTGATGGGATCTTCATGAGCTAGAGGAACTTCGACTTGATGCTTACGATTGTGCTAGCACCTACAAAGCTCGCTCCAAGGAGGTTCATGACAAGTTGATTGAGAAAAAGGAGTTTTGTGTAGGTGACAAAGTCCTCCTCTACAATTCAAGGATGAAGTTGTTCCCCGGAAAGCTCATGTCAAGATGGAGTGGACCATTCTTAGTGAAAGATGTTTTTGATAATGGTGCCGTGGAGATTTCTCCTTTGAACTCCTCATCTTCATTTAAGGTTAATGGTCATCGGCTCAAGAAGTAATATGATGGAGTGTTTGTTGGACTTGTTCACAAAATGATTCTTTTTAAGCCACCTTGAGATGATGGTGCACGTCGAGCTAATGACGTTAACCAAAAGCGCTTATGGGAGGCAACCCGGATTCTCATCTCATTTCTCTTTCCTTTATTTTCTTTTATTTTTCCTTGATTGGTTTTTTATCTTATTTTGAGTTGGTTTTGTGTTTGTTTTGTAGGTCGCCTATTATCATCACTTGTTGGAAGAAGGGGTTTGATGAAGAGTTTAGATTGCAGGGGAGAGGGCTACCCGAGGGCTTGGAGAGACCTCGGGGGCCTCTTCACCTTTTTGAGGCATTTCCGACCAGGAACTCCCCGCGGTTGCCCCGCGGTCTCTCCGCGGGCGCGGGAGAGATTGGAGATGCCTCGGGAGATAAGGAGAGGGTGCGGCCCTCATTTCAAGCAAATTTGGAACTTCATTCCAGTAACTTCCCGCGGTTGCCCCGCGGTCTCTCTGCGGTCGCGGGAAGTTTAAGAGAGGGCGCGACATTTTTAGAGAGGGCGCGACCCTCATTTCGAGCAAATTAAGACCTTCATTCCAGGAACTTCTCGCGGTTGTCCCGCGGTCTCTCCGCGGGTGCGGGAAGTTTTGGAGAGGGCGCGACATTTCGGGAGAGGGCGCGGCCCCCCGTCAGGTAAAAAAGTTCAAAAAGTAACAGGAAATCCCCGCGGTTGCCCCACAGTCTCTCCGCGGGTGCGAGAGAGTTGCCACGGGCGCGGCAGAGTCGAGAGAGGGCGCGGCGAACTGGGTTTGTTATACCCGGGTGCACCCCCTCCTCTCTCTCTCCTCTCTTATTTTCTTTTCTTCTCCTTATTTTTCCCCTTTCTCTCTCTACCTCCTCTCAAACCTTAACCCCAAAACATTAATTTCTCACTTATTTCTTCAAATTTTGCCTAAAATTTTCACAAATTCTTCCATATTCCTCCATTTTCATCACTCCTACTCTACTTTCTCGTGGTTTTTTGGGAAATTTCAGGTCTTTGAAGTGCTTTGAGCTTAATTTGAGTCTCCAATCTTGGTATACTTCTAACCTTTGTAATATTTTTGTCAATTTCAATTAATTTCTTTACATTGGTTTGTTTACCTTGATTTTGAGCATGATTTTTGCGTTTTATGGTTGATTTATGGGAAATTTGGTATATTTGTCATTGTTACTTTTTCTTGTTGATTCATAAATATATTGATGATTGATTGTTGATATTATTGTTTGTTGTTAGAATTTTGGTGTTTGTGTTGATTGGAACAGGTACCTTGTAGTTTGTGGTGGTTTGGTTGGATTTGTAAGGAGGGTTGTGAGTAAATTTGGTGGTAGTTGTTTTGTTTGAGGGAGTTTGTGTTGTTCTTGTGAATTGTGTGAATTTTGTCAAAATGGATTTGTTAAGAAGAGTGAAAAGTAGCAAGAAACGCTCAAACCAATCCCCCGGCCAATCCTCAAACCCTCAACCCCAACCGCATTCCACAACACAAGATGATGCTCCTCCTCCTCCTCTACCCCCTCTCAAGTTTTGGAACCGGTCTAAACAAACCCCCATCTATAACAAAATGAAAGACCGGAAGTTTAGACCTTCCCGCCATTACTTTCGTGAGGACATGGCCAAGCTAGGAATTGAGAATGACCTTGACATCCTTCTAAACAACCTAAGCTTGGGTGAGTTTATAAATTCTTTCCCCTAGAACCTATTTGGAGCCTTCCATTGAGTTTTTCTCCACATTTGAGTTCAATAAAGTGAGGGAAACCGACTTTATTATTTCCTTCCAACTCTTCAATGTCAAACACACCATGAACCTAGCCGAGTTCAATGTAGCCCTTGGTTTCAACCCCAATGGTGATATCTTCGAGCCCCTTATCTCCCTAGTCCAAACTGAGTATAATGAGGTTTCTTGGTGGAGAACCATAGCCCACAAGAGGGAGTTTGATTCGAAGAAGTCTCTTGCTAGTGAGATTATCCATCCGGCCCTTAGGATCCTTTATAGAATTCTTGGGTATTCGGTCTTTAATAAGCAAGATCTGGGGAAGTTAACTCGAGAGGAGATTATGGTGTTATGGATGGCTACCAAGCCGGAGTTAGGGTCAAGGATTAATTTTGGCTATATCTTCATGCAGTGTTGTAAGGAGATAATGCATGGGGTCAAAACGGGGGAAATTCATTTTGGGGGCGTGGTGACACGTCTTGCGTCGTATTTTAAGCAAGAGGGGTTCTTGAAGTCTTGCACTCCGGTTGGAAGGAGTGAAGACGTGTGGATTAGTTTGAAACAAGTTAACACTTTGCGTTTCATAACTAGCACTAGGAGAACCGGTACTTACTCTTGGCTAGTGAGAAATACCCACCATTGCCTACTCCCTAACCCGGCCGCCACCTCCATCTTTCGTGAGGCTAGAAACATTTGGATGGTCCCTAGGGACATTGGGAGGATTGAAGATGAGATGGAGGAGGATGATGAGATTGATGAGGGTGTTGGGAGTGATGAGAATGATGAGGAAGAGGAGGAAGGAGGAGGAGAAGAATATGATGAAGAACAACAACAACCGCCAGTATAACAACAACATGAGCATTTTCATGATGATGCTCAAAGAAGAAGAAGAGAAAGAAGACAACAAAGACAACAACAACAACAAGATTTCCAAGGAGATGCTTATCTCCGAGAGATGGAGGCCATGAGAGCCAACATGGAGCGCATGCAATTGAGCATGCAAGGTATGTACTCAGACCACCAAACTTTGTCTTATCAAACTAGCGCCTTGTATGACGCTAGTGTGCGTAGGGGGGAGGTCACACTTCCGGTTAACTACCCTTATGTGCCGCCCCAACAAGGGCCGGTACCTTCCCGGGGTGGTGACAACCTCCCTACGTACCCATATTGGCCCGGGGTTGAGGACCCTGATGTGCCAAGGCACAACTTCCCGCCTTATGACTATAGGGTCTCGGGGGGAAGTGATTATCGGGGTGATCCCGCATACTACTATGTTCACCCCAGTCACCCCGAGCTCCTTGTTCAGCGTGAGCCCTACGACCAATTGACCCAATCCCAACTTGACCTATTCAAGGGTCACTATGGATTTCCTCCCGGTTACACCGGAGGTTGGGATACGTGTGATGATGGTGCCGGCCCTAGTGGCCAATAGTCCCCTTATGCATGTTTGTTTCGCTTTATGTTCTCCCCCTTCCCTATTTTGCATGTTTGTAGGCATCGCGGTCGATGCCTTCATTTTGTGAGGGGGGAGGGTGAAAAAGGATGTTTTATGGTTGGTTTAGGGGAGGCACCTGGGGCTCGGTGGGAAGTATTTGATAAGGTTTTTGGTGGATTTTTGCTAATGGTCTCGTTGGTTTGTTGCTTGTTGTTGTTTTGTTTCATTTCATGTTGTTTTTTGGGAGTTTCTTTAAAAAAAAATTTGATGATGATGGTTTCTCTAGGTTTTTGTATATAGCTTGTGTTTAAGTGTTTTATCGTTTGCTTTTGTTTGGAAGTTACTAACAATTTCATTTTGTATATATAGCCTTTTTCTTTAACTCACCTTGCTCGTAGCCTATGCTTTGGATTGCAGAGCCTTTTGGAGAAGCACGTTCCTACTCCTTGGGTACTTTAGTTTAGCACGGACGCTTGGTGAGGCCTTTCTTATTTTACCTCTTTATTTTCACTTCTTTATTTTCTTGGTTGCTTAGATTAGGATTAGATTTAGGGGAAGTTGAACGGTTCGAGGATGTATGAATTTAACACCTAGTGTGTTTGGGGTCTTTGGCGATGTGGCCATTAGACCACTTGTATGTCGATTGGGATAAACGTGTTATGATTGCATCTTTGCCCTTTTTCTCTTTCTCTTTCTTGTCCTTATCTAAGTTTTCCATCTTCTCTTTTCTTTTCTTTCCCTTTCTTTTATTCTTGTTTGTGTGCATAACTTTTTGAGGCTTTATTTTCACTCTTTCTCTTTTTGAAAATTGGACTTGTATGCAATGGACTTTTGCTTTTGAATAATAGCCTTCCTAGGTAATAATGGTATGCACGGTTTGAGATTACGTTTAGTTGATTCTAGGATAAAGCATGCTAAGATAGTTGTCTAGAACTAGGGGGGTCATCTACTCGTTTGTGGCATGTTGGTAGTTGCTCCCTATCTTTGATTTGACAACCTTAGTGAGTTTTTGCTACAACCATGTGAGATGTATATTTGTTCAAGCTTTCATCAAATTCTTGCATTAGCGGCATGGATCCTTGATTTTCGCAAACCTAATCTAGAATCTTAGCGTATGATTCCTAAGACCGTGACCGAACTACCTAGGGAGGACAAAGGCAACTTTTCGGGGAGGTATTTTCTTTTTCTAGGATAGTCCCTTTATGTTTACTTTTTTTTGGTTTGGGATACATTTGCCTACTTGTTACCCCTTTGAACCTTTTTCCCTCTTTTCAAGCCGCATAATTAGATATCTTGAGCCTTTTGTTTCGTTCTCCTTCTTTTTGGTTTTTATGAAGCAAGGGTCAATGTTTGGTGATTGTGGTCTATGAAGTTGGAGTTTGGTTCGAATTGGTACACATAATTGAGTTGTTTATATTTGGTAAATAATGGCAAATGCTTATGTAAAAGCCGTCCTTAGTAAAAGAGGCAAGGATGTTAATAAATGCATATTTGAAAAAGTCGTCCGAATTGAAAAAAGGCAAGGAATAATGATTTTAAGGAGTACAAGAAAATACAAACAAATTTATAAATGAGAAAATGCAAAAAAAAAAAAAAAAAAAAAGAAAAACCATAAAAATTAAAGTGTCTTTCTCCTCTCTATGCATTGAGGACAATGTTTCTTTTAGCTTGGGGGGGAAAGCGTTTGCGCTTTTTGTTCTTATGTTTGTAGATTGTTGCTTTGAATAAGCTTGGGGGTGTTAATACATTTTTGTTTGGTGATTACTTAAGTTTGGTGTTGAGATTTGGTCGGTCTTTGCTTCACAATTTAGGATAACCACCAAATTTTAATTTTTAGCCTACCTTAACCCTTCTTGCCTTACGTTACAACTTTTGGGAAGACCTTTGGACCTAGGAGTTGAGTCTTTCATCGGTGGAGGGAATCATGGGTTGTAGACTAAGGAAAGGGGATGCGAAATCAAGATGTTGAGTAGCCCAAAATATTGATATTTTTCCGGTTCCTTCGCGGAATCTATGAGATGCTCACTAAGGGGAGATATGAGATTAGTAGGGGGAACGCTGTAAGACCGTTTGGGATGAAAGAGGAGTGTGATAACTAGTTCCTATGTTTAGCATATTTATGTTTCAATCAACCTTAGGTATCTTATAACGTGCATACCATAATCACTTTAGAAAGGTTGTTATTCATTTGAATTATAGTCTCTTTGTAAAGTCCATTTCGTAAAGGTTTTGTTTCCTTTTTCCTCTTTCTTTTCCTTTTATGATTTGCCTCTTGGGGGTTTGGTGGAGAGTTATGGGTAAACTCTTAGGATACCCTTACGAGAGCATCACTCGTCCTCTAGGGCGATCTAGGGGTTTAAATGGCTTGTTGTAGCTAAAAACAACCGTGATTCCTACGACAGTGAGTCTTAGTGTAAATTCTCGCCCCTCTTTTTCTTTTTACTTCGAATAAGCCCTTCTTTTTCCTTTTTAGCCTTTGTTTTGCTCGGGACGAGCAAAAGTCTAGCTTGGGGGAATTTGATGAGTGTCATTTATGGCACTCATAGGGTAGTCTTTTAGGGTTATTTCTCTCCCTTTTTCATGCTTTCTTCTCTTATTTTTAGTCCTTTTTCCTTTAGTTTCTCTTTCTCCTCTTTTCTTTATGGTTCTCGTGTTTTCTCGTGTTTTCCTTTTATTTGGCTCTTTTTTCCTTTTATTTCCTTTCTTTGTTTGCTTGTATAGGTACTTGGAGAATCACCTTTGCAAAGGAATCAAGTTGGGACCTTAATGACCAAGCAAGGAAGAAGCATTTGGCTAGAGAGGGCTTAGAGAGGCCTTGGAGAGGCCTCGGAGAGGTCTCCAAAGTATTGCCAGCAGGCCGCGGGCGCGGGTAAGTGAAGCCGCGGGCGCGGGCTTAAGAAGCACAAATGGAAAGATTTTGGCAGGAACTACCCGCGGTTGCACAGCAGGATCTCCGCGGGCGCGGGAATCTTGGAGAGGGCGCTCCGTCTCAGAGAGATCGCGGCCCCTTAATTGAGCTTTGGGAGCAGGAGATTAGCCGCGGGCGCGGCATCTTTGGCCGCGGGCGCGGGTTTATACTGACGCGGGCGCGGGTGTTGCCCAGATAGCCCGCGGAGGGTTCCGTACCCATTTCTCCGCGGCCGCGGATTCATCGGGAGAGGGCGCGGGATTTGCCGGTTTCTTCTTTGCTTATAAATAGAATTGTAATTCCTTTCTGAAACCAACTTTTTGATAATATTTCATTAGCTTAGTTTTAGAGAGAGAAGTTAGAGAGAAGTTCTTGGTTTTGGATTTGTAACTCAACATTTAATCAATCAAGTTTGGATTTCTTCATTTTCAATCATCAATATTAGTGAGAATCTCTTCGTTCTTTCATCTCTTACTTACTTGCTATTTGATTTATGCTTGTTGCTTGTTTTTCTTTGGATTTGAGTTTGATATTGTTGAATATTTTGATTTCTCTTAGATTTTGATATAGAATGATGATCAATGTAATTTCTAGTTATTTGTTCTTGAATTTCACCATGATTAGTGAGTAGATAAGTTGCTAGGGAAAGGGGGAAGCATGTTTGATTAATGAAATTGCTAGTTGATGCTCTTTGATTGATTGATTTGTTGCAATTAAATTGGTTGACATAGTTTTTCATGTGATTGATTAGACTAGGAGTGATCACCCTATAAGATTAATCTAGATTGCATTGCAACTCTTAATGACATGAACAATTGATTTGAAAGTTGCTCTAATTAATTAGGTTTGCTTGTGATTCTTCTTGATTTTCCTTTCATAGTGACTCCTAGATTGGCCTATAGGAGATAGCATTTGAACTCTCTTGATTGCTACTATTGTTTGTCCATTGCAATACTTGAATTAATTGATTGAGCTCCAAACTAGCATTATCATTGAACTTGCATGTAGAACCCATATCCCTAGTGTTTAGACCTTTGATTTACTTGATTAGACTTGTTTTAGTTTTCCATAGTGCCAACCATAATCTCAACTCCATCTTCGAGGTAGCTTGACTTAGACTCTAGTTTTCATCATTGCATTCCCTAGGGATCGACCCTTAACTTGCCCTATATTCATATAAGGTTGGTTAGGTGTTTACAAATTTAGTTTAACTTGGGGGAAGGGTAGATAACGACATACATTTTCCTCTTGTCACCTCTCTATTCCCACTATCTCTCGAAACCGTTTGTCAACAATGGTTCTTTTCCCTCGAGAAAGAGAAAACCTCTTCTTGGGAATCGATAACAAACGCTTTCATAGATAGATATAAGTGCAACATCCAAGACGAAACAGACCACAGACAACTTGAGATGTTAAAACAAAAAGAAAACGAAGGGTTCACATCTTTCTTCAATAAATGGAGGGAAACTTCTGCTAATATGATCAAGGCTCCTACCGAAAAAGAATCTGTGAGGATGTTTATCAAGAATCTCCAAGGGAAGTATTCAAAGCACTTAAAGTACCAACACAACTTTAATACTTTCAATGTTGTCTATAGTATAGGCATTGACACTGAAGATGACCTTCTGAAAGATAATGGTGCGAGAAGAAAGAAGAACGAACATCCTTCTTCTTCCTCTCCCATTAATGAAGTACATGCCACGAACGCCTCTAAACCACGAATCCAAAGATCAAAAAGAGTGTTCACTCCACTTGGTATGAGTTATGAAATGGCTTTCGAGAAGCTACATCACAAAGGACTAGTCAAGCCCATAGGGCCCATCAAAGATCCAGTTCCAGAAGCCAGGCCACCTAAGTGGGACCCTAATAAGCACCGCAAATATCACCAAGGAAAGGGTCACGGCACTGAGGAGTGCTGGAAACTCAAAGAAGCTATTCAAGATTTGATCGATAACAATGAAACTTTCGAGATTCTAGCCATCGAAGATGACCAAGCATCCTTCGATCCATCACTTCTTATCACACCTGTATGAGATCCCATGATCGAGACAGCTTATTTGACCTCTCTCAATGAAGTGGCCATGATTGGGGAGGATGAAAGTCTTTTCTTAGATGATACCAGGGAAGACTCGTCAAGTTTAAAAGATGACGTTCGAAAATTACAAGATGTTATTGCCATGCTCTTGAATGTGGTAGAAGGATTAGCAAATCGGGTAATGGCCATCGAATAAAATTCTCGCCAAGAATTTAATGAAGAACTCAATGCTCCTAAGCCACAGTCAAAACGGACCATTGAAGAATACACACCAATAGGAATGACTTACAATGAAGTTTTTGACTGTCTTCAGGATCAAGGTCAAGACCCTCTACCTGAAAAACGTTTTCCCAATTGGGATCCAAATTCTTATTGTCGATACCATAGAGGTCGCGGTCACACTATCGAAAAGTGTCTCGCCATCAGGGATCGTGTTCAAGACTCCATTAATTCAAATCTCCTTGATGTTCCTCCGCGCGACAAGAAGGCCAAGATTAGTAACAATAGTAACAGTGGCTGTAAAGGGAAGAAGAACGACTATCCTTCTTCTTCCGAAAACACCTACTCTAGCAACAGTGTTGGTACTTTCGACCTTAGTGAGATCCTAGCCTTGGGTAATCGGAAGCAACCGAAAAGGGAATTTACCCCTATTAGAATTAGCTACGATGAGGCTTTCGACCGACTCCATGCCAAGGGAATCATTACTCCCATTGGACCTATTCAAGATCCCCCACTTAAGAAAAGATTGCCTAGTTAGAATCCAGACGAACACTGCAAGTACCATCAAGGTAGGGGTCATGCTACTAAGAACTGTTGGAAGCTAAAGGAAGCTATCCAACATTTGATTGATAATAACAAGCTTCCCATGCCTCCAGTTAGCAAGAAGAGCGAGTGATGATAAAGGAAACAACGCAAGACAAGAGGCGTGCTTCAACGACAAGATTTCGTGACCTCTTTTTTCTATTTTCCCCAATAAGTCTAGCATAGGCACCTTTTCTTTTCCCTTAGATTAATTTTTGTAGATTCTTTCTTTTTCTTTAATAAAAATGAGCATTTATTTCCTTGCATATGGTCATTTCATTATATTGCATTAAAAAAAAAAATCTATGTCGAATTAAGCACAAGGTATACCAATGATTTGAGGCACCCTTGTAGCCACATCATATCTCCTTTCACCTTTCAATTTACAATCCTTTATTCATAAACCACTTTGAGCCTCGTCTAACGATAGACCTTTCATTTTTTCAACCTACATCTACCTAACTTTGGGATGGGATGATGTGCAATTTATGCAATTCTAAAAAGGCTTAAGTGATTTCAAAAGATCAAAATAAAAATAAAAGCAAAAAATAAATAAAAGTGTACAAAAGGGCAAGTGTTCCAATGTCTTTGATATGAAAATATCTTCGATAAGAACACGTCTCAGATTGCGTCTCTTATCGAGTGCTCCGTACCGTGCCTGGGAAACATGAATGCCAAGTGAGTGATAAACCGCATGATCGGGATTGCCTACACTTATAAAAATAAAACAGATGCTAAAGCAAAAGATAAAAGTGAGCTAAAAAAGAGTAGAACCTCAAGCATGAAAATACAAAGATTCAAAAGCAAGGTTGCACACATTGGGGGCTTATCTAGGGTCTTGAGCCTTTATCCCCTTCTTCTATAACCTTTAGCCTAACCACGTTACAACCCTTAAAAAGACCTTTTTGAGGTATACACACACTTGTGCGAGGTTCGGCTAGAGCTACGGTCGGCCTGATTCCTAACGGATACGTAGGCAACCTCACATCGAGGTGCGGCCGTAATAAACATGCATTCATATTTACATTCACACACTCACACCATGATCATATCAAGGGATCTCCAATGCTCATCCCTATTCATTTAGAGCTAGACGTGGGGGCTTGATCCTTATATCATTAGCTTACCTAGCCTAAGAGTCACCACCATTTGACTCTTTTCAATATATTTTCCCACACACTTAGCTCTTGTTGCCTAGCTTTAGTATCACTTTCACACACTGCACAGATACATGACCAAATATACTTCCCTTAGGAACCCTTTGTCATGAAATCTTAACACAACGTTGAAGCATGCCTTGTCATATCAAAATCACTCATCAATCATAATTGTCATTGCATCACGAAGTATAAAGTGCTTAACCTCCGTGCCTAAGTTACCCAAATGCTTTCATCATGGAGTCAACCATTGAGATAGCCTAGGATGGATTAATCCTTGCACCTTGAGAGATAGTATGAAACAACATTTGACTAAGCTCGTTCAACATGCACCTTCAAAACTTCGATTCTTTTTCGCGTCTTTCTTTTTCCGGAGAAAGTCGGTACCCTCCACAAAAATGACGGGAAATTTTTACTTTTTTGCATTTTTGAGTCGCATAATCAACACTATGCACACACGGGTCATGAGTCACTTCGAGTCGAGTCAACCTCGAGTCAGTCGATCACATCGAGTCAAGTTTATACCTTGAGTCGTGTCAAATTATTGAGTCAAGTAACATTAAACCTTAGGTCAGGCCTAAGATGGTTAAAGAAATTGGTAAAGTTCTATAGTCAAAATAAATACAGGTGTAGCAGAATAGGGAAGACCCTACTCTCATTCTTGACGTCAGAGATATTTCAGCAGCGACAGAGATCGAAGCCTCTCAGAAAGGTGATTTCGACCTCATATAGCAATTTCGGGTTCCTTGGTACGCCAGTTAGCCCCTATAAGCAATTTGACATGATTAAGTAGCCAGTTTGATTACAATCACAATAAGTGGTCGACCTGATGAAAGATCGTCTCACTTAGCTTAAAGCGCCTAAGATTTGGCTCATCACGGAAACACCGACATACTGGTTTTAGCGGAAGCAAAGTTCAGGCGAGCTTTAGAGATCGACAAACGTTGGTCTTCCAGAAATTTTTCTTCAGAATATTATCGCAACAAACGCTCAAGTACCGAAGCTCTATTATTTAGAGACGCGTGAACATCTCTATTAAAGCTCTTTGCTCCAGAGATGCGTGGGCATATCATCAAAGCTCTTTTGTTCAGAGACGCGTGGACATTTCATTCAAGCTCTATTGTCCAAAGATGCGTGGGCATATCAATCAAGCTCTTTTGTTCAGAGACGCGTGGACAATCCTTTTCAAGCTCTTTTGTTCAGAGACGCGTGGACATGTTCTACAAGCTCTTTTGCTCAAAGACGTGTGGGCATTCTATTATCAAGCTCTTCGTTCAGAGACGCGTGGACACATCATTCAAAAGATCATATTAAAAAGAAGCTCTTTGTTCAGAGGCGCGTGAACATATAAAAAAAAAAAAAAAAGCTCTTTGTTCAGAGGCGTGTGAACATATCAAAAAGAAGCTCTTTGTTCAAAGATGATTGAACATCGAAACAGCAAGGTGGCGTTCCCTAGATTGTGGAGAGTTGTCACAAACAACTGAGGATTGTTTCAAGTGAAACAATCTTCGATAGTGTTCCCTAGGACGTGGAATATTATCAATGCGAAGGAGGGTCGTTTCAGGCAAAGTAATCTTTTAATTTGGAAGCAGTTACAGGCGTAGCAGTTTTCAAGTGGGATGGCATTCTCTAGCTTGTAGGAGGTCATCAAAACAACAGTAAAGCAGCAACAATCGGTTACTTTCAGAGACGTGTGCTCGACGGTGCACGATACGCGTTTCTTAACTCTTTTATCTGTTAAACTAATGCTAGTTTTGCAGGTATCGGCGTTACAAGAGTGATTTAGGATCGCAAAACGTTCTAAATCATTCTCCGTCCCTATCGATACTTTGACTTTTGTTTTCGAAACTTGCGTTTCTCCAAACTCAGTCAAAGTGGGGGCTTCTGTAGACACCCATTTTTGTCTCCTCAAAACCAAACCCAGTGATGAGTACCTTTCACGTCGAATCATAATCGAATGAAGTGAAAGTGTGGAAGGTTTAGTGTTGTGGATAGGTTTAATTTCTTCTCTCTTCTCTCTATTTTTGAAAACTTATTTTAAGAAAACAGTCAATCCAGTTTGGTTGGTCCATGATATGGATCCAATAGTAGTGTAGTTGGATGGGGTTTGACAAGAGCTTTCCAACTATATATTATAAGCCTAATTCCGATGAATATAGAGGAAGTTATGGCCAATTTACTAAACTGGGCCTGGTTTGAGCCTTATATGCGGCCCAATGATCTGGGGGAGGGCCTAATATAGATTTATCATTCCTAATACAATTAGGAATGGTTTTAGTCTTCTAGATTCTTCTAGAAGGTTCTTTTCATTCCTAATTCAATTAGCATTGATAAATTGACTTTTGTTGACTTTTCAGAGCTTTAATTAAAATCAAAGAGCATTTTTTTGGAAAAGATACGATTTTATCCTCCTGTACGGAAAAACTTATCTGATTTTCAAAAACGCGTCAAAAACAGGCCTGGCGCCTGACACTAGGCATTGGCGCCTGGCGCCAGCCATTGACGCCTGGCGCTAGTGTTGGCGCCAGCTCTGTTTTACGTGTGCCAAGTGCTCTGTTTTGATATTTTATCTTTTTGGCTGATTTCTCAATAAATAACGTATTAAAAACTCCGTTTTCATTCATCAACAATCAGTTTTAATTAATATTCACCTACAATCAGTTTTCATTCATCAATTCTCTCTCATTCTCTTCTATAATCATTCACCATCTCTCTCTCTTCTAAAAATTGCTTTTCACATACAAAATTCCGCATTCACAAGATCTAGAAACACCTAGCCATATTCTAAGTTGCCTTCGCCCTAGAAATGAAAGGTTTAATTTCTAAGGGTTTGGTCCTAAATCTCACTTTCAATTATTTAATTTAATTGTTTTGATTATTATTTTCCTTGAAGTAACTAACGTGTGTATTTTGTTATTAGAAAAAGGTACGAGGCATCAAAGTGAGTACTTTAATGGTTTTATTGATGTTATGATGTAGAAATCATGTTTAGATTGTTATTATGATATTCCTAGTATCATGTCTAGGGTAATTTTAATATTAAATATGATTGTTACGATGCTTCCTATGTTCTTCCTAATATTTATGATTGTTAGTATCATGTTAGGTCTAAAGATTTGATTTTTATTGCTTAGTGACATGCTAGGGTTTGTTATTAATCTTGTTAGTATCATGCCTAGGATCTTGCTATTATTATTATGCTTTAATATTTACATGAACATGATTTATGATTATAATTTTATTATTGCTATTATGAACATGATTATTATTATGATTAATATTATTATTATGATGATGATTATTTAAATTATAATTTCTTATTATGATTATTATAATGATTATTTTGATTATAATTTTATGATTATAATTTGTTATAATAATTGTTCATGATTATTATTATGTTGCTTGATATTATATATTTATTGTTATTGCTTGATCACACCTTTTATGCATGTTTAAAGGGAATTGGTACTTGTAATCACGCTTAATAAGATAATTAATAATCTTGTTTAGGGTTAATGTGATTATAATTTCGAGTGATCGCCAATAATAATTTATTTGTGCATTTATATTCAACCAACATAGATAAACAGATTTATGGTTAATCCTATTTATTGCATGTTAGTTAAAAAGCGCACATGAATACGATCAGAATAAAGTAGAGGCCTATTATTAGGGCAGGTTCAATCTCTTTTAGGTTGGATTTGTACCTTCATCCCCGAACCCTTATTTGGTTCTAGACCTTATGGAGTTGACGATCTTCTGGATCGTTAAGGGGTGTAACCTTCACCATGTGAATGGTTTACAAGTTCCTAAAACTTGTTGGCGACTCTTTTGCTTTATCTTCTTCCCTTTTGGACGTCACCGTACTTTAGTGTGATCAAAGTGGGGTTCAAGTTAGGGGTTAATGCCTGAATTTATTCCCTACAATATTACTAATATTACACGTTTTTTTAAGTACACTAATAACATTTCACTTTGTGTTATTTTTTTTTTACGTAGTATAATAGATGACATGCAGTACCACGAGTATATAGTTCATTTATCAACAATTCACCATAACACTCAAAATCCCCAACCATTTAATTATAAGTATTTTTTTAGGAACTACCCTCCAAACAACTTCGACTTCTCTAATAACCAAAAAAAAAAAATATATACAACACGTTTTTGCGAAACTGGTCCCATCGAAAAACTATTTGCAAAAGAACAGAGTAAATCCTACATCACTGAACCAAGTTACCCCGGTAACCTCTATAGCTTTGAAAAAGTAAACCCCATAATTACTTGCCACATTGCGTGGCCACCGACATATAAGAGTAGACCCTGTTCTTTTAAGCTTTTGAGCAGGGCAAAGAACATAAGATTTCATCATAGCAATTAGCGGGGAAAACCAAGTGTCAACAAATTTATAATATTCAGTAGAGCAGAGCTACGCAAAGTTCAGTAGAACACAAGTCCACAACAGCTCAAAAGAATAGGGTCTAAGTTACAACATTAAAATCAACTTCCCGTATTCTAAGAATATTTTTTCTTATAGTATATATTTAAAATCTTTCTAATAGAATATATGTTATAAGAACGGAGTAATATTTTATTTTAGGCAGATCATTAGTACTAATCAACAATGAACTATTTTTTTTTTTTTTTTTTTTTTTTTTTTGATAACCCCGGCACGGGAGAATTAATTCATTAAATCAGTTGAAGCAAGTTCAACAATAATTAGTGTGTGGATGGATGAACTAATTAATTTAAAACTAACTACTTATAATATAATTTTAAGAAAAACCACCCGCAACCACCCTCCCTACCCTTCACCACCGCCGGTGTCCGCCTCTACCCGGCCTGCCCCTAGACTCTTCTCGTCGTCGGCCCCCTTCGCCGCTGCAACACCAACCCTCCCTTTCCCCGCAACTTCATTTCGCAACTAGTTAGTCCTCGCTTGAACTCTCTACCTAGAATCCATTTTGCCAAACAAAGAACCCATTCGAAACCCTTAACCTTGCCGACTAAAGCGGCCAAAACTGCGAAGAGTATGAACCCTCACCTTGCCCGCGAGCCGCAACCACGAACTACCCATACCCTCCACCCCTTTTTCGATTTCGTGGTTGCAGAAGGGGTTTGCAACTTGCGAGTGAGGATTAATTGGTTGCGAAATGCAGTTGCGGGGAAAGGGAAGGTTAGGGTTGCAGCGAGGATTAATTGGACGGTGGCATGGGCTGGGCAGCTGGTGTGCTAGACAGTGGCATGGGTTGGGTTGGTAAGGCTGAAAGGTGGTTTTGAAGTTAATTACTATGTATTTTTTTTTAAGAAAAAAAATTCTGATTTTTATTTTTGGAACATTCTCTTTGGTAACACTATACTTCTCAATTTTCTCAGTGGTAAATTGTAAAAATTCTTATATCTTTGATAAACTCTAATTAGTTATAATTTTCAATGGTTACCTTAGTGAAACAATTTTTATCAATTCTTAACCATGGTTAACCTTTTTTTTAAATAAAAACAATATGAAATTCCAAAAATGCCCTCACTTAATAGCCTCAACCAATGAAAATGTTTTTTTTTACAACATAATAATTTTATTTTATAAAAAATAAAAAAACCTACCTTCTCCCTCCACCAGTCTGCCACTCCACCACTCCACCAGCCCGCCACTCCACCAGTCGGCGACAATACCCACAAAGCCTGGCTTTCCCCCAATTCGGCAGCCACTGGAGTCCCCACACAGGAAACGACCCCCCTCACCATATCCCCCACCCTAACTCGACCACCTTGCCTTTGCCGGATTGCCGCCTCTTCCTCCCCTTCAAAACCCCTGCGCTCCAACACTAACACCACACAGTTACCCACAACTCAAAACGGCAGTCCATATTCTTCATCCTCACCGTACATCACGAAAAACATCATCAATTTCAAGAACTATAAGCCGTTGATTTATTCAATCATTGAATCGTGGCCACTCGTACAAAGCTCAACCGCACCCCTTACCTCCCTCTTCTTCTCCGATCTCTCTTTCTCTCTTTCTCTCTCCTTTCCTTTCATCAGCCATTCTTTGGTACCACACACAAATTTTTTGTTCGTTGCGTCGAATTTAGTAGTCTTCTGGCGGCGGATTTGAGGAGAAAGGGCTAGGTTTCTAGGCGTTGTATTGGGTGTGGCGTCAGGGCAAGAGATGGGAGTCGCCGACGGGAATTGTTGAGAAGGATACTGTTTGTTTAGAGGAGAGAGAAGAAAGGGTGGTCGGGTGGTGTGGGCGTTTGGTGGTGGTCTAGGTGGTGTGGGCGTTGGTGGTGATCTAGCTTGTTTAGGCGTTGGTGGTGGTCTGGTTTGGTGTTCGGTCAGAGGAGAGAGATGAAAGGTTTGGTTTTTGTTTTTTTTATAAATTTAATTATTAAAAAATAAAAGAAATTAACCATGGTTAGTGAGTTTATATGAAAATAATTATTCTCTTTGGTAATCATAAATTCGAGTTTACCAAATATAATAAGTTTTTTTGCAATTCACCACTGAGAAAACTTAAAAGTTTAGTGTTACCAAAGATAATTTCCCTTTTTTTTTACTATCATATGCTGACACGTGTAAGATAACTTGTTATAATAAGTTGAATAATAGGTTGGACCATAAGAAATAAATTAATATCAAAGTTTAGATTATTAAAAAATAATCTAAAGTTGGGATTATTTTAGGCGAATGAGATAAACTTGGCATTATTCTTGTCAATTTTTACTTTTTGTATAGCAAGCGGTGGTTGGTATTATTTTCACCAACTTTTCCTAATTTTAATTCTATTGCATAATGGTTGATATGGTTTTTGAATAGGAAAAATGAAAATAAATAATCTCATCTTTGCGTGATCTGACAATAACAATCTCACTTTTTGATTATTACGAGACAATCCGACCTTGGTATCTTATCTTCTTTTAATAGACTTTTTTACCTATAACCTGTTAAACAAATTAAAATATTTTTTTAAAAAAAAATTTTGAAACCACGTGTCGCTCAATAATTGGTCAAAATAAAGTTAAAAAAAAAACGACTAGCCACAGAGCCACCAGCACCTGCCTAACCCTTACCCCAGCAACCACCACCAAAACCCGCCGACAGCCACCCGCCTTAACTTTTAAAAACACCTGTCGGAACCCACCAAGACCAATAGCCATCCCGAAATCACCCCCTAACCCAATTCCCACCCCCGAAGCCACCATAACCCCACAACCTAGTCGCCGAAAACCCCACCTAGCCACCGAAACCCCCTCTAACTAACCATCCAGCCGTCGAAAACCCACCGAAACTGCCACCCAGCTCCCGGAAACTGTTGGAAACCCCTATACAGCCTTGAAAAATCCCACCCAAACTCCTTAGTCATCCCGAATATCCCATCTCATCCCTGAAAATCCCCCTTAAACACCTACATTCCAAACCTTTATGCGAAAATTCCACCGTTTACCTGGTGGAAGGGTGTTGTCCGGCCGTTTTCGAAGGTTAAGGATGGCGGCCGACCAATTTTTGGTGGTGGCTAGGGTAGGAACTAGGTTTTCATGGTGGGGGTTGGTGGTTGGGTTTTTTTTGTTGTTTGTATTTGTTTTTTGTTTTTTTTTTTAATTATTTAAAAAATAAAATGAGCCTATTAAAATTTGACATGTGGCTTGTAACCTAAAAAATAAGTCCCCAATAGGTCACAATTAGTATTATATACTTGGAGTATTATGGATCATGGTACTCCTTACACAATATATTTGAGTTATTTTCCGTACATTTTATGCTATTTTGTTTAAATGTTGAGTTATTTGGTTACAGCAATATGTTATTTACTTATTTATTACTTCATCCCCAACTCATGCTATTTTTAATTTACATTAAATAACATGTACTTATTTAAAAACAACATATATATAAATTGAAATAATAATAAATTCACATCAAAATAACATTAGCAGTGTTGAGTTTTAAGGCATCTTGAAGAGAATCAAACAATTTAGAAGATACTAAATTTCTGGACATAAACACATTTACACTCCTAAATTACCTTCAAATCAATTGATTTCTAAGAAACACAGAAGATTAGAAGAAGAAAAAGGGAGAGAGAAAGTGTGTTCAATTTAGAGTTGGAGTAGTGAGAGGAAGAGAGTGATCTGAGAATGAGGTTGATTCCTAAAAAACCCAGAAATTTGGAAAAAGAAAGGAGAGAGAAAGTGTATGATTTTGAGTTGGAGGAATTGAGAGGAAGAGAGAGTGAGTGCGGGAGGAAGATGAATGAGAAAAATGACGAAATAACTTACATGCAATTAAAAATACCATATATATATATATATATATATATATATATATATATATATATATATATATATATATATAGAGGAAGGCTCATGTAAGAACCCTTCTCTATATAAGAACTCATTATATATAAGAACCATTTTCAGCCATTGGATCAATTAAGATCTAACGCTCTATATTTACCCGAATCAAAATAATGGCACTATTGTAAATTAATGAACTTTCTTTTGTATAATTGAAATTTTAGAAAAATTAGTCAGCTTCTTCTCTCTCTAAAAACTGGTGCAGCCTTTTTCTCTCTCTAAAGTTCTTTCCCCAAATTCGCAACTCTTGTTTGATTTATATAAGCTTTCAAAGCACGATTCATCAAATTCTTTATTCAAATTTCCTTTGAACTCACGAATTTTTGTGCGAATAATTCATCAAATCAATTTTCGTCAATACTTTTGCGATTTTTGGCAATTTTTGGGTAATTTTCTATTCGATTTTTGTTTTAGCGGTTTCTATTCGATTTATATTTATTTTGTTTGATTATTTATCAGTTAGATTGTTTGATTGATCGATTTTTTTGTTCTAGTTTTGATTTTTTTTTTGTTGGGTTTACTTTTGCGATTTTGATGATATTTTGCTGCGTTTTTTTCTTAAATTTTTCCAGCCTTTTGCGATTTGTGTATACTGCGATTTTGATGCGTTAATTACTCAATTTTTTGCTACGATTTATGTTTGATTTTATCTTTTTTTGTTTGATTTTTGTGATATTTATTTGAATAATGATGTGTGCCTCTACTAGTTGTTTATGTACTTTACTTACTAGTTGTTTATGTACTTTACCAGCCAAATATCTTAGCTGCTTCCAAACACCTCTATGTGTAACATGAACATGTTGTTTTATACTCCGTTTAAATGAATTGTGGAGCTTGTTTGATGAATGAGTTAGGAGGTGGGGAAAAATTATGAAGACCCCTTCTTGAAGATGATTTAGAATGCAAAACCAAGGGTTGAAAGGGAAGAATGTTGTTCATTATCATTTTCTCAAGTAGGTGTTAGACTGTTAGGTTCATGGAATATGATTTTGGCATTATGCTAAGAATTTTAAGCTAGAAAGAGTATACTATGGTTGGTACGGAATTGCTTCCATATCTTTATAAGCCTAGTTCTTTGATCTAGATGGTTTAGATTATTGTCAAATCATGTTCAAGCTACTGAATATTTTTAGAAGGTTTTAGTTCAGCATGATTGTCAAAGAATTCAAACCTTTGTATGGTTGTGTTAATTAGAAGTCCTTGTAGCAAGTTTTTATTCTATGTTCTAAACTTTTCCGACTATATTCTAAAGTTTATCTATGCAGTCTGCACTAACCCCCTACCAGATAATAATGATGGCCTGGATAGCTTGTCATCCTTTCCAACTCTAATACTTACAAATATTAAACATATAGCACTCATGATAGATCAAAATAGGGAAAGGCAAATGATGGCTCGGGTTTTAAGACCAAGGACAACTAAGCTAGTTCATAAAACAAAAGATTGGGTTCTATTATCATGGGAATTGGGATATCCTCTATGTTCTAAAGTTTTCCTTTTATGTTCTAAAGTTTTCCTTTTATGTTCTAAAGTTTTCCTTTATGTTCTAAAGTTTATTCTCTATGTTATAAAGGTTCTAAAGTTATCCTTTTATGTTCTAAAGTTTTTGTTTATGTTCAAAAGTTTACCCTCTATGTTATAAAGGTTCTAAAGTTATCCTTTTATGTTCTAAAGTTTTTGTTTATGTTTAAAAGTTTACTCTCTATGTTATAAAGGTTCTAAAGTTATCCTTTTATGTTCTAAAGTTTTTGTTTATGTTCAAAAGTTTACTCTCTATGTTATAAAGGTTTTAAAGTTATCCTTTTATGTTCTAAAGTTTTTGTTTATGTTCTAAAGTTTACTCTCTATGTTATAAAGGTTCTAAAGTTATGAAGTTATCCTTTTATGATTAGAACAAATGAGAAACCATTGTCCTAGTGAGATTTGAGAGCTGCAACCTAGTTTTATGCTTGCTAGTTCATAGTTGTAAGTGTAGTATACTATATATCAGTTTGCCTTTATTGATGTTATGGGATTTTGTATGTGATGGTTTCTGTGTTCATGTGTCTATTTATTTTCCCACCAAGACTTACAAAATTGAATATTATTCGTACTCCAAAGAAGAAAGATGATGATTTTGATATTGATAATTGGGAACTTCCTAAATGTGACCTTCTCTATATTGACTAAGCTGATGCTATTGCTAGCATGGTGACTTGATGATAAAGTGATAATGAGTTAGTGACACATACAAAGCTAAATATTTAGACATGTTTTACTGTCATGAATCTCATGATTGTGTAGGCTTTTAATCTAAACCTTGTCAATGTCTTTCACTGCAGAAATTGAAGTCACATGATGTAAACTCCAACATGGCCAATATCCTTTTGCCCAACAATATTATTTTTATAATTTGATACATTAGGTAAGCTCAAGGTTTACATCAATTTGAATATTTTATATAAATTAACCTACTAGCTCAATGGGTAGAGCATTGTGCACTGTAGACACCTAAAAATGTCTCCCCAAAACCAAGCCCGATGATAAATAACCTTTCACTGCCGCTATTGGTCGGGTTTAGTATTTAATCCCGAGAGTGCTTAAAAAAATCGTATTTTATTAAATTCATATTTTTGAAAGGTCCATGGATCAGTCTTGGTGTTTGGTAAAAGCATAGTTTTAATTTTAGCCCAAACTTGTTAATTAATTTTAAGCCCAAACCTTTTTATTTTATTATTATTTATTATTTTTGGCCCAAATATTTTATTTATTTTTATTTATTATTTTCTTATTTTAGCCCGAATAATAAAAGTCAGAAAAAAGCCCGAAATTATCAATCGACACTTAAAAAGCCGAAAGAAATTAGGGTTAAAAATGAATTTAGACGGAAAAGTGGACGGGAACTGACCGTGTCACGGTCAAGCTTGACCGTGTCACGGGAACTCTTCCCGTCTGACGGTGGGACTTCCCGTGACACGGGAGGTCTGCCGTGACACGGGGAGTTCCGTGTCCTTTCCGCGTAAACCCTTAACGCGTTTTCCGTTCCGTTTTCTTAAAATTTCCCGCGTCACTCCAAAACTGACCGTGTCACGGGAACTTGTACCGTCTGACGGTACAGTCTAACCGTGTCACGGTACAGTCTGACCGTGTCACGGGATACTTTTTTAGGGTTTTTATCATTTTAGGGTTCCGTGTGCTCCCTCAGCACATTTCCCTATAAATACCCCCTCATTTCTGATGAACGGGGCAACGAGAATTCGATTATTCTTATTTTTTTTCTCTTCTATGCTCTTAACCTAAACACTAGCCTACCCTTTTCACTTCAAAATTCCTTCTTCAAGCACTCAAAGGAGTCCATATTTTACTCGAGGTTATGTCCTTAAACCAAGGCGTGAAAGGTAGAATCGTTTGAGGGTTTAGCCCCAAAATTAACCTTGTTTTTATTTAATTTAATTTAGTTATTGTTTTATTATTTCCTTGAAGTTACTAACTCGTTTATTATATTGTAGTTGCAAACAAACAGATTCAAAGTAAGGATCATGCTCTTTTTATTATTGTTATTTTTCTAACGATGTTTATGTTGTTGGAATTATGATTGAATTGGTTTTTTTTATATTAATATTGATTCTATTATTTATTTTGATCACCATATTGCATGTTTAAAGGGAATATGTAATTGAAAATCACGACTAATAAGATAATTTGGACAACCGGTTTAGGTTCCTTTTTAATCTTGTTGTTTAATCAAGTGATCACCAAATTTTTAGAATTATGTGTGCATTAATTTTGAACCAATTTAGTTAAATAATAGTTTGGAGCGAATTGAATTATTGTTTGTATGCCTTGGATACCACAGGAATGCTTTTCAATATAAGAATCGAGTAGAGGCCAATACGGGCGAATGTGAATCCATGACTCACTTCGTACCATCATCCCCGATCCTCCTTTCGTGGTTCCGAACCATATGGAGTTAGTAATCTCATGGATTATGAATGGGGTGTAACCTTCACGGATCAATCGTTGCCTTCGTTGTCCGTTTATCGTGGTTGCCTTTTATGATCCGTGAACGGTTTACAAGTTCCTTAAAAACTTGTTGGCGGCTCCCTACTTTATTTGTCCCTAATCGTAATGTCAATTCCCACTTCCTATGAGTGCCAAGCATATTCACAACATGCTTTCTACGTAGGCGCACTTCGAGCGACGCCTACAATTTGGCGACTCCACTAGGGAGGATTCTTAATTATTTATCGATTTGAGTGGTCGGTATTTAATTAAGATGAGTGGATGAGACTTGAAAGATTCTTGAAAAAAAAATATTCCTGTGATTAATTTGGCATTTTTGCATCTGCATAGACGTTTTAACGTCGCATTCAGGTATGTCCCGTAGGAAAAATTGGATAACTTGATTGCGCGCGAAGGAAAATAGAGCACCAGTCAGATTTTCTGACTGCCGTGTCACGGCAGTCCTAAAATCAGTCCGGTGACCTATTTTCTTTTCTCACAGTCGACTTCCTTCGATTTTTCTGAAAAAACGTATGTGTTCTACATGCGTCTTAGCCCCAGGGGATTTAAGCTCTATCAACCCAAAAACGCTCATGGCAATAAGGGTTCATCCGAGTTATTAAATCCACCCAAACCATGGAGTCGAGTTCGATTTCATCACGAACTTGCGGAGCCGCCCGTTGGCATACACCCTCAAGGGAGGCTGCCTTGCTAACGCGTCCAAACTCTTAAGCATGGTACCCTTTTGACACCCAAAGCTTGACCAATAGTTGAACATAGATCTTGACTTTAGGTTGCGAACTTTTTTTACATCATCGTGCCTAAATGCTATGTGTTTGTTCGGTGCTAACCCTAATGTGTTTGCTTTTTTGTTTGACCCATGACCGAGGGTTTTTATTCTCACATAGTAATTAGTACGGACTTAAAATCGATTAAAATCTGAAAAAAAAAATCACAAAACTGACCTGGAACTGCGCACCGTGTCACGGAATTTTCTGCCGTGTCACGGTGAACAATGTCGTGACACGGTAAAGGCTACCGTCTGACGGTAGGCTTAACCGTGTCACGCCAGTTTGCACCGTGACACGGTGCCCAGGAAAGTGTCCCGTCAGTCTTTTTTCTCGATTTTTGTGTCCAGTATTGAGTCGTGTCTAGTTATACGGTCAAAACACGCGTCTGTAACCTCGCCTAATCACTCACATGTTATGTCCACACACTTTTTTTTTTTTTAGTCGTGCACCACTTTTGACCGTATTTTAGGGAAGTCTCGTTTTTGTGTCGTTTTTTTTCGGAGTAAGTCGGATGGTATCCTCCAATGTTTTTCTTTTTTTAATAATGAAAAATAAAAAAAAAATAAGTAGAGCTTCAATTTTTTTTTCTTTTTTTTTAATCCGGATAGGTTAAGGTTAAGTGTGGTCATTAAAGGTGTATTTGTTTCGGTGTCACAGCGCTTGGGCAAGAAGCAAGGGTAGATTGTTACGATTTGAGTCCATACCTCAACAACCTCTCGTACCAAAGAGGCGTACAAGGAAACCACCTCAGTCATCTCCACAAGATCCGTCTCCAGTCTACTTTCAACCAATGGCCACTAAGGAAGACATCGAGAACCTCAACAGGACAATCGAAAGGTTGTCTGACATGATGCAGACACTCACTACTAGAGTCAGCACTGTAGAGCAAGACAAGCAAAACAGTGTTACTGCTGGTGCGATGGACAAGATCAAGGAACAGATGAGTAAGATTTCAGAAGAGTTCACTTATGTGGAACAGCCTGTCACTTCCTCGTCCATAAGAGAGAAACTCCCTGAAAAGTTTTCCACTGCTGATATTCCCAAGTTCAAGCCTACTGATAACCCGCTGTTCCATTTGAAGGCTTTTTCTGCAACTATGGCTCTTAAGGGAGTAGATGTGACACTCTTCCCTACGGTGTTTCCTCTTTCCTTAGAGCATGCCTGTCAACAGTGGTTCTATTCTCTAGAATCCAAGTATGTCGTGACCTGGGAAGATGTTGCTGAAAGCTTTATGAACCGATACAAGTGCAACATTCAGGCCAAGACTTCTGAACGTGAACTCTCCATTCTCAAACAGAAAGAGAATGAAGGCTTCACTACTTACCTAAGCAGGTGGAGAGAAACACCTGCGCTCCTGGTAGACCCTCCCAAGGAGAAGGAAATGGTTCGCTTGTTCATTGCCAATCTGACGCATAAATACAAGCAACACTTGAAGTTTCTGCCTTTAAGTACCTTTGAAGCTGTATACGATATTGGAATCAATATCGAAGATGAACTGATGAAGTCTGTTGGTAGCAACAATAACAACAACACTTGGAAAAACAAGAAGAACGACACTCCTTCTTCTTCGTCTTCTAAGCCCAATAATGCTACTAACAATATCAACATCAATGATGTGCTGGCCCTTAATGCTCCTACTCAAAGATTCCAAAGGCAAAGGAGGATTTATACGCCTTTGGGAATGACTTATGATGCTGCTTATGACCGTCTTCATGGTAAGGGACTGATTATGCCAATTGGACCATTCCCAGAACCTCGACCTGAGAATAGGACCGCCAACTGTGACCCCAATGCTTATTGCAAGTATCATCAAGGCAAGGGTCATAACACTGAGAAGTGTTGGAGGCTGAAAGATGCAATCCAAGATCTGATAGATGCTAACCAACTTCCTGTCCCTTCAGGGGGCAAGAAGCCTAACATTCAAACAGGTCCTCTTTCTAATGCTTTGGCTATCATGGGAGATGAAGTCTCCTTTGATCCGTCAATACTCATTCAACCTGTGAATGAACCTCTTCTAGAAGTTGTATTTATCTCAAGCACTGAAGAAGTGAATGGGATTTGGGATAGTGATGATGAAGATATCTATCTCAAAGATATAGTCTGTTCATCTCTCGGCACCAGTGAAGATGTTTGGGGGACCTTGAGATCAAGGTTCTCACTAGAAGTGGACGGTTGCAACAACCTAACCCACCTCCACCACAATCAAATCCGATAGTTGATCCCATCAACCCTGTGAATAGCGATGTGGTCAAACAGCTACAAAAGACCAAGGTAGAGATGAATGTATGAAAGCTTTTGGCCACTTCCCACGAGCATCGAAAGGCTGTAATGAATGCTCTGGTGAAGATAGGAGTTGATGACGACATGACTCCCCAAGGACTGGTCAACTTCCTCACTACTGAGCTGCCGAGTACCAGCAATCTGATTTCCTTTTCTGATAAGGATCTACCCCCGGAAGGGGACCAACATAATAAGGCCTTACACCTCACTGTGGTGTGTAGGCAGATGAATGTTCCTATGAGCCTGGTTGATAATGGCTCTGCAATCAATGTGTGCCCACTCCGTACTGCAAAGAAGTTGGGTATACAGAATGAAGAGTTGACTCCCTCCACTCAAGGGATTCGAGCTTAAAATAATACTCGCCGTCAAGCCGTGGGTACTATCATACTGAATATAACCACTGGGGCCGTTGAGCGTCGCACCAAATTTCAGGTGGTGGACATTAAGGCCTCTTTCAATCTGTTGTTAGGACGCCCTTGGCTTCATGAGCTAAAGGCGATTCCATCTTCGCTTCATCAGAAAGTGAAAGCTATAGTTGGAGGGGTTCCGGTTACCATCGATGCTTCTCCTATGCGCATTCAAGTTATTGATACTCCCATCGTCCATGTTGAACACGATGAGGAAGATGAAGATCTTTGGGGGTTTTCATTAGATGATGTTCTTGCGATCAAAGAAGAGGAAAAGTGCCATCTCGACTTCGATCCTTATTCAAACACCAGTATCAACGCCATTCTGAAGAAGCAAGGTCACTTTCCTGGAATGACCCTTGGGCTTAAGAAGGAAATGGCTAAATCTTGGAGCCATCCTGGCGCAATCAAGAAGGACACTTTCGGCTTAGGATTCGAGCCGACAAAGAAAGATCTGAAACAGGCTGCGTTGAAAATGAAGGCTCGCAACAATGCTCGAATCACAAAGACAGAAATGGCCATGGATCCATATCCGTTGACTCTCAATGGCCAGTACATCAAAGAAGGGGAAGACTTCCCATGCTATGAATTCCCCGAACCATTTGTCCATGATGGGATCCGTGAACCAGGATTTGAGGTGTTCCTCGATTGTGACTTCATCGATGAAGAACTCTCCACAGTCGAGAAGTCAGCCAGCCTGAACTCTGATGATCTGGGAATTAACCTCCTTTTTGGAATGGAGAAAAATGAATCCAAGCCGGTCTGCAATGATAACTCTGAGCTCATTTAAGCGGTCATAGCAAACAAGGAGTTTGATCCCTCCGAGTTAATCGTCCAAGCTGACAACATTTCAAGGGGATGGCGCAAGACATTGAGGATCACTACGACAAATGGAGAGAAGTTAGAAATAATCGCTGGCGAGGGTCCTATGTTTGATGAGTCTGAATCGTCTGGGTCCGAGTCCGAGTTTGAGTCTAAGTCTATAGATGAGTCCTTAGAGTCTGAGGCTGACCCTCTTTCTGCTATAGAGTTCAACCCTAAGTCTCTTGTTGAGCCTTATCCTTCTAGTCCTAATAATTCTGGTGAGGTCGCAGCTGACCTTGCCTCTCTTGATGTATTAGCCAGTGACTTCAATAAGATGAGTACCTTTGCTTACGATGTGTGCCATTCCCCTAGCCCTGATCAATATTGCTTTGCTAATGATAAAAATGACAAAGAAATAATAAAAGCAATGAAAGAACATGAAAATAAAACAGCAGTTATTGAAAATACAGAAACAGTTAACATTTCCAATGATACGACTGTTAAAGAAGTAAAAATTGGATTAACACTAAGTCAAGATGAACGCAAAGAGCTAATTAACTTGCTTAGTGAATTTGTTGATGTATTTGCTTGGTCATACCAAGATATGCCAGGAACTGACAGGGATATAGCTCAGCATACGATACCACTCATTCCAGGTATGAAGCCTGTCAAACAAAAGCTGCGCCGAATGAAACCAGATGTGGCTCTCAAAATCAAAGAAGAAATCAGTAAGCAATTGGCCGCAGGTTTCATAAGAGTATCCAAGTATCCGGAATGGATAGCAAATGTGGTCCCAGTTTCAAAGAAGGACGGAAGAGTTAGAATGTGTGTTGATTACAGGGATCTCAATAAAGCAAGCCCAAAAGATGGGTTCCCTCTACCTCACATTGACATTCTAGTCGATAATACAGCAATTCATACACTCCTGTCATTCATGGATGGTTACGCCGGATATAATCAGGTATTGATGGCCGAAGAAGACATGGAGAAAACCACATTCATCACACAGTGGGGTATATATTGCTATATAGTAATGCCATTCGGGTTGAAAAACGCGGGTGCCACCTACCAAAGAGCAGCTACAGCACTCTTACATGACATGATGCACAAAGAGGTGGAGGTCTATGTCGATGATATGATTGTCAAGTCTAAAGATCGCCCAGGCCATATTGTCGCACTTCGTAAGTTTTTTGAAAGACTCCGTAAGTACAACATAAGATTAAATCCAGCAAAATGTGCACTCGGAGTCACGTCCGGCAAATTACTTGGATATGTGATCAGTTCTCGAGGGATTAAAATAGATCCTTCAAAAGTAAAAGCGATCATGGCCATGCCACCACCCAAAAATGACAAGGAGATTCGAGGTTTTATTGGGAGGTTGCAGTACATAAGTAGGTTCATATCAAAGCTCACAGCGATATGTGAACCTATATTCAAGAAGCTTAAGAAGAATGTCCCAATTACATGGGATAATGACTGCCAAAAGGCTTTCGACAAAATCAAAGAGTATTTGACAAATCCACCCGTACTAGCGCCGACAATACCTGACTTTCCTCTTCGACTCTACCTTACGGTCACAAGAGAAACGATGGGGGCAATGCTAGCACAAGAGATCGAAAGCAAGGAGAATGCAATCTATTACCTGAGCAAGAAACTCCAAGGATATGAGACGCGATACACGCCACTCGAGAAATTGTGTCTCGCACTTGTATGGGCCGCGCAAAAACTGAGACATTACATGCTTACTCATACAGTGCATGTTGTGTCTAAGATGGATCCTCTCAAATACCTGTTCGAGAAAGCAACACTCAACGGCAGATTATCAAGGTGGATAGTCAATCTAGCTCAATTTGACTTGAGATTCGTGCCACAAAAGGCCATTAAAGGTTCTGCAGTTTCTGACTTCTTAGCAGACTTTCCATTAGAAGAAGCTGAAAAAGAAGAAGATGAGTACGATTTCCCTGATGAAGATTTACTCATGACCGAAGACGATAGTTGGACGCTCTATTTCGATAGAGCCTCAAACCAAAAGGGATGTGGCGTGGGAGTCTTGCTCGTATCGCCCAATGAAGAACACATCCCAATTTCCATGAAGCTCGACTTTGATGTCATTAATAATGCCGCGGAGTATGAAGCATGCATTTTGGGATTAGAAACAGCTGTCGCCTTGGGAATCAAGAAACTCAGAATCTATGGTGACTCCTCACTAATCATTAACCAAATCTCTAAGAGATGGAAAGTGAGGAGTGAAAGTCTCGCTACGTATCAAGCTCATCTGGAAACTCTCACGAAGCAACTAGATGAAGTGGAATATACGTATTTGCTAAGAGAAGAAAACCAGTTCGCCGACGCACTAGCTAAGTTAGCATCAATGGTGCGAATTCCAGCTGACACGATCAAAATGCCACTGACCATAGAGAGAAGATATGAACCAGCTTATGTTCATGCACTTGATGATGAACAAGAAGAAGATGAAGAACCATGGTATACAGACATCCTTAATTATGTGACAAGAGCAGAGTATCCTCCTAATACTGATAAAAGGGCACGCCGTGCTTTGAGGCTCCTGGCCTCACATTATGTGCTCATCAGGGAAGAACTCCACAAGAGAAGTGCAACAGGAAGGAATCTCTTATGTGTAGCTAAAAATGAAGCACATAAAACCATGGAAAACCTTCATGCTGGTATATGTGGAACTCACATGAATGCAAAGATGTTAGTTCAAAAGATTCAACGACAAGGTTACTATTGGACTTATATGGAGCGAGATTGTCACGAGTACGTCAAGAAATGTATGAAGTGCTAAATCTATGCAAACTTACAACATGTTCCACCTTCACTTCTCTACACGTATACTTCTCCATGGCCTTTCTCCACTTGGGGCATTGACATCATTGGAAAAATCACGCCACCAGGACAAGGGGGGCATGAATTCATTCTCCTAGCAATCGATTACTTCACCAAATGGGTTGAGGCAGCCTCATATGCCAAGCTGACGGCAAAACATGTAGCTCAATTCATTGAGAAAAATATTATATGCCGCTATGGGGTACCACATGAGATGATCAGTGACAATGGAACACATTTCCAAGCCGAATGCGCAGAATTGTTGCAGAAATATCACATCAAACATCATCGATCATCACCTTACAGACCACAAACGAACGGAGTAGTCGAATCGGCCAACAAAAACGTGAAGACCATCATCGAAAAGATGACGGAAAATTATAAAGATTGGCCAAGTAAGCTACATTTCGCCCTTTGGGGTTATCGAACCTCTGTCCGTACATCGACAGGGGCTACCCCCTTTTCCTTGGTCTATGGCGTCGAAGCTGTACAACCAATCGAGCTCGAGATACCTTCTTTTCGAATCGCATTGGAAAGCCAACTAGATGAAGTCGACTGGATTAGAGCAAGATACGACGAACTGGTCTTGCTTGATGAAAAATGCTTGGCAGCTTTGCATCATGTCCAAACCTACCAACAGCGTATGGCACGACATTTTAATAAAAAAGTCAAGACCAGGAACATCAAAGAGGGTGACCTAGTGCTTAAGGCCCTCCGCAAAAATGTGTTAGATCCAAGAGGAAGATTTAGATCGAACTGGTCAGGCCCGTACATTGTTAAAGCCATCCTGTCTGGCGGAGCGGCGCAATTGGTAGACATGGACGGTAACGGCTTCCATAATTTAACCAACTTGGATCAACTCAAAAAATTCTACGCCTAGTCGCACGGGTTCATGACCTAATAGAGCTACGTCTGGCCTGATTCCTTTTTAGGATACGTAGGCAACCCCTCAAGGGGGCCCGGCCACTTTAAAATAAAAAAAATGCTCCCTCTATTGATTTAATATGTGTCCGGTTCAACATTGCGTCACGGCAGAAAAAAAAAAAAAAAAAAAAAAAAAAAAAGTAAATATGCCGCGACACGGGAGATATTCCCGTCTGACGGGAGGAAATCCCGTGTCACGACATACTGTGAACGGCAAAAAAGGACAGAGTGCCTCCCATGACACGGGATTTAATCCCGTTTGACAGGGAAACTGTCCCATGCCACATCACCTTGTCTGCAAAAAAAAAAAAATAAAAAAAAAAAAAAAAAAATGTCGTGACGCGGGAATTTTAACCGTGTCACAAGAACCTCTGACCGTGACACGGCAGATTTTTAGTTTCCCGTTTTATTCATTGGCGCATTCGTTGCAAATTTCCTGTTCGAGTTTTTGTTTTCGTTCTTCCATTGCGTCCGACTCCTTGAATCGGATAATATATAAAAGTCATTGTAATTTTTATTTTAAGAAATAAATGCGCTATTATTATTAAAATAAATGCGACTACAATATTGGCATCATATGCCTTATTTTAAATAAAAATTATAAATAATAAAATGCAAAGCACTATTGATCTAATCTTTCTTCTCTTTAGGAACATCCTTCTCTTGTTTAATTAGGTCGGCCTTCACCATTAGTGTGTCTTTTGTAGCCCGAACCGTCACACCCCTAGTCAAACTTTCGCCCTTTTCACCTTTCTTGAACTTTTTCGGTTGTTTCTCCCTATACACCATCTTTTCTTTACCCTTTCCTTTCACATAGGTCTTTTTTCTTGGCATCTTAGGAGTCTTAAACTCAATTCCTTGTGTTCTCGGACCTAGTCGATCTTTAAGATGAGCTTTCTTCTCTCCAAGACGACTCTTTACATCAGACTTGCGCGATCCGAATCGTTCCCTCCTACTTCTAGGATTCAACCACGCCTTGTATGCACTAGATAATGGAGGAGGAGCTTGGTCCCTTGCAGAAACGGTCCACAAAGGTCTTCCAATCCAATAAGCCTCGTACTTGTGAACGTTACTTTCATGCAACGATACTTCACGAGGACTATCGTTATAGCGTGGAATTACTTGTTCAAGTCCATACTGCCGCATTAGTCGAGAGGGGCAGTAAAAAGTCAGTTTGGAAATAGTAGGAACACGGCAATATGGAGTTTCATTCGTGCCAACCATCCTAGTAAGCCTCCACCAAGGCACCACCCAACGAATGGAAAATTCTCTCTTTGCAAAGAAATTTTTCCAATCGTCATACGACATGTTCGCAGAATAATTCTTCTTCCTACGGACTAAGTCGTTAGGGCCATATTTTTCAATATCGTCGGGGGCTTCAAATAATTCCAAACGCTCCATCAACCAAATCTGCAAAACAAGAAAAAAAGAATATTAATCGTTACAAAAAAAAAAAAAAAAAAAAAAAAAAAAAAAAAAAAATTGCATATTCCCGTGACACGGCAGTTTTGACCGTGTCACGGCAGACTTTAACCGTGACACGGTGACTGTTTTGTGTCACAGGGGCTATTCAGAGTGTATTTTTACCTGTAATAGTACCAGAGAGCCCTTCCTGATGGCTTTCCGGTCAGCTTTTGCCTCGTCAAGGCCACGAAATGTTTCTCCAAGACACATTGGCATAGGAGATCTTCCGGATTCTACATGCTCAAGCACAGACGCTAGACAAGCATGTCCTACCCTACCGTTTGCAAATAGTAGCTTTCTAAACATGCAAAAAATATATGCCCTTCTACGATACACATGATAAGACTCAGAGATAGGGCGATTAAAATATAGGTTAGCAAGTTTTTCTAAGTCTACTTCATTACCACAAAGAATCCTATTTAAATCTGGATCTGTTAGATTCAGATGGTGTTCAAAGTCTTGGTAATAATATTCATGTAAAGTAGGCATGGCTATAAGATTCCTAGCAGGAAATCCAAATATCGCACCAAATTCCTCCGGCAGAGGACAGATTTCATCATAATCAAATTTGAAACAGTGCGTTTCTGGACTCCAATAATCTAATGCTGCCCTAAGAAAATCATGTTCAATAGCTACATGTCGCAGGGCTAGCAAACCCCTGACATGAAATACTTCTAACTCTCTTTTTCAGCATTGGTCAAAGAATAAGACCAGTCGCGCAATGTATTATCAAAATTCTGAGACATGATTATTGAAATATGAGATTCTAAATTATTTTGTGTTTCGTAATTATGCATATCATGAATAATCTGGTCTTATTTTATAGCAAAAGCGCTCGGAACTGCCCAGAATTTATCTTTTCGCACGCATGAAACAAACCGCTGAATAATACGCTTCCCGTGACACGGGAAATTCCACCGTGTCACGGGAACCTTTGCCGTGACACGGCAGGTTTTTCCATGACACGGTGAACAGTGCCGTGTCACGGCACTTTACGCGCCTGATTTTTTCATCTTCTCCGTATCTATCCGGATTTTTTATATTTTCTTATCTTTAACGTTTATTTTTTAGTCTTTTCTGAGAGTTTTATTTCTAATAAAATTCCCACCTTTTTTATCTTTATTTTAAAATTTTATTAGTCTTTTCTGAGAGTTTTATTTCTACTAAAATTCTCACCTTTTTTATCTTTATTTTAAAATTTTATTTTAAGTATTTTTTTTTTATTTATTTCTTTTCTTTTGGGGAAGGTCGGTACCCTCCATTACTCCACTTATATTCTTCGTCGCGTCATTAATAAGTACACAATCACACACAAAGGGTCTCAAACACACACTAACACACGTAATAATAGATGTATAAACTGTAAATAATGTACAAGGAGTCGTAATATATAAATATGTCAAGTATGTACAAAGAGTCATAATACAAAACCCTCGGTCAGAAATCTCTAGAATCAGAATCAGTCGCGTCTCCACCCTGTGCATGTGGTTCGCCCTGGGTATATGGGAACGACGAACCAAAGAGTCCCTCGACCATTCGAGTACGGGGAGTAGCGTCCCTACTAGTCCCCGTAGGCCCAGTAGTAGCCAAGCCCAAAGCAGGACCTGTCCAGCCGGAGAATGGAGTAGACTGGCCCAAAGATACTGGAATCGTCGGCGAAGGCATCGTTCCATACAACGGAACTGAGAACAAGCCCAAAAGTGGTGGAGGAATCCCGCATAATGGGGCCGAGAAAGAACCAGGATCCAAGGGAGACCCAAACTCAGGAACTGGAGGCTGTGAAAATGACGGACGCTGAGAAGACTGACCCTGCTGCCACTGTGCCTCCTGGAACGGCTGAGTAGTCTGAGGCTCTCGCTGAGAACGCCGGTGAACCTCGGGAGATCGTCTACCATGACCAAGCTCCTCCTCGTCCGAACCTCTGGGCCTCGAGCGCGAGCGGGACCTCCGTCGCTCCTGAAAAACACAAAATCAAAAGGTGTCAAGGATGCAAGATAAAACAAATGGTAGAAATGAAAAAATAATAAGTGATACCTCAAGGACGTCGCTAGAGCTCCGACAACTCGCACCACGCCGAAGCTTGATGATGCAATACTTCAGCGCGTCCACCAGCTTCATGATTCCCATCACCTCCGGGCGGTTAGGCTGAGGATAAAACAAAGAAAAATCAGTAATAAGCAGCATTAAAAGAGTGGGTAATGCGTCGAAGAAAACTCACCAGCCAAAAAACCTCGGGAACTGACTCCTACGCCTGTCTATAACCCTCCGGCGCGTCAGCAATATGGTCCTCCGTGATACCGATCGGCCCAGGGTAGCGGACAGACTGAGGAGGAATCTGAATCCTCCCCACAGGGTGAATGGTCGTCTGAAAATATGATCGAATAATCAAGTTATTCGACTATTTAAAACAGAGACTAGCAAAGAAGATTCTCGAAAGAAATCATACCTCAGGAAGTCGGGGTGGAGGAGCCAGAGAGGGAAGCAAATCCCGCATGTAGTCACTCTCCATATGAACGAGCCCTCTGATCAAGCGAGAGTCCAGCATCGACTCTGGCGGGGAAGAAGGCACCACAAAGCGATCGCCGCTATGCTGACGGACGACTTGCTCCCCTAAATACCAGACGAAGCGCCCAGTACCAACCAAGATGGTACGGTACGCTGAAAGACGTAAGGCCTCGGGTAAGTCAGTCATCCTGGCCCAAGGACGGTACTGGACATCGATGGGGACCTGGAAATCAGAAAAAGTTAGGCATGAACGACGGAAATAACATCAGAAGGAAAGGACATGACTAATCCTTACGCCAACAGAAGAGGTGCCACGGCGTAGTAGCCCACGAAGCGCCGGAACAGACTCCACCCGCGACTCTCCTCGGTCGCGCCAGCCGGCCCCGACAGGAAAGTCGTGAACCGCTCCCCGACGCCGGCGAGGAGCCAAGCCTGGGAAGTACTCGTAGAACCATATCTGCAATAAAGCGATACTTAGTACACGAGTCGAACAAGTCAAAATGAAACAAAAAGGGAAAAGATCATCACCTCTACGACTCTCCACAGGCCGTAAACGGTGACCGGGGACTCGTCATTCAGCTGACGACAGCCATGACGCAAAGACAGCAGAAGATCCGCGTACCCAAGACTGGCCCAGCTGTAGGACCCTATCTCGGAGATCCTGGTCAAAGACGGGAGGTAGCAGAGGAGCACACGAGAACTCCTGTCGGGTGAAAGGGTCATAGAAATCAGGATCAAAATGAAGATCTGCACCCGCTGCTCGGCCGTCGTATCCTCCATATCGAAGCCACGAGCAAGAACTGAAGCCGACTTCGATCGTCCACTCCTAGGACCACCTCGTGACACCGGTCGAGTCCTGATGTGCTGAACGATCGGACCTAACAAATTGGCTACCTCAGCCGATGTCCAGGATAGATCAGACATCTGGCCTACTGCCCGGTCAGTAAAGCGCAGCCCGCTGATCATGCTGAAGTCTAAGGGGGTCACCGTCATCTCCCCCCAAGCAAAGTGAAACGTGTTGGTAGTATCCCATAAATACACCAACAATGCACAAACAACCGTCGCGCCGCAACCCCGGGGGCTGCGAAACCCTACAACCGCCGCGTAGAAATCGACCCAGACGACTCCCATAGGGCGCTCGTAGCAGGATCCCCCGTAATGACCTGGTGAAGTCGAGGGATCAAATCACCGGCCCCGGAACCATGCTGGCGAAGTGTGTCATCGACTATGCCGGAGAGTGCGCGGTGAGAAACATGGTTTTCACGGCAGAAAACCAACTGGTCTAGGGTCCACGGAGGTGGAACCCACCTACCCCTACTCGTAGTCCGAGGCTCGGAATCCAAGACGTCGTCGTCCACGCCCTCAGGGACAGTGGGAGTGTCCTCCCAAAATGCCCAACGCCGGCCGCGGGTAGAAAGTCGCAATCTCGTCGTCTAGGCATGCTATTGTCAAAATCTAAATGTTTAGCATCATTTCCTAAACATTTAATTCAAGTTGCATATTTATAATAAAATCTAAATACTTAGCACCATTTCCTAAGCTATTTAGTTGTTTATTGAATCATATGCTAAATTTTATTAAAATCTAAATGTTTAGCATCATTTCCTAAACATTTTAAATTGCAAGATAATAATCTAAATACTTGGCATCATTTCCTGAGTTATTTAGTTGTTTATTGAATTATATGCTAAATTTTTACCTCAAGGCTAAAATTGGCAAAAATTATAGTATTTAGTTTCTCCATGACAAACTAATACTACAGTGCTCCTAGCCGCATGATACTATGTTCTCCATGACAATATAGTACATATGCAAAATATGAATCAACACATCATTTCACAAGGTTCACCACCATCTTTTTTTCACCATTTCAAAGCATGAACATTATTTCACAAAGTAGCACCCAAAAATGGTGATTTGCTCAATTCTCCACCAAATCATGCAATTTTTGTCTCAAATTTCTCACAAACACACATGTACACATATACAAGTAAAATCATGGCAAGAATTTCAACATAAAGCTTCAAAATCAAAAACCCCCAAATTGATTTTTTAGGGTTTGTCATGAAATTGTTAATGTGAAGTAAATTCAAAGCAAAAATCAAAGGGAACTTACATGGATGTTTGTAAAGGGTCAGAAATGAAGAGAAGATCGAGAAATTACAACAAAATTGGTGAAATTCGAACTCTAAAGCTTGAAAATGTGTTCCGGCCACTAGCACCACTGCCGCAACACGGGCGAGATTAACCGTGTCACGGTTAAGAGAAACCGCGTCACGGTTAAGAGAAACCGTGTCACGGTCAAGAGTAAAGCTCGACGGAGCTCCGGTGAAATGGGCGGCAGTACTGGAACAGAAACAGAAGCAGCAACGAAACAGCAGCAACGCAGTACAGTGGCCAAACAACCGCAGCAAAGCACGGAAAAAACAAAAAAAAAGAGTCAGTCTAACCGTGACACGGTCGCCTTTACCGTGTCACGGCAAGCTATGAACGGCCGGCGGTTAAACTCAGGCGTGGCGCGGCAGATTTTAGGAAGAGAGAAGCTAAAATGGTGAAACCAAGTGTGAAATGGTGAAAGCAAGTGTGAGATGGTGAAATGGTGAAGGGGTGCACGCGCATTTGAAGGCAGCAAAGGACAAAAAGCAAAAGAGCCGATGTTGACTAATTCAAACAAGCAAAAAAAAAAAAAGGAAAACAGGTATCTCGTGACACGGGATATAGTCCCGTCAGACGGGAATCCCTGACCGTGTCACGGGACCCTGCTAACGTGGCGCGACAAATCTGAGCCTGGTCAGGGAATATTCTTAGCTTTTTGACCAGTTTGAATGACTTTCCGAGTTTATTGGGCGATTATTTTTCGCTATAAATACGCAGAAAATCCCAACTGATATTTAAGGGGGGGGGCTAGAATTACCATTTTACCCCTAGCAAGCGTCAAAGCCTATTTTTCGGCATTTTAAGCATTTAATATGGTCGGATAATCGGCTTAAAATTTTGAATTATCTGCGGCCCACGTTCGGGGATAATCGAACCACCATTAATTTTTAGCAATCGTCGGCTTTCCTCAGGCTTAGAAAGCGTTATCGGTGGATTTTTCTTCAAGTATAGAAAACCGCCAAGTCGGCTTTCCTCAGGCTTGGAAAGCGTTATCGGTGGATTTTTCTTCAAGTATAGAAAACCGCCAAATCGGCTTTCCTCAGGCATGGAAAGCATCATCCGTGGATTTTTCTTCAAGTATAGAAAACCACAAAAATCCCTTTGTCGGCTTTCCTCAAGTATGGAAGGCATTATCGGTTGAATTCTTCAAGTATAGAATGACACCAAATTCGTTTGTCGATTTTCCTCAGGCATGGAAAGTATTATTCGGTAGCTTTCTTCAGGCTTAGAAAGGTACCAAACTCTTCAGTCGGCTTTCCTCAAGCATGGAAAGCGTTTCAATCAATGTCACT
Source organism: Chenopodium formosanum (assembly GCA_024500155.1). Lineage (NCBI taxonomy): Eukaryota > Viridiplantae > Streptophyta > Magnoliopsida > Caryophyllales > Amaranthaceae > Chenopodium > Chenopodium formosanum. The sequence goes on along the minus strand of CM044880.1, from coordinate 52,843,902 downwards.
CGGTAGATTCCTTCAAGCATAGGAAAATACCAAACTCGTTTGTCACCGATACACTGGTGCCAGATATGTATTCTATCCCTTTACTCTTTTATCTGTGGAATTAACATTTTTCTGCAAGTATCGGCGTATACAGAGTGATTTAGGATCGCAGAACGTCTTAAATCATTCTCCGTCCCTATCGACTACTTTGACTATCGTTTTCGAAACTGACGTTTCTACAAACTCAGTCAAAGTGGGGGCTTCTGTAGACACCTAAAAATGTCTCCCCAAAACCAAGCCCGATGATAAATAACCTTTCACCGCTGCTATTGGTCAGGTTTAGTATTTAATCCCGAGAGTGCTTAAAAAAATCGTATTTTATTAAATTCATATTTTTGAAAGGTCCATGGATCAGTCTTGGTGTTTGGTAAAAGCATAGTTTTAATTTTAGCCCAAACTTGTTAATTAATTTTAAGCCCAAACCTTTTTATTTTATTATTATTTATTATTTTTGGCCCAAATATTTTATTTATTTTTATTTATTATTTTCTTACTTTAGCCCGAATAATAAAAGTCAGAAAAAAGCCCGAAATTATCAATCGGCACTTAAAAAGCCGAAAGAAATTAGGGTTAAAAATGAATTTAGACGGAAAAGTGGACTGGAACTAACCGTGTCACGGTCAAGCTTGACCGTGTCACGGGAACTCTTCCCGTCTAACGGTGGGACTTCCCGTGACATGGGAGGTCTGCCGTGACACGGGGAGTTCCGTGTCCTTTCCGCGTAAACCCTTAACGCGTTTTCCGTTCCGTTTTCTGAAAATTTCCCGCGTCACTCCAAAACTGACCGTTTCACGGGAACTTGTACCGTCTGACGGTACAGTCTAACCGTGTCACGGTACAGTCTGACCGTGTCACGGGATACTTTTTTAGGGTTTTTATCATTTTAGGGTTCCGTGTGCTCCCTCAGCACATTTCCCTATAAATTCCCCCTCATTTATGATGAACGGGGCAACGAGAATTCAATTATTCTTATTTTTTCTCTCTTCTATGCTCTTAACCTAAACACTAGCCTACCCTTTTCACTTCAAAATTCCTTCTTCAAGCACTCAAAGGAGTCCATATTTTACTCGAGGTTCTGTCCTTAAACCAAGGCGTGAAAGGTAAAATCGTTTGAGGGTTTGGCCCCAAAATTAACCTTGTTTTTATTTAATTTAATTTAGTTATTGTTTTATTATTTTCTTGAAGTTACTAACTCGTTTATTATTTTGTAGTTGCAAACAAACAGATTCAAAGTAAGGATCATGCTCTTTTTATTATTGTTATTTTTCTAACGATGTTTATGTTGTTGGAATTATGATTGAATTGGTTTTTTTTTATATTAATATTGATTCTATTATTTATTTTGATCACCATATTGCATGTTTAAAGGGAATATGTAATTGAAAATCACGACTAATAAGATAATTTGGACAACCGGTTTAGGTTCCTTTTTAATCTTGTTGTTTAATCAAGTGATCACCAAATTTTTAGAATTATGTGTGCATTAATTTTGAACCAATTTAGATAAATAATAGTTTGGAGCGAATTGAATTATTGTTTGTATGCCTTTGAGATCACAAAAATGTTTTTCAATATAAGAATCGAGTAGAGGCCAATACGGGCGAATGTGACTCCATGACTCACTTCGTACCATCATCCCCGATCCTCCTTTCGTGGTTCCGAACCATACGGAGTTAGTAATCTCATGGATTATGAATGGGGTGTAACCTTCACGGGTCAATCGTTGCCTTCGTTGTCCCTTTATCGTGGTTGCCTTTTATGATCCGTGAACGGTTTACAAGTTCCTTAAAAACTTGTTGGCGGCTCCCTACTTTATTTGTCCCTAATCGTAATGTCAATTCCCACTTCCTATGAGTGCCAAGCATATTCACAACATGCTTTCTACGTAGGCGCACTTCGAGCGACGCCTACATGCATATACATAAAAAATGTGGGTTCGAATCCCACGTAGGTTGATTTGTTTAATGTGGAGACAAGTGTATGTTTAACTTTTAAGAGTTTAGTTTTAACATAATTTCCATAAGCATTTTTGTTTGTATAACTAAGTCCTATTTATTTTGTTTATGATATTTTTTTAATGTTTTTTTTAAAATGCAAGGCCAAAATGAAGAAAAATCAGAAGAAGAAATTACTATTATACCAGATGAAAAAATTACTTATGGAAGAAAAAGGTAATTAAAGTTTATGTGTTATTTTTCCCATATGTTCTAAAGTATTCCCATTATGTTCTAAAGTTTTCCCTTATGTTCTAAAGTATTTCTATTACGTTCTAAGATTTTCTATTATGTTCTAAAGTATTTCTATTATGTTCTAAAGTTTTCTATTATGTTCTAAAGTTTTCTATCATGTTCTATTAAATTTTTCCCTTATGTTCTAAAGTTGTCCCCTATGTTCTAAAGCCTGCCTCAACAGCAATCGTAAGACCATGTCTAGCAGCCATTGCCTCGCTAACATCTGCATCAAAGTTGCCTTAACGTGCCAAGCAGACGCAACCATGACATCCCCGACTGAATTCCAAACCACCCCACCAAGACCTGTAGAACCTATCACTAAAACTAGCCACATAAAAGTTAAGTTTGAAGACACCAGCACCACTAGGGACAGCACACCTATGAGTCACAGCAGCTGAGCCATTAATCTGGTTAGGGAGAGTCTCATTAGCCTTTTTAAACTCTCCAACAAGACTCACAACTTTGCGAATCACCACCTCAACATTGTGCCATTTTCCATTGAACACCCAAGTATTTCTCTTAATCCATGTTCCCCATAAAATACACCACCAGATATCCCACCACATTTTGTTTTTATACTTCAGCAAGGGAGAAGAGCAGAAGTCTCTCTAAAGGAGATCGAAGAATTCCTGACAATTGTGAGCCTAAGAGGAGAGGCATACCAAATAGCACTCGCAAAAGGACACTGAAACAGAACATGCATAAGAGAATCAGAAGCATCACCATAAACCTAACAAATATCATCACTACATATACCCCGCTTAGCTAAAGATTATGTTGCCTATGTTCTAAATATTCTTTCACCTATGTTTAAAATTCTGTTGCCTATGTTCTAAATTTAATCTACTTATGTTCTAAAGTTTTTTTTTCCTATGTTCTAAATTTTTTCGACCTATATTCCAAAGTTTTTTTTCCTACCTATATTCCAAAGTTTTGTTTCTTATGTTCTAAATATTGTTCTAAATTTTTTTCCTATGTTCTAATTTTAGTCTACTTATGTTCTAAAGTTTTATTTTTCCTATGTTCTAAATTTTTTCTACCTATATTCTAAAGTTTTTTTTTTCTATGTTCTAATTTTAGTCTACTTATGTTCTAATTTTAGTCTACTTATTCTAAAGTTTTATAGTTTTTTTTAGTCATTTTTTTATAAGAACTTATGTAGGAATCAAACCTACATCTCTTATGCATTTGCATACTGCTCTACCACTTGAGCTAATAGGTTTTTATTTTTATTCTATTTTTTTTAAAAAAGAAAATATTTTATGCATTAATAATCATTTGAATACTCAAGATAATAGCAACATTAACACACTTATGGGAACTTCCTCAATCCATACTATTTGCTAATTTGAGCTCTACAATGGGCTATGGGCTACCTCATTTTTTCAATATATGTTCTAATATTTTTTCCTTGTTCTAAATTTTTTTCTTGTGTGTTAAATTTTTTCTTATGTTCAAAACATATGTTATATTTTTTTCCTATGTTCTAAATTTTCCCAGGTTTTAACTTCTTCCCTTTGTAAATTTTTTGCATATGTTCTAAATTTTTCACACATATTCTAACTTTAGAGCATAACTAGAAAAGGCGAAAAAAAAAAAAAAAAAAAAAAACACTCCAAAATGTTTAACTTCCTTCTCTTGAAACAATACTTAGTACAATAAACCATCAACATGCAATGATATTAATATACAAAATAACAAGTATACTTTTAGAACATAATAGATAGACTTTTAGAACATAACATTCATACTTAAAATTCAAACATTAGAAATTATAATTTAGAACATAACAAACCTAATATGTAGAATTTTAGAACATCATAGACTAACTTTAGAACATAAAACGATATGGTTTAGAACATAATTTTAGATAAAAATTTTAGAGCATATTATGCATCGATTATAAATTTCTAGGACATTGATATAGTCTAGAACACCTATTCAAAAAAACATAATAATAAAAAATAGTTTAGAACACAATTTTCAGAATTTATACGGTATACCTTATGCAATTAGAGTAGTTGTCAGATTGGTTAGAGTAACATTTGGATTTTTTTTCGATTCGACCTTGCATGTAGCTGCAGTTTTGAAATACCAAAAAGATTAGCAACATTCAACTGAAAATAGACACATTAATACCTGAAATTATTCAATTTCGAAACTTATTTTCATAAATTTAACCTGTTCTTCACCAATTTCCAATCAGATTTCACTTTAAATCAATTGCAAAATCTAGGGTTTTTTTTTTTTTTTTTTTTGCCAAAATTTGAAGTTAAATTGTTCAATTTGACTTTGTTAATGCAAATTTATGAACAATATTTTGAATCTACACCAAAAATAAAGAAAAACGCAGATTTTTTGGGTTCAATTGAAGCAGTTTTTGTATTTTGAGGAAAGTGAATACGGTGGTTTTAGAGAGAGAAAATGGTGAGAATTTTGGGTGTCATTGAGGAGAGAGAAAATTAAAAGGCAGGTGGTTACATAAAGGTAGAAGGTTTTGATATTTACAGGAATGCCATTAATATTTATGCTTTAATCTCAACCGTTTACCTCAATCAAATCCTACAGATTAGATTGGTTCTTATATAACTAAAATTCTTATATAAGGAGAGGTTCTTACCGGATCCCTCCCCTATATATATATATATATATATATAATTTGAAATAACAAAAAGTTAACAACAAAATAACATGAGTTTTATAAAACCTGGAGTACCGTGTGCATGGTACTCTAGGAGTATGCTAGAAATTGCGAACAGGCCAAGGTCCATCAAAAAGACTAATAAATTGTTGCATAGGTTTGCAGAAACTATGGTCTATGGATAATATACCAAACGGAGTTCGGCTGCACCGCTGTTAAACTTTCCTGCAAATATTTCAAATTTTTGAATCTCGACACATTTAGACTCCTCATGTAATATTGTGAAGCTGAATTCTTTTCAAGATTGTAAGAGTTTTTATGATACAATTCATAGAGGGAAAGAATGAAAGATTCTTGATGATACAAATCATACAGTTAAGCAAGTAGAAAGATATAAACAAAAAATGGAGATAGACCAGAATATACAAGAACAATACAGAAAAGAGATTAGAGAAGGAAAGAATATGCATTTGCCATCTAACTACCAAAAAAAACAAAAATCAGTATGAGAATGTCATCCATGATTCCTCTACTTCTTGTGGCACTGATAGTGTCATCCACGGTTCCTCAACTGGTTGTGGCGATGTTATATAATGGAAGGTTTCGGTTTCAGGATAAGAGATGTTCTCAACTCTAGGAGGCATCAGTGAAGAGCAACAATTCTGGCACACAAAAAGAGGGGGAACTGCTTCTGTATCCTCAATGCCTGTGCATCTTGTATGTTGCCACGCTTCACAGATGTCACATGACACCATTCTCTCTCCATCATCATCTGTTGCTCCGCATGAACATCTGACTGTCCAATTGTCAGGTCCTCCCTCATACCTGAACTCACTCTTCAAATCAATACCGCTTCCTCTGACTGTAACTACAGAACCTGATTGTACTGCGCCAAAGATTACTTCTTCGTCATACAAACTTCCCAAATCCTCAATGTCAGTCACTGTATATCTCTCCATGATGCAGTAAGTGTCTCTAAAAGCTTGTTGAACTGCTACTTTCAAGTCACCAAATGAGGCATGTAATGGAAGAACAATTACTTCACCAGGAGAAAGATTCTTAGATAGTTCCATCTCTAACTCACTTGAAGTTGGCAGCACCTGGCATATGAATCTTAGTAATTGGTCATCTTCATCTTTGAAAGGCCATTCCTTCATGAAGTGCTTGCTGTCTAGTAATACTCTAACAGACAAGCCCAAAATATTTGAATCAGACTGATCCAATATCACCTGTTTGTATAAAATACATACATCTCGATATATGTCTATTCCAGAGGCTTCAGTGAGTGCTAATACAGGTTCAACAGATGCCTTTTCTCTGCTAGATTTCGTAGGAGGTGAAGCTTCACTAACTTCATGGATGGTGTACTCCAGAATCCTGCTCACTGTGTCAGTCCGACGTCGAACTATGTAATCACCCACAATCACATTATTGATGGATTTTAGGACATAATCAAGCAGCCCTGTATCTCCAATATGAGCTCTGGCAGCATCCCGGACTTCCTGTCTAGTCATTCCTTTCTTGGAGGACTTATTTCCCCTATATTCCTTCAGGGCATTAACTATAACTTCAGCTGTGAATTCTAGTCTCCGTTTGGGCCATCTGCTATCCATGGTAGCTACCAGAGCTTGAAACTTCCTGCATTTCACCATTGGCTTTGCTCTTGTATTAAGTTGCCTCTTTGACATGGAAATTTTTGGTGAGAACTTTTCAATTTGAGGTGAGGAAGCAGGAAACGCAGCATGGGCCAAGGCTACTTTAGTTTTAACTGGAGTTTTGGACTTCAGGGTCAGCATGAACTTGAGGAGATCTCTTAATGTGATGAGACGGGTCTCACTCAGATTTCTGTAGGAGTATATGATTTGTTTTACATGTGCTGACTTGTTCGATTTTGGGAGACTGCCAATCAGGTCATCCAGGTTAAGAGAGCTAAGAACTTCTACAGCTTTTTGGTGGTGGTGTGCTTTAACCCCAAAGCTACCATGGGAGAATCTGTATCCCCATCTGCCAAACCATGGGTGTCCGTATGCAACACTGTGGAGAATTCTAAGATCCATCGACCTTTTTCTAGAGGTATCCTCCACTGAGATCTTTCTAAATAACAGAATGTTACCCACATCAGTTTGTGTTCTGCATCGTATCAACATGATAAGGTCCAGCAAAAAGATAATCAAGTTATTCAATTTTTATTACCTTACATGAAGATTTGTACAGATCCGATCCCATAGATCCATTATCTCTCTTCCACAAAGATACTTGGAACCTCCTTCAATCCCATTAATGCATACTAGATGACCAAAGCCATTGCAATGAATCAGCCCATGCAGAAGATGTGTTTGAAGCTCAAGGACATCACTGTTAAGTGACTTGGTCCACTCTGAATCAAGGGGAATTATCACATGATAATTCCTTTTTGACATATAGTGATGACTCCATCCTTAGTGAATATATCAGAGGAATTAGTTACATATACATATGGTTAGATTCAGGAAACATCACTGTGTTTTAAGTACTTCGTATTTATTATCATGTACTATGTATTATTTATCACAAGGAAGAATTTAGAAATGCTGCATAAACATTTTAGATAAATTTTAATTTATAGATGGCAAGTTGGCATCCAGAACTATTTACAACTTGGCATTTCCAGTAGGCAAGACAAAAATCTAGTCATATTTCGATTAACTCCTCATCTGTCATCAAACTAGTAGGGCTAACAGTTCAAAAAATTGATAGACTGGAATATGTGGTTAACATCAGGAAAGAAACCCAACCACCTTATTTCCTAGACTGATGTGCTATATCCCAAGTATGAGCTATGAATACAATTATAGGATCTGTTAGTGCAAATTTATTCTAGAGTCTACAATAAGCTAAATAGTGATGATACTTCAAAGTTCAAATATTGGTGAAAGCTGATTCATATTACAGCAGATCAAGATAATGAAGAGTAATACCCCCAATGTGATATTTAGCAATAACCTTCCCCCTTCTCCACAACATAAATAAAAAACATAAAAAAACACTCACATTTAAATCAAGAAAATATGATCCTTAGAAACAGGATCCTATTAGCTTGATTTCTGACATATTTAAAAAACAGATCCTGTCAGCTCCTCATATTCAACACCATAATCTTTACTTCAAGTGGAATATAGCTCCTATTACACATCCTTAAACTCGAGAGAGAGTGGTAATAGAAGCATCATCGATCAGAAGTTAGAAAAATATACAGTAAAGTCAAAAGCCAGAGATTTACCAAGTTGGGTTTCATTCGTCAGTCACATACTAGTTCTGTTTTGTGGTAGACACTTCAGCTTAGATGTCCTAGGAGCTAGGGATGCATTTTAGTGAAAGCCCGACTGTTGGATACAGTCGTTATGATTTGTATAAATAGATTAGGAATACAGAACAGCAATAAAGATTTTGTTTCTTGTAGAAGGTACTCTATTGACATTATTGTTTGAAAAGATAACATACCATAACACAATATAAGAATACTTTCTACAATCAGACCTTAATTTCATGCCATAACACTACATTGAACAATAATACAGCTTGAACAAACTTTCTACAGGACAAGAAAATCAAAGAACAGAGAAGCAGTTTCAAGAACAAGAAGAAGCTAAAACTAACAGTAGAAGAATCAAAACATAAATCCCTTCAAGATTCAGTGAGTCAAACCATTTCCATGTTTCATTAACCATCTTCACACAAACATATCAACAAACACTTGTTGTGCGTGTTGTGCGCTACAGAAGCTAAATTTTGCAGCATTCATAAACCAAAATCCATCAAAATAAATCAAAAACAATAGAAACCCAGATCAAGAAATCAACAAAACATCATTCCCAAGAAACAAATACAATTAAAATTAATAATAAGATCAAGAAATTACCACAACAACGACAATGATCACAAAAGGGCTGTTTTGAGTTCTTGACATTTTCTTCAATGGTATAAAGAGGAAGAACGACACCCCCACTTTCTTGAACAAGAAGAGTACACCAAACAAGCATAGAATCGATCTTGTAGTCTTCAATTTCAGCACATTCTTGAAGAAACACCCTAATATTATCTCGAAAAGCTCCAGTTGGTTTAATTGGGCAACCTGGATCGCAGAAAGTGTTGAGACCAAAGAGTTTTGGGGCTCTCTTTCTCTTCCTACATGTCTTTAAAATGGGAAGCGACATTGTTGAAGCTTCAAAGCTTAGCTTGTTTTCTGGGTTTTTGTGAGAGAGAAGAAAAATGGAGGAGAGTGAAAGAAATTGAGAGATTTGATTTGTTGAGTTTGAGCGGCAAGGAAAGAGTTTGTTAGAGTTTTAATTATCTGTTACAAAGAGACATTGGTTAACTACTTTTTTCTAAGTTCGTTACAAGCTAATGACTAATGAGAAAGCTGGTGCGAGCGTGATTATTATTATTATAATTATTAGGAAAATTTGTAATTATTAATCCAACTTTCGCCAATTTCCTTTCATTAATCCCAACTTTCGATTATTATTGAATAATCCCAACTTTGGGGGGCATTTTCTTTCATTAGGTCAAATGACTGGTGACCTGTTTAAAAGGTAACTTTTTTTTATTTATTTTCTTAAATGTCGCATGTCGCAATCTCATTACTCAAAAAAATTAAAAATAAAAATAAAAAACCCAACCCAGCCACCTTCATCCCACCGCAGCCCCACCGCCTCCCACCCTAGCACCCACCGGAAACCACCACCTCCTTCTTCAACCCCACCGAAAACCATCGAATTTCCCTGAATCCGCACGCTACGTCACTCTCTTCCCCCGAAACCACCCGCAATTTCACTCCCTTCACCCGAAACCACCCGCAGCGCCACCCATCGTCGTCGAAAACAAGCCCAAAACCACCAACTGCGGATTACCCCTCTAAAACAACCATTTCACGCAAACCTCGACCCCCTTTCGCCGCGGATTCCCCCTCCCCCTTTCGTCGCTGATTCCCCCTCCCCTTTGCGTTGGTGATTCCCCCTCCCCTTTTGCCGCTGATTCCCCCTCCCCATGTTTCTCGTTTTCTCAGGGTTTCGATTTTGGGGTTTCGGTGGCTGAGAACTTGGGCTTTCAGTGGTTGCGTGGGGGAATAGGAAGGGGTTCAGTGGTTATCGGTGGGGTTCGGGAGGGAGATGGTGGTTTTCGGTGCCTGCTAGGGAGGAGGTGGTGGGGCTGCGTGGGATGAAAGTGGTGGTGCTAAGGGAGGTTTTTTTTTTTTTAAAAAAAAAAAAAACTTTGATTTTTTTTTTGGACAAATTAAGTGTTGACACGTGTCCATTAACCAAGTATAACAGGTGATTGACTTTCGTTGACCAGTTTTGGCCTGATAAAAGAAGACGCCCCCCAAAGTTGAGATTATTTAAAAATAATCGATAGTTGGGATTAATGAAAGTAAATCGCCCAAAATTGGGATTAATAATTACAAATTTTCCTAATAATAATAATAATAATAATAATAATAATAACAATAATTATTATTATTGTTTGCAACAAAGTAAGCATACAAAACAAGAGACTACTCATACTACTTATCTCAGATCTCTAGTCCAGTGTGTGGTTTCTACAGGCGTGGGTACATTGCAAAGTACAAATATTTCGCGGGAAGAACATACTATTAAAATGTAATGAACATATTACCTAGAGTGTAAAGAACATATTACGGAGTATTAAAATGTAATGAACATATAGTTTTTATTGTCATTGAAATGTACTTTTATTTGTGAAATAACTTTCATTGCTTATTGTGAAATATTTTATGAATTTTGTCCTAAAATTATGGTGAATACATATAAATAATGTTCATTAAATAAAATTGGATGTTCTTTACTAATATTAAAGATGTTCTTTAGATATAAAAAAAGAAAAATGTGCGAGGAAGGTCCTTTTAAGTAGACTTTTATGTGACAAAGACCCTTTTACATATATATATAAAAATAAATAAAAAAATAAATAAAAAAAAAGTGGCACAAAAGGTCCTTATATCATGTTCATGTTGTGAGGAGGGTCCTTTGACCATTTTCCGGGGTTCAATTTTTTTTTATTTCCCGACAAAAAAAAGTCACATCTAAGTTCCCTTTTTTCTCCCTCCTCTTTTCCATCGATCGTTTTTCCTTTTTTTTCCCCTATTAAACCCAAAATTCTAAAAACAATTAACACCAAAACTTCAATTGTAATCCCATACAATAAAATTGAAGGCTATACAAAGTAATTCCACACTAATCCTCCCCACAATGAGAGAACTCAGGGAAAAAAAAAAAAAAAAAAGTAACTTAATAAGTCACGTGCTTTACACGTGGCTTTTTTTTACTAGAAAATAAAAATGTCAACGCTCGAAAATGGTCAAAGGACCTTCCTCACAACCAAAACATGATATAAGGATCTTTTGTACCAATTTTTTTTTTAAAAAAGGGTCTTTGTCACAAAAAGGTCTAGTTAAAAGGACATTCCTCACAAATTTTCCTGAAAAAAACATAAAATTGGATGTTATTTACTAAACAACTGTATATTCTTTACAAAACAACATGTTCTTTCCGTATTATTTTCTGTAACAAGCAAGATACAAGAAGATGTACCTTAAAATTTTTATCTCTAGACATACTTGCTATATTCTGAGTAGTCTTACACGACACACAACTACTGCAATACTCCGTCCGTTTTTAAATATTTTCTCCATTTTCCTATGCGCAAAGTGTTAGGAAAATTGAAAAAAATAATAAAATATAGAAGTAGTGGGATAGGCGAAAGAATAAAAAATTGTAAAAATAAAAGGTAATTGAGAGAATTGAAAGAGAGAATATGAAATTAATAAAATATTATTTATGTTTGGTCCAATAGTTGAGAGAAATGAATTAAATATGAGTTTTTCTACATGGTACCCCTAAATTATTGCGTTTTCTATGTTGTACCCTTTTAAATCCAAACTTCTAAATGGTTTCCAAAAGTTTTATGTATTGTTTTATATATGTCATTCCTAAGCAGCTAAGTTGTTTTGTTAACGGTAATTAACTTGTGCTTAAGATAACCACCCATCTTAGTTAATTACTAATTAAAAATTATAGGATATAAATAACAAAAATTTAAGGGGGTGTTAAATACCGCCAACTATTTTTATCAAAATCGCCAACATTTAATGTGAATGGACACCAATACCCTTACTATACCCCCACCCCATCTTCCTCTTTCTCTTTTATTTTTTTTTTCTCTCTCATCACAATACCACATCCAAACCACCATCAACCTCAAATTGAGGTTGTACATCAGAGGTGAAGAGAAGTGGTGGCCGGACGTGGAAGGACAACAACGGTGAGGATTGGAGGTGATGAACCGGCATCACGGTGATCAAAATTGAAAAACCAGTTCGTCACTTTGCTCAGTTCTTGTTTTTAATAATCTCCGGCGCTCACCATGGTCAATCGGCGTGCAAAATCGGTCACCCAAGACGGTAACTGGTTTTGGATGTCGGTCTATCGTGGTCAATCGGCACCCAAAATCGGTCACCCGGGACGGTAACCGGTTTCCAGCGTCGGTTACCATGGTCAACCGACACTGGAAACCGGTTACCGTTCTGGGTGACCGATTTTGGGCGTCGGTTGTGCTGGTCACCGGATTTAAAAGAAAATCACCACCCTCCCGCCGACGTGGGAAGGTGGTGGGTTGTTTATCCGATGGCTGATGATTGTTGTTGGTCCGATGGTTGATGATTGTTGTTGGTTCTTTCGGGATTTCGGCCTCAAAAACAATTTGGTGCAGTGGTTGTAGTGGTATGGGCGGTGGTTGTAGTGGTATGGGCGGTGGTCGTGGTGGCGTGAGTGGTGGGTGGCAATGGTGGTTGCTTTTGTGGTGGTTGAGTTTGAGTTTGAGGCTTGATTGATGCCTTAGGAGAGAGAAAGCAAAGTAAGGATGAGTAAGGGTAATTTTGTCCATTCTTCACTTTTGTTGGCGGTTTGATAAAAAAAGCTGGCAATATTTAGCAATCCACAAATTTAAACCCCATTTTGATCAAACCCCTCACATTCCATCTCTCACACCCCTATTTTATTGAGAACGATTATCTCATTGAATTCCCAATTGTTACAAACCCTAAGATTTTTGCTTAGAAATTCAAAACTAATAAGGATCGATTAATATATACAATAACATATCCATAATTCTTCTCTGCTATTTTTGGATAAGAATTTTAGTGTTCTTCGATCAGGCGAAGGTATGATTGAACAACAATTTTCATCCTAAATTAATAATTAATTTCTTGTTATTTTCTATGTACAATAATTGAAAATGATTACATAAACTAAAAGAGTAGGTAAATTTCATACTAGTAGTTTGATGTTGGGTTGATTGTCCAATTAATCAATCTACTGTATATTTTGATGCCATGCCATGCCTTGTGATCTAATGATTTTAGTTTTTAATTGGCTTTAATTTTTCGTATGTTTCAATTGTCGGTGTAAATTTCTGCAATGTGTCCTTTATGTTTTCCATGTTGAGAATGTCTTGAATTTGTTTTAGTGGAGTTGTTGTGGTTTACAAGTATTGAATTTTATGGTTTGTTCAGAGAAAAAGAGTTCATTTTATCAAAGTATATTATGGAGAAGAAGAAGAAAGAAGCTGACAATGGTGGAAGATCGTAAATTTGGGGGAAATATAACCAAATCATATCTATACTATATACTAAAGTAATCATTGGAGGGAACACTTGGCATAATTTTGTGAAATGTTTTCCCTCCAAAATGCTATTTTATTTTTAAATTCTATAAAAAAAAATAAAAAAAAAATCCTTTGAATAAACTTTATTTACATATATTTGTATCACATAGGAATTCAAAGGTTGGACATTAATAAATTTAAATTTCAAAAAATAAAAAGTGTTGTATAAGTCATTTAATTTCTATATAAAAAAAAGGGAAAAATAGCAAAAAATAATACAACATTTGGCCGATTCTTTTTTAATAATATAACCTTTGGATTATTTCTAAATATTACAACCTTTGGGGGTGTTCATTTTAAACAAGACAAAATACTTGTAACCTGTTAAACCAGTTGCACATGACACATGTTTTTTATGTAACTGGTCTAAATATTAATTTTTTAAATAAATAAATAAATTTTTATTTTTAATAATTGATAAGACTGTTTAACATTAATTATGCCTAATTATAACATTACTTTCCAGACCTATTGGAGTTAACGATCTCATGGATCGTTAAGTGGTGTAACCTTCACCCTGTGAACGGTTTACAAGTTCCTAAAACTTGTTGGCGACTCTTTTGCTCTAGCTTCCTTCCCTTTGGACGCCACCATGCTTTAGTGTATGATCACAGCGGGGTTCAAGTTTGGGGTAATGCTTGAAATATTCCCTACAGTTTTTAGCGACTCCTCTGGGGAGGATCTCTATTTTAATTCCTTAAATTTATCTCAGCAATGATTTTGAAAGAGTGGATGAGACTAAAAAAGTTCTAAGTATTTCATGTGCGCAATTTTGATTAACATTATTGTCATATGCATAAAAAAGGATCTCATTGGAAAGACCATCCGTAATGAGTCAAAAACATAGGATTTTTACACGTAGGAAATTTGAGGAATATCTTTCACAACTAGAATCGAAATAATGCTGCGAAAAACTAGAAAATTTAAGAATACAGAAAGCTACTGAGGCATGTAGGACTGGCGTCTAGAAAATAGAGCCAGTCGCCGAAGATATGGCTTTGTCGCCAGGCGACAGGGCTATATCGCGGTGACAGTCCCTGTTGGCTGGCGCTGCGTTCTTCCAATACCGAGCCAGAAATATGAGTTCTTTTTTTCGACCAGTTCTAGAACCGTTGGCTCGACTCTACTTCCAGATTGAGTTTTTCTCACTTTTCTGAAACCCATATGTGTTCTATATATGGACACAACGCTCTGAGAATTCATGCTCCATTTACCTGATTGAACGCTCTGAGCAACAAATGGTACATCTGAAAGGAATGGTGTCCTTTGAACAAGTGTACTATTCCGTTAGTGGGTTTAGAATTATTAGAAAGCTAATATATTCAGTAAGGTCAAGTGATCGGAATGTCTAGGTGGAGTTCGCTTCCGATCAGTAATATTAATGCATAATTAATATTACAGCTTAATCTTGATTGAACCCTTCGGGTCACACCCTTTGCAGTAAACGTACCGACTCGACGAATTAATTCGGAAGAAATTAATTCGTCGCCCGAGTATTAAATATTTAGACGTCGGAAATTCGAGCTTGGAGCATCAAAACCGAGCGTCGGAGAATCTCAAATGTCGAGCCAAAATTTAGGATTTGGTGAGACGGGAAAATGCTTTAAGTAACAAGTAAAATCCTAGCCATGCACCCAACAGGTGCGTGCCACGTGGCGACACATGTGGCAAGGGTCGTGGACCTAGGGCGATGGGTCATGGACACAGGCCAAAATAAAATGGCCCAACCGAACCCAACTTGGGGCTCTAGGTTGGGTGACACATGGTTAGTTCACATTACATGTGAAATGCCTTGAGGACCAAGTGGGAAAGTTGTCCTCACCTAACTATGTGACACTTTTTACTTGTTCCTTGGTTTATTTAACTAAGGGTTGAATTCATCAATCTTTCCATGTGGGATCTTTTTGTGAAAAAGTCCCACATTGAAAGATGAGTGGGATTCACAAGCTATCCTTCCTTATAAATAGCCAAAGCATGGCTTGTGAATTCTTTGCTTGAGTAGGAGTTCAATAGAGCATTGCATTAGCAAAAACTCTTAAACTCACAAAATACTCGGGTTTTGGTCAGACCTCGCTAACCTCGAGGCAACGGACCTTAAAGTCGCTAGTAGTTTTTGCGGGTGGACTTTCATTGGAGGCTCTCGTGTGAGCGGGGCTAAGATTTCAAGTAAGAGTCCATTTGGTCGGGCGAAGCACGCTTCAAAGGTAAATTTCGATTTTATCCTTTTATGTTTATTTGTTATGCTTTATGGTATTATTAATTGTGAGTGGTTCTTGCGGTCGGGGTTGTTTCCGCGGTGAGTCGGACTCACCAAACCCCAATAGCGGTATCGGAGCCACGCTCGTGTATTTTTAAAATCATAATATTTTCAAGATGATTTTTATGGCTTAATTTTTCTGGTTTAAGTTGCTAATTAGATTAGTAGCTCGTATTATCTATTTTAACCTCGTATTTAAGCTACCTTCAGCCCCGAACCCAGATTTCGACCCAAAAATAGTGAATTTTGGGTGGAAAAGGCGTTCAGGAAATGGTTTTACCCTTGTAGGATTCGGTTTTTAGCCAAAAAACGACCAGAAATGCACTTTTCGAGGGATTTTTCGTTTTGACGAAAAATTTTAAGTCTTTCTAACCTTGAAAATTAATTGCATATTTATGGTGATTATGTAATTGTTTCAATACATATTTTATATACAATTTTTAACCTCTTTAGGCATGATTACTTGGTGGTAATTTGTGCTTGAAAGCTTGGTTTTATTTTTCACATAATTGCAAACTAATTGCATTAAGTGTGAAATTGTTGTTCTTTGAGGCTTCCAAGTACTAAAGATTCAACCTTTAATTATGTTAAGTGATTGAAACTTTGAGTTACTAAATTCCATGAATTTTTGTTAAACTTTGTTGATTTAATCATTTTTTAGTTGATTGGAATCATAAAGTTTGAAACTTTGTGATAGAAAATTATTGATTTTCACATTGGAAGATATAATTTTTTCAAGAATTCACAAGTATTAAAGTTGGAATCTTTATCGAACTTACGTTCATTTTTTCCAACTCCCTTTTATTTTGTCAAAAACTCAAGATTAATTTAAACTAACTAAATTTATAGTGAGTAATTGCCCTCTTATTATTTTTGTTGCACCAAGTTAAACCAATTTAATTAAAGAATGGTTCTTGGGAATTATTTTGGATAGATGCACTTTGAAAATTTTATTTTAAGTTAGACTTGTTTAAATTTTCATTTTTGCTCAATGAATTAATTCTAAAATTAATTAGAATTGATTAGAGATGTCACAAAAAATCGGGAATTAATCCCGAGGCACAAGCACGCAAACCAAGGCACAATAGCCATGTGCATTCCTCGACCAGCTGGGCTGCTCGCACAGCCCGCATGTGGATGCCGAGGGACGAGGCTGCTGCGCTTGGTGCGTATGGTGCTAGGTGTGTGCAAGGAGCCGTGTGCTGACTTGGTGCATAAGGAGCATGCGAGATGATGCTAGGCAGCTGCAACTTGACGCGCATCGAGTGCGCGCTGCCAAGCAGCGCCCAGCAGCATCACAGCACGCAAGGCCGAGGCTGTTAGGCAAGCGCTCAGCACTTGCGTGCGTGTGAGTGCTCAAGGGTGCTAGCCTTGGGTAGCCGATGTACTTTTCTCTTGGTTTTAATTTTTCCTTTTGGCCGTTTTGTTTATTTTAATTTATTTTAATTATTTTATTATTTTAATTAAAATTTTGGAGGATAGGCCTCGGGTTTTGAGCGGCATTGGCAAAATTTATTTTAACAAATTTTGGGTTTTACCGACTTAATTAATTATATTCATTGAGTTGGATGCGGAATTTAGTGGGAGCTTCAAATTTTAATTGCACTTATTTATATAATCGATTAAAACAACTTTGACTAGTTTTAATTAGGTCTGTTAATTGGATTAACCACCTAGATTAGTTACTAGTTCTCGCGTGTTTATGCATTGTTACTTGTTTATCGTTGTAAAATGCATGGGCCATTCACAAATAGTGAATTGATGAATGGAATGTATATTCTCTCACATGTTTTATGAAATGGCAACTAGTGGGGCCCGATTAGGATAGAAAATATGGACTGCGATCCGTGATGTATTATTGTAAATCTAAATACGGTATGCGTAACGTTGAGTATTTTTGTACCTTAATATTTAGATTAATCCAACTCGTAGATACTAGTAGTTGCATTTATTTTGGTCAAGTCTTGGAAGACGAAGCCATGAAGTTGCAAATGAAGACCTTTTGAAGATTTGAAGATCTCAAGGGGTCATGCTAGTTGCCAAATGCATCTATATTTATGTTTTTCGATATATATATATATATATATATGGGTGTGTGTGTGTGTGTGTGTCTATGTATATGAATTATATGTTAGATGCATTTTTAGGATTTCGAATGTTGTGATGATTAATTAAGTTCACTTAAATCAACCAACATAGAAACTCTAGGTCCCTAAATATTGAGTAAAACTTGTCATTCCAAAACAACACTTACCAACCGAACGAGGGTAGTGGTGGGATACGCCAAAGCGAGGCATCACTACCTCTCCTAGGAGCGTAAGGCATGCCGGGTATGCAAGTTGGTTTTGGTTGTACTCAATGATATGAGTGATGGAGTCCTAACATGTCGTGGCAAAGTGAATAAATTGTTTAGAAAGCATTAGATGCGATGATTTATTCAACCAAGAGTGGCTTGGAGCCATCAGCAAAGCATTGCTTACCTTAGGAGATTGAGAGTTAAGGCAAGCCAAAGCATGCTTAACCACTATTTGTTTCTTTGGATCTTGGAATCGACGTATTCTCGCCAAATGGGGACAATTTTAATGCGTGGATAAGACGTTTAATAATTTGAAGATTTGCATGAATACCTTTTAATTTTCAAACTTATTATGTTATTTACTTGATAAATGGTTATAATTTGCACTTATATTTGTAGAATTCCAAATCAAACTGTATTGTTTTCCATGATTGGTTCTTTGCACTTATACTTGATAAATGGTTATACTTTGCACTTATACTTGATAAATGGTTATACTTTGCACTTATACTTTGCACTTATATTTGTAAATGAAATCTTTGAGAATGGTTCTCAAAGAAAAGTAAAGCATTTCTAAAATACAATTCTCATAAATGACTTTTATAACAAAGTCCGAAAGGACGGTTGGACATCATGTATTCAAAATACTAGGTAGTTTTGATAAAACATGCAGTATTGAGTTGCAAACTCAAAATTGTCAATATAGACAACCAACATATCTTTTCGCTTAATACATAAATGAGTAGGACTCATTGATGTAGTAATTCAAGTGTGAATTAAAGGAAAAGATGGGACTTTGTTTTACGGCGCATTAGATGCTTAATTATGCCTAACAAAGTATAAAAGTCAAAAACTCTTAAAGAAATGGTTCTTAAAATATTATGAGATAAAGTATGATAAGAAATATAGGAAACGAGGAACGAAGAAAGGAATAAGATTCCATTTCAACCCATGAGTTCATATTATTGTAGTTAACTTAGCAATTCGTTATCTTCACAAGTATCAGATACTGCTTGAGTGTTCGACTTTGAAAAAGACCTTAAACTATTGAATATCAGCTAAGTTATCGACTTACAAGCTAAGAATGAAGCAAGTGGTGCTACATTAGTTGTAAGGACGTATGCTTTGTTTAAAGACCTTTAAGCTAAGGTTGGAACAAATAAATGGTTATTGTGTTCCATAATCAGCAATTGATCCATTTACACACGGAAAGAGTCACATTTAAAGCAATGAGCAATAGTTGCAAATTTATTTGAATGGCATGGTTGTCTAAACCATGAGTCAAGAATGCTTGATTATAAACAAACATTATCTTAACATGATAAACTAGCAAAAGCTCAAATTCATGGGCATGATTTGCGTTCCGAACATCTTTAACAATGTCACATCGACAAGAACGTACTCAAGGCTCTATTAGATAGGCTCTTGATAGTTGATCGATTCGGAATCGTTCTAAGACAATCAAGTCTTACTTGTTGAAACCGACAAAGTAAAGAGCTATTGTTCTTGGTATAGACAATTGACTCCGAAATCTAAAGAGGATTCATTTACTTCAACGTCTCACAAAGAATTTGAAAGAATATGGCTATATTCATTAAATGTGAACAAACTTGACCTTGAATAGTTCGAGAGTTTAGTGAAGTACATAATCGACTTGGCAAGATACCAAAACGTCTAGATTAGATCGAGCAATGTTTGCTTGAGCCAAGAGCAACCATCACAAAGTTATGAAATTGAAATTTTCATAAATAACTCCACAAAGAACATACTTGAAAAGACACATACTTGAAAAGACACTATCTCCACAACCTAATTGAGAACATAGTGTTTGTTTCTCTAAGTGGTGTCTTTCTAGAAAGTAACACGTTTCCAAAACGACAAGTGGGAGGAAAATGAACTTGATGACCATCGAGCTTAGCAACAAACTAGAACTGAGAATCTCGGAAGACCTTAAAAGGGCTTCGTGAGAATACTTGATCAAGAATACTCAAAAGGACTTTACAAGTGCCTTAAAAGAGAATTCATTTCTTACAGAACTTTTGAAAAGTTGGAGTAAGATCAAGAATATCAAAGGGCTTTGGAAGCGCTTTGAAACTCAGTGTTTGATGCAATAACCCCGTGTAGGTATAGAATTTACCAAAGGCTTGGGTTGAATCCTATAAATTTTCTATTAAGTTAGAAATAAACCTAAGACTTACAAGCATACTATTTACTATTAGATAGTAAAGGAATAATGTCTTGTAAGATAGCTACAACAAATCCAAATTCCGAATAATTGTTAGAGGCCATAAAAATCCGAGATAGACTCCATGTTTGAAAATCATGTTTTAAACTTGATTATTTTGTATAAAGGGTGAAAGATCCATCGATTGCAAATAAGTTTTCAAGTGGAAAACTAACAAATGTGGAAATGTATATGCATACATAGCTAGATTGGTTGAAAAGGATACAATTAAATTCATGGAGTTAATTTTAATAAAAACCTATTCACCAATCGGAATGCTAAAGTCTTTTCGTGATTGTTTTAGCAAAATTGCTCATATGAAATATGGCAAAATAGATACCAAATCCGCCTTCCCAAACTAGGATTTTGGAAGTGACTATGGAACAGTCTAAGGGTTTTGAAAATCTAAATAATGCTAGATTTGAAAGCAAGCTCAAGGAATCCGTTATGGGATTTAAGGAAGCATTGCATATAGGAATTGGAACGTGTTTTCTCATAAAGTTAATAAGAGGATTGGTGATATGTCCATTTTATATAGTGTTTTATCCCCGTCCCTTGGTCGTTATTAGTAATATTTTTGGCTCTTTCGGGCCACTTTTTATTACTAATTTGTGTGTTCTAGTGTTTTCGTAGTTTTAGTTGTATTTTACAGGAAATTGCACTCTTGGAGCATTTTCCCGGGCTTTATGGATCGACTACGGAAGCTAGAAAGACACGACCACTCTTGAAGCCCAGGATTGGTGAGAGCCGGTGATTAAGGGCTCGGTATGTGATACCGGGGCTATTGGATCAATTAATCAAGACCCGATGAGGAAATTCAGATTGGGCCGAGGAATCGAGCCCAATCGAAATCCAAGCCTCAGAGAAGAAGTCGGGCCCGATCGGGCAAGCATACGCCCGATCGGGCGAGTGCACGCAAAAGCAAGCCTCAGGAAGAAGCGCGCCCGATCGGGTGAGCGTAGGCTCGATCGGGCGCAGCATACCAAGCAAGGGCAGAGCAAAAAGGCGGGCCCGATCGGGCGCGTGTTTTTCTTAGTAGCTGATTAGTTTAGTTTTAATTCTTGTTTTAGGAAAGGTTTAAATACGATTATGTACGGAATTATTAGCTGACCTTCTTTCTTAGACTTTCTCTCTCTACTTAGTATTTTTCTCTCTCTTAAATTCTCTTTAAACTTTTGTTCTTAATACTTCCTTTAATTCCAGATTTAATTTTTGGTACAATTTCTTCCCTTTTAATTTCAGCTATTTTAATTGCTTTCTTGATTATGCTTTTAATTATTTACTTGATTGACTTAGTTATGATGATTAGTGAGTAGTTTCATTCTAGGGTTTATGGGGATCCATAATTAATATGAAGGGATAGTTTGTTATTATTGATTATTGATATTGCATGATAATTTCCTATTGAATTGTTTTAATTCTTTACAATTAGATTATGAATCGGGCATATGTAATTTGATTGTGAATGTTTAGCAATATTGAATTGATGAATCGAGCAGATGTTGATTTAATATTAAAGGATAATTTTAATAGGAACTTAGGTCTAGTAAATTGCGAGAGCCTGTTAGATCTATGTTGATTAATAAATTGCGAGAGCCTGTTAATCATGTTATCTGTGCATTGTTAATTATTAATTACTTTGTTCTATCTCGGAATATTAATTATAGGTGAACCCGTGACCCTAGGCTTCCTTATTATTATTTCTTTTCTCCCTAAACTTATTCTTCGTAGTATAGAATTCATACCTAAAAATATTGGTTACTTAGATAATTTAGATTATAATAATTAATTAGAATTAAAAAGACCCATTTCCCTGTGGAGTTCGACCCTACTTCCCTATCTTCTTTAGTTAGTGATTTAGGTAATTATTTTTTATTAGGGGATGCGACTTTACCTTGTCAAAATTTGGCGCCGTTGCCGGGGAAACGGTTTTATTTTTATTTCTGATTGTTTTTGTAGTCTAGATTATTTCCCTTTTTGTCTCAGAGAGCAATAGTTCTCTGAGACAAATCTCACATTTGCTTCTAGTTTTTGTTTATGCCCAGGTGTTCCAGATCAGGTTTTATCCCATTCGATCCTGAGATCGAACGTTCCTTCCATAAACAGAAAAATCTCTACAAGCAAATCCTGGCGGATTCTGGTGATAATAACAATAATCACCGCGATCCTCCAACCGATTCTAGCGATTTAGAGGTATCATCAGACGCAGAATCAGAGATGACGGCTCCAAAGAAGCTTAGTGATTATTCACAACCAAAGCTTACGGATTTTCCACATCTCACCCCTACTCCGGCTCTTGATGGGGTTCAATTCGAAATCAAACCTCAATTTATAACGATGATAGAGAGGAAGCAATTCAGTGGAGCCAAGGGTGAAGACCCGAATCTTCACATTGCCGACTATTGTCAATCTTGCAACACCATCAGGCAAGCCGGGGTCACTCAAGACCAAATCAGGGAGATTCTCTTTCCCTTCTCTTTAACTGGAAAAGCTAAATTGTGGTTTAATGGCTTAAATAGAACTACACTTGGTATAACTAACTAGAAAACTCTTGTTTTGAATTTCTATAACAAGTATTATCCTGTAGAGAGAACAGCAGTACTACGAAGTGCGATTCAGAACTTTGCCCAAGAAGCCGATGAGTCTTTATATGAGGCTTGGGAGAGGTTCAAGGACTTACAAAGAGAATGCCCTCACCATAATTTAGCGCAATGGAAGTTAATCCAAGCCTTTTATAACGGCATTGGGAATTCCTCTAGAATAATTTTAGACTCTGCAGCTAGTGGGAGATTTATGAATCTTAATGTTGATGATGCAGGTCAGGTTATTGAAGATATGGCGATACACAATTCCCAATATGGGAATCCCAGAGGATTTGCTAACAAGGGGAAGCATAGTGTCGACTCTGTATCCTTTTTACAAGCTCAAGTAACCTCTATTTGCCAAAAATTAGATAATCTGAGCACTGCTAATGTAGCCAATGTTTCTGCGATTAATAATAATTCTAATGAAGCTTTCTGTGAAAATTGTGGTATTGTAGGTCATTGGGAGCAGGATTGCAGGAGTTCCATGGAGCAAGTTAATGTCTTCCAAGCTTATAGTCAGAAAAACCCATACTCCAACACTTACAATCCTGGGTATCGGAATCATCCATACCTTTCCTACCGGAGCACTAATGTTCAAAATCCACCACCACAAGAACCACAGGCGCCACAGCAACAGCAGCAGAAATATTATCATCCCAATGCTAGCCAGAAGAATCAACCACAACAAACCCCCTCATCTTCCGACCCTTCTCTGGCGAAAATTAGAGCAATGTTGGTCAATATGCAAAAGCACATGAAGAGCAGAGATGCGACAATTGATCAAATTCTAGCGCATAATAAAATTGTAGATAATCAAATTGCGCAACTCTCCGCTACTCTACAAGCCCGTCAACAGGGAGTCTTGCCGGCACAGCCCACTAGGCCTACGGATCAAGCATTTGCAACTACTCTAAGGAGTGGTTCAAACTATGAAGGGTCCTCTATGCCTAGAGTTGATGAACCTGTTTTATCAAATAATGCTAATCTTGATTCCATTAAACCAAACAATGTAGTTGATAGCCCTACAGAGCTAAAGGATAATACTGACATATCTAATTCTACATTGCAAGGTGTAGACACCTAAAAATGTCTCCCCAAAACCAAGCCCGATGATAAATAACCTTTCACCGCCGCTATTGGTCGGGTTTAGTATTTAATCCCGAGAGTGCTTAAAAAATCGTATTTTATTAAATTCATATTTTTGAAAGGTCCATGGATCAGTCTTGGCGTTTGGTAAAAGCATAGTTTTAATTTTAAGCCCAAACCTTTTTATTTTATTATTTTTGGCCCAAATATTTTATTTATTTTTATTTATTATTTTCTTATTTTAGCCCGAATAATAAAAGTCAGAAAAAAGCCCGTAATTATCAATCGGCACTCAAAAAGCTGAAAGAAATTAGGGTTAAAAATGAATTTAGACGGAAAAGTGGACTGGAATTGACCGTGTCACGGTCAAGCTTGACCATGTCACGGGAACTCTTCCCGTCTGACGGTGGGACTTCCCGTGACACGGGAGGTCTGCCGTGACACGGGAGGTCTGCCGTGACACGGGGAGTTCCGTGTCCTTTCCGCGTAAACCCTTAACGCGTTTTCCGTTCCGTTTTCTGAAAATTTCCCGCGACACTCCAAAAACTGACCGTGTCGCGGGAACTAGTACCGTCTGACGGTACAGTCTAACCGTGTCACGGTACGGTCTGACCGTGTCACGGGATACTTTTTTAGGGTTTTTATCATTTTAGGGTTCCATGTGCTCCCTCAGCACATTTCCCTATAAATACCCCCTCATTTCTGATGAACGGGGAAAGGAGAATTCGATTATTCTTATTTTTTCTCTCTTCTATGCTCTTAACCTAAACACTAGCCTACCCTTTTCACTTCAAAATTCCTTCTTCAAGCACTCAAAGGAGTCCATATTTTACTCGAGGTTCTATCCTTAAACCAAGGCGTGAAAGGTAGAATCGTTTGAGGGTTTGGCCCCAAAATTAACCTTGTTTTTATTTAATTTAATTTAATTGTTGTTTTATTATTTCCTTGAAGTTACTAACTCGTTTATTATTTTGTAGTTGCAAGCAAACAGATTCAAAGTAAGAATTATGCTCTTTTTATTATTATTTTTCTAACGATTTTTCTGTTGTTAGAATTATGATTAAATTGGTTTTTATGTTTTTATTGATTGATCACAATATTGCATGTTAAAGGGAATATGTAATTGAAAATCACGACTAATAAGATAATTTGTACAACCGGTTTAGGTTCCTTTTTAATCTTGTTGTTTAATCAAGTGATCACCAAATATTTAGAATTATGTGTGCATTAATTTTGAACCAATTTAGTTAAATAATAGTTTGGAGCGAATTGAATTATTTTTTGTATGCCTTTGATATCACAGGAATGCTTTTCAATATAAGAATCGAGTAGAGGCCAATACGGGCGAATGTGACTCCATGACTCACTTCGTACCATCATCCCCGATCCTCCTTTCGTGGTTCCAAACCATATGGAGTTAGTTATCTCATGGATTATGAATGGGGTGTAACCTTCACGGATCAATCGTTGCCTTCCTTGTCCGTTTACCGTGGTTGCCTTTTATGATCCGTGAACGGTTTACAAGTTCCTTAAAAACTTGTTGGCGGCTCCCTACTTTATTTTTCCCTAATCGTAATGTCAATTCCCACTTCCTGTGAGTGCCAAGCATATTCACAACATTCTTTCTACGTAGGCGCACTTCGAGCGACGCATACAATTTGGCGACTCCACTGGGGAGGATTCTTAATTATTTATCGATTTGAGTGGTCGGTATTTAATTAAGATGAGTGGATGCGACTTGAAAGATTCTTGAAAATAAAATATTCCTGTGATTAATTTGGCATTTTTGCATCTGCATAGACGTTTTAACGTCGCATTCAGGTCTGTCCCGTAGGAAAAATTGGATAACTTGATTGCGCGCGAAGGAAAATAGAGCACCAGTCAGATTTTCTGACTGCCGTGTCACGGTACACTGTACCGTGACACGGTAATTTCTGCCGTGTCACGGCAGTCCTAAAATCAGTCCGGTGACCTATTTCTTTTCTCACAGTCGACTTCCTTCGATTTTTCTGAAAAAACGTATGTGTTCTACATGCGTCTTAGCCCCAGGGGATTTAAGCTCTATCAACCCAAAAACGCTCATAGCAATAAGGGTTCATCCGAGTTATTAAATCCACCCAAACAATGGAGTCGAGTTCGATTTCATCACGAATTCGCGGAGCCGCCCGTTGGCATACACCCTCAAGGGAGGCTGCCTTGCTAACGCGTCCAAACTCTTAACCATGGTACCCTTTTGACACCCAAAGCTTGACCAATAGTTGAACATAGATTTTGACTTTAGGTTGCGAACTTTTTTTACATCATCGTGCCTAAATGCTATGTGTTTGTTCGGTGCTAACCCTAATGTGTTTGCTTTTTTGTTTGACCCATGACCGAGGGTTTTTATTCTCACATAGTAATTAGTACGGACTTAAAATCGATTAAAATCTGAAAAAAATCACAAAACTGACCTGGAACTGCACACCGTGTCACGGCATTTTCTGCCGTGTCACGGTGAACAATGTCGTGACACGTTAAAGGCTACCGTCTGACGGTAGGATTAACCGTGTCACGCCAGTCTGCACCGTGACACGGTGCCCAGGAAAGTGTCCCGTCAGTCTTTTTTCTCGATTTTTGTGTCCAGTATTGAGTCGTGTCTAGTTATACGGTCAAAACACGCGTCTGTAACCTCACCTAATCACTCATATGTTATGTCCACACACTTTTTTTTTTTAGTCGTGCACCACTTTTGACCGTATTTTAGAGAAGTCTCGTTTTTGTGTCGTTTTTTTTCGGAGTAAGTCGGATGGTATCCTCCAATGTTTTTCTTTTTTTAATAATGAAAATAAAAAAAAAAATAAGTAGAGCTTCAATTTTTTTTTCTTTTTTTTTAATCCGGATAGGTTAAGGTTAAGTGTGGTCATTAAAGGAGTATTTGTTTCGGTGTCACAGCGCTTGGGCAAGAAGCAAGGGTAGATTGTTACGATTCAAGTCCATACCTCAACAACCTCTCGTACCAAAGAGGCGTACAAGGAAACCACCTCAGTCATCTCCACAAGATCCGTCTCCAGTCTACTTTCAACCAATGGCCACTAAGAAAGACATCGAGAACCTCAACAGGACAATCGAAAGGTTGTCTGACATGATGCAGACACTCACTACTAGAGTCAGCACTGTAGAGCAAGACAAGCAAAACAGTGTTACTGCTGGTGCGATGGACAAGATCAAGGAACAGATGAGTAAGATTTCAGAAGAGTTCACTTATGTGGAACAGCCTGTCACTTCCTCGTCCATAAGAGAGAAACTCCATGAAAAATTTTCCACTGCTGATATTCCCAAGTTCAAGCCTACTGATAACCCGCTGTTCCATTTGAAGGCTTTTTCTACAACTATGGCTCTTAAGGGAGTAGATGTGACACTCTTCCCTACGGTTTTTCCTCTTTCCTTAGAGCATGCCTGTCAACAGTGGTTCTATTCCCTAGAATCCAAGCATGTCGCGACCTGGGAAGATGTTGCTGAAAGCTTTATGAACCGATACAAGTGCAACATTCAAGCCAAGACTTCTGAACGTGAACTCTCCATTCTCAAACAGAAAGAGAATGAAGGCTTCACAGGAATGTTTTTCACTATAATTTTGAACCAATTTAGTTAAATAATAGTTTGGAGCGAATTGAATTATTGTTTGTATGCCTTTGAGATTACAGGAATGTTTTTCACTATAAGAATCGAGTAGAGGCCAATACGGGCGAATGTGACTCCATAACTCACTTCGTACCATCATCCCCGATCCTCCTTTCGTGGTTCCAAACCATATGGAGTTAATAATCTCATGGATTATGAATGGGGTGTAACCTTCACGGGTCAATCGTTGCCTTCGTTGTCCCTTTATCGTGGTTGCCTTTTTATGATCCGTGAACGGTTTACAAGTTCCTTAAAAACTTGTTGGCGGCTCCCTACTTTATTTGTCCCTAATCGTAATGTCAATTCCCACTTCCTATGAGTGTCAAGCATATTCACAACATGCTTTTAAAGTAAGCGCACTTCAAACGACGCCTACAATTTGGCGACTCCACTGGGGAGGATTCTTAATTATTTATCGATTTGAGTGATCGGTATTCAATTAAGATGAGTGGATGAGACTTGAAAGATTCTTGAAAAAATATTCCTGTGATTAATTTGGCATTTTTGCATCTGCATAGACGTTTTAACGTCACATTCAGGTCTGTCCCGTAGGAAAAATTGGATAACTCGGTTGCGCGCAAAAGCAAACAGGGCACCAGTCAGATTTTCTGACTGCCGTGTCACGGCAGAGTCTGCCGTGTCACGGTACAGTGTACCGTCTGACTGTAGACTGTACCGTGACACGGGAATTTCTGCCGTGTCATGGCAGTCCTAAAATCTTTCCGGTGACCTATTTTCTTTTCCCACAGTCGACTTCCTTCGATTTTTCTGAAAAAACGTATGTGTTCTACATGCGTCTTAGCCCCGGGGGATTTAAGCTCTATCAACCCAAAAACGCTCATGGCAATAAGGGTTCATCCGAGTCATTAAATCTACTCAAACCATGAAGTCGAGTTCGATTTCATCACGAACTCGCGGAGCCGCCCGTTGGCATACACCCTCAAGGAAGGCGGCCTTGCTAACGCATCCAAACTCTTAACCATGGTACCCTTTTGACACCCAAAGCTTGACCAATAGTTGAACATAGACCTTGACTTTAGGTTGCGAACTTTTTTACATCATCGTGCCTAAATGCTATGTGTTTGTTCGGTGCTAACCCTTATGTGTTTGCTTTTTTGTTTGACCCATGACCGAGGGTTTTTATTCTCACATAGTAATTAGTACGGACTTAAAATCGATTAAAATCTAAAAAAAAAATCACAAAACTGACCTAGAACTGCGCACCGTGTCACGGCATTTTCTGCCGTGTCACGGTGAACAGTGTCGTGACACGGTAAAGGCTACCGTCTGACGGTAAGTCTTAACTGTGTCACGCCAGTCTGCACCGTGACACGGTGCCCAGGAAAGTGTCCCGTCAGTCTTTTTTCTCGATTTTTGTGTCCAGTATTGAGTCGTGTCTAGTTATATGGTCAAAACACGCGTCTATAACCTCACCTAATCACTTACATGTTATGTCCACACACTTTTCTTTTTTTAGTCGTACACCACTTTTGACCGTATTTTAGGGAAGTCTCGTTTTTGTGTCGTTTTTTTTTTCGGAGTAAGTCGGATGGTATCCTCCCATGTTTTTCTTTTTTTTTTTTTTTTAATATTAACAAAAAAAAAAATAAGTAGAACTTCAAATTTTTCTTTTTTTTTTTTTTTAATCCGGATAGGTTAAGGTTAAGTGTGGTCATTAAAAGGTGTATTTGTTTCAGTGTCACATCACTTGGGCAAGAAGCAAGGGTAGATTGCTACGGTTCGAGTCCATACCTCAACAACCTCTCGTACCAAAGAGGCGTACAAGGAAACCACCTCAGTCATCTCCACAAGATCCGTCCCCAGTCTACTTTCAACCAATGGCCACTAAGGAAGACATCGAGAACCTCAACAGGACAATCGAAAAGTTGTCTAACATGATGCAGACACTCACTACTAGAGTCAGCACTGTAGAGCAAGACAAGCAAAACAGTGTTACTGCTGCTGCGATGGACAAGATCAAGGAACAGATGAGTAAGATTTCAGAAGAGTTCACTTATGTGGAACAGCCTGTCACTTCCTCGTCCATAAGAGAGAAACTCCATGAAAAATTTTCCACTGCTGATATTCCCAAGTTCAAGCCTACTGATAACCCACTGTTCCATTTGAAGGCTTTTTCTGCAACTATGGCTCTTAAGGGAGTAGATGTGACACTCTTCCCTACGGTTTTTCCTCTTTCCTTAGAGCATGCCTGTCAACAGTGGTTCTATTCCCTAGAATCCAAGCATGTCGCGACCTGGGAAGATGTTGCTGAAAGCTTTATGAACCGATACAAGTGCAACATTCAGGCCAATACTTCTGAACGTGAACTCTCCATTCTCAAACAGAAAGAGAATGAAGGCTTCACTACTTACCTAAGAAGATGGAGAGAAACAGCTGCACTCCTGGTAGACCCTCCCAAGGAGAAGGAAACGGTTCGCTTGTTCATTGCCAATCTGACGCATAAATACAAGCAACACTTGAAGTTTCTGCCTTTAAGTACCTTTGAAGCTGTATACGATATTGGAATCAATATCGAAGATGAACTGATGAAGTCTGTTGGTAACAACAATAACAGCAGCACTTGGAAAAACAAGAAGAACGACACTCCTTCTTCTTCGTCTTCTAAGCCCAATAATGCTACCAACAATATCAACATTAATGATGTGCTGGCCCTTAATGCTCCTCCTCAAAGATTCCAAAGGTAGAGGAGGGTTTATACGCCTTTGGGAATGACTTATGATGCTGCTTATGACCGTCTTCATGGTCAGGGACTGATTATGCCAATCGGACCATTTCCAGAACCTTGACCTGAGAATAGGACCGCTAGCTATGACCCTAATGCTTATTGCAAGTATCATCAAGGCAAGGGTCATAACACTGAGAAGTGCTGGAGGCTGAAAGACGCAATCCAAGACCTGATAGATGTTAACCAACTTCCTGTCCCTCCAGGGGCAAGAAGCCTAACATTCAAATAGGTCCTCTTTCTGATGCTTTGGCTATCATGGGAGATGAAGTCTCCTTTGATCCGTCAATACTCATTCAACCTGTGAATGAACCTCTGCCAGAAGTTGTATTTATCTCAAGCACTAAAGAAGTGAATGGGATTTGGGATAGTGATGATGAAGATATCTATCTCAAAGATATAGCATGTTCGTCTCTCGGCACCAGTGAAGATGTTTGGAGGGACCTTGAGGTCAAGGTTCTCACTAGAAGTGGACGGTTGCAACAACCTAACCCACCTCCACCACAATCAATTCCGATAGTTGATCCCATCGACCCTGTGAATAGCGATGTGGTCAAACAGCTACAAAATACCAAGGTGGAGATGAATGTATGGAAGCTTTTGGCCACTTCCCACGAGCATCGAAAGGCTGTAATGAATGCTCTGGTGAAGATAGGAGTCGATGACGACATGACTTCCCAAGGACTGGTCAACTTCCTCACTACTGAGCTGCCGAGTACCCGCAATCTGATTTCCTTTTCTGATAAGGATCTACCCCCGGAAGGGAACCAACATAATAAGGCCTAACACCTCACTGTGGTGTGTAGGCAGATGAATGTTCCTATGAGCCTGGTTGATAATGGCTTTGCAATCAATGTGTGCCCACTTCGTACTGCAAAGAAGTTGGGTAAAAAGAATGAAGAGTTGACTCCCTCCACTCAGGGGATTCGAGCTTACGATAATACTCGCCGTCAAGCCGTGGGTACTATCATACTGAATATAACCACTGGGGCCGTTGAGCGTCGCACCAAGTTTCAGGTGGTGGACATTAAGGCCTCTTTCAATCTGTTGTCAGGACGCCCTTGGCTTCATGAGCTAAAGGCGATTCTGTCGTCGCTTCACCAGAAAGTGAAAGCCATAGTGGGAGGGATTCCGATTACTATCGATGCTTCTTCTATGCGCATTCAAGTTATTGATACCCCTATCGTCCATGTTGAACACGACGAGGAAGATGAAGATCTGTGGGGTTTTTCTTTAGATGATGTTCTTGCGATCGAAGAAGAGGAAAAGTGTCATCTCGACTTCGATCCTTATTCAAACACTAGTATCAACGCCATTCTGAAGAAGCAAGGTCACTTTCCTGGAATGACCCTTGGGCTCAAGAAGAAAAGGGATAAATCTTGGGGCCATCCTGGTGCAATCAAGAAGGACACTTTCGGCTTAGGATTCGAACCGACAAAGGAAGACTTGAAACGGGCCGCCTTGAAATTGAAGGCTCGCAACAATGCTCGAATCATGAAGACAGAAATGGCCATGGATCCATATCTGTTCACTCTCAACGGCCAGTACATCAAAGAAGGGGAAGACTTCCCATGCTATGAATTCCCCGAGCCATTTGTCCATGATGGGATCCGTGAACTAAGATTCGAGGTATTCCTCGATTGTGACTTCCTCGATGAAGAACTCTCCACAGTCGAGAAGTCAGTCAGCCTGAACTCTGATGATCTGGGAATTAATCTTCTTTTTAGAATGGAGAAAAATAAATCCAAGTCGGTCTGCAATGATAACTCTGAGCTCGTTCAAGCGGTCATGGCAAACAAGGGGTTTGATCCCTCCGAGTTAATCGTCCAAGATGACAACATTTCAAGGGGATGGCGCAAGACATTGAGGATCACTACGCCAAGTGGAGAGAAGTTGGAAATAACCGCTGGCGAGGGTCCTATGTTTGATGAGCCTGAATCATCTGGGTCCGAGTCCGAGTCTGAGTCTAAGTCTGTAGATGAGTCCTTAGAATTTGAGGCCGACCCTCTTTCTGCTATAGAGTTCAGCCCTGAGTCTCTTGTTGAGCCTTATCTTTCTAGTCCTAATAATTCTGGTGAGATCGCAGCTGACCTTGCCTCTCTTGATGTTTTAGCCAGTGAATTCAATAAAATGAATACCTTTGCTTACGATGTGTGCCATTTCCCTAGCCCTGATCAATATTGCTTTGCTAATGATAAAATTGACAAAGAAATAATAAAAGCAATGGAAGAACACAAAAATAAAACAGCAGTTATTGAAGATACAGAAACAGTTAATATTTCCAATGATACGACTGTTAAAGAAGTAAAAATTGGATTAACGCTAAGTCAAGATGAACGCAAAGAGCTAATTAACTTGCTTAGTGAATTTGTTGATGTATTTGCTTGGTCATACCAAGATATGCCAGGAATTGACAGGGATATAGCTCAGCATACGATACCACTCATTCCAGGTATGAAGCCTGTCAAACAAAAGCTGCGCCGAATGAAACCAGATGTGGCTCTCAAAATCAAAGAAGAAATCAGGAAGCAATTGGCCGCAGGTTTCATCAGAGTATCCAAGTATCCGGAATGGATAGCAAATGTGGTCCCAGTTCCAAAGAAGGACGGAAGAGTCAGAATGTGTGTTGATTACAGGGATCTCAATAAAGCAAGCCCAAAAGATGGGTTCCCTCTACCTCATATTGACATTCTGGTCGATAATACAGCAAATCATGCACTCCTATCATTCATGGATGGTTACGCCGGATATAATCAAGTACTGATGGCCGAAGAAGACATGGAGAAAACCACATTCATCACACAATGGGGTACATATTGCTATACGGTAATGCCATTCGGTTTGAAAAACGCGGGTGCCACCTACCAATGAGCAGCTACAGCACTTTTACATGACATGATGCACAAGGAGGTGGAGGTCTATGTTGATGACATGATTGTCAAGTCTAAAGATCGCCCAGGCCATATTGTCGCACTCTCGCAAATTTTTTGCAAGACTCCGTAAGTACAACATGAGATTAAATCCAGCAAAATGTGCATTCGGAGTCACGTCAGGCAAATTACTTGGATATGTGATCAGTTCTCGAGGGATTGAAATAGATCCTTCAAAAGTAAAAGCGATCATGGCCATGCCACCGCCCAAAAATGAGAAGGAAATTCGAGGCTTCATTGGAAGGTTGCAGTACATAAGTAGGTTCATATCAAAGCTCACAGCGATATGCGAACCTATATTCAAGAAGCTTAAGAAGAATGTCCCAGTCACATGGGATAATGACTGCCAAAAGGCTTTCGACAAAATCAAAGAGTATTTGGCAAACCCACCCGTGCTAGCGCCGGCAATACCTGACTTTCCTCTTTGACTCTACCTCACGGTCACAAGAGAAACGATGGGGGCGATGCTAGCACAAGAGATCGAAAGCAAGGAGAATGCAATCTATTACCTGAGCAAGAAACTCCAAGGATATGAGACGCGATACACGCTACTCGAGAAATTGTGTCTCGCACTTGTATGGGCCGCACAAAAACTGAGACATTACATGCTCACTCATACAGTGCATGTCGTGTCTAAGATGGATCCTCTCAAATATCTGTTTGAGAAAGCAACACTCAACGGCAGATTATCAAGGTGGATAGTCAATCTAGCTTAATTTGACTTGAGATTCGTGCCACAAAAGGCCATCAAAGGTTCTGCAGTTTCTGACTTCTTAGCAGACTTTCCGCTAGAAGAAGCTGAAAAAGAAGAAGATGAGTACGATTTCCCTGACGAAGATTTACTCATGACCGAAGACGATAGTTGGACGCTCTATTTCGATGGAGCTTCAAACCAAAAGGGATGTGGTGTGGGAGTCTTGCTCGTATCGCCCAATGAAGAACACATCCCAATTTCCATGAAGCTCGACTTTGATGTCACCAATAATGCCGCAGAATATGAAGCATGCATTTTGGGATTAGAAACAGCTGTCGCCTTAGGAATCAAGAAACTCAGAATCTATGGTGACTCCTCACTAATCATTAACCAAATCTCTAAGAGATGGAAAGTGAGGAGTGAAAGTCTCGCTACGTATCAAGCTCATCTGGAAACTCTCACGGAGCAACTAGATGAAGTGGAATATACGTATTTGCCAAGAGAAGAAAACCAGTTCGCCGACGCACTAGCTAAGTTAGCATCAATGGTGCGAATTCCAGCTGACACGATCAGAATGCCACTGACCATAGAGAGAAGATATGAACCAGCTTATGTTCATGCACTTGATGATGAACGAGAAGAAGATGAAGAACCATGGTATACAGACATCCTTAATTATGTGACAAGAGCAGAGTATCCTCCTAATATTGATAAAAGGGCACGCCGTGCTTTGAGGCTCCTGGCCTCACAGTATGTGCTCATCAGGGGAGAACTCCATAAGAGAACCGCAACAGGAAGGAATCTCTTATGTGTAGATAAAAAAGAAGCACATAAAACCATGGAAAACCTTCATGCTGGTATATGTGGAACTCACATGAATGCAAAGATGTTAGTCCAAAAGATTCAACGACAAGGTTACTATTGGACTACTATGGAGCGAGATTGTCACGAGTACGTCAAGAAATGTATGAAGTTCCAAATCTATGCAAACTTACAACATGTTCCACCTTCACTTCTCTACACGTATACTTCTCCATGGCCTTTCTCCACTTGGGGCATCGACATCATTGGAAAAATCACGCCACCAGGACAAGGGGGCAAGAATTCATTCTCGTAGCAATCGATTACTTCACCAAATGGGTTGAGGCAGCCTCATATGCCAAGCTGACGACAAAACATGTAGCTCAATTCATTAAGAAAAATATTATATGCCGCTATGGGGTACCACATGAGATGATCAGTGACAATGGAACATATTTCCAAGTCGAATGCGCGGAATTGTTGCAGAAATATCACATCAAACATCATCGATCATCACCTTACAGACCACAAACGAACGGAGCAGTCGAATCGGCCAACAAAAACGTGAAGACCATCATCGAAAAGATGACGGAAAATTATAAAGATTGGCCAAGTAAGCTACATTTCGCCCTTTGGGGTTATCGAACCTCTGTCCGTACATCGACAGGGGCTACCCCCTTCTCCTTGGTCTATGGCGTCGAAGCTGTACAACCAATCGAGCTCGAGATACCTTCTCTTCAAATCGCATTGGAAAGCCAACTAGATGAAGTCGACTGGATTAGAGCAAGATACGACGAACTGGTCTTGCTTGATGAAAAACGCTTGGCAGCTTTGCATCATGTCCAAACCTACCAACAGCGTATGGCACGACATTTTAATAAAAAAGTCAAGACCAGGAACATCAAAGAGGGTGACCTAGTGCTTAAGGCCCTCCACAAAAATGTGTTAGATCCAAGAGGAAAATTCAGACCGAACGGGTCAGGCCCGTACATTGTTAAAGCCATCCAATCCGGCGGAGCGGCACAATTGGTAGACATGGACGGTAACGGCTTCCATAATTTAACCAACTTGGATCAACTCAAAAAGTTCTACGCCTAGTCGCATGGGTTCATGACCCAATAAAGCTACGTCTGGCCTGATTTCTTTTTAGGATACGTAGGCAACCCCTCAAGGGGGCCCGGCCACTCTAAAATAAAAAAAATGCTCCCTCTATTGATTTAATATGTGCCCAGTTCAACATTGCGTCACGGCAAAAAAAAAAAAAAAAAAAAAAAAAAAAAGGTACATATGTCGCGACACGGGAAGAATTCCCGTCTGACGGGAGAAAATCCCGTGTCACAGCAAAAAGAACAGAAAGCCTCCCGTGACACGGGATTTGTTCCCGTCTGACGGAGAACTATTCCGTACCACGTCGCGCCAAAAAAAAAAAAAGTTTTGCCGTGACGCGGGTATTTTAACCGTGTCACGGGACCTTTTGAACGTGACGCGGCAGATTTTCAGTTTCCCGTTTTATTTATTGGCGCATTCGTTGCGAATTTCCTATTCGAGCTTTGTTCTTCCATTGCGTCCGACTCCTTGACTCGGATAATATATAAAAGTCATTGTAATTTTTATTTAAGAAATAAATACGCTGTTATTATTAAAATAAATGCGACTACAATATTGGCATCATACGCCTTATTTTAAATAAAAATTAAATAATAAAATGCAAAGCACTATTGATCTAATCTCTCTTCTCTTTAGGAACATCCTTCTCTTGCTCAATTAGGTCGGCCTTCACCATTAGTGTGTCTTTTGTTGCCCGAACCGTCACACCCCTAGTCGAACTTTCGCCCCTTTCACCTTTCTTGAACTTTTTTGGTTGTTTCTCTCTATACACCATCTTTTCTTTACCCTTTCCTTTCACATAGGTCTTCTTCCTTGGCATCTTAGGAGTCTTAAACTCAATTCCTTGTGTTCTTGGACCTAGGCGATCTTTAAGAGGAGCTTTCTTATCTCCAAGACGACACTTTACATCAGACTTGCGTGATCTAAATCGTTCCCTCTTGCTTCTAGGGTTCAACCATGCCTTGTATGCACTAGATAAGGGAGGAGGAGCTTGGTCACTTGCAGAAACGGTCCACAAAGGTCTTCCAATCCAATAAGTCTCGTACTAGTGAACGTTACTTTCATGCAACGATACTACACGAGGACTATCGTTATAGCGTGGAATTACTTGTTCAAGTCCATACTGCCGCATCAGTCGAGAGGGACAGTAAAAGGTCAATTTGGAGATACTAGGAACACAGCAATATGGTGTTTCATTCGTGCCAACCATCCTAGTAAGCCTCCACCAAGGCACCACCCAACGAATGAAAAATTCTCTCTTTGCAAAGAAATTTTTCCAATCTTCATACGACATGTTCGCAGAATAATTCTTCTTCCTACGGACTAAGTCGTTAGGGCCATATATTTCAATGTCATCGGGGGATTCAAATAATTCCAAACGCTCCATCAACCAAATCTGCAAAACAAGAAAATAAAAAAGAA
This sequence comes from Chenopodium formosanum, assembly GCA_024500155.1. Taxonomy (NCBI): domain Eukaryota; kingdom Viridiplantae; phylum Streptophyta; class Magnoliopsida; order Caryophyllales; family Amaranthaceae; genus Chenopodium; species Chenopodium formosanum. The sequence continues at coordinate 52,806,468 of CM044880.1, read as the reverse complement.
TATTAATCGTCAAAAAAATAAATAAAAAAAAAAAATAAATAAATAAATAAATAAATGCAGATTCCCGTGACACGACAGTTTTGACCGTGTCACGGCAGAACCTAACCGTGACACGGTGACTGTTTTGTGTCACGGGGGCTATTCAGAGCGTATTTTTACCTGTAATAGTACCAGAGAGCCCTTCCTGATGGCTTTCCGGTCAGATTTTGCCTCGTCTAGACCACGAAATGTTTCTCCAAGGCACGTCGGCATAGGAGATCTTCCGGATTCTACATGCTCAAGCACAGACGCTAGACAAGCATGTCCTACCCTACCGTTTGCAAAAAGTAGCTTGCTAAACATGCAAAAAATATATGCCCTTCTACGATACACATGATAAGACTCAGAGACAGGGCGATTAAAATATAAGTTAGCAAGTTTTTCTATGTCTACTTCATTACCACAAACAATTCTATTTAAATCTGGATCTGTTAGATTCAGATGGCGTTCAAAGTATTGGTAATAATATTCACGTAAGGTAGGCATGGCTATAAGATTCCTAGCAGGAAATCCAAAGATTGCGCCAAATTCCTCCGGCAGAGGACAGATTTCATCATAATCAAATTTGAAACAGTGCGTTTCTGGACTCCAATAATCTAATGCTGCCCTAAGAAAATCATGTTCAATAGCTACATGTCGCAGGGCTAGCAAACCCCTGACATGAAATAATTCTAACTCTCTTTTTTCAGCATTGGTCAAAGAATAAGACCAGTCGCGCAATGTATTATCAAAATTCTGAGACGTGATTATTGAAATATGAAATTCTAAATTATTTTGTGTTTCGTAATTATGCATATCATGAATAATCTGGTCTTATTTTATAGCAAAAGCGCTCGGAACTGCCCAGAATTTATCTTTTCGCACGCGTGAAACAAACCGCTGAATAATAAGCTTCCCGTGACACGGGAAATTCCACCGTGTCACGGGAACCTTTGCCGTGACACGGTGAACAGTGCCGTGTCACGGCACCTTACGCGCCTGCTTTTTTTTTCATCTTTTCCGTATCTATCCGGATTTTTTGTATTTTCTTATCTTTAACGTTTGTTTTTTTTTTCAGTCTTTTCTGAGAGTTCTATTTCTAATAAAATTCTCACCTTTTTTATTTTTATCTTTATTTTACGATTTTATTTCTTTTGCTTTTTATTTTTTATTTTTCTTTTTGGGGAAGATATTTTTTAGTTATTTATTCATCATTTTATCTTTATTTCTTTTCTTTTCTTTTCTTTTGGGGAAGGTAATTTTATTTCTTTTCTTTTGGGGAAGGTCGGTACCCTCCATATCTCCACTTATTTTTTTTTCGTCGTGTCATTAATAAGTACACAATCACACACAAAGAGTCTCAAACACACACTAACACACACAATAGTAGATATATAAACTGTAAATAATGTACAAAGAGTCGTAATACATAAATGTATCAAGTGTCATCACAGTATGCACATAAACCCTCGGTCAAAAATCTCTAGAATCAGAATCAGTCTCATCTTGTCCCTGTGCATGTGGACCTCCCTGTGTGTATTGAAACGGCGAACCAAAGAGTCCCTCGACCATCCGAGTACGGGGAGTAGCGTCCCTACTAGTCCCCGTAGGCCCAGTAGTAGTCAAGCTCAAAGCAGGACCCGTCCAGCCGGAAAGCGGAGTAGACTGGCCCAAAGATACTGGAATCGTCGGCGAAGGCATCGTCCTATATAGCGGAACCGAGAACAAGCCCGACAGTGGTGGAGGAATCCCGGATAATGGGGCCGAGAATGAACCAGGATCCAAAGGAGACCCAAACTCAGGAACTGGAGGCTGTGAAAATGACGGACGCTGAGAAGACTGCCCCTGCTGCCACTGAGCCTCCTGGAACGGCTGAGTAGTCTGCGGCTCTCGCTGAGAACGCCGGTGAGCCTCAGGAGATCGTCTTCTACGACCAAGCTCCTCCTCGTCCGAGCCTCTAGGCCTCGAGCGCGAGCGGGACCTCCGTCGCTCCTGAAAAAAAAACACAAAGTCAAAAGGTGTCAATGATGCAAAATAAAACAAATGGTAGAAATGAAAAAGTAATAAGTGATACCTCAAGGACGTTGCTAGAGCTCCGACAACTCGCACCACGCCGAAGCTTGATGATGCAATACTTTAGCGTGTCCACCAGCTTCATAATTCCCATCACCTCCGGGCGGTTAGGCTGAGGATAAAACAAAGAGAAATCAGTAATAAGCAGCATTAAAAGAGTGGATAATGCGTCGAAGAAAACTCACCGGCTCAAAAACCTCGGGCACTGACTCATGCGCCTGTCTATAACCCTCCGGCGCGTCAGCAATATGGTCCTCCGTGATACCGATCGGCCCAGGGTAGCGGACAGACTGAGGAGGAATCTGAATCCTCCCCACAGGGTGAATGGTCGTCTGAAAATATGATCGAATAATCAAGTTATTCGACTATTTAAATCAGAGACTAGTAAAGAAGATTCTCGAAATAAATCATACCTCGGGAAGACGGGGTGGAGGAGCCAGAGAGGGAAGCAAATCCCGCGCGTAGTCGCTCTCCATGTGAACGAGCTCCTGCCACGGAAAAGTGTAGCGCTCTCCCCTGTTGATCAACCCTCTGATCAAGCGGGAGTCCAGCATCGACTCTGGCAGGGAAGAAGGCACCACAAAGCGATCGCCGCTATGCTGACGGACGACTCGCTCCCCCAAATACCAGACAAAGCGCCCAGTACCAACCAAAATGGTACGGTACACTGAAAGACGTAGGGCCTCGGATTGATCAGTCATCTCGGCCCAAGGACGATACTGGACATCAATGGGAACCTGGAAACCATAAAAAGTTAGGCGTGAAATGACAGAAACAACATCAAAAGGAAAAAACGCAATAAAGCTAATCCTTACGCCAACGGAAGAGGTGCTTCAGCGTAGTACCCCACGAAGCGCCGGAACAGACTCCACCCGTGACTCTCCTCGGTCACGCCAGCTGGCTCCGACGGGGAAGTCATGGACCACTCCCCGACGCCAGCGAGGAGCCAAACCTGGGAAGTACTCGTAGAACCATAACTGCAACAAAAATAACATTCAGCATACGAATCGAACAAGCCGAAATAGAACAAGAAGGGAAAAGATCATCACCTCTACGACTCTCCACAGGCCGTAAACGGTGATAGGGGACTCGTCATTCAGCTGACGGCAGCCATGACGTAGAGATAAAAGAAGATTCGCGTATCCAAGACTGGCCCAGCTGTAGGATCCTATCTCGGGAATTCTGGCCAAAGAAGGGAGGTAGCAAAGGAGCACGCGTGAACTCCTGTCAGGAGAGAGGGTCATAGAGATCAGGATCAAGATAAAGATCCGCACCCGCTGCTCGACCGTCGTATCCTCCATATCGAAGCCGCGAGCAAGAACTGAAGCCGACTCCGATCGTCCACTCCTAGGACCACCTCGTGACACCGAACGAGCCTTGATGTGCTGAACGATCGGACCTAACAAATCAGCTACCTCAGCCGATGTCCAGGATAGATCAGACATCTGGCCTACTGCCCGGTCGGTAAAGCGCAGCCCGCTGATCATGCTGAAGTCTAAGGGGGTCACCGTCATCTCCCCCCAAGAAAAGTGAAACGTGTTGGTAGTATCCCAAAAATACTCCAACAACGCACGAACAACCGTCGCGCCGCAACCCCGGGGGCTGCGAAACCCTACAACCGCCGCGTAGAAATCGACCAAGCCAGACGACTCCCATAGGGCGCTCGTAGCAGGATCCTCCGTAATGACCTGGTGAAGTCGAGGGATCAAATCACCGGCCCCGGAACCATGATGGCGAAGTGTGCCATCGACTATGCCGGAGAGTGCACGATGAGAAACGTGGTTTTCACGGCAGAAAACCAACTGGTCTGGAGTCCACGGAGGTGGAACCCACCTACCCCTACTCGTAGAAGTCCGAGGCTCGGACTCCAAGACGTCGTCGTCCACGCCCTCAGGGACAGTGGGAGTGTCCTCCCGAAAAGCCCGACGCCGGCCGCGGGTAGAAAGGTCGCAATCTCGTCGTCTAGGCATGCTATTGTCAAAATCTAAATGTTTAGCATCATTTCCTAAACATTTAATTCAAGTTGTATATTTATAATAAAATCTAAATACTTGGCATCATTTCCTAAGCTATTTAGTTGTTTATTGAATTATATGCTAAATTTTATCAAAATCTAAATGTTTAGCATCATTTCCTAAACATTTTAAATTGCAAAATTATAATCTAAATACTTGGCATCATTTCCTGAGTTATATAGTTGTTTATTGAATTATACGCTAAATTTTTACCTCAAGGCTAAAAATTGGCAAAAATTATAGTATTTAGTTTCTCCATGACAAACTAATACTACAGTGCTCCTAGCCGCATGATACTATGTTCTCCATGACAATATAGTACATATGCAAAATATGAATCAACACATCATTTCACAAGATTCATCACTATTTTTTCACCATTTCAAAGCATGAACATTATTTCACAAAGTAGCACCCAAAAATGGTGATTTGCTCAATTCTTCATCAAGTCATGCAATTTTTATCTCAAATTTCTCACAAACACACATGTACACATATACAAATAAAATCATGGCAAGAATTTCAACATAAAGCTTCAAAATCAAAAACCCCCAAATTGATTTTTTTAGGGTTTGTCATGAAATTGTTAATGTGAAGCAAATTCAAAGCAAAAATCAAAGGGAGCTTACATGGATATGTGTAAAAAGTCGAAAATAAGGAGAAGATCGAGAAATTACAACAAAATTGGTGAAATTCGAACTCCAAAACTCGAAAATATGTTCCGGTCACCAGCGCAACTGCCGCGACACGGGCAAGACTAACCGTGTCACGGTCAAGAGCAACCGTGTCACGGCAAACCTTCAAGGCTGACGGAGCTCCGGTGAACTGGACGGCAGTACAGGAACAGAAACAGAAGCAGCAACGAAACAGCAGCAGCGCAGTAGCCAAACAACCGCAGCAAAGCAAAAAGGAGAAGAAAAAAAAAAAAAAAAGAGAGACTAACCATGTCACGGTCGCCGTTACCGTGTCACGGCGAGTTTCGAACGGCTGGCGGTTAACGCCAGGCGTGGCGCGGCAGCTTTTGGAAAGAGAGAAGCTAAAGTGGTGAATGGTGAAAGCAAATGTGAAAGCAAGAAGAAATGTGAAATGAAAAAATGGTGCATGCGGATTTAAAGGCAGAAAAGGACAAAAAAGAGCCGTTGTTGACTGATTCAAACAGCGAAAATAAAAAAAAAAAAAGAAAAAAAGGAAAATATGTGTCCCATGACACGGGATACTAGTCCCGTCAGACGGGAATCGCTGACCGTGTCACGGGATCCTTCTGACGTGGCGCGGCAAATCTGAGCCTGGTCAGGGAATATTCTTAGCTTTTTGACCAGTTTGGCTGACTTTCCGAGTTTATTGGGTGATTATTTTTTCGCTACAGTTACGCGGAAAATCCCAACTGATGTTTAAGGGGGACTAAAATTACCATTTTACCCCTGGCAAGCGTTAAAGCCTATTTTGCGGCATTTTAAACATTTAATATGGTCGGATAATTGGCTTAAAATTGTGAATCATTTACAGCCCATGTTCGGGGATAATCAAACCACCATACACTTATCAATTTTCAGCAACCGTCGGCTTTCCTCAGGCTTGGAAAGCGTTATCGGTGGATTTTTCTTCAAGTATAGAAAACCGCCAAGTCGGCTTTCCTCAGGCTTGAAAAGCGTTATCGGTGGATTTTTCTTCAAGTATAGAAAATCGCCAAGTCGGCTTTCCTCAGGCATGGAAAGCATCATCAGTGGATTTTTCTTCAAGTATAGAAAACCACGAAATTCCTTTGTCGGCTTTCCTCAAGTATGGAAGGCATTATCGGTGGAGTTCTTCAAGCATAGAATGCCACCAAATTCGTTTGTCGACTTTCCTCAGGCATGGAAAGTATTGTCCGGTAGCTTCCTTCAGGCTTAGAAAGGTACAAAACTCTTCAGTCGGCTTTCCTCAAGCATGAAAAGCGTTTCAACCAATGTCACTTGGTAGATTCCTTCAAGTATAGGAAAATACCAAACTCGTTTGTCACCGACACACTGGTGCCAGATATGTATTCTATCCCGTTACTCTTTTATCTGTGGAATTAACATTTTTCTGCAGGTATCGGCGTATACAGAGTAATTTAGGATCGCAGAACGTCTTAAATCATTCTCCGTCCCTATCGACTACTTTGACTATCGTTTTCGAAACTGACGTTTCTACAAACTCAGTCAAAGTGGGGGCTTCTGTAGACACCTAAAAATGTCTCCCCAAAACCAAGCTCGATGATAAATAACCTTTCACCGCCGCTATTGGTCGGGTTTAGTATTTAATCCCGAGAGTGCTTAAAAAATCGTATTTTATTAAATTCATATTTTTGAAAGGTCCATGGATCAGTCTTGGCGTTTGGTAAAAGCATAGTTTTAATTTTAAGCCCAAACCTTTTTACTTTATTATTTTTGGCCCAAATATTTTATTTATTTTTATTTATTATTTTCTTATTTTAGCCCGAATAATAAAAGTCAGAAAAAATCCCATAATTATCAATCGGCACTCAGAAAGCCAAAAGAAATTAGGGTTAAAAATGAATTTAGACGGAAAAGTGGACTGGAATTGACCGTGTCACCGTCAAGCTTGACCGTGTCACGGGAACTCTTCCCGTCTGACGGTGGGACTTCTCGTGACACGGGAGGTCTGCCGTGACACGAGGAGTTCCGTGTCCTTTCCGCGTAAACCCCTAACGCGTTTTCCGTTCCGTTTTCTGAAAATTTCCCGCGACACTCCAAAAACTGACCGTGTCACGGGAACTAGTACCGTCTGACGGTACAGTCTAACCGTGTCACGGTACGGTCTGACCGTGTCACGGGATACTTTTTTAGGGTTTTTATCATTTTAGGGTTTCGTGTGCTCCCTCAGCACATTTCCCTATAAATACCCCCTCATTTCTGATGAACGGGGAAAGGAGAATTCGATTATTCTTATTTTTTCTCTCTTCTATGCGCTTAACCTAAACACTAGCCTACCCTTTTCACTTCAAAATTCCTTCTTCAAGCACTCAAAGGAGTCCATATTTTACTCGAGGTTCTATCCTTAAACCAAGGCGTGAAAGGTAGAATCGTTTGAGGGTTTGGCCCCAAAATTAACCTTGTTTTTATTTAATTTAATTTAATTGTTGTTTTATTATTTCCTTGAAGTTACTAACTCGTTTATTATTTTGTAGTTGCAAGCAAATAGATTCAAAGTAAGAATTATGCTCTTTTTATTATTATTTTTCTAACGATTTTTCTGTTGTTAGAATTATGATTAAATTGGTTTTAATGTTTATTGATTGATCACAATATTGCATGTTAAAGGGAATATGTAATTGAAAATCACGACTAATAAGATAATTTGGACAACCGGTTTAGGTTCCTTTTCAATCTTGTTGTTTAATCAAGTGATCACCAAATATTTAGAATTATGTGTGCATTAATTTTGAACCAATTTAGTTAAATAATAGTTTGGAGCGAATTGAATTATTGTTTGTATGCCTTTGAGATCACAGGAATGCTTTTCACTATAAGAATCGAGTAGAGGCCAATACGGGCGAATGTGACTCCATGACTCACTTCGTACCATCATCCCCGATCCTCCTTTCGTGGTTCCGAACCATATGGAGTTAATAATCTCATGGATTATGAATGGGGTGTAACCTTCACGGGTCAATCGTTGCCTTCGTTGTCCCTTTATCGTGGTTGCATTTTTATGATCCGTGAACGGTTTACAAGTTCCTTAAAAAACTTGTTGGCGGCTCCCTACTTTATTTGTCCCTAATCGTAATGTCAATTCCCACTTCCTATGAGTGCCAAGCATATTCACAACATGCTTTTAAAGTAGGCGCACTTCAAACGACGCCTACACAAGGTAAAACTCCAGAGAAGGTGGCTACTCCAGACAAGAATAAGAATGCTCCAAAGCCAATTATCAAACTTCCTTTCCCCAATCGTCAATTGAAGACAAACTTGGATAAGCAGTTTGGTAAGTTCCTGGAGGTGGTTAAAGATTTGAAGGTAACAGTTCCCTTTATTAAATTGATCACACAAATCCCCTCATATGCAAAATTTATGAAAGAAATATTGATGAGAAAAAGGTCTATTAGTGAGGTAGAGACAGTAGCTTTCACTGCAGAGTGTAGTGTCGTACTTCAAAATAAGTCTCCACCTAAATTAAAAGATCCGGGTAGTTTTTCTATCCCTTGTCATATTGGCAATCTCTTGATTGATAATGCATTATGTGATTTGGGTGCTAGTGTTAGCGTCATGCCATTATCTGTGTGTTCTAAGTTTAATATGGGTAAATTAAAAGCTACCAATATAACTCTACAAATGGCCGACCGTTCTTTCAAATACCCCTTAGGTGTTTTAGAGGATGTCCCCGTTAGGGTAGGTAAATTTTATATACCTGTAGATTTTGTTGTTCTTGATATGGCTGAGGATATGCAAACCCCAATTATTTTGGGTAGACCATTCCTTAACACTGCAGGAGCAATCATAGATGTACGAAGTGGTAAGTTAACATTATCAGTAGGGGATGATAAATTTATTTTTAATCTGAATAATGCCCCTAAAAGCTCCATGACTGAGGAGAAATGTTTCAGTGTTAATGTGGTTGTAAATTATTCTAATAAGCCCCAAGCTCTTGAAAAAGATCCCTTGGAGGCGGTATCTTGTGTCGCATCCTTTTCAGATGAGATAGACAAATGGCAGAAGGAAGTCGATGCAATAGAAAGAGCACTCTACAATGTTGGTCTTGGTTTTGAGGGTAAAAAGGTGGAACCGTTAAAGCAAGTTGTGCGAATCGAGCCTACGATAAGTGTTCCGCCAGATCGAGTTGCAAGTGTTGAATGCAATGACAATTTGAAGCAACACTCGATTGAAGAAGGATTTTTAGTGCGTAGCATTGAAGATTCCCCAATCCAAGTCAAAGAGGATCCACCAGATAAGGTGGTTTGGCGTCCCACATGGTATGTCAGAAAGCTGAATCATAGCCTGAACACCGCTAGACCGGGTGAGAAACCACCCGATAAAGCGTTAGGCCAAGGGTCCTAGATATAGTACTTGGTAAGAAGGTCGTGCGGGACCTAGATAAACCAGCGCTTTGCGGGAGGCAACCCGTATTTCATGCTTTCTAGGCTAGTTTCCCTTTTCCTTATTTTTGATTTTTATTTTAGAGAGGCGAGGAGAGTGATATTTCACCAGTTATAAGTGTTGTTGTACAGGTATGAATTTGACAGGTATAAAGACTTAGAAAAATTTGAAGAAGAAAAGAAATCGGAGAAAAAGGAGTGCAGCCGAGTTGGGCTCGCCCGATCGGGCGCGCAAGCAACCCAAGATTTCACCCACAAATTCGCCCGATCGGGCGAAGCTTGCCCGATCGGGTGCATTTTTGTGGAAAATCGAGTGAAGGAAAAGATATGTCAGGCGAAGCTCGCCCGATCGGGCGAGCAAAGTGGAGAAATTTTGCTTCGTGTTCGCGCCCGATCCGGCGAAGCTTGCCCGATCGGGCGCGTAACTGGAGTTCTGGAAAATCGTTTGTTCGCCCGATCGGGCTCGCCTTCAGCCACGACCCCTTTATTTTCTTTTCTCTTCTTTCTTTCCTCTCTTTCTCCTTATTTCATCTTCTTCATTTCACTTTCTCTCTCTAAAACCTCCATTTTCAAACCTTCAACCTGCACTTCAATTCAAGATTTCCTCCAATTCTCCCATCCAAACTCAAAAATTCTTACATATTCCAACTCCTCTCATCTTCCTCTACAATCTACACTAATTTTCCACTACTTTCTCTCAAATTTTCTCAAACCCTAAGATAGATAAACCTTCAATTTCCTACTATTTTACAAGAAGATGGCCTCAAAACGTTCAAGGAATCAAAGGGGTGAGAGTTCGAGGGCACCACAACCAACGGTCAACCCGGATCTTCAAATTCCGGGATGGGAGGAGGTTGTCATTACCTCGGAGGAGCAACGGGTTAGAATGGTCAACCTCATCGATCGCCAGGTAATCTCTACCCGTTTTATTCATCATCCCACACTAGTTAGGTTAGGCCTAGATAAATATTTGGAAAAATTGTTCAAAGGTATAGGCATGAGTGGTTTCTTCCAAATGTGCCATGATACATATGACTACTTAACATTGGAATTTATTTCAAGTTTTAATGTTATTAAAATGAATGCACTAATTACTCATGTACAATTCCAATTGTTAAACAACGATGTGAGACTAACTCTTAAAGAATTTGGAAAGTTGTTTGATTTAAAATCGGATAAACCAATTGAACCCTCTCAAGACCACACCGCCGTGGTCTATAAGAGGCTAACTGGGGAGGATTTAGTGAACCTCCAGCATGCCAAAGGGACGTGGATTCAACATCCCGTCCCAAAACTTTGGCAAAGATTTGCCGACCTCACTATTTTTGGGAGGCATGAACCGGCAAATGTTAGGAGAGATGAATTGGAACTATTGGCATCCTATGTAATTCCTACCGCTGAAAAATTGAACATACCCCATAGGATAGCCAATCACTTCCAAAGGGCGGCCAATGCGGCCGAGACTAGTAGGTCTAGGGCACCTATTTATTTTTGGGGGTTAGTGACCCACATTGCTATAAAACACCTAGGTTGGAACCCGGATGGGCATAGGAAAGTTGTGGGATCGAACCTCATGGACCTATCCTATTTAGGGAGTTTGAACTGGGTGCAACCTGTGGGGAGTGATACTTGGTGGATAGGCCACCGACAATCGGGTAGGTGAGACCAAGCCTTTACCTTACCCAACCCCGCCTTGACTAAATTAGAGAGGGGGAAGCCCTCTCATACTTTCGAGATAAATGGTCAAGGTGAGGTTCAACCACCTCACCCTTCACCACCACCCCACCATTCCCCCATTCACCATTCACCACACTACCAACCACCTCCACCCTTCACCTATGGCATGCCCACTTCCTCGGTTGATTACAACGTCGACCCCAATGCCCCATATGACTTTTTGGCTTTTAGGAGCCAATTGGACCGCATCGAGACGGGGCAAGGGAGAGTTGAGGGTATGATGCAAAACCTAGACTCTAGGTTAAGCACCTTAGATGGGCGGGTTGGTTACATAGAGAGGAACCTAGGGAGGGGCCTTTATCCCATGTATGATGATTACGCCCGTCGGGGGGCTATTCCTCCCGATTCACTTACTCCTGATTGGTTCCAATACCCCCAAGGAGGGTATTCTCACCCCGATGCGTATGGTACTTATGTGGACTACTCTTCGGTCCACGGATATGGGGGTGATGCTCCTTTGGGGGTATGGGTGGGAATGTGGACCCTGACTACTTTGCAGGTGGTTCGGGGTATGGAGGTGGTGGCTCTAGCCATGGAGGAGCCGGTTCTAGCCACGGCGGGGGCTATTCGAGGATGGATGAGGATGAGGAGTAGGCTACTCTCCCAAGTCAATGAGCGCATTGCTTGATTTGGCTTGGGGGGGTGTTCTTTCACTTGGTAATTCTCTTCCTTTTCTCTCTTTATTTGCTTTCTAGCATAGTTTTTATTTGCTTTCCTAGTGTAGTTTTTATTGCTTTCTTATATATGAAAAATACAAAAAAATTGAAAAAATAAAAAAAATTCAAAAATACATTCCAATGAATTGTAAATCATGCTTCCCTGTGCCCCATACTTGAGAAAAATTGTTTTGATTCTTGGTTATTGATAATGAGCATTGTGGATTTGTTGGTCATGATTTGAAGTTTAATTGCTTGGGTTCCTAAACATGAGTCAATTTTGCCCAACTACTTGTGAATATAGTGCTTGACTAGTTGATTTGGTTAGGAAATGTGTGATAGTTCCATAGTTCCTGGTATGTCAATGAATTTGAGTATTGATTTGCAACTATGACTAGCGTTTCATGACTTATTATTATGCACATGAGGAGGACGAAGGCGTTCATTCTTTTAGGTAGCCTTTAGATTTATTTAGATACATTTGTTCCCTTCTTTCTACCCATGTTGTTGCCTTGACTTTTTACTGTTTATAGCCACATTACAAGCCTTAATTGCCCCATTGGTTACTAGTCCCAATCTTGGCTTGGGGGAGCTATTAGTGAGTGAGGTGAAGGAGTTTGTAGTGTGCACATTATTTGCACAATTTGGGTGGGTTTTGAGAAGTAATTTGTTCTTGATCATATTTTTGTTTTGATGAGTTTAAAAGTTGTATATATTTGAGAAAAAAATAAAAGTGTGATGAAAAAAAAAGTGAGAAATTTGAAAAAAAAAAAAAAAAAAAAGAAAGTGAACTTCTAAGAAAAAAAAAAGAAAAAGTGTTTGATGTTCAAATGTTCTAAGTGAAGGTTAATCAAAAGAAAAGAAGGAAAAAAAAGTTGATTTTCAATGTAAATATTTCAAGTTATGAGTTCAAAGTTTGTTATTCACTCTTGTTCCATATTATCATATTTTTATGAGTGAAATTGTAAGTGTTGGGATTGTTTATATGGTTTGGAGTATATTTGGTAGATTGTTGTTGGAGTTGGTTATGTTGGAGATGTGTATGATCATTATTTTTTATCATGGGTTTATTAGGATTTGGCTCCCTTTTAGCATATCTTTTCTCTCACATAATCCCAAATTTATCCTACATTTACCCTAGCCTTACATTACAAGCTTAAAAGACCTTCCGACCTTGTGCATAGAAGTTATGTAAATGTGAAAGTGTTGTTTATCAATGCAAGTTATGACTTGGCATATTTCGAGTCGACTAGTAGGATGAGCGTTCAATGTTTTTACACACACGAGAGTGTGAGTTGGGAGGGCATTGTTCACATTAAAGTGGTTGGTTGGAGAGCGATCGAATACATTCTTTACTCGCCACATAAATGAGAGTTGAGTGTGTGAGCACTAGTCTTGAATTCTATATGCTCTTGTGGTTTGCTCTACTTGACAAATGTTGGGGAGGAAGGGTGATTAGATGAATAAGATTGATTTATGTTGAAGCGTGTCATTAGATTTGCCTTGAATCGGTCGTTTTTGATTTGATTATTGGGGTGAAGTATGTTTTATATGTTCATTGATGAGCTCTTTGCTTAGGGACAAGCAAAGGTTTGGCTTGGGGGAGTTTGATATGTCCATTTTATATAGTGTTTTATCCCCGTCCCTTGGTCGTTATTAGTAGTGTTTTTGGCTCTTTCGGGCCACTTTTATTACTAATTTGTGTGTTCTAGTGTTTTCGTAGTTTTAGTTGTATTTTACAGGAAATTGCACTCTTGAAGCATTTTCCCGGGCTTTATGGATCGACTACGGAAGCTAGAAAGACACGACCACTCTTGAAGCCCAGGATCGGTGAGAGCCGGTGATTAAGGGCTCGGTATGTGATACCGGGGCTATTGGATCAATTAATCAAGACCCGATGAGGAAATTCAGATTGGGCCGAGGAATCGAGCCCAATCGAAATCCAAGCCTCAGAGAAGAAGTCGGGCCCGATCGGGCAAGCATACGCCCGATCGGGCGAGTGCACGCAAAAGCAAGCCTCAGGAAGAAGCGCGCCCGATCGGGTGAGCGTAGGCTCGATCGGGCGCAGCATACCAAGCAAGGGCAGAGCAAAAAGGCAGGCGCGTGTTTTTCTTAGTAGCTGATTAGTTTAGTTTTAATTCTTGTTTTAGGAAAGGTTTAAATACGATTATGTACGGAATTATTAGCTGACCTTCTTCCTTAGACTTTCTCTCTCTACTTAGTATTTTTCTCTCTCTTAAAGTCTCTCTAAACTTTTGTTCTTAATACTTCCTTTAATTCCAGATTTAATTTTTGGTACAATTTCTTCCCTTTTAATTTCAGCTATTTTAATTGCTTTCTTGATTATGCTTTTAATTATTTACTTGATTGGCTTAGTTATGATGATTAGTAAGTAGTTTCATTCTAGGGTTTATGGGGATCCATAATTAATATGAAGGGATAGTTTGTTATTATTGATTATTGATATTGCATGATAATTTCCTATTGAATTGTTTTAATTCTTTGCAATTAGATTATGAATCGAGCAGATGTAATTTGATTGTGAATGTTTAGAAATATTGAATTGATGAATCGAGCAGATGTTGATTTAATATTAAAGGCTAATTTTAATAGGAACTTAGGTCTAGTAAATTGCGAGAGCCTGTTAGATCTATGTTGATTAATAAATTGCGAGAGCCTGTTAATCATGTTATCTGTGCATTGTTAATTTTTAATTACTTCGTTCTATCCCGGAATATTAATTATAGGTGAACCTGTGACCCTAGGCTTCCTTATTATTGTTTCTTTTCTCCCTAAACTTATTCTTCGTAGTATAGAATTCATACCTAAAAATATTGGTTACTTAGATAATTTAGATTATAATAATTAATTTGAATTAAAAAGACCTGTTTCCCTGTGGAGTTCGACCCTACTTCCCTATCTACTTTAGTTAGTGATTTAGGTAATTATTTTTTATTAGGGAATACGACTTTACCTTGTCAATTGGCTTATGGAGAAACACAGAAATTCTGATGAATAAGAAGTTTAATGGGAGCAAAAGTAAAGGTCCAACGAGAAGTTTACGAACTCTATTATGAAATAACTATCAAATGCTAAATGCTTAGATTTGAAAGTATTTTCGACAATGGACCAAGCAAAAGACGATACTTAGTACGCATTGGGTATTAAGTTCTATTGTATAGACTTGATAAAATGTTTGAACGTGTAAAGGAGTTTACCGTGTTAAACATGAATTAAAGGATTTTGAAAGACTTTCGCCCCGTATGTATAAAACTAAGTAAATGTTTGAACTAAGTATAAGCTAGGCTAAATACTAAGTCAAACATGAAAAACTCTATTAGAGACTTTCAACCATATCACACAGCAAACTGTTTAGCAAAGACTCGGTGAAACTGAATGAGCTAAAATGACAAATTGATGGAATAAGATTGAGAATTACTCTGCAATTTAATCCATCATGTACGTTGTGATATGGAATCGTCACAGGACTTACTTGCTTAGAGCATGTGAAGTCTGTATGAAGCACCAATCAACCTGAATCTATGTATTAGATCGTTAGATTATGGCCAAGAACATCCAAAGTACTTGGATAAGTAACAGGATGAGTTCTTGACTTGTGGAAACAAATACAATTTGAGAATTGATGTTGCAAGCACCAACCTTAACAAGGATTAGATCCTTAACAAGGAAGCCGTTTATAAGCACGAGCTAACAATAAGTCGTAGCTTGAATATGGTAACATGGACGTGGATCCATGTGTAATGTGCAGGAATTTAAGGAAAATTTCCATGATCACAAGTGATTAGGGTATCCCAAATCATTGTGAGTCGTTTGGAATGAAACCCAAGCAAAGCATTATCAGGAAGTCTACTAAAATATATGCTGAGAATATTGTTACCTTAATGGCGATAATAAAGAAGATGTTCTATGGAAAGTTTGTTGATGAACGTTAATGATTATAGGTTGTCAAGTTGAAGGTCTCAATCATGAAAATGAGTGGGAGCCATCACTTGGACAATAAATCCTAAATCACATATAATCCATGACACTCTCAAATTTTATCATCTTATTATGAAAGTGATCAGTAATGAAGATGCTAAGATTAGCAAAGTAGTTATAACTAAACCTATGCAATAAGTGAACGACAACATTCACAATTGCATGAAAGAAATCAAGCATAATAGATATGGGTGTGATTTCTATAGATGTTTTATAAAGAGTGATACTCTTAAAACATTCGGAAAAACCATTTATCATAAGATGAACCATTCAGGTTTTGGAGTAATTTAAAATTTCATGCAATTTTTATCACTCCGTTTTCTATTTAATTGTGGTTTAGAATTAAATAATGAGTCCATTCGATTCTTGGAATATTCAAAATAGGGTATCAAGACCAGTCTTGGTAAGAAAACACCAATTTAGTTAACTTTGAATATTATAATTGAAAATTATCCCTAATCGAGGTCATTTAAACGATGGACGATTAATGACCAATAGAGATTAGTGTGTAGTCTGATTTATAGCACCGTTTCTTGTGCTACGAGGACATGAATGTCATAAATCATTTGCACAGGTATTGGTTTAGAACCATACTGGATCGACCTATGAGAATACTTTAAGAGATTAAAAATCGTCATAAGTATACTTCTAATTATGGCTATCGGAACAAATTTCCTCGACCATGAGTATTGTGAGTTCTCTTGTTTGAGTACTAGTCCGCTTTGATGTTGTCAAACGTCTGCCGTAAAAGGGGATTATAACAGCAACACTCGGGCGGCTAGGTCCTCTTAGTAAGAGGAGCTACATTACAAGACTGGGAATGTCCCCCTACTAAAATAGGGAAGATAGATGTCTTTGTTGTATACAAGGCCTCTCATAGAGCGAGACTGTGAAAATGCATGGCCGTGCTCGGATGGATTTTAGAAATCATCCGTTTATTGACAGTCGAACTCGAAATTGAGAAACACTTCTGGACGTAATAAGGATGACAAAATAATCTTACATTATAGTTTATGAAGAGACATTAAGTGTCATAGGAAAAAGATTGTACACTAAATGCGCACTTGTCCGGAAGGACAAGTGTGAGATTGAAAGGAATAGTGTCCTTCAAACAAGTGTACTATTTTGTTAGTTGGTTCAGAATTATTAGAAAAGCTAATATATTCAGTAAGGTCAAGTGATCGGAATGTCTAGGTGGAGGCCGCTTCCGATCAGTAATATTAATGCATAATTAATATTACAGCTTAATCTTGACTTAACCCTTCGGGTCACACCCTTTGCAGTAAACGAACCGACTCGACGAATTAATTCGGAAGAAATCATTTCGTCGCCCGAGTATTAAATATTTAGACGTCGGAAATTCGAGCTTGGAGGGTCAATACCGAGTGTCGGAGAATCTCAAATGTCGAGCCAAAATTTAGGATTTGGCAAGACGGGAAAATGCTTCAAGTAACAAGTAAAATCCTAGCCACGCAAAAGGCTAGGAAAGCGCGCCCAACAAGTGCGTGCCATGTGGCAGCACACATGGCAAAACGCCATGTGGCAGCACACGTGGCAGCCATGTTGGCAGCCGCCAAGTGGAAGCATGACACGTGGCAACGTGCCACGTAGGAAGCGCGCCACTGTGGCGACACATGTGGTAGGAGCCGTGGACCCGGGGCGATGGGTCATGGACACGGGCCAAAATAAAATGGCCGAACCGAACCCAACTAGGGGCTCAAGGTTGGGTGACACATGGTTAGTTCACATTGCATGTGAAATGCCTTGGGGACCAAGTGGGAAAGTGGTCCTCACCTAACCATGTGACACTTGTTACTTGTTCCTTGGTTTATTTAACTAAGGGTTGAATTCATTAATCTTTCCATGTGGAATCTTTTTGTGAAAAAGTCCCACATTGAAAAATGAGTGGAATTCACAAGCTATCCTTCCTTATAAATAGCCAAAGCATGGCTTGAGAATTCTTTGCTTGACTAGGAGTTCAATAGAGCATTGCATTAGCAAAAACTCTTAAACTCACATAATACTCGGGTTTTGGTCGGACCTCGCTAACCTCGAGGTAACGGACCTTAAAGTCGCTAGTAGTTTTAGCGGGTGGACTTTCGTTGGAGGCTCTCGTGTGAGCGGGGCTAAGCTTTCAAGTAAGAGCCCATTTGGTCGGGCGAAGCACGCTTCAAAGGTAAATTCCGATTTTATACTTTTATGTTTATTTGTTATGCTTTATGGTTTTATTAATTGCGAGTGGTTCTTTGGGTCAGGGTTGTTTTAGCGGTGAGTCAGACTCACCAAACCCCAACAACATCCGAGAATGTTGAATTCACCAAACCAAGGAAGCGAGTTTAACTCGCGGGGTCCCATCCACTCGCGCCAACCCTTCCAAAGGTAGGGCTTCCTCGTGGTGCATCCGAACTCTAACCATGGACCCTCTTTGACTAACCCATATCCCGAACTTTAGAGGACTAGAGCCATGGTTAGGTTGTAAACTCATTGCATCATATTGTGCCTACTTGATTACTTGTGCAATCAAATGAAGTCAAACACATTCAAACAAAGCTTTTTTAATCAAATGAAAGTGTAGGTGTCATTTGAATTGCGCCTACGTTAAAGCATGTGTGAATATGCTTGGCACTCATAAGAAGTGGGAATTGTCATAATACGATTAGGGACAAAGAAAGTAGGGTGTCGCCAACAAATTTTTAAGTAACTTGTAAACCGTTCACGGATCATAAAAGGCAACCACGATTAAAGGACAACGAAGGTAACAACGATTGACCCGTGAAGGTTACACCCCATTCATAATTCATGAGATTACTAACTCCATATGCTTCGGAACCACGAAAGGAGAATCGGGGATGATGGTACGAAGTGAGTCATGGAGTCACATTCGCCCGTATTGGCCTCTACTTGATTCTTATAGTGAAAAGCATTCTTGTGATCTCAAAGGTATACAAACAGAGATTCAATTTGCTCCAAACTATTATTAAGCTAAATTGGTTGAATATTAATGCAACATATAATTCTAAAATATTAGTGATCACTTTAATTAAAAAAATAAGATTAAAAAAGGAACTTAAACCGGTTGTCCAAATTATCTTATTAGACGTGATTTTCAATTACATATTCCCTTTAAACATGCAATATAGTGATCATACTAAATATAATAAAATAAACATTAATATTGGAAACAATTTAACAATAAATCTAACAATATAAAATCGTTAGAAAAATAACAGAAATAAAAGGAGCATAATTCTTACTTTGATTCTGTTTGCTTGCAACTATAAAATAATAAACGAGTTAGTAACTTCAAGGAAAAACAATAAAACAATAATTAAATTAAATTAAATAGAGTCGATTTGGGGGCAAACCCTCAAACAGCTCTACCTTTCACGCCTTGGCTTAAGGACAGAACCACGAGTAAAGTATGGACTCCTTGGAGTGCTTGAAGAGGGAATTTTGAAAGAAGAAGGGTAGGCTAGTATTTAGGTTAGAGCATAGAAGAAAGAAAAGGAGAGAATTAATTGATGCCCCGTAAATCAGAAATGAGGGGATATTTATGGAAAAAAATGAGCAGAGGGAACACACGAAACCCTAAAAAGATAAAAAAAAAAAAAAAAAAAAAAAAACCCTAAAAAATAACACCGTGACACGGCACTGAGCAACGTGACACGATGCCAGGAACCGTCAGACGGGGGAAATTCCCGTGACAGGGTGGACAACAGTGTGACGCGAGAAATATTTAGGGTACGGGGAAAAAAACGCGTGAAGGGTTTACGTAGAAAGGACACAGAATTGCCCCGTGTCACAGCACAGGCACCATGTCACGGGGAATTCCACCGTGGCGCGGCACTAGATCCCGTGACGCGAGAACCTGTAGTTCGTTTTTCCGTCTAGATTCATTTTACCATAATTTTGTTCAGCATTTTAAAGTGCCGATTGATAATTTCGGGCCATTTCTACTTTATTATTTTTTAATTGGGCCAAAATAATAAAATAAATAATAAAATAAAATAAATAAAAGGTTTGGGCTGAAATTAAAAATAAACTATGCTTTGACTAAACATCAAGACTGATCCACGGACTATTTGAAAACTAAATTTAATTAAACACGATTTTTTAAGCCCTCTCGGGATTAAATACTGAACCCGACCAATAATGGCGGTGAAAGATTGTTCATCATCGGGTTTGATTTTGGGGAGACATTTTTAGGTGTCTACAAATCCCCCACTTTGACTGAGTTTGTAGAAACGTCAGTTTCAAAAACGATAGTCAAAGTAGCCGATAAGGACGGAGAATGATTTAAGACGTTCTGCGATCCTAAATCACTCTGTATACGCCGATACCTGCAGAAAAGCGTTAGTTCTACAGATAAAAGAGTAAAGGATATAATACTTATCAGACATTAGTGTATCGGTGACAAATGAGTTTGGTAGCTTCCTATGCCTGAAGGAATCCACTGGACGATGTTTCGCTAAAATACTTTCCCTGCCCGAGGAAAGTCAATTGATGAACTTGGTAGCTTTCTAATCCTGAAGAAACCTACCAGATGATACTTTCCATGCCTGAGGAAAGTCGACATAGGATTTTGGTGTTTTTCTATACTTGAAGAACTCCACCGATAATGCTTTGCATGCTTGAGGAAAACCGACTTGATGGTTTTCTATACTTGAAGAAAAATCCACCGATAACGCTTTCCATGCTTGAGGAAATCCGACTTGACGGTTTTCTATACTTGAAGAAAAATCCATCGATAATGTTTTCCATGCTTGAGGAAAACCGACAACTGATATAATCGCTGAAATTTGCAAGTGCATGATGGTTCGATTATCCGCGAACGTTGGCTGCAAATGATTTACCTTTAAGTCGACTATCCGACTATATTAGGTGCTTAAAGTGTCAAAAATACAACCCTAATGCTTGATAGGGGTAAATCAGTAATTTTGGTACCCTTTAAATCCAATTAAAATTTTCTGCGCAATTCCGGTGAGAAAATAACTGACCAAAAGTTGCAGAAAATCGTTCCAACTTGGTCAAAGATGCAAAAATATCTGCCAGAAGGTTGAAAGGAGCATGCAGGACACACAAATTGGCACCGCGCCACGTGGACAGGTCTCGTGACACGGTGCTCCCGTCCCGTCAGACAGTGCAGTTCCCCGTGCCGCGGGATTTTTTTTTTGTTGAAAATGTCTACGCGCCTTCTTCAAAACACCATCCCACGCACAGGAACACCGTTACACAGTAACGGAATACGTGGCACGGGAACGGGGTTGCATAACGGCTAATTTGCTGCTTCTTTCCCCTTTCTCACTTCTTCTTCACCATTTTCATTCTCAAAATTGTTTTGTTCTTACTTCTCCTCTCTTTTTTTTCAATTTGACGTCTCCGGCCACCGTGCCACGAAGCTCAACACCATCACTTGCCAGGTTTCAGCGTGATGCGGCGCCAGTCATCGTGACACGGTGTTTGTTCTCAGTGCGTGAGAACTTGCTTCGCCGTTTTCTCCTCGTTGCTGCTGCTACCTGAGCTCCGCTGCTTCCTGTTGCTGCTACCTGAGCTCCGCCCCTGTTCAGGGTTCCCGTGACACGGGGAAGCTTTACCGTGCCACGACGTTAAATCACCATGTCGCGGTGGTTGCTGCACCATTCTAGCGGGTTTTTTGAGCTTTTGTAGCTTAAATCTCCACCAAATTTGCTCCAATTTTTTGCTAATTTCCTAATTTTCGATTTCTCACAAGGATCTATGTAATTTTCCTTTGCTTTTGTCTCAAAATTTTTTGTACATTCCATACTTTCTTAAAACCCTAAAAAAATCAAATTGGGGGTTTTTAATTTTGAGCTTCCATGTCAAAATTCTTGCTATGAATTGACTTGTATATACTCTATATGTTTTCCTAGCCATTTGATTTGACTTGTGTTTGTATATAAGTCTTAATAAACTAACCAAGGACTAAAAGACTTGCTTAATTATTTAATAAATTAATTTGAGCTAAAAAAAATATACCTTAAAATTGAGTCATAGTTCCTTTAAGTCAACCCGGATATTTATTCCCGTATACTGCACAAGCGCCAACTTGTTTTGGTCATAGCCGGAGTTCTAGGAAGAGTTACGAGTCACGGATCAAAAGTTATGACTAAAATACCACAACCTGTCCAGTTTAATGCATATGCATGAAGTCTTAACTTAGTCTTTGCTTGAGTCTAGTCACATAGTCTAGCCATATGGTCATGACACGAGTCTTAACATGTCATATACAGTCACTACTCTTAGCACACACTTTGTGTATATGTCACCATGACCATGTCTTAGGTTCATGCATGAGTCGGTTTTTTCCGTCATTTGAGTTGGGGGTACATTCTATTCCTAATTTTTTTCATATCTCTCCATCTACATCATATTTCCATTCTCTACATGCTTTCCCCATATCACAATATTCATTCTTCCAACCTCCTTCCATCTATTGCATGTTGAATAGAGTTTGAGTCAAATAATTAACAGTGAATATCCGTGATTTCCCTTTGCACGGTACTTGGTCAAGGAGAGAAGGGCGTTTAATCAAGGACAACCTCTTTGTTCAAGTTCAACTTTTTGATAAACCAGTCAGTCGGAAGAGAAAAGCTAAGAGGATAATGGCCACTCAAGAAGAAGTCAATGATCTTAAGAAGCAAATGGCAGACGTGACTAAGGTGTTGAAGACTTTAACCCTCTAAATCAATGATCCTGTGAAACAACAACAAATGGAGCTCATGCAAGAAATCTTGAGCAAAATATCCAATGACAACAGGTTCTAGGGCATAAGCTCACAAGGGGTCTCAGTGGACAAGGAGCTTCTTCCGCAGAAGTTCAATGCCAATGACATCCCTAAGTTTAAGCCAACTGACAATCTTTACTTTTATTTAAGGTCCTTTGAAACTGTAATGAATATTAAAGGGATTGATAAGAATATTTTTCACTTTTTATTCTCGCTATCTCTTGAAACCATTTGTCAACATTGGTTCTTCTCCCTTGATAAAGAGAAGACCTCTACCTGGGATGGAATAAAAAATGCTTTCATTGATAGATATAAGTGTAATATTCAAATTGAAATTGACCATAGACAACTTGAGATGATAAAACAAAAAGAGAACGAAGGGTTCGCCTCCTTCTTCAACAAATGGAGGAAACTTCCGCTAACATGATCGAAGTCCTTACTGAAAAAAGAATCCGTGAGAATGTTCATCAAAAATTTACAAGAAAAGTATTCAAAGCACTTAAAATATCAACACAACTTGAATACTTTCAAGGCCGTCTATGAAATAGGCATCAAGATCGAAGATGACCTCGCAAAGCAAAAAGCTGCTAACAATAGTTACCACAGTGGCTTGAAAGGAAAGAAGAACAATAATCCTTCTTCTTCCGAAAATGCCCACTCTAGTAACAATGTTAGTACCTTTGATCTCAATGAACTTTTAGCCATGGATAACCAAGGAACTAAGAAGAAACTAACGAAAGACTTCACCCCCATTCGGATGAGCTACGATACTGCCTTCGATCGAATCCATAATAAGGAACTCATTACTCCCATTGGACCTATTCAAGATCCCGCACCTGAAAATAGATTGCCTAGTTGGAATCCAGATGCACATTGCAAATACCATCAAGGCAGGGGTCATACTACTGAGAGCTGTTGGAAGCTAAAAGAGGCTATCCAACATTTGATCGATAATAACAAGATTTCCATACCTCCAGCTAGCAAGAAGAGCGAGTGATGATAAAGCAAACGACACAAGACAAGAGGCGAGCTTCAACGACGAGATTTCGTGACCTCCTTTTTTCTATTTCTTTTATTTATCCCTTTCCCAATAAGTCTAGCATAGGCACCTTTTTTTTATTCCCCCTAGATTTATTTTGAAGGATCATTCTTTCTTTTCCTATAATAAAATGAGCATTTATTTTCTTGCATGATCATTTCATTACATCGCATTAAATAAATAAAAGTAAAATAAAATAAAAATTTCATTGTCGAACTAAGCACAATGTATACCAATGATTTGAGGCACTCCTTGTAGCCACATCATATCACCTTTCACCCTTTCAAATATGTAATCCTTTCTTTATAAACCACTTTTAGCCTCGTCTAACGATAGACCTTTCTTTCTTCAACCCACATCTACCTAACCTTGGGATGTGACAGCGTGCAACTTATGCAATTTTTTTTTTAAAAAAAAAAAGAGCTTGAGTGATTTCAAAAGATCAAAATAAAAAAATAAGCATAATAAAAGTGTACAAAAGGGCAAGTGTTTCAATGTCCTTGATAAGAAAATGTCTTCGATATGAACACGTCTCAGATTGCATCTCTTATCGAGTGCTCGGTACCGTGCCTGAGAAACATGAATGCTAAGTGAGTGATAGACCGCATGATCGGGATTCCCCACACTTATATAAAAAAAATGTTAAAGCGAAAAAAAAAAAAAGGAGCAAAAATAAATTAAAAAAAAAAGAGAGAAAGAGCTCAAAAGTGAGAATACTCAAGAATATAAATATTCAAAAGCAAGGTTGCACACCTTGGGGGCTTATCTAGGGTCTTGAGCCTTTATCCCCTTCTTCTTCAACCTTTAACCTAACCAAGTTACAACCCTTCAAGAGACCTCTTTGAGGTATGCACACACTTGTGCGAGGTTCGGCTAGAGCTACGTTCGGCTTGATTCCTAACGAATACGTAGGCAACATCACATCGAGGTGCGGCCGTAATAAAAATGCATTCATATTTACGTTCATAATTAATCATATTTACGAATTTCCAAGGCTCATCTCTATCCATTTAGAGCTAGACTTGGGGCTTGATCCTTACATTATTAGATTACCAAGCCTAAGAGTTACCACCGTTTGACTCTTTTCAATATATTTTCATACACTTAGCCCTTGCGGCCTAACTTTAGTATCACTTTCACACACATCACAGATACATGACCAAATAGTCCTTCCCTTAGGTACCCTTTGTCATGAAATCATAACACAACGCTAAAGCATGCCTTGTCATATCATCATCAATCATCATTGCATAACAAAGTATGAAGTGTCTAGCCTCCGTGCCTAAGTTACCGAAAATATTTTCATCAAATATAGCCTAGGATGAATTAATCCTTGCACCTTAGGATATAGTGTCAAATGACATTTGACTAATCTCATTCAACATGCACCATCAAACACTTCGATTCCTTTTCGCGTCTTTCTTTTTCGGGAGAAAGTCGGTACTCTCCACAAAAATGACGTAAAATTTTTGCTTTTTTGCATTTTGAGTCAAGCACGTCACAAACGAGTTATGAGTCACACGTGTCAATTCACCTTGGGTCAACCTCAATTCATGTCAAGTCAATGAGTCAAGCAACACTAAGTCTTAGGTCAACCCTAAAGAAAGATAAGCAAAGTCATATAGTCCAAAATATAAATGCAGGTGCATCCTAGCAAGAAAGAACATTCCCGGATTTTTCGAAAAACCGCAAATATGCCACATGATATTCCTCCAAGATGAGAGGATTTTGAACAAAATTACATGGATCAGTAAATTAGAGAGAGCTTTAATTTACAAAAGATTTGAGCGGATTTGGTTGAAGGAAACGACCAAGCTCAAAGTTAGAAGTGAAACCGAGCAACGAACAGCAGCAGCAAGGGCAAAAAAGGGAAGACCCGACTCTAGCGTCAGACGACAAGGCTGTCTCCTGGCGACATAAGAAAAGCGCGGCGCCAGATAGTTTTAGCGAGCGCTAGTGCGACGACACAATGCGTGGCCCCCATATTAGATTATGCGGACCTAGTGCAGCAATTTTTGGGTTCCTTGGTACGCCAGTTAGCCCCTATAAGAAATTTGACATGATTGAGTAGTCGGCTTGATTACAATTGCAATAAGTGATCGACCTGACAAAAGATCGTCTCACTTGGCTTAAAGCGCCTAAGCATTGGCTCATCGCAGGCACCGACGTAATGGTTCACAAAAAGTAAAATGCGCCAACGTACTGGCACAACAACAATTTTAGCAAGTATCTACAACAGCAAAATTTAAGTAGCATTAAGGATCAACAAGCGTTGGTCTTCAGTAGTTTCCTTTGGAATATTATCGCAATTGAGGATGACTTCAAGTGAAGTTATCTTCGATAACATTCACTAAGATTGTGGAGGTTGTCACAAAGATTTGAGAAGATAGCACGAGATGGGCGATCTTCGACAGCATTCACTAAGATTGTGGAGGTTGTCACCAAGATTTAAGAAGATATCACGAGATGGGTGGTCTTCGATGACATTCGCAAAGATTGTGGAGGTTGTCACCAAGATTTGAGAAGATAGCACGAGATGGGCGGTCTTCGACGGCATTCGCTAAGATTGTGGAGGTTGACACCAAGATTTGAGAAGATAGCACGAGATGGGCGGTCTTCGACGACATTTGCTAAGATTGTGGAGGTTGTCACCAAGATTTGAGAAAAGCGGTTCGTGATGAGGCGGTCTTCGACGACTTTTGCTATGATTGGGAAGGTTGTCACTATGATTCAAGAAAAAGGCTCGAGATATAGCAGCATTGATCGACGGTGTTCCCTAGCTTGTGGAGGATTGTCACAAACAACTGGAAATGATTTCAAGAGAAGTTATCTTCGATGGCATTCCCTAGCTTGTGGAAGGTTGTCACAACAACGACAATGCAACAAATCGGTTACCCCCAGAGATGTGTGCACGACGGTGCAAGATACGCGTTTCTTAAATCTCTTATCTGTTTTAAACTAACGCTAGTTTGCAGGTATCGGCGTTACAAGAATGATTTAAGATTGTAGAACATTTTGAATCATTCTCCATCCCTATCGCTACTTTGACTTTTGTTTTCGAAACCTAAGTTTCTCAAAACTCATTCAAAGTGGGGGCTTCTGTAGACACCCAAATGTGTCTCCCCAAAACTAAACCCGGTGATGAATACCTTTCATGAAATTTGATTATCGAACGAGGTGAAAGTGTTAAAAGTCTAGTGATGAGGATGTTTTTATTAAAATATCTCTTCTTTCTGTCTTTGAAAATATTTCTTTTCTTACCCTATTTATGAAAAACGTGCATTCTAATTTAGTTTGGTCAATGATAAGGGTCCAATAATAGTGTAGTTGGATAATGATTGAAAAGAACTTTTCAACGATATATTATAAGCCCAATTCCGATGAATAATGAGGAAGTTATGGCCAAAATACTTAAATGGGCCCGGTTTGGTTCTTATATGCGGCCCAATGATCTAGAGGAGGACCTATTATTAATTATCATTCCTAATGCAATTAGGATTGATTATAGTCTTCTAAAATACTCTAGAAGGTTCTCTTAAATCCTAATGGAGTTAGGATTGATAATTATGTTTTAAAGAGTTTGAAATTGAATAAAACTACTCATTTTGAGAATCCTTGTTTTGAATGAAGTGGAATATATTCAGATTTTATTTTCAATACTCATAATCTTTATCCAAATTTTATATATTTAAATAGATCTTGAAATTATCTTTCCAATGATATATTATAATATTAAATTCGAGCTATAGCGAAAAAGATATGGATGAGATATGAAACTCTATCCAAAACTGATACTCATCCACTATTTCGTCCATATATTTTTATCTGCAAAAGATTTTAATCTAATTCTAATTGGGTTGGAATTTAGATTTCATTATCTTTCCAACGACATATTATATGACCTATTTGGACTTCTGGATCAAAGGATATGATAAAAACAAAATCCGCAAAAACTGTTGTCCATCGAGTTTTATTTCGATTCGAATTCGGATACTTTTCTTATTTTTCGACCCTCTTTTTTCTCTATAAATAGAGGTCATATATACCCTTTTTAAAATCATCAACTCTCAACCAAAACTCTCTAATTCTTTTCTCTCTCTAAGCTAAAACTTATTCTCTCTCTCCCTCTCTCTAAGCCTAGCCTTTTACAAACAAAATTCCTCATACGTTAGCACTAGACACACCTAGCCAAGTTCGAAGTTGCCTTTGCCCTAAACGTGAAAGGTTTGATATTTCCGAAGGTTTGGTCCCAAATCTCTATTTCAATTATTTAATTTAATTGTTTAATTTTATATTTTCCTTGAAGTTACTAACGTGTGTATTTTGTACTAGAAAGAGATACGAGGCATCCAATTAAGTAGTTTAATTGTTTAATTGATATAGAAATCATGCTTAGGTTATAATTTTGATTCCTAGTATCATGGTAGGATGCTTTTCCTAGTATCATGTTTAAGGTAATAACTAAAAGTTCCTTATATCAATTATGATTTCTATGATACTTCTTATTTTCTTTCTTAATAGCATGTTAGTATCATGTTAGGGTTAAAGCTTTGATTTTTTATTGTTTAGTGACATGCTAGGGTTTGTTATTAATCTTGTTAGTATCATGCCTAGGATCTTGCTACTATTATTATGCTTTATTGTTAACATGATTATAGTTATTATTATGATATTATTATTATGATTATTGTTATGTTGCTTGATATTTATTGTTATTTCTTGATCACACCTTCTATGGATGTTTAAAGGGAATTTGTACTTGTAATCACGCTTAATAAGATAATTAATAATCTTGTTTTGGGCTAATATGATTATAATTCAAGTGATCGTCAATAATAGATTTGTTTGTGCATTAATATTCAATCAACATAGATAAACAGGTTTAGGGTAAACCTAATGATTGTATGTTAGTCAGAAAGCGTACATGAATACGAGAAGAACGTTCAATCTCTTTTAGGTTGGGTTTGTACCTTCATCCCCGAACTTCCAGTTATGGTTCCAGACCTATTGGAGTTAACGATTTCATGTATCGTTAAGGGGTGTAACCTTCACCCCAGTGAACGGTTTACAAGTTCCTAAAACTTGTTGGCGACTCTTTTGCTCTAGCTTCCTTCCCTTTGGACGACACCATGCTTTAGTGTATGATCACAGTGGGGTTCAAGTTTGGGGTAATGCTTGAAATATTCCCTACACTAACCATGTTGGACAACATTTTATACTCTTCGGGAGTACTTTATATAATCATATCACATTTTAATGTATTATAAATTATCAATCTCTTTAAGAGATACATCAAAATGTGTCACTTTCTCAAATTTGTCATTGTCAATTAGTGCTCCTTTCCTCTTCTAAGGATTCTTATTGTTGTAACCCATTAGATTACCACACTTCAGGTGTGCTAGTTCAATGGCAACTAATCTTGTCCATCTAGGACATCAACTTAATATGTACATTTATAGCTAGTATATAGGTAATGACATTTATTCATATCCATCTTTAGAATGGTATGATTTTAAATAATTGATTATCATGTGGACACCTCTTTTAAATAAATCATTGATATTTAGGCTAGTGTATGTACCAAACTGACCATTAACATATTTAATTATTCATGTGCAAGGATTACATAAAAATAATGGAATAAACACTATCTCCCCCTAATCCTTGCATATGGGGGCATAAAAATAGTCCAACAATCTTTAAATCCCTTGCTCTTTTTAAGCCATAAATTTTTTTAACAATGCATGTATCAAACATAATAAAAGTATTCTTATAAACTCATACCAGTAACTTTTGCCCAATTATATTAATCTTTATATTGAAAATTCTTTAAAATATGGGCATAATAAATACATTTTTCAAGCAAGTTGCACTACGTGAAAAAATAAAATTGGCACCGGTTCAAAACCCCTCAATGCCACCGGTTTTGAGTCAGTGCCAATGCAGGGAGTGCCAATTACTAGCATGAAAAGCCACCGGTTCAAACCGGTGCCAAAAATGGCCCAAAATTTTTTTTCCTTTGTTTTTGGCACCGGTTACCCAAAATATTAATTTTTTTTTGTCTTTTTTCACTTAACAATCAAATTAACTAAAATAAATAAAACATCACAATTAAATCGACGAATTTCAATCAATATAATCCAAATTTTACAATATATAATAAAAAAAATTACAATCAACTACAACATATAAATAAATAAAAAAATTTACAATATAAATCAAAAAAATTACAATATACTCATAAATCAAAAAAAGCCATACACATCTAAATCAATATTCTTGAATCTTGATTCTTCAATTTGAGATCTAAATCAATGTACCTACACACATTAAAACAAAAATAAATAAATAAATAAATCGATTAATATAAATAAGCTTCGAAAAACAAAAAAAAAAACAGAAAGTCAATCCTAAAATTCAAACCCAGAAAAACAAAGCAGGAATTCAAACCCAGAAAAAAAAAAAAAAAAAAAAAAAAAAAAAAAAAAAAAACCAAACCAGAAATTCAAATGTATTAAAATCGAATTGAAACCCAGAAAAAAAATAAACCAGAAATCGGGAAAAAAAAATCAAAATGAAATCCAAAAAAAAAACATGAAACCCAGAAAAAAAAATCAACCTCGAAATCGAAATTGAAAAAAATTTAACCCGGAAAAAAAAAAATAAACCCAGAAATCCAAAAAAAATGAAAATCGAATAAAAAAAATAAACCCATAAATCGAAATCGAAAAAAATAAACCCAGAAAAAAAAAAATAAACCCAAAAATTGAAAAAAAAAAAAGAAAATCGAAAAAAAAAACAATTAAAATCGAATTGAAATGGAAAAAAAACCTATAAAAAAACATAGAAACCACGAAAGTAAAAAATAAAAATAATAATAAATAACCCTAAATTAAAAACCTATGCATTAACCCAAAATAATCGATTATTTTAACTGAAAATTAACCCAGAAAAATCAAATTGAAATCCAAAAATCGATTTTAAATCAATTAATGAAACCCAGAAAAATCAAATTAAAATCCAAAATCAAACCCAAACCCAAAAAAACACCCAAAAAACACATGCAAGAACCCTGAAAATTCGATTAATTAAGCCCAAAATCAAACCCCAAAAACATCAAACTCATCTTGATTAAATTCGGTGTTGTTCGTGGTCTTGATGGCGACACTACTACAAAATTGGCCAAAGAAACCATACCAAAATAGCCTAAGAGACTACCTTAGGTGTGGTCTCTAGCTCACAGGTGTCTTTGGCCTAAGAGACCATTTCATAAAAGGTGGTCTAACTTTACAATACCTGAGACCACCTTGCTAAAATAAATGGTCTCGTTTTTTAGTTTAATAATAAATAATATAGAAGGATAAGAGACCACATGTTTTAAATAGGCAGTCTCTGGATTTAAATACTGAGACCACCTATTTTAAATGAGTGGTCTTTGTTTTTTGAATAATGAGACCATCTATTTTAAATAGGTGGTCTCTCTGAGGTCGTTTTTTTTTAAAAAAAAATAAATAAATAAATTGTCATATTCCTTTTACAATTCATATTCATCCAATAAATTTTGGCGCCAATATGTTACATTGTTGAACCTGCCACTAATACAGTACATATATATAGAAACATAAATTTTCCAAATAATATATATAAATATAAATAAAAATATTTAATACAAAAACTAATTCTCTACAATAGAAATAAAACCCAAAATTTACATTAATTCTAATATTCAAAAACAAAACTCAAGTGTAGAGCTTTTCCTCCAAAAAAAGAGTCAAAAGTAGAGCTAGATTCACAAGTATAATGATTAACACTAAGCATATTTCGTATTCAAGCTTTGCTGATTCATCATCTATCAAGCTCATCCATCATGAATCTTCGTCATCTGGCTCATGATCAAGAACATATTTAATCCACAAATCTCGCATTTCATCAATGTCTTCCGAAGAATATGTACAAATTGGGGGAAAGACCTGCAACATACAACATTTTTTTTTACACAAACTAGACGACATATATTAATTAATTAGAGTTTTACAACTAAAGCAGCCCACCTCATTCCATAAATCAAAATTAGAGGAAGGCAAATAGCTATTAACATATAACCATTCACTAAGCTGAAAACTAATGGCTCTAATATTAACAAACACAGTGCCCCTTCGAAAAGCAATTAAAACAAACTTTATGACAACAGAAGCTATACTACTACGAACAGACCCCAACCGATCACTCCTCCTTAGATTCTTCATCAGCATTTAGAGCTGCCACAGCAGCAAGTTCAACATTATAGATTGGCATAATAGGCTCAGGACAGGTGAGATACAAACAGAAGCAACATACAACATATGCCATCAAATAAGAGTATTATTTATTTACTTATTTTTGACGGAAATCAGATAGATATTTAACCAAAAGCTGAAAATCAGACATAAAAAAGCAAAAGAGCATTTTGACGAACATCCTCAATCCACACCCTTAGCTCACTTAATTTCAAGACTTGGTGTATTTCAGACATAACAAAGCACTAAAAAGAAATGAATTTCATAACTTAAAATCACAACTATAATGAAATTTCAAAGGGGGGATCAGAACTCCAATTTCAAATTTCATTCCTAACTTAATTTCAAAGACTGATTCAAAAATGAAAAGTAGACCTGACAATTAGAACTACAATCAGAACTACATATCAGAATATACAAAACCTTATAGCTATTATAGATTGTATAAGCTGATGATGTTATAGTTATTAGAATATACAAATCAGAATATACAAAACCTTAATCAGAACCTTATAGCTATTCTAATTGCATAAGCTGATTTGATTATTTTTGGTGGTTAATATGATTAAGCTGCATGCAGACTGCAGAGTTACACTTGAACACAGTTCAGACAGTTGGTTAGAGCAACAGACAGATAGAGTTACATTCACAATTCAGACAGTTGGTTGCACAGTTCAGAGTTACATTCATAGTTGGTTTCACAGTTCAGAGTTGGTTTCACCAGACAGTTGGTTTCACATTTGGTTTCATAGTTCAGAAAGTTGGTTTCACAGTTCAGACAGACAGACAGTTAGTTAGAGCTGAGGACAGTTTATACCAATTTAAATGACATATATTTGTAATATACCTGCTTGGAAACCCATAGCACTCTTTTCTGCACAATATCTAGCATATATCGACAAACAAAGTATCCACAATACTTGGTGTATGTTGGTTGACGAGGACACTATGATAATGCAAACAATTAATCATTAACAAGATATTAGATTTTAGGATTAAACTGCATAATATTAACTGCTATAAAACTTTAGATAACTTACTTGTGGTTGCTCCCACCTAATATATGCATTCTTTTTTATTTTCTTGATGTCCTTCTGATGGACCGAGCTGAATTGTTTGATTCCTCTACACAATTACATGAAGATAGGAAAATTGTAATAGTTTCCAAATACACAGTAAGAACAAAATAAGAAGTTAATGACAAAGTTATTGCAATTATACATACTCAGTGATGATCTTTTCAGCGAATGAGTTGATTTTATTTTCTGCTCCAAGTGGATCTAGCCAATACACCAACCCATTCCACGGACTAATAACAGCTAACGTCCAATGCATACTAAACCAGCAGCAAGGCACTTTTAGAAGGAAGAATGGATAAGAAAAACAACAAAATGTAAAAGGGGGCAGAAACTGTTTAACATAGCAATGTTGCCCTGACTTTGTTTGCTTTAAGAGGAATTTATTAGTAAAAATAGCATAGCATAGCAATATAGAAGCAATCAGGTTAAGAAAATTGAAATTACATATATTAAAGCATAAATAATGAACAAGAATAACAATCAAAGTAACATAATTACATAACAAAGGAACTATACTTACTTGTCATTAAAAGGAGCAAAGAATAGCTGATTATAGTTCTTCCCCTCATTGCACCCAAAAACACGAGCTAGATAGTTAGATCGAACTTGCTTGTTTGTCGTTGGTGTCAAAGGCGATAGAACATTAGATTCACAAAACCCATATATTCCCGAGATACCTTCTTTGTGACAATGTTCTTTCAAGATCCTTATCCCATCAAAAGTTGTAAATATATAAGAGAATGGACCAAAAATTTTCCACATTGTAATTAGAAACTAAATTGGAGGTGAACTTACTTCATGAATATATTCATTTGCGATTCTCCAACCTCCCTTTGGAAACACCAATCAAGCAAGTCTTCGTAATCAAGTGAAACATTTAACCCATTTTCATTAAGAAACATGCTCTTTGGAATAGTGATAGAGATGGTATCGCCGGTCTTTTGCATTCCCATAGCTTTTTTTCTCATAACACGCATCAAAGTAGATGTCACCTTCTCACGATCCTTGTCGGTAATAACATACTTACGAGTTGTTGATGCGTGGGAGGATGTAGATTGTGGGGATGGTGTGGTCACATCAACTTCTTTATCTGCTTGGTTGTTCGCCTTTATAATATGTTTTCACATGAAAAATAAAACAAGACTATCATAAAAAATGCAAGGAACAACACACCAAAAACTAAAAGGGCATAGGAACCGAAAAACCAAGCTGCTGCCGCTGCCTCAGCAGCCAGTAGCTTAAAGAAAAAAATATGAAGAAGCTTAAAGACAGTAGCGGACAGAAGCTTAAAAACAAGGAAGAATACTACCTTTTTGGGGAAAATCAAATTATTAGGCCAAGCTGTATAAGATCTCTTAGCATGACATACAAAAAGCAATTCATTGTTTGGGCATGGCAGAGGAGCAGTTGGCACAATATCTTCTGTAATGGTGACTCGACGATGACCAGGGGGCAACGATGTGTTATGATTGCCAAGAACTTCGGTGCTGCTTTCTATGAGGACTTTTCCGTTAGCAACCACTTGTAGAGATTTGTCGCTTCCCTCAATTGCCAAGCAACAGTGACTCCATCCCTAAAAATGAGCACACAAGTGTTGTCACAACATAGTATATGGTGTAGACTCGGTGGTTCAATGCAAATTCATATATAAGTTTTGATCTTCAGGTCAGTTATGAAATTATCGGTTCTAAAATTCAGTTCATATCTACAGTCCTGAACTTTAATTTCTGATGATTATGCTAGATTTCAGATTCTGATTAGGAAGGACATAACCTCATAATATGTGCAGATATAAGGTTACTGCTAATACATTAAAACTACATAGCTAAAATTTCACATAAACATATGTGCAAAGTATGGCTGACCTCGGGAAATGTATGGGTGCTAATGATGTCCACTACTTGACTTAGCTGTGCGGGGGTTGTGGTATGTGCAGATTGATCGATATGGTTCGCCTAAGGCCATTGGACACGATATGGCTCTGTCTCAAGGTTCTGAAGATGAGGCTGATGCACAATAGGGCTGTTTGTATGATGAGCTTCTGCATTTGACTCAATTTCTTGTGCATAGTAGGCCCCTTCATGAGATTTATCCCCTGGTGAATCGTGTCTAAATTGTGGCCCTTTACCATCATGGTGTTCCATACCTCCAATTAAGAGTTGTGTCAATGGGATCTCATGACCAAAAGTGTTGTCTATATGAGCATCATTCAACACAATACCACCTGCCCCTTGGTTTGTAGAACCATTGGAGTCGCCACCAAAACAGAAATTATTACCAGAAACACTAAGCAGGCCACCTAAACCTGTAGTGTTAGTGTCACCACCAAAAACACCTTGCTGAGCACCACCAGCCATGAATGCTCTCAATTGCTCTTGGTTCAAGCATGACATCATGAATGACACTATAAAATTCTGCTGCTTCATCATAGATGCCATCTTTGAGTTCATCGCATTCATTTTAGCATTGACTTCGCTAGGTGCAGGTGGTTTGTTGAACCCAAAGTACTCTGTGTTAGTTACTCCAGATCCAACACCTCTAACAGAACCACCCTGTTCTGGCTTGTCCAACGCTCTTGCTAAGATGTCATCTCTACCTGTAACATGTATTTCACCTTTTTGAACTTGTGTCTCCAACTTAATCTGGAAATTATCAAAAAAAAATTATATCAGTGCCCAAATAATAATCTTAGTGACTGAAAACACCTAAAACAAATGCAAATATATCTTACTATTGCATCATGGATTTCCTTATCTGCAGGATTATCAAAAGTTAAAACTCCATTCTTCACATGAGAATGAGCTTTAATCCAAGTCAAATGCCGAGGCACGTATGAAACATGTACTCCTTGCTTCTCCAGCTCTTTTTCCTACCATTACAAATAAAATAGAAAATATAGCTGAAACACAAAGAATTTCAAAATTTCTAAAATTATCAATTGAGTTCTCTATATATTCTTTTATTAAATTATCATGAAAGAGCATGGTGAGGAATGAGCACTATTAAGCTAAGCAGCGAGGCAAAGGTAAAAACAAAACACCAGGATTATTATTTAGTTAGAACAGCTAGTATTAAGTTTATTTGAAGTAAAAAAAATAGAAGGTTACAGCAATAAGAACACCACTAATACCACATATTAGTTATAAAATGTTTAGCATATACTTACAATTGTTTCTTTAAAATATTGATAGCCAAGTCTCCCACCTCGATATTTTGAGGTCCTCTTCTTCGAACTTTCACGATTTCTTTCACTCAATTTCTGCAATAATTATATTTAATATCAGAGTTAATCCACACAAATTTTAAATGTACACAAAAAAATAAAGATAAAATAAATGCCAACGTAATGAACTTGCACCTTGAAGTCCCTAGAATTACAAGCCTGAATGAATTTTTCCCAATCATCTTTAGATATGAAAGGATATTTCAATGGTGGAGAATCATTGATTGTTTTATCTTTCGCCTTAATCTAGTCTTGAAAGCTCTCTATCGAACGCAAGCTTGTTTCATAATCCAACCTTTGCGGTCCTCAAGGATATGAAACCCCCTCTATATCCAAAAGAAATTCAGATATTCGTCACATTTAAAAGTATCGATACATAATTCAGTTTCTCTTCCTTTAAATCATAAAAACATTATACATACCGAAATATTGTCATACAAATCATCAAGAAGTGCTTTTGGCAGACCACTTTCTGTAGGTGATGCTCACTTTTTCACGGACAACTACACCAATGTAGGTGGAGAAATGACCTCTATGAACACCGATAGGGATTCTCCGAGTTGCATGCCACTGTAAAGGGATTTTTGTGCCAACCTGAATAGCTCTCCCAACCATTCTGAGCACAGTACGACCTCTTTCTTCCTCGCATTCAGAATTGTCCGTTGCGTGCACTTGCGATTTCTTTCGAGCCATCCTGCTACTACACAAAAGGTCAAAATTTAAAGTGACATGAGTAGTTAATTTCATAACAAAAAAACTCAATTCCAAAAAGTAAACAAAATATGCTATAATGACTAATATGTCAAAATTTAGATAAGCAATGAAATTATTAAAATGATAAAAGCACACATTTATAATTCAAGTTGAAAAAATAAAGTAACAACCACAAAGAATTAAGGCAATGAACTTTCACACACCTATTAAGATTTTTTAGCGCGCTTTCGCTTGGTTCCCTTTTTTTCTTTTTCAACCCACATGCCTTCATTTTGGTCATCCCTTACATATATTGAAACATCATCGGCTACATCAACCTCAATATGTCCTTGTACCTTTCGCGTAACATAAGCATTGTCTAACACACTATCATCGCCATAATCATCATCAATATGTCGAGGATTTGGGGTTATAACTGCTGACATTTTCTTGTTTGCTGGGTCAGTCATATAAAACACTTGTTTTGCTTGACTTGCTAAGATGAAAGGATCTTCTTTATGACCAAATTTGTTGAGATCAACCAATGTAAGCCCAAAATCACTATGTTCGACCCCATTGTTATTAACAACTCATTGGCATTGAAAAACAGGTACTGAAAAAGTAGAGTAATGTAACTCACAAATCTCTTTAATAACCCCATAGTAGCTCATCAAACCACTCACAGGATTTTTGTCTTTAGCACTGGCAAAATGCAAGGCTTCGGCCTCTAAAGTAACACCACTATTCTGCATAGTACTTTGTTGATCTTGGAACCTTGTGTAAAATGTGCAACCATTTATGACATATCCAGAATAGTAAGTGGCATTGAAATTAGGCCTGAATGCCAAACTCTTCAATCGATCAGAAATTAAAGTAGAAGAATCCATTAGCTCTGTCATTACTTGATCTTTGAACCAAGTAATGAATGATTTGCTATGTTCGGCAGCTAATGATTTCTCATTTGCCTTTCTGTTGCACTTCCTCAAGTAACTCATGTGTTGCTCTACATATGGCATAACTTCATCCTCATTATGAAGAATGTATGAATGCGCCTTATGTCAATCATCATAAGACAAGTCACGCTGTTTTCGACCTATGGTCCCCTCACCATCCATTCTTCCACTATAACGAGATACAGGAAGCCCTATCCGCTTTGAATTCAAAAAAAAGTCACCGGTATGAGCAAGAACTTCTTCATAAAACAGTCGTTCAGCTATACAACCTTCCGAATGAAAAGCATTCGTCACATATCCCTTATAGGTTTTCATTTGCCTCTCAAAACACCACTGATTTCTCATGTGAACTGGACCACAGTATCTTATCTCTCTAACTAAGTGGATTGGTAAATGAACCATAACATCAAAAAATGATGGAGGGAAGTACATCTCTAATTGACACAAAACTAAAACAATTTCATTCTCCAAAGTAGTCAACTCTTTAGGATCAATGACTTTGCTATAAATCGCATGAAAAAATCCACATAGTCTGATAATTGCAAGTCGAACATCTTTAGGCAAAATTGAGCGAATCGCCACAGGTAATAACTGTTGCATCAAAACATGGCAATCATGTGACTTTAGGCCTACAAGTTTCAAGGTTTCCATATTTACAAGGTTGCGAATATTAGAAGAATAACCCTCGGGCACTTTCACTCCTGCCAAGCTTTCACAAAATTCGATTTTCTCTTTTCTTGACAAAGTGTAAGCAGCAGGAGGCAAGTATGTTCGACCTTTATCATTATCAACAGCATGGAGTTCACCTCTAATCCCCATATCCTTCAAGTCATCCCTCGCTTTTTTGCCATCTTTAGTCTTACCGTTGATATTCAATAAAATACCAATCAAACTATCACACACATTCTTCTCAATATGCATAACATCAAGTGAATGTCTCACAAAAAGATGTTTCCAATAAGGAAGCCGCCAAAGAACCGAACACTTTTTGAACCCCTGCGTAGAAAGGGCCGATTTATGTTTCTTGCCAAATGTGATGTCAATATTTTTCACCTTATCGAATATCTCTTCACCTAAGATGACTTTTGATCGCCCTTTAAACTCTTGCTGCCCATTGAACACATTCTTTCTCCTGCGATATGGATGATTAGGCGGCAAAAACTGGCGATAAACCGGATAGACATGCTTTTTAGATGCATTTAACCACGTTCCCTTGCAATCTTCCATACCGATGGGACAAGCTGTTTTCCCCTTCACAGTGTACCCCGAAAGGTTGCCATACGCCGGAAAATCTTGGATAGTGCAAAATAGCATTGCTTTCAAATTAAAAT
The DNA here is from genome assembly GCA_024500155.1 of Chenopodium formosanum. Taxonomy (NCBI): domain Eukaryota; kingdom Viridiplantae; phylum Streptophyta; class Magnoliopsida; order Caryophyllales; family Amaranthaceae; genus Chenopodium; species Chenopodium formosanum. Next base: position 52,767,557 of record CM044880.1, on the reverse strand, counting down.
TCTCATTGCGATAAGCATCAAACACTTCAACACCTTCTTCCCAAAGCATAATCAAATCATCAATAAGTGGAGTCAAATACACATCGATGTCATTGCCCGGTTGCTTTGGACCTTGAATTCACAACGACAAGAACATATACCTTCTCTTCATGCACAATGAAGGAGGTAAGTTGTAGGTCACTAGCATAACTGGCCATGTGCTATATGTGCTACTCAAGGAACCGAATGGATTGAACCCATCCGTAGACAATGCAAGGCGTAAATTACGCTTTTCTTGGGCAAAGTCAGGGAATTTTCCATCAATAAATCTCCACTGCGGAGAGTCAGCTGGATGTCTAAGCATTCCATCGTCAACTCGACTATCGAAATGCCATGTCAACTTCTTTGCATATTCTGCTTTTGAAAACCATCGTTTGAACCTTGGTACTATAGGAAAATACCATAAAACCTTCGCTGGTACTGCTCCTTCCCTTTTCTTGTACCGTGAAGCTTCACAAATTGGACAACTCTCTAATGATTCGTATTGATTTCGATACAATACACAATCATTAGGGCATGCATGGATTTTCTCATAAGGTAAACCCATTGGGCTTAGTGACTTTTTCGCCTCATATGTACTATCCGGAAGAACATTATCTTTGGGAAGCATGTCTTTCACTAACTCCAATAACATATTTAAACTAGTGTCAGTCCAACCATGACCCGCCTTCAAGTTATATAACTTAAGAATAGCGGATAATCGCGTGTACTTGGTGCATCCTTCATACAATGGCTTTTCAGAGTCACTTAACAAGCTTTCAAGCATTGAAGGGTTGTCATCAAGTTGATCCTCAACCGCATGCAACATGTCCTCTAACTGATCACCCTCATCAACATCATGAACTACACGCACATTATCCCTAGTCTCACCACTATCACCCGCATGCATGTCTCTACGTTCCCCATGCCAAATCCAATGGGTATATGTTCTATCAAATGCCCATTTATTTAAATGATTGAGAATTTCATCCGGTCTCTTATGCAAAAAATTATGACACATAAAACAAGGACAACGTAGCTTGGAGCGACCTCCACTATTTTCAAATGAAAATTTAATAAATTCCTTAACACCTTGTTGATATTCAGGGTCACCTGGCTTTGTTGTTGTTATCCAACTTCGATCCATTTCTAAGCACGAAGAACAAAACACAAACTCCTCAAAATCTATTAACACATGTTACTTTCATGAGTCATTCTTAGAATATTCATAACACAAAGACCAAATCACAATTAAAAACAGAGGAAGGTATGCAATTGACAAAGTTAAAAACAAAGTCTCTATGTAGCCTCAGAAAGAGAGTCAAGAATCATCAAATATCAGACGGTAATTCCAACTTTGATTTTAATTTCACCCTTAGCAACATAATTAAACTTACTAATTTCGAATATTAAAAATCTAATAGCATAAACGGCTCTGTTTAATCACTAAAAATAGACCAACAGATTTCTATCAAAATGCAAAACAATAATTAAAGTGTAATCTTGGTCTAATCATAGCATGTATAATCATCGCATTGTATGCTATTAACGACGTGGCATCGGACCGTATAAAATAAAAAGAAAAAAATTCCAATCACAACAAAGTTCAGATAAATGATGATAATCAAAGCCAAACACAATTACACAATATCAAATAAAAAGAAAAAAAATGGGCATACATTATAGCAAATATTTTATTCAACTTTTAAAAAATCCAAACTTTCGCGGGAAAATCAAAATCCAATAACTCATTACTGTATAAATAAAAACAGGATTCATATATGAACAAGATGGGCAGATTACTATAACAATAGAACATCGTAGAAAAACATCGTAGCAAACAATTAATAAAGACGATTACACGATTCATATTCAAAATAATATCTACATAAAACAAACAAAATAAATATGATACCTAGCTTAGTTGCGGTGACCCTAATAGGGCTGGTTAGGGTTTTCCGTGTGGTCCTGTTGGCAATGGTTGGCCGGAGGTAGAATGCGTCAGTAGTCGATTGTGGTCTTATGGAGGCTAGCAAAGTTGTGCGAATAGCTAGGGCAGTAGTACTAAAATTGCGAATTCAGTGCCCAAAACAACCAATCGATTGCTACCCGTGCGACCCTATGTGGTGCTAGTAGCGCAGTAGGCGACTGTAGGCGGTGTTTTCCGGCTAGTCGTGCGACCCTAGTGGTGGAGCGATTGCAAGATTCGCGGTAAGGGTTTATGCAATAGACGAAAGGTTTGAAATTGGGTTCTAAACTTCAAAATATTGTAATAAATTTCATATAATGGGTTTGGAAATGAAAATGGAGGAAGATGAAAATGGAAAAGGTGGAAAACGAAGGTGGAAACAATGGCAGAAGAATCGAAGTCGAAGGTCGATGGTGCGCCGCTGTTGCTGCAAAATTATTTGTTTTGGCGGTTTAATTGTTTTGGGGGAAAATGAAAATTAAATTAATTAATTGGTTCCAACCCAAAAAAAAAGAAAATTAATTGAATTGGGAATGTGTTGACCATCTTGACTGATAATGTAGAGAGTAGAGACCATATTAGACTTTTCACCGGTCTCTCCTTTGTTTTTTTTAAAAAAAAAAAAAAAAAATTATTATATGTATTTTAAAAAAAGAGACCACTTATGTAGAAAAATGGTCTCTGTCGTTTTAAATTAAAATTTTAAAAAACTACAAGAGACCTATTATTTCAAATAAGTGGTCTCTCGAAATATCAAAGAGACCACATATTTAGGATATTTGGTCTCTTGATACTAAGAGACTACCTATTTAATTAAATGGTCTCTAACTTGTGGTATCTTTGGCCAATTTTGTAGTAGTGCGGTTTTGGGTGTTGGACTTAGTGGTGGTGGTCTTCGGTGGTGTAAAGGGGAACAAGGGGTTTTTTTTTAGGTAGAGGAGGGAGAAGAGAGAGAGGAGAGGAGAGGAGAGGAGAGGAGAGAGGAGAGAGGAGGGAGAAGAGAGAGAGGAGAGGAGAGGAGAGGAGAGAGAAGAGAGAAGAGAGGAGAGGAGATTAGGAAAGAGAAAGGAGGATGGAGGCCGAGTATGAGGGTAGGGTTAGGGGAATATAAGGGGGTTTTTTTTATAAAAAAAAAAAAAGGTTTTTGCCACCGGTTCGGTTCAAACCGGTGGGAATAATGGTTTTTCCCACCTGTTTGAACCGAACCGGTGGCAAAAACCTCTTCTAAAAAATCCGCCTACTTTAACCCATGTTTTCGCCACCGGTTTTGAAGAACCGGCAGCATTAAGGAGGTGCCATTTTACTTTTTTCACCTAGTGTTGCTCAAAATATCATGTGTAATTACTTGAACTCATAACACAATTTTTTTTGTTCAAATAGATATTCTTATGAACTTTTCCATGAATAATATTATTACAAGAATATCATGCAAACATGCTTAATTTGTTTTTTTTTTTTTTTTTTTTTTTTTTAAGCATGGAATTTCTCATTCACTTTTAGGAATAAGCTAATGAGTCTAATTAGCTATCATTTACCAATTTGATCTCACACAGAATTTGCTATTAAAAATATTCAACCAAAAGAAAGATACATCAACTCTTAAAATAAAAAACTTTATATATTTTTTAACATGGTGGGTAATCTAGTCAACATACTTTAGAAATTACATTAGTCATTTCTGTTTTCGTAATATTCTTGAGGGTTTTTGACCCTTGCTTTCATAAATTTAGGTAACTTCATATCCAATATATATATGAAAATTATATGTTCAAATAACTCTATTATTCCAATAATTTAATTTTATGTAGACATATACTATCTGTAGGCGTCGTTCGAAGTGCGCCTACGTTAAAAGCATGTGTGAATATGCTTGGCACTCATAGGAAGTGGGAATTGACATATACGATTAGGGACAAGGAAAGTAGGGAGCCGCCAACAAGTTTTTAAGGAACTTGTAAACCGTTCACGGATCATAAAAGGCAATAACAATTGACCCGTGAAGGTTACACCCCATTCATAATCCATGAGATTACTAACTCCATATGGTTCGGAACCACGAAAGGAGGATCGGGGATGATGGTACGAAGTGAGTCATGGAGTCACATTCGCCCGTATTGGCCTCTACTCGATTCTTATAGTGAAAAATAATTCCTGCGATCTCAAAGGCATACAAATAAAATATTCAATTTGCTCCAAACTATTATTAAGCTAAATTGGTTTAATATTAATGCAACACATTATTCGAAAATATTTGTGATCACTTGATTTAATAACAAGATTAAAAAGGATCCTAAGTCGGTTGTCCAAATTATCTTATTAGACGTGATTTTCAATTACATATTCCCTTTAAACATACAATATGGTGATCAATAAATATAATAGAACAACATTAATATTAGAACCAATTTAACAATAACAGCGTTAGTCAAATTAAATATAAAATAACCCTAATCATGATACTGGCAATATTAAAATAAAATAAGAGTAATTAAATTAATTAATTACTCACATTCTGCGCGTTCCTTTAAATTGCTACATCATGAATAAACTGTTAATAACTTCAATAAAAATATACATCAAATGGAAATTAAATTAAATAAAAAGTAGAGTTGATTTGGTCCAAACCCTCAGTTATTTGTACCTTTCACGCCTTGGTTTAAGGACGGAACCTCGGGTTAAGTATAGACTCCTTGGAGTGCTTAGGGGAATTATTATGGAAGAATAAGGAGGCTAGAAATTAGGTTAAAGAGGGAGAAGAGAATGATTTTTGGGTGTAAGGTGAGAGAGAATGATTATTGTTGCCCCGTACATTAGAAATGAGGGGGTATTTATAGAGAAAATGTGCTGAGGGAGCACACGGAACCCTAAAATGATAAAAACCCTAAAAAAAGTATCCCGCGACACGACAAAGTGTACCGTGACATGGGAAGTCCCACCGTCAGACGGCAAAATTTCCCGCGACACGGTACATTTTTAGTGTGATTCGGGAATTTTTCAGAAAACGGGAAAGAAAACGCGTTAAGGGTTTACGCGGAAAAGACACGGAATGTCCCGTGACACGGCACAGGTATCGTGACACGGCAGTATCCACCGTGACACGGTACAGTACACCGTGTCACGGTATGGGAGACGCGGAAACTACACGGAAACAGCTCCGTGTCACGGTGAATCCCACCGTCAGACGGTGTAAATTTCCGTGACACGGTGGAAAATGTCGTGATGCGGGAGTTGTTTAGGTACGAAGAACGCAAATAGGACACGGAATAGCCCCGCGTCACGGCAAGGGCACCGTGTCACGGGGATTCCCACCGTCAGACGGTGCAATTTCCCGTGACACGGTGGAATTGCACTGTGCGCGGTGATTCCAGGTTTTTACCCGTTTTTAAAACCATCATAACTTTTGATCCGTAACTCGAAATGAGGCATATAATATATAATTGGAAAGCTTATCAAGTCTACTTTCCAAACCAATTAAATTTAAGTCAAAATAACATGTAGATCTTAAGATATGGCTGTTTTAGTGGAAGGGTGTCAGTTTTAGGCCGAGTTTGGTGTTTTGCTCATATATTTTTCGTTATAGCTCGGAATTGGGCTTATGATATATGGTTGGAAAGCTTATTTGAAGTCCTAATAATTGGATCAAAATTGTATAGCCATAAAATCAGTTTCACTCAGTTTTGCGATGTGGACACGAAAAGTGGAAAATAGGTTATGGTTTAGGGAAATGAGCTAGAAATTGGATTGTTTCATGAAATATATTGGATAGAACATGGATTTAAGCACTCCAAAGATTAAATACTCAACTCGACCAATAATGACGGTGAAAGGTATTCATCAACGGGTTTGGTTTTGGGGAGACATTTTTAGGTGTCTACACTATCAAATACTATTGATATTGATCGCACATCAAACATCATGACAATATATTCTACAATGTTATCAACTTAAATATTTATATGACCATGATACTAAGTTCAATTCAATTGTAATTTTAAAACATGTACATGAACAAAATCTAGAACTTGTAATCCAAGAATGATAGAAAGATGTATAATACAACATGTTGTGATATTATTAAAGAGTTCAGGAATGATAATACTTTCACTTATCAAAGGAAAAATATTTATAATACAAGCGAATAATACAAAAGATAGCTATGCACTATAACAGAATATAATATATATACCACAAAAACTAGAATAAGGGCCGGCCAGCCAGCCCATTCCTTCTCTTATAAAATATTCATTTCAGTTCAGTTCAGTTCAGTTCAGTTCAGCTGAGTTCAGTTCAGTTCAGTTCAGTTCAGTTCAGTTCAGTTCAGTTCAGTTCAGTTCAGTTCAGTTCAGTTCAGTTCAGCTCAGCTGAGTTCAGTCAATCGGAACAGGCCCTAAGTAACACACAATACACAACTGTCAAGTTGCATAGGCGATCTCTAAAATTATATAGAGCGCCTATGTAAGATAAGCGCTTTGTATGTTGAACCTATAGAGCGCCTATGTAAGATAAACGGTTTGTATGTTGAACCTATAGAGCGCCTGTCAAAGTTAACCGCTCTATAGGATATATCAAATATTTACACCATATAATATAGAGCGCCTTTCTTAGTTAACCTTTCTATAATATTGTAATATTTAAAAAATAAAAAAAATAAAAAATAAAAAATAAAAATAAAAAAATAAAAAATAAAAAGAAAGGAAAAACAGCATATACTAGTATGCACTAACCTAATAACCCTAACTCATTTTCCTATCAAGAGCTAGCCGTCACCTTCTATTTTCTTCATTCCCCATCTCTCTCCTCTAACCCTAACTCCTTCCCTCTCATCTAACTTCATCCCTCATACCACTTTGTTCTACTCTATCATCAGATTTCTCGCCTCATCCATTTCATATCGAAGATGAAGAACCAGAAATTGGCCCTTTTCCCTCAGGATGTTGCATGACTACCCTTTGCCCCAAATCCTTAATTTGAAGAGTGAATTTCAATGCTTGAAAATTCACCTTGCAGCGCAACTTTTGTATTTCGAGAGGCAACCCATTATTTGCAAGTCGGGCATCAGTTTTATTGAAGTGTACAATGTTGTTTTTCATGTCATAATTTTTTATTTTATCAATTTGCTCTGTGGGTGTTTAGTAATCATGTTATAATTTCTGATTTTTCATCTTTTATCAATCACTTTTCATGTTTTAATTTCCGATTTTATCAGTTTTCGGTCGATCTAAAATTTAGTTTTTTTTCTAATTCAAATTTCTGATATTCATTTTACAATTTGTTTCAATTCTCAATATTAATTTTAAATCTCAAATTTCTGATTTTCACCTTTAGATTTGGTTTGATTTTTTTTTTTTTTTTTTTCTAATTATATTAGAATAGTAACAATAACAATATTTATGTAACGTTTTTTTTTTGGCATTGTTGGCTGTTGTTGTTGTGTAGCTTTGTGGGTGTAGTGGTTGATTCGGGGGCGTAGGTGGCAGTGGCTTGCGGCTGTTGTGATTGCAGTGGTGGTTGTCTGAAATGTTGTTGAAGAAATTAGAACGCGAGGTGTTGCAAAGGGGGTGGTTGTATCGTCGTTTGTTGTGGTGGGGTGCTTGGAAGGTGTTGATGGCAATGGTGGTTGTCTAAACTTATACTATTGTAATTATTTTTTCTTCAATTAGTCATTTGTAATTGAAATACTGGTAATCTTGTATATAATTTTTGTAATTAATAAACTGTTATTATTCATTCATTATTTTTTTTTTTTTTTTTTTTTTTGTTTTTGTTTTTGAAAACATGGTGTTTTATTATTTATGTTCGAATTATAATAATAATAATAATAATAAAAATAATAATAATAATAATATTTTGTTTTATTTACTGTGTACTAATTATTATTATTTAATAATAATAATAATATAATTATTTTTTTTTAAAAAAAAGTGTAAGGAAAAGAGAGCGCCTATCTGTGATAGGCGTTCTCTTTTTATGTAGCTATAGAATTCTTACACTAAGATGACAGCTCTCTTTTCCTTATTTTTTATTTATTTTGTACCGAGAATATGAAGCGCCTATCTGAGATAGGCAATCTGTATTGTGATAGATATAGAACGCCTCACGGAGGCGTTTTGTAGAACTTATAGGGCACCCCCTCAGAAGAACGCCTCTGAGGCGTTCTATATTGCATGTTTTAGGCGTTCTATATTCCATTTTTGTAGTAGTATATGCACATAGCTTCTTATAATTACAAGAACTAGCAATAAGATAAGGTTGAATAATTCAATTCTTATCGTCAGCGAAATACAATTTACTCCGTATTATAGATTACTAGTATTACATTACCTATCTATTCATGTGGCCAATGAATTAAATTATAACATCCAACATAAATAGTATGCTACAAACATAATGCAAAGAATTTTAATGACCGTAGCATAAGAGTATCACAAATCACTCACAAATACTTGTGACTCCCTATCAATTAATCGACATATATAATACCTTGAAGAAATCAAATTATATCAAAAAATTTGTCAACAAAAAAATTCACATTTGACAACCCTTAAATAATAAGATATAATAGATTAATGAAGCGTATTATTACACAATCACATTAATCAATATGGATCATTAACTAATACTTATACTGGTAATTGAAACACAAATCTATTGAATTACATCATCAAAGTAGCTTTCAAAGTAAAAAAAAATCGAGACATTAAACCCTTGAACAGTTGAATGATATATTAACATCATCCAATTAAGCTTATGTAATTCTTCATTATATTATAAAAATATTAGCAATGATAATCATTAAACAAGCATTAATGAATTACAGTAGAAATATTAAAGCATAATAATCATGAATATTAGAATATATGTACAAAAATCAAGTTATTTAATCAGTTGTATAAAATAATAAAGTAGACAGCAATCATGGCTCATGGTTTGTCGGCATCTAAGCAGCACATAACTAACAAATTAAAGACTTTAATGGTTATACACCTATACATATAAGATGCATACGTTGATGCAACACAAAAGCATACGGGCTAAGACTAAAGAAGTTTAAGCTAATAGGAAAATAGAGAGAACAAATTACTATTATAAGACTTTCCTTGATTTATCTGTTTAGAATAACAAAATTTATCGTGTTCATATTCAACTTTGGAAAATTGAACCATTAATTTAGAGATATGCAGAGGGGTTAAGTCTATAATTAAAATAGATATTCTACAATTATAGATCTTTAACAATAATCCCCAAGCAAAACAATAATTTGTACTTTGTATTTGTATATAGGACAAACAAAATATACAAAATATACTTACACAGTGTTAATCCGTAGGAAATATGGAAAGTATGTAGAAGTTCATATTCTCTTTGATAATACATTATTAAGGCTGATCACGCTATCCAAGCTCGATGATGATTGCTATCTAATCCCGATGATGAAATTTTCTTTATCAGCTACGGATTGGCGTTCCACAAATATTTTCAAAGAGTAGTAGCAATTAATCACGTAATTATTTTCTGATATATATATATATATTTCATAACAATTTCTGATATATTTAACTTATTTTCTGATACATATAACCTATTTTCTGATATATTTAACCTATTCTCATATATATATATATATATATATATATATATATATATATATATATATATATATATATATATATATATATATATATAGAATTAGGATCATGTGCGAACTAGCTTGAATAATACGAACTGAGAACTCATCCCACTTCACCCGCCTCATTAAGGGTATTTTCGTGATTTCTTCTATTGAATGACCTGCGTTCTAACTCTCACTTCGCTCTTCGATTTTGCTCTTCGATTTCATTGATTTTTCTTCTTTGATTTGGCAACTTCTTTGTTGTTCTTCTGAGATTATCCTTTTTTTGCTGTGATTTGAACATCTACTAGAGGTAATTTTCTGAATTTTTTTGTTTTGTGTATGTTCTTTATTAATTCACCATATAATTAGGGATTTTGCTTAGTTTTTGTTCGATTTCGTTGTTGATTTCTATTATTATTGCTTTTGGTTTGATTTCTATTGTTATTTTGTTCCATTTCGTTTTTGTTTTTGATTTTACATATAATTAGGGTTTTTGCTTGTGTTTTTGTTCTTCTTTTGTTTTCGAATTAGATCTTGGAACTTCCCTGCCGGTTACTTCCAATCAAGTAATTCGAATTTTTTTCTTTGTTTGTTTTAATCAATTAGAGTGTTTATAATGAATTATATTATCTCGAGCTTAAATAATTTAGGTTTTTGGTATATTTTTGTTAATTAATTTTCTGAATTTTGATGATTATTGGAATATTTGGGTTTGCTATGATTGATAATGATCTTAGATTCAATATTTTGGAGATGCTTTAATGCTTAATTTTGGTCATTTGGATCGATTTGCAATATAATCTGATGAACTAATTGTAATCGGAGATTTGTAAGTATTAGATGAATTGGTAAGCTTGAATGCTGAATTTTTGTCATTTGTATATGTTTAATTGTTACAGAGTATATTGTTTGATGAATTTTAAAGCTTGAATGCTATTTTTTTTCCATAATACAACCAGTTACACCTGTTGCTGGTAAGAAGCCTGGCTCTTTAAGAATGTCTAAATTTATTGCTGTGTGCTAAAGGCTAGTACTTGTAGTAGTTGAGTGGTCTGTAAGAGATGTTGATTCAGACTCTTTTGATGCTGTCCATGTATTATAAAGATAATTGAGATTCATGATTTTCTTATTTGTTGTAAAAGGCGTATGAAATTTGGTCAATTAAATTTGCTTTGAACTATTGCATTGTGCAACATAATGGGCATAGAGTATGTGTGCAATGCAGTAGTTTGAATTTCCAATGTATAGAAAACTCTAGTATTATTTACTTTATGGGGGGGTGCCCATAGAGTAATCCTTCAATTGAGGATCCATACGGAACTAGAAGAAACCATCCACTCAATTATTCATTTTACCTTATGTAATTTACTTTTAAGTTAAAATTATTTACTTTTGAGTTTAAATTGTTTACTTTTAAGTTTAAATTATTTACTTGGTTTTGTTCATACTGGTATACTTCTCATCTTGCTTTAATTTTCATGATCACAGTTCCTAGTTAGGTGATGTTTGTATCTCTTATTTTACAACTATTGGATAGGTCTTGGTAAGATACTAAGATGATATTATTTAGGTGCTTGTAATTTGAATGTCATTTGTCTAGTAGTAATTATTAGTAATATTATATAACAGAGAAGGCTTTGATGCTGCTGCCTGCCACCATGCTTAGTAGCCCTTGACTCTGATTTAATGTCTATGTTGAAACTTAACACAATGATTAACTTGTCTAATTGACGTTATAATGGTAATGGTCCAAAATACCCAGTGCATGTACATATATTTTACGTAATATATTTTTTTTTATTCACTGTTGAGAACTTTTTAATTACTTTTGAGTCATTTTGTTTTACTTTAAATGTTTAATATACACTAGTTGTTGGCCCGCGCGCGTAGCGCGCGGTCCCCCAATTTGGTTATTTCGCCTCTGTGATTAGTGTGTAATTAGTCGTTGTTTATGTGATAATGTAATTGGTTGCATTTTAATTGTTGATTTCATTTGCTTTGATTGGTTAGTGTATAATGATCACTTTAGCTATAGTTAATAAATAAGTGCACAGAACTAATGCTTCAACTAAAATTGGAGCAGTTTATAACGTAATGTCAAAGAATTGTGTTTAAATTATACGAACTTTGCATAACATGTAGCATTTCATAGTGTATTGAACCAAATTAAGTAATGATGGAAAGTAATACATATAACTTTATTATAAGTAAACAAATAAGTAATGTTACGGAGGGAAAAGATGAGAGCGCGCGATCCCCTTATATGGTGATCTACTCGGTACGCGCGCGGTCCCTCAATTTGGTGATCTATACTCGGTGATTAATGTGTAATTAGTCGTTGATGTATGTATAGATTATTTTAATTTTGTTTTGGTAATAGAGTCAGGTAATTTGATTCGTCTTTAGTAAAACTCCCTATTTACTATAACATCTATTCGTTCTCGTTAATTTTGTCATTTGAGAAATATATATATGATGATAAGAGTACATAAATAATGTTTATTTATTAATTAATAATCTATAATAAAAGTTTTTTTATCAAAATATTTTCATTTTTTGTAAATATCAAATTATAGGAAGGATTTCGAGCTTTTTATGAGCTTTCGAGTCAAGTAATGAGCAATTCGACTCGTTAACATTTCGAGTCAATCTTTCGAGTCAATCTCGAGTTCGAGTCGAGTTTTGACCCGTTAACATATCGAGCCAGTTTCGAGTTCGAGTCGAGTTTTGACCGAGTCAAACTCGAGTAGCTCGCGAGTTGTCTCGTCTCATAAGCACCCCTATGAATTAGAATCGAACTTAAGATCTTTGCTTTAAATGAATTTAAATAAATAACTTGGGGCATCAAATGTTAAAAGGATACTTTTAACTCAAATGGAAAACTATAGAAATACAAGATGTATTTGTTAACAAATTTGCATCATCATAAATAATGGCGCGCAATCCCACAATTTGATGATCTCTAATTGATTATTATCACTTTTTTTTTTTTTTTTTTTTTTAAGGGAGTTATTATCATTATTTAATTAGCTTATGTTTTATGTTACATTATTTTATATGTTTACTTATAATAAAGTTATGTGTATTTATAAGTGTGACAATTTTGATTAGCTTTATTTTATGTTAATCATCAAACATATAATTCTGGATAATGTGAGTGGTATTCAATGTGTGTGTGTTTGTGTATATATATATGTATGTTTGTATATATATATACTACCTCCATTAATTGTTATGTGCAACTTTGGGGTATTATTTGTGAGATATAAAATATTCCAAAGTTGCACATAACATTTAACGGAGGTAGTGTATATATATATGAAGTTGCACATAACTTTGGGGTAGTATATATATATATATATATATATATATATATATATATATATATATATATATATACACGATTATATAATACAGTTATGTAGACATAAACTTCATTGTCTATATTTTTTAAACAATTAGTCCTGCATAATAAAAGTATTAATTCTTTTATTTTATGTTAATCATCGAACATATAATTCTGGATAATGTGAGTGGTATTCAATGTGTGTGTGTGTGTGTTTGTGTATATATATATATGTGTGTTTGTATATATATATATATATATATATATATATATATATATATATATATATATATATATATATATACTACCTCCGTTAATTGTTATGTGCAACTTTGGGGTATTATTTGTGAGATATAAAATATTCCAAAGTTGCACATAACATTTAACGGAGGTAGTGTATATATATATGAAGTTGCACATAACTTTGGGGTAGTATATATATATATATATATATATATATATATATATATATATATATATATATATATATATATATATATATACACGATTATATAATACAGGTATGTAGACATAAACTTCATTGTCTATATTTTTTAAACAATTAGTCCTGCATAATAAAAGTATTAATTCTGCAATCCTTTCATAATGAAGAATGCTACTTCGATTTCAATACGTTAACGAATTTCTTATAACCATACAGAAGGGAATAAAGGGGAAAATTCATGAAAAATTGCACATGTCCAAATGTGATTGCTACTTAAGCTGTAAATTATAAGATTTGATAGCAGCACACCCTACAAAAGAGTGAAGAGTCTGAACTCTTTCATATATTCAGAAATTTTTTGAGCTTAAATTCGGTAAAGAGCCTCCTCAATCTCCTCCTCAGTTGCCGTAAAATTAATCAAAGTAGACAAAGAACAAGAAGTATGATCATTCTCATACTCGGCTATAAACCTATCGAAATCAACTATCCTTACCCCGGGATCAAATTTCATGCCTGAATCATTTACTTTATTTTGTTTCAAAATGTCAGCTAACATGAAGCCAAACTCATCTTTCCAATACACCACCTAATTTTATAAAGGAGAAACCCATAATCAGAACAGATTATTTATTTTAATGCCCACATTAATTATCTTTAATCAAAATATAAAGTAGCAAAAATCCTACAAAATCAGAAAAGCATAAGCAAATAAAGTAGCAGCTCAAAATCCTCGGATATTGTTTGAAGCCACATGTACCCACATTGGAATTAACCTAAAAAATTAGTGTTGACACTTGAGAGTAATAAATCATCTTAAAATACTTCTTATTACTACCATTTCCCTTAAAGAAACTCAAGACTAATCACACAAAGTATTGATTTTAGTGACATCTTTCACATTGATAAGCTAGTGATAAGCTTGTGGGAGATCATTTCACTATTGCTGAAAGAAGACAAAGCTAAGAAACTTTTCCTACTTAACATAAATTTAGCCTCTAAATAGTCCTCCAAGTGCTTTAAAATGAACATCAAACACGGCAAATTAAAATGAATTTAGCAGCATAAATCTGAATTATAAGGATTATAGATGCAAGCATAATCTCATAATTCCATTATTTTTTGAGATATATGTTATTATTATGGACATAGTATAATCTAAGAATATAATTATAAGGCTGAATTCCCTCTTGATGTATATAATAGCTCCTACATCAACATCAAACATGATCTCTAACTCTCATAATTCAAGAATACGTTGTTCCAATTCCAAAATCAAATAATATGACAAATCAGACAAACATTCAACAAATAATTTTTCTCAATTATAATTTAAATCAGCAAAAGAACTAAAAAAGAAAGAATATTTACGTACCTGCAATAGTTGCGTTGTCCCACCTTTGCAACTACCCATTGTAGCAGCTTATGCTGCAAATACATCCCCTCTCATCTTGCTAGATATAATTTACCACCCTATAACCTAAATTATTTCATCACATCGGAATCATAATTAAATATTGTTAATCATACTTTCAAATTTTGAAAATAACATCTTTCAGCATCAAATAACTTAAAACCTTAATTCAACATCAATCCATCAATAACGATAGCTAAATATTCCTCCCATTATAAAATTTCATTCATAGTATAATTTTACTTTAAATTCCAAATCAAATTTTATACATTACAATAAATTACCACCAGCCAAGTTTTTTTAGTGGGGTAATACCACAAATCAAAGTTACACATACAACTAAACACACTATAGAATAAACATATTAATAGACCTCATATGTCATATCCAATCAAATAAAGATCTAAACAAATAAATAAATTAATAAAAGTTACCTTTTGCAAATATTGCAATAGGCAAATCAACACCCTAAAAAAACAGAAATCAAGTCTTTCATTATTGCCAAGAGATCTAATTTCAATCTATACAAAAAAATTTTGCATGACCCCTAATTATAAGCATAATTCTATAAACAGATTGAATATTGAAAGCAAGATTAATGGTAGCTTAATAGTCACGGGCAAACCTCAATGATTTTGCAAAAAAAAAAATAAAAAAATGAAGAGTTTCTAAATACTAATTAGGCAAAGTACCTATATATGATAATGTGTTTGGGCTTCTTCTTTTTTTTTTTTTTTTTTTTTTTTTTTTTTTTTTTTTTTCTTCGATAACTGGCATAGAAATCAAGCAGAGCCTCCCTGATGAAATATAATGACCCATATTAGAACTGCTTAAGCTTAAGACAACATGTACACAACATCATCCTCAAACATACCTCATGATACCTTCATCTTATACACATATTTGAACAAATTGTCAATCATTTTGACCTTAGGAGACCGAGTCCTTACTGATGCCTTGTATCGTGAAATCATTGGAAAAATCAGAATACTAACATCAAAAAAATCATATAATTTGTGAAAAATGAGCAACAAATTGAACTAAAAAAAAGAAAGAAAATGGAGCTTGCCGTTGCTACTTGCTTGTGACATTTCAGACTGACATTGCTCCTTCTCTCTTTCCCTTCTTTCTCTTGCATCGTTACTGTCACACATTTTCCCTATCTCCCTCTAACCCTTTTGTTTCCTCATCATCAGCTCCTCTCTTACCTCCTCTTGCTCTTATTCTTTTCTCCTTTTCATTCTTCTATTGTGGTCTTGATAATTCAGTTTGTCCTACTTGCTCCCTCAGTCTTCGTCACTCCTTTTTTTCTATTGCTCCTCTCATTTGTCTTATAATTATATATAGTCATGGTTATTAAGATATTCTCTTTTTAATAATTTATATTTCTGTCATGTCATTGAAAAGATATTATGTTTGTAACGGTCTCCTAAAAGAGCTGTAATTTTCTTGACTTTTCTTTGCCTTGTATCCTTGAGGACCTCAATCTTTCTATATATCTTTTACGTGACAATGACAACTATGTTCTTGTTATTATTTTTTTTAAAAAACTCTATCATGTCACTATATCATTCACTCCAAGTCTAGGGGCAATCATAAGATCAACATAAATAGAGTATAAATTCCATATATCTTCCATCCAAGCCAACCACAATGACAGTGTTGTGGGATCCAAATGCAACAATGCATCGGGCATTCTCAGGTAAGTGAAAACGCGCAAATGAGAATTCAGAACTAATATATTTTGGTAGTACTCCTGCCAAAAGAAAAACAAGGGATATAAAAGTGTTGGTCAATGAAGGCAACTTACTAAAGCACATCCTTTAATAGCTTAATTCATGATGCACTAAAAACTCTCTTCTGAAACACAAACAGACTGCTATCATGGAAAGCTTTTTTCTCCCTATTTCTGCTATAACATTACTCTTTCCTATTTTAAAACAAGTGAGTACTAAATTATCAATATACTTATAGTAGTTTGATACTATAGAACTTTTCAGATAGTTGCGTGGATAGAGTTAGACAAACGTTAGAATTTTCTTTAATTATATTTAGTTCTTTTGTAACAGTACATAGTTCTACAAAAGGGATAAAGGATTCGCCTTCTTTGAATGCTCAATTGCGTTCACAACCAACTGGCCAACAAACCCATACTCCCTCCCCAACCTACCCCTACCCCCACCCCCCCCACTCCCCCCCCCCCCCCCCCTTCCCAAGAAACAATCTACAGAATTTTTTCTATTAATATCTACCACATAATATAGCAGGTATACTATTAATCATACTTTTTACAAGAGGAAGAGATAAACTCGGATTAGCACTGACACTAACATTCTGAGGATCGAGGGAATCAAGAGAAGATGAAGAATTCCGATGCTGCAATTTGGGAGTAGAATAAGGTCGAGCTACTCAACATCACCAAATACACGGACTCTAAAACTGAATATATGGATAGTGCCTCTATCACTTGATACAATTAACCATTGAATGTTTTGAAAGAAGGCAAGATCGTATATATCAGCCTTTCCAGTCCCTCTATGAACCTATAAAGAATCAGACAAAATCACTAAAAGCTACTTGATCTACATAGTATCAAATCTTGATCGGCAACTAACTAAAACAAGTTCCACTTGATCTTGAAACCTTAGAGAGGCAAATTGAGTTGACCTCAAACACAACTCAAGAAACTCATGAGCAACTCCATATCTTTTCATTAATTTAGAAAATATATTTTGTTATTTTGTATACTTTATAAAATGTATACCTAGCTTTAATATTAAATGAAAATACATATTACTTTAAGAAAATAAAAAAGAGGGGGGGGGGGGGGGGGGGGAGGGGGGGAATGATAAGATGGAATTTGAACTATTTATGGCTTGAAAAATACGGAGTGTACTGCAAACTAAAGATTTACAGTATTACATGCAATTTTATGCTTTAAAATTATGTGCTTACAGAGATGATTTGTAAATTTAGATTTCTACCGAATCCAATATGAATAAAGACTCCCATTCATCACATTGTCACAACAAACATTGGTTCTCCTGCAGGACTCCAACTACTTTTAGTACGTAAAGATAAATTGCAACTTCAAAAAGAGAATCTCCCCTGAGCACAAGCCCTAGATGGAAAAAGGAAATTATAATGTAGTACAATGCTAAAACCCCAGCACAATGCAAAAACCCATCAAAATTACCGTGAAACAAAAGTGGCCCAGCAAATTATCATGAAAATCAAAGCAAAACCATCAAAATTATCAAAAAAAAAAAAAAAAAACAAAATAACCCAAAAATTTAAAACACCATATATTGCAATTGGCAAAATCATGTATTTTCAGCACAAAGCAATGTTCATTGAAAGAAATCAACATTCAATTAGCAATCTCAATTACTAACACTGAAAGCCAAAAAAAATAAAAGAAATAAAAAAAAAAAAAAAAAAAAAAAAAAAACCAACAAACCTTAATCCTAAACTTGGTTTCTGGAGCATCTGTATTTTCAGGTCCGACTTCATGGTAATAATCTGTAGGTTGAATCCTACACGTGATTATCAATCAAATTAAGATTTTATATAAATTTGATCTTTAACACTTAAAATCCAGAAAGTTATTATCCTTTACACCCAAAATCAGAAATTCTGCTGAAACAAATTTCAATGGACGCAAAAACACCCCAAGCTTGGAATCCCCAACAATCAGAAGCAAAAAAACTTCAAATCCGACAAAAGGGTTCACAAAATTAGGGGAACCCAGAATCCCAAGTGTTAGGTTATAACAACAAACTGAAAATAATAACAATCAATAAAGAACAAAAAAAAATGTTCTGTGCTCCATGAACAAAACTATATTGAAAAAAAAAATCAATCTTCATAGATAATCAATTAAAATCAAAAAATATTGAATTTAACACCAATTAAACCAGGGAAAATTACAAATTTAAATCCACACACCTTACAACATGCAACAACCAGACCCAAAGCTACAACACCACAAGCTCCATGAAACGACCCAATTGAACTAACCGCTGCAACACCCTTACAAAATCAGAAAGGACCGATTAAGAAAGAAAAAAGAAAAAGAAGGGAAAAAATAAAATGAACACACACACACACACACACAAAAAAAAAAAAAAAAAAAAAAAAAAAAAAAACCAACAACCAAACAAGACTCAGCTAACCAGGAACGAAAAAGAGAGAATGAGTTACGCTTCCCTCTTTGCCTCCTCGTCATCGCTTTCATACAAACCAGAATCAACCAAAAACTGAGATTCCAAATTGAGCGATCAACAACAATCAATTACGATAAACAAGAATCCCTAATTAAAACTAAAAATTCAAGAATCAAATCGACAAACCTTCTTCAATTCCAGAGTCTTCCGCAAATCAACAGTAGAAGGTCCCCCCATAGAAATCGGCTTCGTCACTCCAAGTTGCTTCACCAATCCTTCTGTACTCCCCATCCTTCTTCACTCAACAAAATCCTCTCAAATTTTCACCCAAATTCCCAAGAAAACCCTAAATTCACAATGATCTATCCTCAAAACTAAGAAATAAATCCGAATTTCACAATTAATTGAAACCCTGATGATCAAAACTCAATCACGATCAGGATTCAATTGAGGAGAGAGAAAGTGAATAAAGAGAGAGCAGGCAAATGTACACCAAGCAACGACGCGTCAACATACAAGTAACAGCTAGAATGCAAAAAATAGAAAGACCAAAATAGCCCTGGTCAATCTGGGAAGGGTGCTAAGGGCAGGGGATGGCAAAACCGTCAATCTTCTATTCATAAGGAATAGTAAAATTGCTACAGTCTTGGTGCTTGGGGCTTTTAGAAGGGTTATAGACTAGCCTACTAGCTCAACAGATAGAGTATTGTGCATAAATGCATAAAAGATGTTGGTTCAATTCGAATACCACGTAGATAATTCATTATACATAACTATTTTTTTATTCACTCTACTTTTGATATTTTTTTTAGTTCACTAGGCGAAAATATGAATTGGCCACCGGTCCAAACCCCCCCAATGCCACCGGTTTTGAACCGGTGGTCATTTGGGGGGTGGCAATAAAGTCAAGCAAGGCCACCGGTTAAAAACCGATGGCAAAAAGGCTTATTGCCTCCGGTTAACCGGTAACAATTTAAATGCGCGGTTTTTTTTGGGTGGAAAACTGACTTTTGCCACCGGTTAACCGGTGGCAATAATAGGGATATATATATATTTTTTTCTTTTTTTTTCATTTTAACCGCAATTATTCCTGCAACTGATCCTGCTATAATATTCTGCCATATTATTGCTATAAATTCTGCTATAATATAATTATTATTAATAATCATAATAAGAATTATAAATATATATTTAGGCATTTAATAATTAAAAACCAAATGCAATACAACAAATAAAGTGTGATATACATAAATACAAACAATACTAACTAGTCAATATTGTAGTCTAAAAGTTAATTAACAAAATATAAATTCAAAATGATGTGACATTTACATATTGAAGGTGATGAAAGATGCCAAAATGTCTCAAACTTCATTAAGGTCCTTGCTTGTTAACGGATCTCCTTTTTGCACCTTGCAAAACTTGGAAGATATATAAATTATGTTAGAATTAATTAAATTAGTTAAGTTAAACATGCGTAAATAAATATGTAAAAAATTAAATACATAGGTCAAAACGGTCTAAAAGAAGGCCTAAAAGACTTCTACTTTCCCCATTTTCTACATTTCTTAACTAATGACCATGTTTTTTCTCATAACATGTCAATTATACTTAGTTATAGGTGGCTAAGCCTTGAAATCAAAGAAAAAGAGCATTTTACTCAGTTTAAGGACGCATTTTCATCCTAAATAGCCTAAATAAGGCCTAAATGACATCTACTTTGTCCATTTTTTACATTTTTTAACTAATGACCATGTTCTTTCTCATAACATGTCAATTATACTTAGTTATAGGTGGTTAAGCCTTAAAATCATATAAAAAGAGCAACTTACTAAGTTTAAGGACGCATTTTCACCCTAAATAGCCTAAATAAGTCCTAAATTACTTCTACTTTGCCCATTTTCTACATTTTTTAACTAATGACCATGTTCTTTCTCATAATATGTCAATTATACTTAGTTATAGATGGCTAATCCTTGAAATCACAGAAAAAGAGCATTTTACTAAGTTCAACGACGCATTTTCATCCTAAATAGCCTAAATAAGGCCTAAAAGACTTCTACTTTGCCCATTTTCTACATTTTTTAACTAATGACCATGTTCTTTCTCATAACATGTCAATTATACTAAGTTATAGGTGGCTAAGCCTTGAAATCACGTAAAAAGAGTATTTTACTAAGTTTAAGGACGCATTTTCATCTTAAATAGCCTAAATAAGGCATAAATGACTTCTACTTTGCCCATTTTCTACATTTTTTAACTAATGACCATGTTCTTTCTCATAACATGTCAATTATACTTAGATATAGGTGGCTAAGATTTGAAATCACGTAAAAAGAGCATTTTACTAAGTTTAAGGACGCATTTTCATCTTAAATAGCCTAAATAAGGCCTAAATGACTTCTACTTTGCCCATTTTCTACACTTTTTCACTATTGACCATGTTATTTCTCATAAAATGTCAATTATACTTAGTTATAGGTGGCTAATCCTTGAAATCATGTAAAAAGAGCATTTTACTAAGTTTAACGACGCATTTTCATCCCAAATAGCCTAAATAAGGCCTAAATGACTTCTACTTTGCCCATTTTCTACATTTTTAAACTAATGACCATGTTATTTCTCATAACATGTCAATTATACTTAGATATAGTTGGCTAAGCCTTGAAATCACATAAAAAGAGCATTTTACTAAGTTTAAGGACGCATTTTCATCCAAAATAGCCTAAATAAGACCTAAATGACTTCTACTTTGCCTATTTTCTACATTTTTTAACTAATGACCATGTTCTTTCTCATAATATGTCAATTATACTTAGTTATAGGTGGCTAAGCCTTGAAATCACTGAAAAAGAGCATTTTACTAAGTTTCAGGACACATTTTTATTCTAAATAGCCTAAATAAGGCCTTAAAGACTTCTACTTTGCCCATTTTCTACATTTTTTTAACTAATGACCATGTTCTTTCTCATAAAATGTCAATTATACTTAGTTATATGTGGCTAAGCCTTAAAATCACGTAAAAAGTGCAACTTACTATGTTTATGGACGCATTTTCACCCTAAAAGGCCTAAATAATTCCTAAATTACTTCTAATTTGTCTATTTTCTACATTTTTTAACTAATGACCATGTTATTTCTCATAAAATGTCATGTATACTTAGTTATAGGGGGCTAAGCCTTGAAATCACTTAAAAAGAGCATTTTATTAAGTTTAAGGACGCATTTTCATCCTAAATAGCCTAAATAAGGCCTAAATGACTTCTACTTTGCCCATTTTCTGCATTTTTTAACTAATGACCATGTTCTTTCTCATTATGTCAATTATTCTTAGTTAAAGGTGGCTAAGCCTTGAAATCAAAGAAAAAGAGCATTTTACTAAGTTTAAGGACGCTTTTTCATTCTAAATAGCCTAAATAAGGCCTAAAAAACTTCTACTTTGCCCATTATCTACATTTTTTAACTAATGACCATGTTGTTTCTCATAACATGTCAATTATACTTAGTTATAGGTGTCTAAGCCTTGAAATCACAGAGAAAGAGCATTTTACTAAGTTTAAGGACGCATTTTCATCCTAAATACCCTAAATAAGGCCTAAAAGATTTCTACTTTGCCCATTTTTTTAATAATGACCATGTTATTTCTCATAACATGTCAATTATACTTAGTTATAGGTGGCTAAGCCTTGAAATCACGTAAAAAGAGCAACTTACTAAGTTTAAGGACGCATTTTCACCCTAAATGGCCTAAATAAGTCTAAATTACTTCTTCTTTGCCCATTTTCTACATTTTTTAACTAATGACCATGTTCTTTCCCATAATATGTCAATTATACTTAGTTATAGGTGGCTAAGCCATGAAATCACAAAAAAGGGGCATTTTACTAAGTTTAAGGACGCATTTTCATCCTAAATAACCTAAATAAGGCCTAAAAGACTTCTACTTTGCCCATTTTCTACATTTTTTAATTAATGACCATGTTCTTTCTCATAAAATGTCAAAATATACTTACTTATAGGTGGCTAATCCTTGAAATCACGTAAAAAGAGCAACTTACTAAGTTTAAGGACGCATTTTCACCCTAAATGACCTAAATAAGTCCTAAATTACTTCTACTTTGCCCATTTTCTACATTTTTTAACTAATGACCATGTTCTTTCTTATAACATGTCAATTATACTTAGTTATCGTTGGCTAAGCCTTTAGATCATGTTAAAAGAGCATTTCACTAAGTTTAAGGTCGCATTTTAATCCTAAATAGCCTAAATAAGGCCTAAAAGACTTCTACTTTGCCCATTTTCTACATATTTTAACTAATGACCATGTTCTTTCTCATAACATGTCAGTTATACTTATTTATAGGTGGCTAAGCCTTGAAATCACGTAAAAAGTGCAACTTACTAAGTTTAAGGACGCATTTTCACCCTAAATGGCCTAAATAAGTCTTAAATTACTTCTACTTTGCCCATTTTCTACATTTTTTAACTAATGACCATGTTCTTTCTCATAACATGTCAATTATACTTAGTTATAGGTGGTTAAGCCTTAAAATCACGTAGAAAGAGCATTTTACTAATTTTAAGGACTCATTTTCATCCTAAATAGCCTAAATAATGCCTAAATGACTTCTACTTTGCCCATTTTCTACATTTTTTAACTAATTACCATGTTCTTTCTCATAACATGTCAATTATACTTAGTTATAGGTGGCTTAGCCTTGAAATCACGTATAAAGAGTATTTTACTAAGTTTAAGGACGCATTTTCATCCTAAATAGCCTAAATAAGGCCTAAATGACTTCTACTTTGCCCATTTTCTACATTTTTTTAACTAATGGTCATGTTCTTTTTCATAACATGTCAATTGTACTTAGTTATAGGTGGCTAAGCCTTGAAATCACGTAAAAAGAGCAACTTACTAAGTTTAAGGACGCATTTTTACCCTAAATGGCCTAAATAAGTCCTAAATTACTTCTACTTTTCCCATTTTCTACATTTTTTAACTAATGACCATGTTCTTTCTCATAACATGTCAATTATACTTAGTTATAGGTGGCTAAGCCTTGAAATCACGTAAAAAGAGCATTTTATTAAGTTTAAGGATACATTTTCATCCTAAATAAGGCCTAAATGACTTCTACTTTGCCCATTTTTTACATTTTTTAACTAATGACCATGTTCTTTCTCGTAACATGTCAATTATACTTAGTTATAGGTGGCTAAGCCTTGAAATCACGTAAAAAGAGAAATTTGTTAAGTTTAAGGTCGCATTGTCATCCTAAATAGCCTAAATAAGGCCTAAATGACTTCTACTTTGCCCATTTTCTACATTTTTTAACTAATGACCGTGTTCTTTCTCATAACATGTCAATTATACTTAGTTATAGGTGGCTAAGCTTTGAAATCACGTATAAAGAAGGAAAGTAAAAAAAAAAAGGTGCATATTTTTGGCAAAAATAATGTATATATTTTAGGAACCAAGTATGGTATTTAAATTGGAGGATTAATATCCGACTTACCCCCCTAAAAAAAATGACGAAAAAGACGCGCATTCAAGACTCTCTTAGACATGGTCAAAGTATGTGTATTGGTGTGTGCGTTGAGTGTAAGTGACATGCTAGGACTCTTGTGTAAGACCATGGGACTTGGTGCCTAGACTTAATTAACGACTTAACAAGGTATTATTAACAGTAAAATTTAACCGAATTACTTAGCAAACTGGTTAATTAGACATAAAGTGATGACTCGATCAATAATCCAAACTGTCGTCAAAACGACAGGATTGGCACCTCTCTTTGTAGTGTAGCGCCAGGCGACAGGTCGCCAGGCGCCACACTCCACAGAGTGGCGCTATAGTTCAAACTTTGGCGCCATTGCTGGAACTTCAATTTGAAACTGTTTTCGGTGTTATTAATCAACAAGGGTATGCCTAAAGTCGTACTAGGTCAATTCTAGTTAAAATATTAGACTTTATTTACTCAAATTAATTAATTAATTAAATAGGCAAAGTTCTTTTAGTCATTAATTTATTTAATCTTAACACAAGTCAAACAAACGGTTAAGAAAAACACATAGAGTATGCACAACAATAATGTACAATTAATCAAGTAGGCACAATATGATGCAATGAGTTTACAACCTAACCATGGCTAATTGTCCGGATGCACCGCGCGGAAGCCTAACCATGAAGGGTAGATGGATCATGAATTCCCAGAGGGTACGGTTATGTCCATATGTAAAACACATATGAGTTTCAGAAAAGTGAGAAAAACTCAATCAGGAAGTAGGATCGAGCAAACAATGCGAAAAACTGGTCGAAATTAGAACGCATATTTCTGGCTCGGTATTGGAAGAATTTGGCGCCAGCAAACAGAGATTGGCGCCGGATTTTAGCTGTAGCGCCTGGCGACAGAGCTGTCGTCTGGCGCTACAGTTAAGATTTTGGCGCTAATTTCTGTTCGCTGACGCTAATTCCTACATGTCTCAGCAGCTTTCTGTGCTCGATAAAATTTTCCAGTTTCGCGCAGTGTTATTTTGGTCCTAGTTGTGAAAGATATTCCTCAAATTTCCTACGTATAAAATCCTATGTTTTAACTCATTACGGATGGTCTTTCCAATGAGATCTTTTTTATGCATATGACAATAATGTTAATCAAAATTACGCACATGAAATACTTAGAACTTTTCGAGTTTCATCCACTCATTTTAAATCATTGCCGAAATAAATTTCAGGAATTAAAATAGAAATCCTCCCCAGTGGAGTCGCCAAAAACTGTAGGGAATATTTCAAGCCTTAACCCCTAGCTTGAACCCCACTGTGATCATACACTAAAGTACGGTGGCGTCCAAAAGAAAAGAAGATAGAGCAAAAGAGTCGCCAACAAGTTTTGTAGGAACTTGTAAACCGTTCACGAGGTGAAGGTTACACCCCTTAACGATCCAAGAGATCGTTAACTCCATAAGGTCTTGAACCAAATAGGGTTCGGGGATGAAGGTACAAATTCAACCTAAAAGAGATTGAACTTGCTCTAATAATAGGCCTCTACTTTATTCTGATCGTATTCATGTGCGCTTTGTGACTAACATGCAATCAACAGGATTAACCCTAAACCTGTTTATCTATGTTGGTTGAATATTAATGCACAAATAAATCTATTATTGGCGATCACTTGAATTATAATCAAATTAACCCTAAATAAGACTAGTAATTATCTTCTTAAGCGTAATTACAAATACCAATTCTCTTTAAACATGCATAAAAGGTGTGATCAAGCAATAACAATAAAATATCATCAAGCAACATAATAATAATCATCATAATAATATATAATAATAATAATATTCATAATCATAATCATGAATCATAAAAATAATCATAATCATAATTAATAATCATAAATCATGTTAAAGCATAATAATAGCAAGATCCTAGGCATGATACTAACAAGATTAATAACAAACCCTAGCATGTCACTAAGCATTAAAAATCAAAGTTTTAACCCTAACATGATACTAACAATCAAAAATATTAGGAAGAAAATAAGAAGCATCACACTTTTACTCATACTTGATATTAAAGTTACCCTAGACATGATACTAGGAATCATAATAACAACCTAGACATGATTTCTACATCATAATAACAATTAAACCATTAAAGTACTTACTTGGATGTCTCGTACCTCTTTCTAATAACAAAATACACACGTTAGTAACTTCAAGGAAAATAATAATTAACAATTAAATTAAATAATTGAAAGAGAGATTTGGGACCAAACCCTCTGAAATTAAACCATTCACGTCTAGGGCGAAGGCAACTTCGAATATGGCTAGGTGTTTCTAAATCTAATGAATGCGGAATTTTTGTATTTGAGAGAAGGCTAGTTTAGAAAAGAGAGAGAGAGAGAGTAATCAAGAGAATCTTGATGAGAGTTGGTGAATGAAAACGGAGTTTTTAGGAAACTATTTATAGAGAAAATCAGCCAAAAAGATAAAAAAATCAAAACAGAGTTCTGACGCGTAAAACCAGATTAGCGCCAGGCGCCAAGCTTAGCGTCAGGTGCTAATGCTGGCATTGGCGCTGACTAAGTTTTTGACGCGTTTTCTTAATATCAGATAGAACTTGCCGTACAGGAGGATAAAATCGTATTTTCCTCAAAAACGTTCTTTTATTCTGATTAAAACTCTAAAAAGTCAACAAAAGTCAATTTATTAATGCTAATTAAATTAGGAATGAAAAGAACCTTCTAGAAGAATCTAGAAAACTAAAACCATTCCTAATTGCATTAGGAATAATAAATCCATGTTAGGCCCTCCTCTAGATCATTGGGCCGCATATAAGGCTCAAACCAGGCCCAGTTCGGTAATTTAGCCATAACTTCCTCAATATTCATCGGAATTGGGCTTATAATATATCGTTGGAAAGCTCTTTTCAAACCCCATCCAACTACACTATTATTGGACCCATATCATGGACCAACCAAACTGGATTGATTGTTTTCTTAAAATAGGTTTTCAAAAACAGAGAGAAGAGAAAGGAAATTAAAACTATCCGCAACACTAAACTTTCTACACTTTCACTTCATTCGATTATGATTCAACGTGAAAGGTACTCATCACTGGGTTTGGTTTTGGGGAGACACAAATGGGTGTCTACTGCCCCGTTATTAGCAATGAAAGCATTATATACTTCCGTTTCATACATAACCAAGGAGGCAAATTGTAGATCACTAAAAGAACCGGCCAAGTGCTGTGTTGGGTACTAAGAGTGCCAAATGGATTCATCCCGTCTGTGCACAACCCAAGTCTTAATTTTTTGACTTCATTACCAAACTCCAGAAACTTCAAATCAATGTTCTTCCATTGCGGGGAGTCAGCCGGATGCTTTAGCATTCTGTTTTTCTTCCTTCCCTCAGCATGTCACCTTAAGTTTTTAGCGTCTTTTGGTGTTGAGAATAGACGCTTAAACCTTGGAATAATAGGAAGATACCACAACACCTTAGCAGGAGGTCCCTTCGTACCAGGATTGCAACTCATGCGCTTGAAGCGCGATTGCTTGCATCGTGGACACTCCTCCAATTGTTCATACTCATTACGATACAAAATACAATCATTAGGGCAGGCATGTATCTTCTTATACTCTAAACCAAATGGATTTCATTCCCATCAGGCAACATCTCACTTAATGCGGTCAACAAAGAAGTAAAACTAACGTCCGTCCACCCATGCTTCGACTTAATGTTAAAAAGTGTTAGCACGGCAGAAAGTTTAGAGTATTTTTTGCACCCAGGTACAAAGGCTTTTTGGAAGCCTCCGATAGTAATTCAAACACATCACCTTCGACATTATGCAACATCTCATCCACGTCCTCATCCTCGAGCTCATCCACTGGATCATCCTCAGCTCCATCCTCACCACTATCAATAACATATTCATCATTCTCGCATTCCTTGTCCACATGAATCTCATTGCTTCTATCATGCACATCATTCCCATCAAGATCCCCACTATACTCTCCACTTTCACCATGCCAAATCCACACATAGCATTTAAGTCTAAACCCACGACAAAGTATATGATCTCTAATGATTTCAACACTATTGACCACCTTCACATTAATAAACACAAGGATAGTATAGGCCTTCCTCACCAATTTTGCGCTGATAAGATAAAGCCATCTCGCAATACTCTTGAACCCCATTCCAAAATTCCATTGTATCACGTCTACCATACATCCAACCACGATCCTTCCCCATTTGGTAAAGTGTCTCTAAACATATATAGCAACATATTATCAATAATGTACAATTTCTACATATCTTATGTAAATCAACTTCAAGTACACACCGTGAATATACCATTCATATAGTGAAAAAATGCATGTTTCCAAAGTGTCCTTATCACTCCAACCTAACCTATCCTTGAATGTCTACTCTCACTAGTGAATGTATGTCAACTTTTCAATTTTAAGGAAAATCCGGCAGCACTTACCCCCAGTTCTCCAAGTACAAGATGTAGATAATTACTTACCCACATATGTACCCAGAGAACATGGTGAAGAAATGGAAAGCCAAGATGTTCCTTAAAATCGAAAAAAAGACATACATTCACCACCTAAGTGAGAGTAAACATTCAAGAACAGTCCCAACCGGGGACTATTCAAGACTTTCTCCTAATGAGAAAGCCTTGAACGGGTATCTAGGCATATGATGATGCAAACATTCAACATATTATTGTAATTATTTATAATTAAACAAGACACAACTTGTAATATCATGAACAAACTTTTATCAAATGGATAAATAGAAAGAAATATAGCTCCATAAAGCTTATAGTTCATACCAATATAGCAAGTACAATAGATGTAATGTCTCGAACTTTCCACTTGAATAGCTAATAAACTTGTGCTTCACTACATATGAATCTACAAAAATAAAAAATAAAAGTTAGTAATTTTGTCAAGAACTATAAAACAACCTAAAATTACAAATTAAAACATACTGCCAAATTCAACTAATTAAGTAACAAGGTTACTAATAATCTCTAATTTATTCAAAATTTCCTAATAAAACCTAACAATCAATTTAACACCACTCCACATCTCAAATTATACTCCATAATCCATATATTTCCTAAAAGCATTAGGAAAATCATTATGTAATGTAATATAAAACGGATTACTCCTCAATCTAACTCCAAAATAATTCAATTCATACTATAATTAACCAAAAATTAAGCCACAACAACAAATTGATAATAATAATAATATAAAAGAAATTAAAAAATTATTCAAAATACAAAATAAATTAATATACTAACCCTAGGTGGAGGTGGATAGGGAAGAGAGATGGACAGTAGAGGACAACGGTCGGTGGAGGGACCTCGGTTAGGGCCCCGGCGGCAGGGCACAGTGGCGCGGCGGCTTGGGCGAATAGGTGGTGGAGTGACCCCGCTTCCCCTTGCTTGCTGCTTGTGCTCAGTGGTGGAGGGAGTGCGGAGGTGTGCGCATGTGGTGGAGGGAGTGCGGAGGTGGTGGATGGTGGTGCGGTGGCTGTGGCGTCACTGGTGGAGTTTGTGGTGGTAGGGTTTGAAGGCACGATTCAATGCTGCTCGTGGCCGTTTTGGTCGAAACTAATGAAAGTGTTCAATAGAGAATGGGGAAAGAGAAGATAAAAAGCCGCTTTTTTTTTATTCAAATATTGCCACCGGTTCAAAACCGGTGGTCTTGAGCATTTTTGCCACTGGTTCGGTTTGAACCGGTGGCAATAATATTTGCCTTAGCCCGCCCATTTTTTAAATCACCGGTTTACAAAAACCGGTGGCCTTTAAGCGGTGGCTTTTTCAATTTTTCTACTAGTGGTTACTTTTAGAATATTTTGATTCGATTAACTTTACATTCTTTTTTATTTACTATAGAGTCCATGAAACTTATTTTTTATTCTCTACTTTTGAGATCTTTTTATTTACTTTAATTTTAGAATGTTTCGATTTTTTTTAAAGTCATTTTTATTTACTTTATATTCTTTTTTATTTACTATAGATACCATGAAATTATTTTTTTATTCACTCTACTTTTGAGATTTTTTAACTAACTTTTAAAATATTTCAATTTACTTTAAAGTCTTTTTTTATTTACTTTATATTCTTTTTTATATACCATAGCTATTTGTGGCTAGGGAGCAGGGGTGAGTTTAGAAAATGTACATTAATAGATAGAGCTATAGAAGTATATGAAAAAATAATACTTGTATATATAAATACAGTTAAAAATAACAGATTAATTAAGCTTTTGTCATTATATTACAAAAGAAACACATCATCAACCTCTCAAAACCAAAAGTTGAGCTGGTAAAAGTAGTGTATAATTTCAACCTAGCTAGAAGGCCTAGAACTCTATGTATTATACTATGTGATCTGATGGTATAACGCTAGAGCAAAATAGCTAGGAATTGAACTGAAAAACCAATTCAAACAAATTACATACATCAATCTAGCATATTTCACTAAACATAGTAGCAATATTATACGAGTAACACCCAAAAAGATTAATATATACCATAGTATAAGGCAAGATATCTATCTTTTTTTTATATAGCTTACCTATAATTTTTTGAAAATTTTCAGGGTAGCAGGTATCTATAACACCCCTTGATAAGCATAACCAAACACGTCGGCTGATAATGGAAGCAACGTAACAATGTGTTGCTGGTTGTTGTTGTTGAGTGGGTTAGGCAGTTGAATTGGGCATATATGTGATGGGTTGCAAGGTACTTGAGGCTGGCAGTAAGTGGGGTGTGATGATGTGTTGCTATATCTTTCTAGATGTATTTAGTTCTACATCTCATATGCCCTTGAGCCAAGTTTTGGTGCCTTCAACTCCTCTGTTGTCCTACCATGGCTAGCTGATGAAAAAATCCAAGTATATATATATATATATATATATATATATATATATATATATATATATATATATATATATATATATATATATATATATATATATATATATATATTATATTTACTTCTGCTATAATTTTATTTACTTTTAACATTTTTTTTATTTACTTTCCTTTACTTCGAATGTTTAATATATACTAGCCTATTTTTTTTTTTTTTTTTTTTTTTTTTTTTTTTTTTTTTTTTTTGAGAATATACTAGCCTACTTTGATAGATCAGTTTTGTTTAGGGTATTTTTACCCTGCCGCGTGGCCCAATCAGAGGGTGACACGTGTCAGCCTCAGATTGGTCCAAAATGGACCAATTCCTGTTTGACACGTGTCATTCCAGAGATAAAGGGGAAAAGGCGGCCTTCAGGCCCAAATCCCGAGAAAGCCGGAATACGGCGCAGCCCACCAATGATTAGGGTTCAGTGACCTAATCAGGGGCAATTCCCAATGACCCTATAAATAGGGAGATGTCCCTCATTTTGAGGGCACGTTTTTTACCATTTATTACAACTGCATTCTCTTACACCAGAGAAACACCTGAGCTTGGAATCCGAGCAGATACCCACCTAAATTTCCGTTCTCTTTATTCCGTTTCAAGTTATTAACTTGTGCGTCGGAGGCGGAGCACCACCCAACAGGTGTCTCCGTTTGTTTTGCAGGTTCAGCTCATCCCGGATCAGTCTTCGTGTTGTAACTCTCCCGAGGGACAAAAACACCCAAAACATTTGGCGCCGTCTGTGGGGAGAGTACCTCGAAGATGGTTCAAGAGTCTGTACCACCCCCAAACCGTCTGGGCGAAGACCCAGAAGTCTTTACAGACCATGAGGAGGATGAGGATCCTCAGGTCGAAACCTCTACAGCCGAGGACGGCTCTCTAAGAGTTAAGCGCATCCGGCCCAGAGAGACTCTGGAGCGGGGTGCCTCCCAGGCGGGTCCGAGCAGACCTACTGGGCAGCCAGAAGGGGCAACCCAAACGACAGCTGGATCAGCCCCAGTCACCCGAGACGAACTCATGAGGTTCATGACGAGTTTCAAGGGTGAAATTAAAGAGCTGATCACCAAAAGCAGGGCTGGCCCAAGTAAAGGTCAGTCGGTGAAGAAGACTCCTCCAGAGAAGGGGAAGTCAGTCAGAAACCGGCAACCTACTCCCCATCCAAAGGAGAAGGCAGCCGGGACCATTGATTGGTAAAATATTCTCCTTTCTGGGGGAAACACTAATAACCCTCGCCGGCCTCATCAGCCGGTGAGAAGTAAAAAATCAACTCTCGATGCCCGGGAAATCATTAACCGGAAGAGAAATCAATCGTTGTCTGAGTCGGCTTCAACGTCGAACTTTCCGGACAACTTCAACAATATTTCTGCAGGGAGTGCACCCTCCTTGCATGAGAGTCAAACAGGCGGTAATACCGTCCATTCTGGCCCTCATATGATTGGAAATGTACCATATGTGCCTACTCAGGCTTACGGACAGTATTCTCCTCACTTCATGCAGCCAGCCTTCTTTGGAGGTCAGGCGACATATCCAAATGTCCAGCCATTGGACTGGCAGCTTCGACTGCTGCGCCTGGGTGAACAGCCTTCTGCGTTCACTCGGGAGATAACCGAGGCGGCTCAACCGGCCAAGGTTAAGAATGTGTTGGTTGGTACCTATGATGGTACCACCAATCCAGAAGACCACCTCATGGCTTACACCAACCTCATGTATCTGCAGGGGTTGGATGATGCCACTTGGTGTCGGTGCTTTCCGACTACATTGAAGGGCATCGCCCAACAATGGTTTGGCAACCTGCCAGCCGGGTCTATAGACAGCTTCAGGAAGCTTGCCTTCCTGTTTGCTTCCAACTTCTCAATGAACATCCCTGCTAAAAAGACAAGCCTTGATTTGAGCACTGTTAAGCAGGGAGAGAGAGAAGGGTTGCGCTCATATGTCAGGCGGTTCAACCTGATTAGAATTCAGATTCAGGGACTGTCTGATGAGGTAGCTTTTACAGACTTTTTTAAAGGTCTGAGAGACGGGTCGACCTTTAAGTTCGACCTAGTCAGAAAAGGGGCTTTCACCCTACAGGCGGCCCTGAGGGAGGCGGAAAGCTACATTCAAGCTACCGACCTCTGCTCGCCTGGTAGCCAGTCAGACTCCAAGAAGTCTGACAAACAGAAAGACAGTCGGTCAGCTCAGCCGGCTAAAAACAAAGAAGAGAGCAAGAAAAGAAAAGAAGTCTGGGCGGTTACTGACTCTGACCAGCCGTCCTAGAAGAAAAAGAAAGAATTTAAACCGTATGTCCCCAAGTACGAGTTTAATAAAGACTGCAACTCCATCTTCATGGAGGTAAAGGACCGACTGTCCATTGAGAAGCCGAATCCTATGAAGAGTTCTGTCCAGTCACGGAACAAGAATAAATTCTGTCAGTTCCATGAGGAGGTCGGCCATGACACCAACGACTGCTTCAGTCTTTAGCGTGCGTTGGACCGTCTGGCTGACAAAGGGCTGTTGAAGTCCTACATTTCTAAGTCCCTAGCCGGGGCAAAAAAGAAAAACATGGGTCAGTCCTCCAAGACTACCCCCCAGCCTGCTAGTAGCTCGGATACCGATAAGGAGCCGGTCTACACTATAGCAGGCGGGTTCTCATGTGGTGGCCCTACCATCCGGGGCACCAAGAGCCATCTTCGAAAGATGGACAAAGATGATGATGAGCAGGCGGAAGCCAGCTCCTCCTTCCCAGACGTCTTGATCACTGAGAAGGATAGGGGCAGCGTCCGCAGCCCGCATGATGACCCGGTCGTCATTGAATGTAAGGTTGCCAACCAACTGGTTGGACGGATCCTTATTGACACCGGCAGCTCATCCGGTGCCTGCAAAAGCTGAAATACAATGTCAGCAGCATGCATCCAGTCACCCACCCCTTGGTTGGTTTTGGGGGTGGGATGGTCTACCCAGCCGGGAGAATTGATTTACCCATCCGGCTGGGAGAGAAAGGCCAGGGTCGACATATTGTCGTCAGATTCTTGGTCGTTGAGGAGTTGACCGCCTATAACATCATTCTTGGCAGGCCAACCCTCAACGTAGCCAAGGCAGTAATCATCCCTTCCCTGATGCTCATCAAGTATGAGAGGGATGACGGCTCTGTTGGTTCCTTGAATGGGGATCAGAAGACGGCCCGAGAATGTTATCTTTCAGCCGTCCGAGATACTGTGGCCTCAGGCGGTCAGGAACCAATAGACCTTGACAACGTCAAGGATGCCGACCCAGCTCCTGCCCCATCAGCAGCTGGAAAGAAAAGAAAGGCTCCTCTGCTGGTGGAGGTGAAAAAAGAGAAAAAATAGCAATCACTGACCGGTGAGCGGTCAGATGAGATCCGTCCCCAACCGGCTGGCGAAAGCATTGATCTCGTTCTGGATGACAGCCGTCTAGAACGTACTGTTAAGGTTGGGACGGTTGCTCATGCTACCTTAGGTGCAAGCTTGCACCTCCTGTTGAAAGAATTCAAAGACATTTTTGCCTTTGAAGTGGAAGAGATGCCAGACGTTAGCCCGGATCTTGTTGTCCACAAACTCGCCGTGGACCCCAAAAAGAAGCCCATCCGGCAAAAGAAAAGAAACCATGGCGAGGAAAGAAGTCAGGCGGCAGCTGCCGAAGTTAAAAAGCTGCTAGAATTCAGGTTCATTCGGCCTTGTAATTTCCCCGACTGGGTGGCCAATGTAGTCCTTGTGAAGAAACCGAATGGGACCTGGTGCATGTGTGTTGATTACACAGACCTCAACAAGGCGTGTCCAAAGGACAGTTATCCGCTTCCAAAGATCGACAGTCTGGTCAATTCTACAGCCGGTCACGCCTTGATGAGCTTTATGGATGCCTACTCCGGCTTCCATCAGATACCCCTGTGGAAGAAAGACCAAGAGAAGACGGCCTTCGTCACTGATCAGGGGCTATTCTGTTATACTGTGATGCCGTTTGGCTTGAAAAATGCGCCTGCCACTTTCCAACGGATGATTAATACGGTCTTCATTAATCAGATTGGGAGAAATGTGGAGGCGTACATTGATGACATGATAGTCAAATCCAAGCTACAGACGGATCACCTTGCTGATCTCCGAGAAACATTCACCACCCTCAAGCGGCATAAGGTTATGTTAAATCCTAAGAAATGCGTCTTTGGTGTTGAGTCTGGGAAGTTTCTCGGGTTCCTGATTGATCAAAAGGGGATAGAGGCTAACCCTGGTGGAGGTGAAAAAAGAGAAAAAATAGCAATCACTGACCGGTGAGCGGTCAGATGAGCTCCGTCCCCAACCGGCTGGCAAAAGCATTGATCTCGTTCTGGATGACAGCCGTCTAGAACGTACTGTTAAGGTTGGGACGGTTGCTCATGCTACCTTAGGTGCAAGCTTGCACCTCCTGTTGAAAGAATTCAAAGACATTTTTGCCTTTGAAGTGGAAGAGATGCCAGGCGTCAGCTCGGATCTTGCTGTCCACAAACTCGCCGTGGACCCCAAAAAGAAGCCCATCCGGCAAAAGAAAAGAAACCATGGCGAGGAAAGAAGTCAGGCGGCAGCTGCCGAAGTTAAAAAGCTGCTAGACGCCAGGTTCATTCGGCCTTGTAATTTCCCCGACTGGGTGGCCAATGTAGTCCTTGTGAAGAAACCGAATGGGACCTGGCGCATGTGTGTTGATTACACAGACCTCAACAAGGCGTGTCCAAAGGACAGTTATCCGCTTCCAAAGATCGACAGTCTGATCGATTCTACAGCCGGTCACGCCTTGATGAGCTTTATGGATGCCTACTCCGGCTTCCATCAGATACCCCTGTGGAAGAAAGACCAAGAGAAGACAGCCTTCGTCACTGATCAGGGGCTATTCTGTTATACTGTGATGCCGTTTGGCTTGAAAAATGCGCCTGCCACTTTCCAACGGATGATTAATACGGTCTTCATTAATCAGATTGGGAGAAATGTGGAGGCGTACATTGATGACATGATAGTCAAATCCAAGCTACAGACGGATCACCTTGCTGATCTCCGAGAAACATTCACCACCCTCAGGCGGCATAAGGTTATGTTAAATCCTAAGAAATGCGTCTTTGGTGTTGAGTCTGGGAAGTTTCTCGGGTTCCTGATTGATCAAAGGGGGATAGAGGCTAACCCCGAAAAGATACTGGCGGTGATTGACATGAAGTCACCCCGCTCTGTTAAGGAAGTTCAGAGACTCACCGGTTGTCTGGCCGCCTTGGGAAGGTTCCTTAGTCGGTCAGGTGACAAATGCCTCTACTTCTTCCAAGCAATCAGGAAGAAGACCAGATTTGAATGGGGGGATGACGCTGAGGCGGCGTTCCAGAGGTTGAAAGAGCATTTACATTCTCTGCCTAGGTTGGTCAGTCCTTTGCCTAGGGAGACGTTGTACATGTATTTAGCCATCTCAGATCATGCCCTCAGTGCCGTTCTCCTTGCTGAGCGAGACGGCGTGCAGCTCCCGGTTTACTTCATTAGCCATGTTCTTAAAAGTGCTGAGCTCCGGTACCCCATGGTTGAAAAATTTGGCCTTGCTTTGTATATGGCATTCAAAAAATTGAAGCCTTATTTTTTGGCACATTCGGTGGTGATCTACATGGACCAGCCACTCAAGCGGCCAATGTCTACCTTGGACTCATCCGGGAGGATGTTGAAATGGGCTATTGAAATGCAGAGCCTTGAAATCACTTACGAACCAAGAAAGGCAGTGAAAGGTCAGGCGTTTGCCGACTTCATTGTGGAAATGACTCGTCCGGTGGCTCCGGATAATCTTGATCAGGTTTGGAAAGTGTACGTAGACGGGAGCTCTACAAAGAACGGCTGTGGTGCAGGTGTAATTTATGAGTCTCCTGAAGGAGACAGATTTGAGTATGCACTACGCTTCAAATTTCAGGCCTCTAACAATGAGGCGGAATATGAAGCCCTGCTAGCCGGAATTCGCATGTGTAAGGCGGCAGGGGCCATGAAAATTGACGCCTACTCTGATTCTCAGTTGGTTGTTAGCCAGTATGAGGGAAGTTATGAGGCTACCCATCCGGCTATGATCAAATATCTTCAGGCAGTCAAAGAGGAGGCCGAGGCACTTGAGGAATTCCGGCTGAACCAAGTGCCTAGGTCTTAAAATAACCAGGCGGATGCGTTGTCAAAACTGGCATCTTCCGCCTGCCATGATACGCCTTGGTCTGTCTTTTGGGAAGTTCTGGAAAAGAGAAGCATCAATGAAGATCCCATTGGAGTTTTGGACCGAAGCTCTACCTGGATGGATGGCATCCGGGCTTATCTCTCAGACAACACACTTCCTGATTCGCCACAGGAAGCAGCCGTCCTGAAGAAGCGAGCTGCAAGCTTTGAGTTGAGAAATGGAGAGCTCTTCAAGGCGGGTTTTCTTAAGCCTCTGTTGAAGTGTGTCACCCCAGAAAAAGGGAAAGAAGTTCTCGAAGACTTGCACTCGGGGTTCTGCGCCTCCCACATAGGTGGCAGGTCCCTAGCCGTCAAAGCCAGACGACATTACTTTTGGCCCACTCTTGAGTCAGACGCCAAGGAATTGGTGAAAAAATGTGACAAGTGCCAAAAGTTTGGAAAACTTATTCATCGTCCAGCTACTGATCTGACGGCCATCCACAGCCCAATCCCGTTTGCAAAATGGGGCATGGACATTCTAGGTCCTTACACGCCTGCTCTAGGCGGAAAGCGATATATCTTAGTGGTTGTGGATTACTTCACCAAGTGGGTTGAGGCTGAGGCGGTTAAAAACATCAAGACCTCAGACGTAATTTCCTTCATCTGGAAGAACATTATCACCCGGTACGGGGTACCCATGTCTATGGTTTTTGATAATGGTCCTCAGTTTGAGACTCCTCAGCTAAAAACTTGGTTGGGAGATCAGGGGATCTCAAGCTATTTCGCATCTGTTGGCCGGCCCCAAGCAAACGGCCAAGTTGAAGCTTTCAACAAACTCATATCAGACGGCATTAAAAAAGAAAATAGAAAGAGCTGGTGGCTTATGGGCAGAAGAATTAATCCATGTCCTGTGGGCCATCCGGACAACAGCGAAAGGGGCAACCGGTGAAACCCCATTTCTCATGGTTTACGGCGCTGAAGCCGTCTTACCCATCGAACATTACGAGCCGACTCTCAGAGTCATGCTGTATGATGAAGAGGCAAACTGGGAAGCAATGCGACTGGCATTGGATTCACTCCCAGAACGCCGGGGCAATGCCGCCTTGCGTCATGAGATTTACCGTCTGAGAATGACGAGAGCCTACAACAAAAAAGTACACAAGCGT
The DNA here is from genome assembly GCA_024500155.1 of Chenopodium formosanum. Taxonomy (NCBI): domain Eukaryota; kingdom Viridiplantae; phylum Streptophyta; class Magnoliopsida; order Caryophyllales; family Amaranthaceae; genus Chenopodium; species Chenopodium formosanum. The sequence continues at coordinate 52,728,858 of CM044880.1, read as the reverse complement.
CCTTTGAAAGTTGACGACTTAGTGTTACGAAAAATGGAGGCAACCGGTAGGGCCAATGAGCTGGGAAAGCTAACTCCAAATTGGGAAGGCCCCTACCGGATCTATGAAGAAGTAAGGGACGGCACCTACCGCCTGGAAACTCCGGACGGCAGGCGCCTGCCTAGAACTTGGAATGTAGACAATCTAAAAAAGTACTACTTCTGAGTTTGTAGTTTTTTTGTAAACAATGAGTCAATGATTGAAGATTAAGTATTTGTTTGCAAAATTTGAGTTATCGTTTGATTATTCATCCGGGTAACATCCAGGCGGATTCCCCATCTACCTAACTAAGTTCGATACTTGGTAAAGGGTACATTTTTATTTTGTTTATCCGCCTAGGTAATGCTCGGATCCCTTGTTTACTTAAGTTGGATACTTTGTTTATTCAACTGCTTAACCATTTTTCTAACTAAGTTTGATACTTAGCATGGTCCGCCTGTGTAATACACAGACGGATTCTCCATTTTTCTAACTAAGTTTGATACTTAGCATGGTCCGCCTGTGTAATACACAGACGGATTCTCCATTTTTCTCAACTAAGTTTGATACTTAGCATAATCGCCTGGGTAATACCCAGACAGACTCGTTTGATTAAAAAATAAGTTCGATACTTGGTGTAAATTCAACACTAATTAAGAAACTAAGCACAAAAACGTTTAGTGGCTACACAACCGGTCTCAAACAAGACCAGAGGCTAAAATGGCCGGATGGTTGCTCTTTTTATAAAATCGCATGTCCCAGCATGGACAAAGGCGTCCGGCGACATCCCTCCGGGTGCAATCGTCGCAGAGAACAGACTACCTGTCGGTTCTACATATCCATACAGACGACAAAAATTGAACGACCGAATTGGTCAACTCATAGCCGCCTGACCGAAATAACCTGCGAAGAACGAATAAGTCCCTAAATACCGGATGCCCATAAGCATCAGACGGTCACCAGCTGAAGTTCTCACTTAGGTTATCCATTCCAAAATTGCACCTCACCCCAATTGGGGCAAGAGTTCAATGGTTATGAAATTTCTACCGGGACGGGCGTAACCCGTCTGGGTAGTAACCGAAATGCCTGTGGGTGTACGGCTGTGCACTTGGTTTGGGGCAATCACTACTGTGATTGATTGACTTACAAACATATCATGCTCTTTGCAGCATCAGACGTTTACAAGTTAATCAACCAGCTCCAACTGAAACCAATCACACAGCTGTCCAGGGGCAAGGACAGCCAGACTATTGACTAGTTGGGCAAAGAATCGCCGCATGCTTTTAATAAGATAGGCAAAAATTAAAAATTCAAATGCAAAATAATCAAAACCGACTTAGTCGGTGCAATTCATTAAAGTCCATCCAACCAAACGGTTGTAATGGATCAAATGTTAACCGGACCTCGTCCGGGAGAGAGAAATTGTTAATTAACACGGCTCCACAGCCGGTAAATACAAGGATACTCGGCACGCAGGCCAAAAAAAGCAAGCTTTGGCATACAACCGCTGAATAAAAAAGAATTAAAAGAAAGCAAAGATTGGCATACTATCGCTGAAGGGTCACTTCTGGCCTGCAGACGGAGCCTCCTGGTCCTCTCCCTTCTCCTCATCGTCTGAGGGAATTTCCTGCGCTTCATCAGGACCAGGAAGCTCAGGCGCGGACGGCTCATTGTTGCTGAGCCAGGCTTCAAAGGAGGCAGGCTCTGGCTTGCCTTGCTCTCTCAAGTACACCACGTACTCAGCATAGCTGTGTGCCATTGCACAGATGCTATAATCAGCTTCTGGGTACAAGGCAGCCCAAGCAATCTTCATACGGGCGTCGTTGTCAGCATCGCTTTCAGCAACAAGGCGGTTTTGCTCCGCCTTCAGGGTTGCTGCAAAGTTTTTCTGAGCTTGAGCAGCATCCTTCTCCAGCCTCTCAACCTTGGTTTTCAGTTTGCCAAGGTCCGCCTGGGCCTTCTTGAGCGCCTCATCAGCCTGCTTGGCGCTCTCGTTTGCCTTCTTTTGGGCCTCCTCCGCCCCCTTCTTGGCCGTCTCAGCATCCGTCACCCGCTTGTTGGCCGCCTTCAGATCTAGCTCCAGCTGTTGGATTTTAGACGCCTGTGTCATAATTATTGCTTTAGTTTCAAGTTCATTTACGATAGTTGAGTGTAAAGCAATATTATCAGCGTCTATGGCAGACTTCTTGGCCCTTTTTACCTCTTCCCGTTTGCGGGAATAAGGACGTTTGAGCCCGTCCACCCGCAGCATGGCCTGCAAAAAAGCAGGCGATATAAGAATTACGGGCGGGGAAATTACTTGGAAAAAATAACATGGAATTGACAGGTTTCTTACCTCAGCCAGAAGGGATAGAATGCGTTTAAGGTTGAACGTCTCTATCTCAGGGATATTGTCCTTATCCTTCTTCCGGACGGCGTCCAGCATGGCTTTGGCGTGCTTCTGGACGTCTGGCCAGCGGGGAGATTGTGTTTGATCTGCACCACAATCAATAGGTGATGAGTGCGAAACTAAGGCGGCACCTATTTGTATCCGGCTGTCTGAGGATGACGTCTGTTGGGAGTGGGATTTCACCCGTAAAGGCCACCCCAGCTCAGGCGGGGATTCAAAAGGGTTCTTACCTTCAGAGCCGGCCAAGTGGGGAAGTAGGGAACGCTTGCAGGCGTGGTGAACCCTGCGGCTCCTGAGGGGTTGACAAGGTCTAGGCACAGGCTGCCGCCTACTTTCTCGAGCCGCCCCGCTATTCGCATCGTCTTTGTCCTGGCTGAGGCGCCAGGAGTTGATGCAGAAGCGGACTTTTTTTATCTTATTGAGAACGGCTGGGGCCTCCTCCCTAGCCCGTTTGAGATTCTTCTCAAACGATTTCCCAACTTCTCCCCCCTGTGAAAATAAACAAGTAAAGGTTAGTATCCGGGCAAGACAGTCTATAAAATAAACTTAAGAAAGGGTCAGGCGCTCAATACCTTGGCCCTGACCTTGGCCGCAGCTTTCTCCGCAAGCTCTTTGCGGATGGTCGCAGAAGACCGCTTGGGAGTTTTCTCCTTCTGCAGCATGTTCAATGCTTCTTCTACAAAAAGAAAGAAATTAGTCATCATAAATCAATACCGATAGAAAAGTACTACAGACGGTATGAACTCAGGTGCGTACGTTTATTAAACATGTGCCCTAGCCCACAGGCGGCTAGGAAACATTCATCCCTGAACCAGGCGCTCTTGGGAATCCAGTTCTTAGGAACTTTTATTGTTTCCCCGGTTGACAGAGTTTCGTCTGTGAGGCCGAAAAAGTCTGTCTCAATTATTTTGTCAAAGTCTTTCTCTGGGATCCGGGGAAGAGCGCACTTCCTGCCTAACAAGTCAGGCTTCTTATTGTGCAGACGAAATTCATAATTCTCCCGTCTGGTTGGGGCTGACATCAGGTAGAACCTGTGCTTCCAGCCATCGAACTTGGAGACCTTGTCCAAGGTCATCATATATTGCGGCTGTGTGGTTAGAGTATACCACGCTCTCCAGCCGCCTGGGCTCCTACTGAGGTAATGCATGCTTGCAAAAGCCTCCCAGCCGGGGTTAAGCCCTTGGAACTCGCAGGCGGCAACATACCCCAGAATGTTGGTCCAGGAGTTGGGGGTAAGTTGCCAGATCCCCAGACCGTAGCCCCTCAAAATTACCTTCACCGCCTGGTGAAGGGGGAAGCGAAGGCCGGCTTTGAACGCCGCCTCGTAACAGCCAAAATAACTGTTGGCGTTCTGTTGATCATCCCCCCAGACAATGGTGCTAAGTTCAGGTGGCACCCGGATCTTATACCCGTCTCCTAGCGGGTGCATTTTCTTAAAATTCTCTAAGTTCTCCCCCATCTGGATCCGGTCCTTGGAGGAGACGTGGATGCTGAAGGGATCGTCCTTCTCACTCCACTTTTTCCTTTCTTCCTCCTCGCTATCCGGAAGAGGGGGAAAGTCATCGCTGCTCTCGGAGGTAGAGGCGGAGCTGTCACTCTCCGTCTCCCCCTCACTTTGGTCCATGGGGGCAGAGGCGACATCGTCGCCGCCTTGGTCACACTCCTCTAGGAAAGAGTCAGCGGGGGTTGAAGGGGCGCGCGGAGGGGATCTCTCCAGAGTCGTCTGATCTTCCTGACCAGATGTGTCTCCCTCAGGCGTTTGGCCGCCTGAGCCTTTGCCTCTGTAATTTGGATCATTGACCGTCTGCATTGTCCGAGCCATGGTGTCCTGCAAAGACACATAACTAGTCGGAATCCATGGCAAAGGGTGGTCCCAACACCCCGAGCCGGCACTCCCAGTCCTAGACTCAGCCGTCCCCGGTGACCGGCTGGACTCTAACCTAGGCTGTGCCGTGTGTGTTGGTGATGCATCCATTTATTGCAAGAAATATGTACAGGCGGTTAAAAAAGAAAAGAGGTGAGAGAGACAGAGACGGTACCTTTGTATGTGGTATCTGAAGGAGGGCGGGTCCGGCTGGGTTGCGGAAGAACAAAAGTTTCTTGCTGGCGCCTGACTCAAACGGATGACTTCTGCTCTCTCAAAGTTTTCCTCTCTAGAAAATTTTTGTAAAACGTACAAAATTATGAGGGTAAAACGGCTATATATAAGGGGTAAATACGGGGGCATTTCCGTAATTTACCTGGAAGGTGAACGGTTACTGTGTAACTGTAAAATTACCGCCAACCGGAGAGTGGCATGTGTCACAGATGCCACGTGGCATGTGTCACAGATGCCACGTGGCATGTCACGTCACATCTGTGAGGGGCAAATGTTTAGGGTATTTTTACCCTGCCGCGTGGCCCAATCAGAGGGTGACACGTGTCAGCCTCAGATTGGTCCAAAATGGACCAATCCCTGTTTGACACGTGTCATTCCAGAGATAAAGGGGAAAAGGCGGCCTTCAGGCCCAAATCCCGAGAAAGCCGGAATACGGCGCAGCCCACCAATGATTAGGGTTCAGTGACCTAATCAGGGGCAATTTCCAATGACCCTATAAATAGGGAGATGTCCCTCATTTTGATGGCACGTTTTTTACCATTTATTACAACTGCATTCTCTTACACCAGAGAAACACCTGAGCTTGGAATCCGAGCAGATACCCACCTAAATTTCCGTTCTCTTTATTCCGTTTCAAGTTATTAACTTGTGCGTCGGAGGCGGAGCACCACCCAACAGGTGTCTCCGTTTGTTTTGCAGGTTCAGCTCATCCCGGATCAGTCTTCGTGTTGTAACTCTTCCGAGGGACAAAAACACCCAAAACAAGTTTATTTACTTTTAAGATATTTTGAGTTACCTTTAAGTAATTTTTCTTTACTATGAATGTTTTATATACTAGCTCTATTTATTATGTTGAATTACTTTGCATGACTTGTTTTCTTTGTTAGAATTGGTACTACATAAACATGTTAATAACACTAATCTACTAGCTCAATTGGTATGAAATTTTTTTTTCCGTGGAGGCGGATGCACCATGCTTGGTGCATCCGGTTTTCTTTTAAAAAAAGGCGGAATGAACATTTAGTTGTTCAGTAAAGAACATATAGTTGTTTTTATAAAGAACATATAGCTATTTTATAAAGAACATCTAGTTTTATATGTTGTTTTTTGTAAATCTAAAGAACCTTTGTAATATTAGTAAAGAACATTATTCATATAGTAAATGTACATTTGGTATAAATGATCGTGTATGCGTATAAAAAAGTACATTTTATTGTATTATAATGTACATTGTATTATATTCTAATGAACATATATGTTATAATGTTGGTTACATGTTTAATGTACATTGTATTATTTGCATCATGTAAGTATATGAAAAAAAAGAACATTTTACTGTATTTTAATGTACATTGCATTATTTGAATCTACAACTTTTTCTCAAATTGTCTATTTGCTTGCTTTTTTCTTCAAAAATGGATTAATGGAAAGATCTTCTTCAAGAACTTCATTTTATTTCTCATTGCAACAACAAAATAACATCAAAATCGCAATTAATTCCCAATAAAATCAAATATTACAATTTTCAATCAAATTTATAAAAAACAAACACTCAAACTCAAAATAAACAAGTATGAATGTCAAATAAACAAGTATGAATGTCGAATTCGGTCTTACCTTTCGTTTTTATTTGTCATCTTGAACAATTTTGGACTCAAAATTTCGAATTTCTTGAAATTTTGCTTGAGGTTTGAGGAATTTAAATGAGTTTGAAGTTTTGTTTGGAGAGAGAAAGTGGACTTTTGGTAAAAAAAAAAAAAAAAAAAAAAAAAATTGAAATGATTTGTAATTAATGTATGGTAAAAAAAATAATTATAGTACTATTTATCTATTTCATTATACAAAAAAATAATTATATTATTATACAAAAATAATATACAAAATCGTTGCACAAAAATATGATGTACGTACATTATAAATGAACACTACGTTCTTTTATGTATATCTCCATGTACATTATAAATGAACACTATGTTCTTTTATATGCCCATGTACATTAGTATATACCTGCATGTTCATTCCGCCTTTTTGTACTTTGGAGCTGATGCACAATGCGGATCGTGCATCCGCCTCCACAAACCAAGCTTTAAAGTGTTTAACTTTAAAGTGACATTTTAAATAACTTTAAAGTGTTTCATGTTTACTTTAGGTTGGAGAGAGAAATAATAGAGCATAAGCTGGTTCTCTACTCAATCTTGGTACTGTGATAATTTTTTTTTTTTTTAGTTTTTCAGGTTTGATGATGACAAAATATATCCAAAGCCAATTAATTTTCAATACACCTTTAAGCTAAGTTGACTTACTTTTTGGTTATTTTAATTTACTTTTGAGGTATTTTGAATGCCTTTAGAGTATTTTATATTTACTTTTAGAGATAACCTATGTAGGAATCGAACCTACACCTCTATGCATCCGCATAGTGCTCTACCATTTGAGCTAATAGGTTTAGCTTATAGTTTATTTTATTAAATTTATATTCATTTGTAGAGATAGCTTATTTATTTCTCATCATGAGATCAATGTTGATAAAGTAGAGTTATGATCATATGAAAACAAGATATAAGAAAGTTTAAACCAAGCTCTCAATTCACAATGATCTATTATACTTGCTAACCAAACTAATCATTAGCTAAAATCTGGTTTAATGGTATCATTCAATATCAAGCAAAAATTGCTCTGTTCACATATTTCCCTGTCTAGCTGCAGTTAGGTATCAATGCAATCAATGAGAAAACTCACTAAGGGGAATATTTAATGCAATCAACCAAACTCAATGGGTCTGGACATGCCAAAGTAGAAATTAGGGGGCACAATGTACTCAAGATGTTGATTATCCATACAATTGTGAGTTTGAGAGCAAGACAAGTTAGCAAATATATAGTACACATGTACACGGCTAAGCAAGCAAATGAACATGACTTAAAATTAAAAAAGAAAGCTTATAATTAGGTCAACTAGTTTACCGACAACACTATGATAACATACCTGCGGATGCTCGGAAAAAAAAATTCAGCAATACCTTGTTACCACCATTGGGCTTTAGCAAATCCACCATTGTTGGCTACCAGTTAATCAAAAGGTATTACCACAAAGACGAATTGAGTAGCTAATGAATCCAGCAAATCAACAAATAAAACAAATCAAATCAAAATCACTAAAATCAATTAAAATAAAACAAAATCGTGAACAATAATGAAACTATGAATCATACTGAAATAAAACAAAATCGTAAACAATAATCGTAAAAAATGTTGATTTTAGATCTAATTTTCGCTAAATATTAACAAAAACATAAGAAATTGAATTTATACCTGAATTAGACATCAATGTTGCAGATTCTTGTGACAGAAACTTCAGCAGCGCACTAGCATATTTCGAATTTGTATCAATTTTTCCAGTTCCCAAAAGTTAAACCTAATTTAATTTGCGTCGAAAATTGACAAAAAAATTGCATTCAAAATGCAGATTTCAACACGCAAATGATTTTTAGCAACATGAATTTCAAGATTACTTGTTCAACTAAGAGAATTTGATCTTCATTGAGCGTAAAGAGGTTGAATGTGTTTACAGAGGAGAGAGAAAATGCTCGAGCAAAAATAAAGAGGAGAGAAAAACTCAAGATTTGTGTTTTGGGTGAAGTAAATCTAATCCTCGCCGTTAATCGCGCGCCTTTTTGCGTTAGATCTGATGGTTCAAATTAGTTCCTAGTTCTTATTATAGGATTGGTTCTCATTATAACCAATATATATATATATATATATATATATATATATATATATATATATATATATATATATAACCTATTCTCTGATATATACTTCCTCCGTTCTGTTAAGATTGCAACAAGGAGGAAATTACGCATCCCGAAACACCTTTTATATGCTAAATATCTATAATTATGTAAGAGTAAAAATTATAAAAAGTTGATATTGTGAAAGTATTTTATGAGACGAATCCAACAAGATCCCACTTGACCATATTTTGCTTAACGTATAACTCATATTATATGGTCTAACAAGAGTGATGAATAGTGCAAAAAGTCCATTGTTGCAATATTAATAGAACGAAGGAAGTATAACTTATTTTCTTACAATTATAATATAGTATCCAATATTTATAATCTAATTTCTTACCATTATAATCTAATTTCTTACCATTATAATCTAATATCTAACTATTATATCTAATTTCTGACCATTAAGTTTTTTTTTCCTCAATTTTTTCTGTTTGTATGATCGGACTCGCTTGAGTTCGTTCTACATAAAACTTTTACTATACGTAATAATCTTAATCAAACATCATAAAAATCATCACACAACCCAAAAACAATAATTAAATCAAGGCTATATTAGAATTAAAAAAAGAGAGTTTTTTTTCTTGTTTTTTTTTTAAAAAAACCGCACAACTGCACGGATGGGAGGGGACTGCTGCCGCCCTCCACCCCGACGGCTGCTGCAGGCAGTTGTTGCTGGCGGTGGTGGCCGACCGGTGGAAAGTGGTGGTGGTGGCGGCCTGCCACCTAGCGTGTGTGTGTGGTTTGTGTAAATTAAAAGGGGAGGGGAAAACATTAGGCCGTTTGGTTGGGGGTAATGAACAAAGGGAATGAGAATCAATTGGCCCGAATGCCCGATTCCCTTTTTGTTGTTTGTTAAGCCATATTCTTTCATTCCCTTTACCCTCCCCATTACCCCAAATCCTTCTAACTTCATTCTTCACCCCCTTAGACTTTTCCATTCCCTTTCCTTAACCACCCCGCCACCACCACTCCTAGCCACCACCCTTTCACCACCCAGTCGTACCTCCATGGCTCCACCGACCTTCGTCGTCCCTTCCTCGACCATCGCCGCCCTTTCCCCGACCGACGCCGCCCCTTCCCCGATTGACGCCACCCCTTTCCCGAGCCTCCCCGACCATCGAAAAACCTAAAAAAACCAACCCTCTTCATTGTTAATCCATCGAACGACCCTCCCCCACCATCGAAACCTTAGCGCCTAGGGTTTCGATGGTGGGGGAGGGTCGTTCGACATATTTCACAGGGAGTGGTGAGGTTTTTCAGCGGTTTTAGCGGTGTTAGGGTTTTTCTGGGCTAAGGAGATTTTCGGGGGAGGGATGACCTCCGCTGGGTCGACGAGGGATGGGGGAAGGCTGGTAAAGGGTGGCGAACGGTGGGGGAGGTGCGGCGACTAGTTTGGTGGTGGTTCGGTGGTGGTTTGGTGGTGGGAACGTTGGAGAGTGAATGAAACTAGTGGTTGTGTGGTGGTGGTGGGAATAGAGGGAGTGTTTCCCTTTGTTTTAAAACAAACAACATCATAAATTTTAAGTATTTTCATTCTATTCTTCTCCTTTCCCTTTGTTCATTCCATTCCGATTTCCTCGTGCGAACCAAACGACCCCTAAGGGGAAAGGAAAAATAAGAGAGAGAGAGAGAGAGAGAGAGAGAGAGAGAGAGAGAGAGAGAGAGAGAGAGAGAGAGAGAGAGAGAAAGAGAGAGAGAGAGATTTTACCTTTTGGGAATTCTCCACCTTGGACAAAGTTTAATTTGCTCACCTCTCCTAAAAACACTCCTAACTTAAATTCCCTTTCTACTCTTAATGATCCCTTCTCCTATTCAAATTAGTCATTGATTTTTTTTTTTATAATACCATTGACTTTAAAGCTTCTTTTTATAAAATAATATGCCCCAAAGTTTCTAAATAATAAAATAAAGTATTTTTAAAACTATTAAATAAATAAAAATATAATGGACCTTTACATAAAATAAACCTTTTGATATTATTAAAATACCATAAATATTTAATTTCAAATTATTTAAATACTGTATGAAATACTAATTTAAATTAAAATACATACAAAAATACGGGGTATTACAACACCAAACCCGAACCCTAAGCTCAAGCGCATTCAAAAATTCATTAACTCGGTGAACAGTTTGAACTAGGAGAAATTACTTAAAGTAACTTATGGTATATTCCCACAAACTTGGTTCGCGTTCTTACAAAAGTCCCTCGTCTAGGGTTCATATGTCCCTCGTCTAGGGCTCGTTTTTCGTGCCTCGTTTTCCTTAAATCTCTTTACTTTCCTGCAAATTTCTGCTCCATATCTCTCAATTTCTGTGTTTCTCTGCTCTTCTCTGTTCCTACAAACCCTGTCCTTTCCCTTTTTCCGACTATGGCGGATGATTTGTTGAATGATTTTGAAAATCCCAAATTAACTGATGAGGAGTCGAAAGTCATCGGTGAGAATTCGACTGGTACAGTTGATGAAGATACATAAACTCAAATTGCGTTATCTTTGGTTGGGAAACTCCTGACCACAAAACCTTTCAATGTCGAGGCTATGAAAAGAACCTTAACCTCTGTGTGGAAACTTCAAAATAATGTATCGATTAAGATGGTGGAGATGATTTTGTTTGTTTTTCAGTTCTTTAATGAAGCGGATAAGGAGAAAGTCATTGATGGGTGCCCGTGGTTCTTCGATGGGAAACTCCTTACCTTGAAGGAAATTGATGGCGAAGAACACCCTTCTAAGTCGAATTTAGATTTGCTCCTATGTGGGTCAGGCTATTGGATGTTCCCTTTAGCAAACGAAATAAGAGAACTATGACTGAAATTGGTGATTATTTGGGTGTTTTCTTGGAGTTTGATGAGACTGATCCATTGGGTTGGGGAGAATTTACGCGGGTTAAGGTCAGGATTGACATCGAAAAACCGTTGCGAAGGTGTAGGCGTCGCTCAAAGTGCGCCTACGTTAAAAGCATGTGGTGAATATGCTTGGCACTCATAGGAAGTGAGAATTGACGTATGCGATTAGGGACAAATAAAGTAGGGAGCCGCCAACAAGTTTTTAAGGAACTTGTAAACCGTTCACGGATCATAAAAGGCAACCACGATAAAGGGATAACGATAGGCAACAACGATTGACCCGTGAAGGTTACACCCCATTCATAATCCATGAGATTACTAACTCCATATGGTTCGGAACCACGAAAGGAGGATCGGGGATGATGGTACGAAGTGAGTCATGGAGTCACATTCGCCCGTATTGGCCTCTACTCGATTCTTATAGTGAAAAGTGATTCCTGCGATCTCAAAGGCATACAAATAAAATACTCAATTTGCTCCTGTCTATTATTAAGCTAAATTGGTTGAATATTAATGCAACATATAATTCTAAAATATTTGTGATCACTTGAATTAAACAACAAGATTAAAAAGGAACCTAAACCGGTTGTCCAAATTATCTTATTAGGCGTGGTTTTCAATTACATATTCCCTTCAAACATGCAATACGGTGATCAATAAAAAATGTAATAGAATAAACATTAATGTTGGAAGCAATTTAACAATAATAGTGTTAGCCAAATCAAATAATAATAATAATAATAATAATAACAACCCTAATCATGATACTAGCAATATTAAAAATAAAATAAGAGTAATTAAATTAATTAATTACTCACATTCTGCGCGTTCCTTTAAATTGCTACATCATGAATAAACTGTTAGTAACTTCAATAAAAATATAAATCAAATGAAAATTAAATTAAAGTAGAGTTGATTTGGTCCAAACCCTCAGTCAATTATACCTTTCACGCCTTGGTTTAAGTATAGAACTTTGGGTATTGTATGAACTCCTTGGAGTGCTTAATTAGGGAAAGTATTTTGAGAAAATAGGATGGCTAGTATTTAGGCTAAAGAGGGAGAAGAGAATTATTTTATGATCAAGCTTGTTGATGATTGAAAAAGGGGTGATATGACCTCTATTTATAGAGAAAAAAGAGGGGTCGAATAAAAAAAAGATAAGAATTTGAATCGGATAAAACTCTTGCGATAGACAACAGTTTTTGCGGTTTTTGTTTTTATCATATCTTTTGATCCAAAAATTGGAATAAGATAAATAAGATATTTTTGGAAAGCTCTTGAAGTCTACTTTCTAACTCAATTAGAATCAGATTAAAATATTTTGTATAACAAAAGATATAGCCGAAATAGTGAGACGGTGTCAGTTTTGGATAGAGTTTGAGATTTTATTCATATCTTTTCCGTTATAGCTCGGAATTGATATTATAATATATCATTGGAAAGATAATTTCAAGGGATATCCAACCATATAAAATTTAGATAAAAAATATGAGGCACAAAAATAATATCTGTCTATCTTTGAACATCTTTCAGTTCTGATAGAAATAGGATTTTCAAAAAAAGGAGTTTTATACAATTTCAAACTATTTAATCTTATTTTTTCAAAAAGGCTAATTAAGATCTTTTAAAAATTTATAGAAGCTTCCAATTAATCCTAATTGGTTTAGGAATGGGATTAAATAATTTGGACCCTCCACATGATCATTGGGTCGTGGGTAAGGTGGGCTTAGGTTCGGTTTGGGCTCAGTTTAATATTTTGGCCATAACTTATTCGTTATAACTCGGATTTGGGTTTATAATATATCGTTGGAAATCTCTTTTAAAGCCCCATCCAACTATTCAATCATTGAAACCAGATAATGGACCAAAATAAACTGAATTAAACATTTTATAAAAAGGACACGAAATGAATGATTTTAAAGGACACGAAATGAATTATTTTGGGTTTAAAGGCACGAAAAGAGGAAAATAAGTTATGGTTTGGGAAAATGGGCTAGGAATTGGGTTGGTTTATGAAATGGAAATATGGATTTAAGCATTCCAAAAATTAAATACTCAACCCAACCAATAATGGCGGTGAAACGTTGTTCATCATCGGGTTTGGTTTTGGGGAGATATTTTCAGGTGTCTACAGAAGCCCCCACTTTGACTGAGTTTGTAGAAACGTCAGTTTTGAAAACGATAGTCAAAGTAGTCGATAGGGACGGAGAATGATTTAAGACGTTCTGCGATCCTAAATCATTCTGTATACGCCGATACCTACAGAAAAATGTTAGTTCTACAGGTAAAAGAGTAAAGGGATAGAATGCTTATCTGACACCAGTGTATTGTTGACAAATGATTTTGGTATTTTCCTATGCTTGAAGGAATCCACCGGATGACGTTTGTTGAAATTCTTTCCATGCTTGAGGAAAGCCGACAGATGAGTTTGGTAACTTTCTAAGCCTGAAGAAACCTACCGGATGACACTTTCCATGCTTGAGGAAAGTCGACATATGCTTTTGGCGTTTTTCTATGCTTGAAGAAATCCACCGATAATGCTTTCCATGCTTGAGGAAAGCCGACAAAGGAATTTGGCGGTTTTCTATGCTTGAAGAAATCCATCGGATAATATATACTTTCCATGCTTGAGGAAAGTCGACAGATGATGAGATTGCAAGTCTCTGTGTATCGAGAACCTTGCGCCGTGAAATGATGGTGGTTCGATTGTCCCCGAACGTGGGCTGTAGATGGTCCGCTTATCCCGGACATGGGCTGTAGTTGGTTCGCTTGCCCCCGAACGTGGGTTGTAGATGGTCCGCTTGTCCCCAGAAGTGGGATGTAAATGGTCCGCTTGTCCCCGGACGTAGGCTGTAAATGGTCCGCTTGTCCCCGGACGTGGGCTGTAGATGGTCCGCATGTCCTCAGACGTGGGTTGTAGTTGGTTTGCTTGTCCCCGAACGTGGGCTGTAGATGACACCTGCAAAAATAAATTTGCCAATGGACTCGTATATATTGTGATTGACTTGACCACTGACTTGACCAAGTTTGACTTGATGTGACATGACATGTGTATGACTTGTGAGTGTGTGTGTGTATATGTGTGTGCAGACACAAGCAAACGAAGATGCAAAAACAAAAAATTTCGTCAATTTTTGTCATGAGTGGAGGGTATCGACTTTCTCCCGAAAAAGAAAGATGTGAAAACTGAACTTTTATTTTCAAACATCCCTTGATGAGAAAATTTTGAAAAAGTTTGTTTAAACTTTCCCAAAAGAAAAGACGCGAAAAAAAGGAAAGAAGTTTTGAACTTCCTTGTTGAGCAAGACAAAATGAATCGCATGAATTGAATTGCTTTTCTTGAAAGTAATGTATGCATGATGCATGTCCTTAGGCCAGGAGGCTAAGGACAATTACATCATGTGACACGACGAATGAACTTAGGTCATGGAGCTAAGCATCATTTATGGTGTAAAGAAACGATCTTGAATGTCACTTAGGTCTGGAAGCTAAGCACGTACACAGATGAAGTATACAATGAATATTGCTCTTGAAGTATAGAACTTTGAGTATTGTATGAACTCCTTGGATTGCTTAATTAGGGTAAGTATTTTGAGAAAATAGGATGGCTAGTATTTAGGCTAAAGAGGGAGAAGAGAATTATTTTATGATCAAGCTTGTTGATGATTGAAAAAGGGGTGATATGACCTCTATTTATAGAGAAAAAAGAGGGGTCGAATCAAGAAAAGATAAGAATTTGAATCGGATAAAACTCTGCGATAGACAGCAGTTTTTGCGGTTTTTGTTTTTATCATATCTTTTGATCCAAAAATCGGAATAAGATAAATAAGATATTGTTGGAAAGCTCTTGAAGTATAATTTCTAACCCAATTAGAATCATATTAAAATATTTTGTAGAACAAAAGATATAGCTAAAATAGTGAGACGGTGTCATTTTTGGATAGAGTTTGAGATTTTATTCATATCTTTTCCGTTATAGCTCGGAATTGATATTATAATATATCATTGGAAAGATAATTTCAAGGGCTATCCAACCATATAAAATTTAGATAAAACCTATGAGGCACGAAAATAATATATGTCTATCTTTGAACATCTTTCAATTCGGATAGAAATAGGATTTTTTAAAAAAGGAGTTTTATTCAATTTCAAACTATTTAATCTTATCTTTTCTTAAAGGCTAATTAAGATCTTTTAAAACTTATAGAAGCTTCCAATTAATCCTAATTGGTTTAGGAATGGGATTAAATAATTTGGACCCTCCACATGATCATTGGGTCGTAGGTAAGGTGGGCTTAGGTTCGGTTTGGGCTCAGTTTAATATTTTGGCCATAACTTATTCGTTATAACTCGGATTTGGGCTTATAATACTATTTTGGCCATAACTTATTCGTTATAACTCGGATTTGGGCTTATAATATATCGTTGGAAAGCTCTTTTAAAGCCCCATCCAACTATTTAATCATTGAAACCAGATAATGGACCAAAATAAACTGGATTAAACGTTTTATAAAAAGGACACGAAATGAATGATTTTAAAGGACACGAAATGAATTATTTTGGGTTTAAAGGCACAAAAAGACAAAAATAAGTTATGGTTTGGGAAAATGGGCTAGGAATTGGGTTGGTTTATGAAATGGAAATATGGATTTAAGCATTCCAAAAATTAAATACTCAACCCGACCAATAATGGCGGTGAAAGGTTGTTCATCATCGGGTTTGGTTTTGGGGAGACATTTTTAGGTGTCTACAAAAGGGGTCTGTTTTTGGATGTGGGTGCTTCCAACTCAAAGTGGATAACTCTAAAGTACAAGCGCGTAGAGGACTCTTGCTTCTATTGTGGAAGGTTGGATCACACCGAATCTGGTTTTTCTTTCAAGGATGAAGCGCAAGAAGCTAATGATGAGATCGTGTATCAATATGGCCCTTGGTTACGTGCTTCACCTCAAAAACTCCCTCGTAGGCCTCAATCAGACATTGAGAAGGAAAAGAAGTGGAAGGAAGGGTTGCTCTCTGCTAGAAAGGTTCGTACCTCGAGCTATCATGACCCCGATGCAGTTAAGTTGGCCCCCCCAGGGGTGGCAAGGAAGCTGTCCTTCCCCCCTCCTCGTGCTAAGGAAGTAAAACTGGTTAGAGTTATTGATGAAACGACTTCGAAGGCTGTTTTTAGACTGAAGGGAATTAATGAAGAAACAGATTCAGAGAGGGATGGTGGAGGGGTAAGCTTTGGGGATGTAGCTTAGCACGCTAATATTATGTCTGCCTTGGCTGCTGAGAACATTGGTGTAGAAGTGACTGAAATGGAGCACGATTCGATCCAAGAGGGGAGTGAGCCTATTGGGAATAGAAGGATGATTAGAAAAAAGGCTGCTGTTAAAACTGATTTTGTGAGGAAACAAGTAGATGAAGAAGTCAGGGGAGTTGGACATGCTCAAAAGAGGAGTCTGGATGAATTGTTAGAAGTGGATTTAGAGGCAATGGAGTCTCAATCAAACAAAAAACAGAAAGCTGAATTGAAGTCCTTTGCTAATGGCGCAATAATTCAAGTAGGGGGTGTTGGAGTGTGCCAACCCCCTGAAGAACAATGAAAATATTGTGTTGGAATTGCAGGGGGGCGGGCAACTCCCGTGCAATTCGTGCCCTCCGCTATTGGAGTCGTAGTCTTTGCCCTGATATTATCTTTTTGTCTAAAACTAAGATTTGTAAAACTAAATCAGAAAATTTAAAAATAAAATTTAATTTTTCTGTGTCTGTTGGTGTTGACAGTAGGGGAAAATCTGGTGGCCTTTGTGTTTACTGGAGAGATGGGGTGGACTTTTCTTTAGTGTCTCTCTCGGATCATCATATTTGCGGGGACATTAAAGAAATTGGGGGGCGTTCTTGGAGGTTCATCGGGGTCTACAGGTGGGCAGATAAATCTCAAAAAAGTAACACTTGGGCGCTGATGAGGGAACTTTTCTCAGCTTCTCCTTTTCCTGTCGTCTTCGGAGGAGATTTCAATGAAATATTGGGGCATCATGAGAAGATGGGGGGTGTATTGAGAGAGCAACATGCTATAGATGCTTTTAGAGAAGTGCTTGATGATTGCAACTTAAGGGATCTTGGATATGACGGGTCTTGGGTCACCTGGGAACGTGGAGGGGTTCATGAAAGGCTCGATAGATACGTGGCTTATTCGAGGTGGTGCACGTGGTTTGATCAGGCTCATGTCATGCATTTAACGAAGTTTAAATTGGACCATGTTGCTATCCTTCTCGACACTGAAGCAAAGAGGCACTTGAAGAAGAAAAAAAGAAAGAAAAGG